>JAWRVF010000010.1:0-733366 GCA_036785485.1 Physcomitrellopsis africana
AGAGTTCTAATTCATCTTTCTTAGTATTGTTTGTGTACTCATTTAATTAAGTCAAGTTCTTATTGGTTTTTTTTTAAAATCTTGTTCTAATTCAAGTCTCTTAATCTGTATTCTTCTATCCTTGACAATGGATATACAAAGAAAAAGACAAATGCCATCATTTCTTATAGAAATTTATAACAATGAAGAATTTGAAATAGAAGAGGTCTTTGATTCAAGGCAATATCTAAATTAGTTAAAATATCTTGTATATTAGTATGGATATGATATTAGTGAATATACATGAAAGCCCTTTAGAAATCTAGCAAATATATTAATTAAAGTCAATACATTTTATGGATGACATCTATCAAAATCAAGATAAAAAGTCAAGAAAATATTTATTATAAAATAAAGCACGTTCAATAGAGATTTTATTCTATCTTATATCATTATTTTCTATTTTTTAAATTTTTTAGTACCAAAGAGATAGAGAATCAATAATTAATAAATTTAATTTAAAAACTATTATTTGTTGGCTTATCAAATAAGACATTACAACTATCACAACCTTTAAGGCAACAAAATAGAAATAAAGATCTTCAAGAACATATTTTTCTTTGGATTGATGGTAAGATACAATGTATTTGATATCATGACCTTGGAAGAGACTCTTGGTATTTGATGATATTTTTAGAGGTAGGAACTATTTCTGATGGTATTCCAAAAAAATTCTTTGAAGAAAGTTATAAAGGCCTCAACAATGATCAAATATCAGGGTGATCTTCTTACCATGGTATGGGACATTATCGATAATTGAAAAGACTTATCAACTACCTTTGAAGGGAAGAAAGATCAAAGTATGTGGCAAATATAATTTGGTGCATCTTAGACTTCTTCAATATATAATCACCACTTCTTGTAGACTTTGTCTCTAGAACAAAGATTAATATCACATATAGAAGATTTATTCCAATAATTATTTAATTAACTTGGATAAATAGAAATAGATAAAAATAAATTAATTTTATAACATCTTATAAAGAAGCTTTTTAGAAGCTTCATAGACGTGATTTCATCTTTATACATGTCTATAGGTAATTGATAGGTTAAAAATCTGGCCAATAAATTAACCACGTATTGTACATATTGATAGCTTTTGGAACAAGCTAAGTACGTGGTGTACATATAAAAAACTTGTTTCATAAGTTTGAAACATGTTTTATAAATTGGCCACATTGAAGATCCTATAAATATTGCCATGTAGCATTTAGGTAGATAGTATATATATAGATAAGAATGAAGTCTTCTTCACTTTTATCAAATTTTTTTAAAATTTTTTTTTTTTTTATCAAAAATATTATCATAGTTTCATATATCTATCTTTTTATCTCTATAAAGTCTTGACTACCAAAAAATGTCTTTCCTTAAGCTTTATCACAAGAAAAATCAACTATAGATTTGATTTCAACCATTTGATATCTCAAAAATCCTAACAAGTATTTAAAATCTTAGTTTATAGACATTTGAGCACTATTTTCTTTATATCTCAAAAATCCAAAATTTTATTGCCACAAAAAAAATTTGTAGCTTTATAGCATAAAAATATATAATTTTAAAAACTTTGAATCAAAACCTTGTCAAATTGCTTAAGATATAACTCAAAATACAACCATTAATTAAATAGTCATTTATTATCTTTAGATTGCAAGTATTGACTTTAACTTCTAATAAGCTATCAATATGTACAATATATAAAGTATGGCTAAGAAAGTGCTTTCTTCAACCTTGATCATTGATCTTTTATTGCTTTGTGTACATGTGCATTATATTCCAAAGAGTTGCAGTAGATATAAAATCAATACCTTGACTTTGAGTACCTACATTTCTTTCATAAAAACTCCAAATTATTCAATTTTTGTACCAAAATCATAATCAAAAATCTAAACTTGCTGATCTTAATCTTTAATGTTTGAATATCTTCAAAAAAGAATCTCTAATCTACAATAAGGCCTTAGACAGCCTCTTTGAAGCCCATTGAGTATTACTTTTGGCCAATTGAAATAGAAATTTCTATCATCTATTTCCATTCATTCACATAGATGGTCTAATTGCTCTTTTTGATATTGAAATTTCTATTTTAATCCTTTTTTTAATAAGATTTGTATAGTATGTGTTCTTAACACCAAATAAAATAAATAAAATATAATTCTATAAAATATAATCTAACTTTAATAAACATATTATGTCAAATATATAATATCAAAATAAATTTTATAGATCTATATTAATTTTTAATCTTTTATTTGAATATATCTATTAATTATAGTTAATAACTATCTATTGTTATTTTATTATTAATAAGTATTTGATTATTTATTTTATATATATTTTAATAAGATATCTATTAATTTTTTTAAAACTTATTTTAAATATTAACAAATATAATCATATTAAATAATTTATAATAGTATTATATGTATTTATCAAAATATATTTTTAAATTTTTTTAAATTAAATAAATATTAAATATCATAAAAATATATTTATGTATATATATATATATATTTTAAATTAATATATTTTGATTGATTAAAATCTTCATTCCATATATATATATATATATATATATATATATACATACAAATGTATAATATTTTATACCAATTTTATTAACTTTACTTTTATAACTTTTTTTGCTACTAAAATGCATTTTAAAACATTACAATATAGTTTTTTTATTTTATAATAAACTTCAGATGATTTTATATGTGATAAAATTTCTAAATTATGTGTACGTTAAATAAAAACCTCGTAAGTTAAAAGTTTACAAGTATAGAATTTTATACTAATTATCTTGTGCATATTATAATTATCTACCTTTGTTGTTAAAAAATAAATTGTAATTGTTAAAATAATATCTATAATATATATATATATATATATATATATTAATCATTGTCTCAAAATAATATTTTTATATTAATAATCTTTTAAATGGCTAATTGAAATATAACATGTAAGTCCATATTTATTAAATTTATAATTTTAAAAATATTAATAAATATAAATATTTTAAAATATAAAGTAAAAAAATAATAATAATTTAAAAAAATAATAAAATATACAATTGAAGTTATGTAAAATTTTGTGCTAGCAATTATGATATTTTTCAACATACTTTATAATGTATTAGTATATATCTACATTAATAATATAACTAATCTATAAAATAGAATCTAATTAAATTATTTCATTGCAAATATAATCTATGAAATCTTATAAAAGCTTGTATAATATCTCAAAAAATTGAACCTTAATACAAATCATTGAAATTCAGCAAAATCTTGACAAATTCTAATGGTGAATAAACTTACAATACATACATTCTACAATAGATTACAAATGTTAATGCAAACTAATCTATAAATTTATTATAAATTGTATAATATTTTTCATAAGTTTAATCTTCAAGCAACACAAATAGCATGTTTGTAACATATTAATATAATATGACTTACATTGCATGATTATTTTAAATATATTAATTAATTGATATGATTATTTATTAAATTCTAATATCTTGAGTGATGAATATCTAAAATTATATTATAGATTATTTCTATATACACCTAGGAAGATCTTATATTTAAAAGCCCACTTTAAAAGACCATGGTTTAAAAGTCTTACCAATATCTCTTACTTCTTTAAAAAAATATCTTTTTTAGAAGCAGTTTTTTTTACATATAGAATAAAGTAAAAAGAAGCTATGAAATGGACCAAATCATTATTTTTTATTATAAGTCTAAATATGTCAACTCATATCTTGCTAATATCATGCTAAAAATAACACCCGACGGAACTCACATTCATAACAGAATCCGCCAAAATAAAATATAAAACGAACCCTACAAATACGCTTCATGCATTATACCAACATAAACTATTCATAAGCCACTCCTAAAACCAATCAACTGTCTTCACATGGACCCATTTCCACCCTTAGGGACCCACACCGTGGCCATTTATAGTCATCGTGTATCTACCTCCAGGACCCAAGCCCGTGGAAAAAACTGTTCTAACAGCTGTCTAACTCCCATTCGTGATTCAGTTGATGTGATATTAGCCACTTCGTTTGCGTCATGTGTGAAAAGGGTACTGAGGTTCAGAATGAGGAATGAATGCCTATTAAACCAACACGTGGGGCCCTTGGGACATGCTACTCGGGCTTGCCCTGCTGGCACTCAGCACTTGCGATAATGACAAAATAATTGGATACAGTTTAGGGTTCAGGGTTTATGCACTCCGGGGTTTCCGTTGATTTTCGGATTTACGGTTTGTTGTTTGTTTTTTTGTATTTTATTTTGAGTGGTACATGATCATATTTTTTGCGAGTTGTTGTTATTTATTTGATATTATTGGTGTAAATGTGGAGGTACAGTTTTTTCAATTTTTGTAATTACTCGGGTGAATAGATTATCTGATTTCTTTTATTTGTACGTATTTCCATTATAATTATAAATATAAATACATATTAACATGTTAAAATTATTTTCTTAATCTTGATTAAATTGTGTTTTCCCCTCTACACAATGGCAGTTTTTTTTTTTTTTTTTTTTTTTTTCTTCATCTATTTAACAAATCCAGGTAAAATCACATCAATGATTAATCCTTGTCCAAGAAATTTTATTTTTTTAAATGTCTTTACCTAAGATGAAATTTCACCAACTTTATTCAAATTTGTATCTTTTTTATACTGCAGTAAGATCTGAAATATATCACATAATTGTTTTGTAGATAGTTTAATAAATAAACAGTGGATGGAATTCAATAACTTAGATTTAAGCTACAATTAACAAATACAACATTTTTTTTAAAGAAGATAAAACACTGATAAGAATTAACTAAAAATTGCCAACTTGTTGCGTGTTTTTTTTATACACAAAATCATGTGATTATTTGGCACTCAAGATATTTCTTTCCAAGTTTGGATTGTTTTATAAGTCAAAGAGATGCGGAAGTCAATATGACATAGCAGTCAATGGTAGTAAAAGTCAATGGGCAATTAGTAGTTATTACAAATATTATCATTGCAAGAATTTAGAAGATTGAGAGGCCATGATATACTTTTTAGATAAAAGGTAAGGACTTTGTTAACATCACTTGATGTATATACAGGTGTAATTATAGGGTTGTGTCTAAGAATTGGAGTTAGATGGTGTTGTGATTGGAAAGAAATCATGTAATAAAAATTTTAATGGTATGATGGGTATTGGATTTGATTACAATCATATTTTGTAATACAAAAGAGTCAGAGTTGTACTACCAAGAAGTAAGTATTATATTCATAAAGTGTAATATCTTTTCTCTTGTTATATATATATATATATATATATATAATAATAATGTTACTTTTAAAAAATAATAAATTGGTCTTCTAATCATATTTATGAAAGAATATTCAAATTTTAAATATTTATTATCTCAATTTTTTTATTTAATTAATTTTAATATAAAATAATATAACTTTAGAATTTAAAGTAATTTAAAGTAATTTTTTAATATTATAGAAAAAATTTAAAATTTCAAAAAAAATTAAGTTGTATTTTAAAATTAAATATTTAATTACATAAATGATTAAATATTTAATTACATAAATGATTAAATGTTGTGTTTATCAATAAAGCAATCATTTGGTATCTATATATATATATATATATATATATATAATGATATCATAAACTAAATATTAATAATAATTATCTAAGGTATAGAGAAAAAAGACTGTAGCATTAAAAAATGTATAAGAAAAACAAGATAAGAGATTGGCACTAAGACTTGAAAAAAGTTAGCACTTTGATTGATTCAAAGCTTCTGTTGGCATAGTTAATACATCTCTTTTCTTGTACCTTTATTTATACTAAAACAACTAGGTCTTATAAAAGCTTCTTGAGAAGCTAAGTATTATAAAGACTATGAAAGGTTATAGGTGTTGTAAAAGATTATAGAAGATCCTTAGAAACTTCTAAAAGATTGTAGGAATTTTTAAATATCTACAAAAAAATAAAATAGTAGTACAAATATCTAGAAAATTCTAAAAGACTATTAAATATTCTAAAAGTTACCAATGCCATAATTTATTATGTATTAGATATATTACTTTATTCTATATTAACAAATTTTATTATTTTTTTTTTTTTTATAGTCAATGCTCTTGCATTTTTAAATTAATACAGATTTATTAGAGATTTCTTGTGATATATTTTATCTTTTGATTTCTTTTCAATGGATAAAAAAGATCATTTAACTAACAAAAATAGCAACAAGTTTTTGGTCTCAATATAGGCCTTTAAATTATTCTTCAAGGATGATATATTAATTTTTAAATTTAACACTAATAATATGTAATAATGTAGATAAGATTGAAATACCTTTTAAAAGATATTTATCCAAAAATTACATCATCAAAAACTTGAATTTAAAGTCTTAAGACTCTATAAAGCTCTTTTAATTTAATATTTTAAAGTTACAAAATAAGACTAAATAACCTTTACTTGCAAACAAACTAAAATAATATAAATATTGTTTTACTTTCCTACTCTTTCTTTCTAATCCATATCTTAAGAGAAAGTTTCTTTTAAAACTATTTTATTTACATCATTAGTATTATATTATGTTTAAATACTTTTAGATAAATTTATTTTTCTTAATAAGAATAATATCAATAAAACTTACAAATCTTTATTGGTATATTAGATAGATTAAATGATAGCCTCATAATTTTTATTTTTTTGTTAATATTATATTTTAAATATATTTAAAACTTAGTTGTATCTTCTTAGTAAGAAATTGATATTTTGACTTAACTATTATCTATTATCTTTAATTTAAAATAGATTAAAAATAATAAATTATTTAATTTAATTAATAATTAGAAAACAAATCAAAAGTAAAACTAAAATAATCTTATATTCTATCTAGCTTATTGTTAATTCAATATTTGCATGTTTATAAAATATTTTAGGTTCTTATGATACATGATGCTTCTTTTAATAAGTACTACCATTATTATAACATATCATTTATTTTTATTTTTTATTTTTTTTAAATTTAAATTTTTTTTTCTTCTATTTTATTAACTTGTTATAAATTTATACAATATTTTTTAGAAAAGGTATGCAAATAGGTGAAGCCTGTTGTTATAGTTGTAATGAAAGTATCAAGCCAAAGACAAAATCAGTTCTACTAAGATTTTTTTTTTTTTTTTTTTTTTTCTTCCAAATAGATAACAACCTCTATTTGGAAATTTTTTAAAAATTAAATATTTAGATAACAACCTCTATTTGGAATTTTTTAAAAATTAAATATTTAGTTCAATTGCATAATCATATGGTCAACATTTTGATTATATATATATATATATTCTTGCATCTATCTTTGAAATTATTGTTTTAATTTTATCAATTGAATAAGTTAGTAGTATAGTATAAATTATAAATATTGCATTATATATATATATATATATATATATACATACATACATAATCAATAAGTAAATCTTTAATTTTTTTCTTAAGTTATAATTATTATAAGATATATATAGAAATATTATTAAATCAATAACAATTTTAATATGTTAGAAATAATTTATTAATATAATATCATTGAATTATATCTTAAATGTGTATATATATATTTTTTGAATTTATAGATATTTTTGTATCTTTTTGAATTTTAAACATAAAAGTTTTAGTTTTTTTGCTAATTATTTAAATATTTATAAATTATTTGAATTTGATTTCAAGTTTTTTAGTGGCTGTATGAATTATTATAAAAGGTTTGGTTGAGAGTGTTGAAAAAGAAAGATATAGTTTTAAAAAGTATTAACTACTATAAATAACTAAATATTTAATTTTTAAAAAATTGCCAAATCTTTGGAAGGTCTTAGCTTCATCATGTGTTTTAAGATTGGAGCAATGAAATATTTGGTTGATTTTTTTGCACTTTTTCTGCATTTTGTTAAAAGTAAAAACAAATAAAAAAAAATATTTTAGAGTTAAATAACCATATTAAGGATTTTATGATCTTTTGAAGAAAATTAAAAAGATTTAGAATCTTTTTAGTAAAATTTTATTATTTCCCTTCATATTTCTATGAGCTATCAAAATGTTTATGAAAGTTATTTGATGGTATATATAGTATTATATCTATATAGTGGTTTATTTGAGATAAGCATGAAATCAACAAATTATCTTTAAAATAAAAAAATTTATTGCACATAATGCATAGTAATTAAAAAGACCATTGCACATAGATTAGAATAATTTAAATTATTTTTAAAAATATCCAAATATTTTAAAGGCATGTTAAATAAATATATATAAAGTAAACATGAACTTAGGTTAATAATTAAAAATACTTATAAAGATGAGAAATTACTTTTAAAAACTACAATGTTAATTGTAGTATTCATTACATTTTTTTTTGTAAAATATTTAAATTGTCAAAAATTCAATTAGATTAGTCTTTTTAAATTATATAAAAATAAAAATTTCTATACAAGATAACAATATAAGTAGCTTATATAGTATTCAACATTATTTTTAAGTTGTAAATGATTATGATTCTATTTTAAAAATTTAATAATATACATTCAATTAAGAAAATAAATCCAAAAGTGTTGTTTTGATGCAATAACTTAAAACAGAGACTCTCTAATTAAAAACAAAGCTTTTAACATTGTGATATTTTATCTTTGAGCTATTCAAAAAACTTGCTAACTCTTTTTAATACAAAATCACACTAAACATATAAATATGTGAATAATTATATATATATATATATATATATAGATTTTTTTTAAAAAAATTATTATATTAGAAAATAAATAAATAAACTAAGATTAATAGTGATATATATTTAATAATAATATAAAAATAGTAATTTAAACTAATAATAATAATAACAAAAAAAAAATCTTTTAGGTCAAATTATTATTTTTATTTTGTTAATAAGAATTTTAGTTTATAATGTACATTCTTGAAATAAAATAATATTAATTAAAATTTATATAGAATTAATAATGGATGTCTTTATAGCATAATTCTTCTAATTGGAATTTGCAAAGAAATCACAAGAAATTCAATAAAATTGATAATAACTATTTTGTAATCAATGGCACAAGTTTAGACTAGCTTATAATAAAGAAAAAAAATCATTATTTGAAATTATATAATCAAGAAACAAACAAAGGTCCTAAATAAAATCTTTTATGTGCTAAATTTTTAACTTTCATTTTTGCCTCATTTTACTATAATACATATTTAGGTTTGTAAAACAAAAAAACAAACAAACAAACAAACAAACAAACAAAAGAAAAACAAAAAATAAAAATTCTTCTAAGCAAAAAGAATACTAACTAAAGTTCACCAAAAGTGTCTCTTCATAAAAATTTAACCAAATTTTTTAGGTTCTCAAGAACCACATCTTTTCAAAACTGCAGATTTTTGTTATACATTGCAAAAGAGAAATTTGAAAAATATCTACAAACAAGTTTAGAGTTAGGGTGAATTAGAATTTAGATTAAGGTGCATGGTTTGGTTTTGGAGTTTAGGATTAACCTCTACAAAAAGGAGATGCATGTATGAGCAACTTGGGTTGCACAACCAACAATAGATCCAGCTGGTGGATTTTAGCTGCCATGTCTTCATGCCCACCTCACACTTGATAACAAAGTGCGAGAAAATAACAACAAAAAACACAGTGAGAAGTGCAAATTGTGGCATAAAAACAAAGGTAAATACAAAGATCATGATTTCTCTGAAACTGGGTTTCAATGAAGGCTTGAGCATAGACAAGTAGCCCTAATTTCAGATTATGTGTTATGATTCAATGCTGTGTTGAGAGTTGTTGGTTGCACAGATGAGCTGCATGCAGATCAGTTGATTCTCCCATCACTCTTGGTTTGTTTTGTCTCTTCCATGACGTTGAGTTTGGGATCGGTGGCAGGAGGAGGATGTCGATGCACATAAGGCTTGGATGGGATAACTTGTTTTGCAAGTGGCTGTTTTATGTTTTGATTGCACACAATAGTTTTGTTTTGAATGTCCATCATTTTCTTTCATGCTTCTCTTCGTCGTGCTCCTTGTACTCAAGTTTTCTGGTTCCGAAGCTCACATGTCTGTTGAGATTTGTAGGTATAGCTTTCATGAATATGCACTTTGCCATCCTGTTGCCTCAGCAAGGATTGTGGGCGTCACTGCCTGATTTTTAGGTAGGATGTCGAAATCGATGCAGTGCATGCATCGTTCAAATCCACGATGCTGTTCTTTTCTCGATTTTGTGATCCCCATGAGCATGTTGTGGCTTTGAACTAGACAGAAATTAGGGTTACGGGATCAATTGCTGCAGGGAAGTTAAATGCATGCTGTAAGATGTGAGTGTGGACACGGTCGGTGGCCGTCACCATCGCCAATTTGAAGTGGCTGAGTGAAGGTCGAATGCAGAGCAATTGGGTTTAACTCCCCAGACGCGGACGATTACAATGGGGAAATTTAATGTTCTCGTTGTGTGATTCACTAAACCAGGTACCTCTCAAACATCAAATGGTCCAAATTGGTGGACAACGTAACTCTTTCCAACGACGGAGTAATCAGTAAGGAAGGCATGATGCTCATCTACGGGACGCTGTGTAATTTTCCACGTCAAGGAGAGTAAGTTTGTTAGCGGTGGTACCTGTTACGTGAAGCAGAAACAACTCTTTAGAAACTACACGACCTTTCTTTCAATCAAACAACGCCGATTCAGTCAATCTGGAGATCGCTAGGGCTCATACTGCTATTACTGCAGCAGTAACAGCATAAGGTAGGAGCTAGTCTTCACCTCATCAAGCTCACATCATATTCTGCATGTTTTGTGTGCAGTTTCTTCACACTATGATAGAGTAGGCATGTTGACTTGGGACCCAGTTTTAGGCTTGCAGCATGTTGTGTTGTAAGGCTGCCAAAGCTTTGAGGCCTTTGTTTTGTGAATCATGGTTCATGTTGGCTTGGCTTCCACATCAGTCCAGTGTCTTGTGTGGAGGCAGGATATCATTGCAAATTGTTTACACCTGGCCCTCTATTTTGTACAATTGTTGCATGTGGATCTCTTCTCAGCAGCATCACTACTGGAGCACATGAGTTGCTACACATGAGAGAGTGTTCAATTCAAGGGTCCTTTCTATTCACCAAATATTTCATGCAGTTCAAAACTTTTAAAAAAAGAAAAACCAACAAAAATAAAATAAAAAGAAGAACAAATGCAAAAAAGGATGAAAATTTAAATAGAGCTATTTGTGGTAGAATAGCATGGCATGAAGTGATAAGAGGAATTCAAGAAATCAAATGATGATCAAGCCAAGGTCTTCAAACATTTTGACAAATGTTGCATACATCTAGAATTTCTTTTTATGGGTTGCATATTGAAGTTATTTGGTTTTGATACTTGATGTCAATTCAGTGATAGACTTTGTGTTATATTTTGTATGGGTATGTATTTTAAAATAAATAAATTTAAAGCATGATTTTTTGAAAGTGTTAGATTTTGATACATATTTTTTTGGATTACTTTAATACATTTTTAGAAATATAATAAAATGCCATAAAAAAGTAAATGTATTAAACTGATTTTTTAAATTGAATTTCAATATTGCAACATAATAATTAATTTTTTAAAAAAAACTATAAGATATATTTATGAAGTTTTATAATTATAAATTTTTGCAATGAAAAGAATGGTTCTCATAATACTGTGTAAAAAGTTTAGAAAACTCGAGAAATTATTCAATTTAAGATACATAAGATTCCATGTTGTTTTAATTTATATTATTTTATGTATTTTTTTACTTTTGTATATAATTTTTATTATTTAATAATAAAATCAAAGTAGACTAATCATGACATTTCATAATTATTAATTACTACTACTTTTGATAAATGCTTTAATGTTTTATACTATATATATATATATATATATACACACACACACACACACACATATACATAAAAGAAGTCTTCGAATATTTTTTTTAAAAAAAATTAATTTGATGATTAAAAATATAAAAATATAAAAATATGGTTTCTTTAATCCTTTTAATTATATATTATAATTATATAGATATAATATGTATTAATGAATGCAAGAATAAGAATAAAGCACCAATTATTATGAAGTCAATTACTTATTTTAATTTATATTTCAATACACTCACTCACCTACTGTCGTAAAAATAGATCTACTCATTATAGAACCATCCAAATTTGAATTAACAATATGTTTAATCCACACACACAGAAAAAAAATCATCTTTTCCTTTTCATCCAGTTTTCAGAAATAGAATATGTGAACCTATTTCTTTAATTAATAAGCACATAGATAAAAAATTTAAATTGTAACACCTAATTTTTTATTTCTTAAATTGTGTCAGCTATTCAAAATAATTAACTAAATAAAATCTAAATGCCATCTTTTTACCACCAAAATTTTGCTGATAAAAACAATCTCTCAAAAAATGCACTATCTTTTGTAAGACATTTAGAGGTCAAGCTCTAGCAAAGAAAAAGCTAAGAAACATGATTCTTTTCCCTTATATAAATGTATAAGTTTATTAATTTATTCTTTTTGTGTGTCTTTGGAAAAGATTACTCTTTAATACAAAGTGGAAAATCCTCCAACAATGACATGGACATAGCAAATGCATTTGCTTGTGTTGGGTCAATTATTTTTTGAATTGTTTTGCCTGATTCTTCTTATTTCCTTTAGCTGCAGCCAACCTCTTCTTCCGCAGTTTTTTAAGGGCTTTGCGCCAAATGCGACGAACAAGATATCCCCTCCATATCTTTTGAATCTTATATGCTGCCTTCAAACTTAGTTCATTGTATCCTTGGTTTGCATACCATTCCTCATGCTTTTTCTTGGCATCTGCTTTGGCCTTTGCTATAATTTCCATCTCTTTAAGATATCTATAATTACAAAAATAAATAAATAAATAAATAATAAAAATATTTTTTTAATAAGCAATATTGTTATCATAGGGAAAGAATAAATCCAATTCTAAATATCAATATAGAATTCCCTAGTAATTGAATGACAAGGAGTCACAAACACTAATAATATTTTGGTATTCAGTAGAAGTAGATTTTGAATTTAGAAAAAGAATAGTCCAGTTAGAAATGTGGTTAATGCAAAAAGAAAAAAAAAGAAAAAACAAGAATATAATTAAACACAAGTTTATCTAAAATCAAAAGATAATGTGTAAATATATTTTTTGAACTGATACTAATTTGTGTGCTTTATATTTTAGTGTCAATTTGGAGATAGTATTACTATCATCCACATCATTTTCATTTTATTTGCATCTTTATTGTTAAAAAAACAATTTACTTGGGCTCAATGTCAGCAATTTGGGCTTTCTTCAATTTGATTTGAGCATTAATGTGTTCAATAGCCCATGTCATGCATTGGGTATCATTCTCAAGGCTTGCTCTGAGATTTATGACTTCTTCACGCAACAAGGTGTTTTGTTTCCCCATATAATCCATCATTGCTGTGTGCACTTTCTTCTCATTCTAAAAAAAACATTTTTCAAAAAATTGATAAGAACATGCATTTTTTAGCCTTTTCAAACATACCCATATTTTATATATTAGAGATGCATGATTTTTTTTTTTAATTCATGAGTTCAAAAGTACTGGTGCCTGGAAAAAGTTGAATATCATAAGAGGCAAGGATTCTTAATTAAAGCATGAGGTGAGGCAAGATATAAAGAATGAGAAGTTCAATGGTTTGAAATACTTCTAAGTTGGATTTTAATTGAGAGTTTGTTGCTCGAGCTTTGGTGAGATTTATCTCACGATCACGCCGTGCAATGTCTGCTGTTGCTAATGCTTGCTCTGCCCTACCCTCCCATTTCTTCTTCTTTTCATAATTCTTCAAATTGTATCAAATAAAAATTTTACTCATAAATAAGTAAATATTATTTTTACTCTTATATAGCTTTAGGATTTGGCTTTTGCTGCACGTTTCTTTCAAAATCACTTTAATAATGATTAATGTACAATGTGTATGAAAAAAGTGTATTGAATCATTCTTTAGTCACGTCCATTATTTTAGTTGTTATTTTCATTTTAGTAGAATTAGTGCAATTTGATGTGTTTGATGAATTAATTAATATATCTCTATTCTTTTTGATAATTGTTCATGATTAAATTGATGCTTATGTTGGGTATAAAAAACTTTGTTAAACAAGAATTTTATTGTTAACCATAAATAAAGCACCACTGTGGATCACAATAGCTTTTGGTAATTTATGTAATTGAAAAAATAGAAATACACATTCAATTAAAAGAAAATTTGATTGTTTTCTATTCAAAATGAGTATTGAAGACAGTAAATGCATACTTATATACATGCACACACAAAATGTACATACTTGAATTTGTAAGCAATTCTTTGCTCTTTGCGCATTTCTGTGAGTTCCTGCACACAAAAATATTACAAAAACAAACCATTAATGTCCAAAAAAAAGTTCATATATAAGAATTAATGTATGATTATTTTTTATTTTATTTATTCTTATTATAATATTTTATTAAAGATTTTGATAACATGTTTGAAACATATGTTAAGTTAATCCTATTAACTATTCCATTGCATGATACTTTATTTGTGAGTTTAAAAAAATCTAATTTCTGTGAAGTAAATGGGTTCATATTATGTGATTGAATGCATTTTTGTTCTATTTTTTAACAATGAAAAGAATTTACCTTCTTGTGTGCTGTCAAATTTTTGGCCCATTCCAATTTGGTCTGAACATGAGCTTCTGCTTCAGCTTTCATGTCATATTTTGTAACTTTTGTCTTCCATTTTAAATCTTTGATAGCCTCTATGGCTTGCAATAGTTCATTCTCCCTTTTCTCATTGTCTTCCACAGTCTAATTGTTGAGCAATCAAATTTTATGAAACTCATTGTTACTTTTCAAAAATAATGGAAGAAATCATAACTTGGCGTATAATCCAAGGTGTCACATTCATGCATTATTAAATCATTTTTTGAATTCATTTCATTACAAAAAATAAATGTAAAAAAAAAAACAAAAAACAAAACAAACAAACAAACAAACAAACAAACAAACAAACAAAAACATTCACTTGTTAAATGACAAAATTTTACTTTTTTTTTGGAAAGATTTAAAATATATATATATGATTTAAATCGATTTGTGAAGCACCTTGTTTATGACTTCAAATGAGGAATTTTTCTCCACCTGATATCGTCCATATTAAATACAAGGGAAAATTTGAGCAACAGGAGCTTCTAAATGGAGTTAGTATTTCCATGTGATATTAAACACTATTTAGATGAATGAAGAAGTAAAATGTACTTTCATATTAAAAGTCACAAGAATTATTTCATTTGTGTCAATAGAAGTTAATAAGGAAAATAAATCAACTAATGAATCAAAATAAAATCTAGAGCACACAACACTAGTACTTAGTAATTCAGTGATTTGCATTTTTGGACAAGAGCGGTTTAGATTATCCTTAAACTACCACCAATAATAATAATAATAATAATAATGGTATTTATCATTAAATTTTGAATGTGAAATAGACCTCATCTAATGCCTTTTCAAAAATGGACTTTAGCCATTTTGCTTCAATTTGGAATTTTGATACTGCAATAGGATGTGGTAATGTATACTTAATTAAATTAGCAGCCGCAAGAATTTTGTTTTTTGCTTCCAATATTTTTTTCCCTTCAGGCAGATGCTGAATGTCAATTTGGCTATCTGCAATCTACAACAATTGTTAAAAATCATATAAATATATATATATATATATATATATATATAGCTATATGAAATACATATGCTTGTGATCTACTGATATAAATTACATTTTTACTACTGAATGATTGAATACTGTCAAAAAACAATTATCACAAAAATTAAATAATATGTGTGTATATTATTTGTTCAATGATAAAGCTAGTCAACATATAGGTGCAATGATGTCTTTCCAATGAAGAATCAATATATATATATATATATGTATATATATTTAAAATGAGACAATTAATAGGTAGAAATATACCTTTTGAGCACCAGGAAGTTGCATAAGGAGTGAGATACGATCAAGAAGACCTTTAAAAAAACCAATTAGATGTAATCTTTGCAATGGATTACATTCAAGCTTTGTAGTTTTTTCTTGTAATGGTTGTTGATTTTTTTCCAATTTGGAATGAGAGGATGCCTCATCCTCTTTAATTGAATCAACATTATTTTTCTTTTTTGCAATTGGAATATCTGTTAACCTTTTTTTATTTTTTTGAATTTTGGAAGAAGAAGGTGCTTCAGACATGGATTTGCGTGCAACTTGGAGCTTCACAAACAAAATATAAAATTCTTTCAATGAATAATGTATTTATAAATTTATTGTAAAAATCTATAAGGATATAAGAGGCATGATTATATTTTTATTTTACAAACATTTAATGAATGAGAACACAATTTTACCATAGACCTTCGAATTTCTGCTTCAACCTCATAGGCAGATAATTTGCGTTCTTTGTTGACAAGATTGTCATTTTCCATGGTAGAGTCAATAGCCATTGGTTTTGTTTTCAAAACCCTATTGATTATGCTTTCAATTTTATCATCTTATTCCAAGTTTGAATGCTTTGTTATAAATTAAAGCAAGTTTTTAAATTTATTTGTGTAATCTGAACAAAAACATTTTTCAGAAAAAAAAACAAAAAACAAAAAACAAATCGCATTTTTATTATCATGATTTTTATTTAAAATTATTTTGTTTAAAATTATTTTTATTTTGTTTTATTTTAATTTTAGAAATTCAGTGGTTTTGTATTGAAGATTCAGTGGTTTTGTATTGAAGAAATTCAGTGGTTTTGTATTGTGTCATGCATTAAAACATATTTGAAGGCTTCAGTATTTTTATTTATGTATAATAAAAATTACTTCTTTAGGATTAAACATATTAGGAAAACAACAACCCAGAAAACCTTTATTTGATGATAAATAATCAATGTTCTTCATTTCGTGTGTAGAGATTTATTTCATTACAAATTGTGCATTAATACCAATAAAAGTTGATATTATATGTTTCGATAAATAGAGTGCAATAATACTGAAGCCTTCAAATATTATATGTTTCGATAAATAGAGTGCAATAATATTGAAACAAGAGTGTAGTAGACCTACTAAGATTTAAAATGTTAGAATTTTACATTATGGTGTGTTTTGTGCAAATTTAAGGTATTAGATTAGTCTTATTAGTATTTCAAAGGTAATTTTTCTTTTAAAAGTTTAATTTTTCACTATGAATCAAAATTAATTAATATAAATAAAATATATTAATTAATATTAATTAAAATATATTTGTAAATGCATGATTTTAAAACCATAGAATTAATTAAGATATATTTATAAATACATGATTTTAAAACCATAAGACTAGTGAATGCATGTATATATATGTGTATAACTATTAAGGTGTATTATATTATATTAAAGTAGGAATGTCTTTAAATTTTGTGTCACTGCAACATCAATAATTCGTTGCTATGACATTATTAAAAAATATATTTTATTAACTAGATACCAATTACAAACATTTTTTTCTTCCTAAAACAATATTGCTTCAAAGTTTTGATGATTCCATGCTCAAAACTCGCATCAATTTGTAAGAAAATGAATCAAATAGAGTCCAAAGTATTTTCTAATTGATTAAAAAACTAAAACATAAAACAAATTAAAATAAATGTTGATTACATTCTTTCTTTATTTTGATTTCTCAGACTTTATTTGTTTTTGATGTTTTTTGGTTTTTGATTTTCCCAAGCTAAACTAAAGTCTATATACAAAATTGCAATTGTGATCAAACATCTTAAACTTCATACATGTATTGTCTTTTTTTTGTAACCATCTATAAATTAATAAAAAGTTTTTTTTTTTTTAATCATTATTATTATCTATGCTCTACATTTCCATAGTTTATTTTATATAAGTTATAACATGGCCACCAATAAGCATTTTTATCCAATTTGATCTTATTATTTTGTATAAAATACAAAAATAGTGATGTGAATCAATTCCAAATTGCAAATATGGATATATTACATTAAGTATAACAACCAATTTTATTTTAAATTAATATTTGATAAGAACTTTCTTTTGTTAATAAGTACCAGAGTAAAGCAAGAGCCTTTAATTCTAAACTATACAAGACAAGAAGAGGTTTTTGCAAAGATTATGATGTGGAAGATAAAAATATTAAAAAAACTTTTGATTGGCTAGAATTTATGAAATTAATTTTTATTTTTATTTTTAAAAAACTTTATAATAACTAATCTTGATAATAGATAGTCATTAAAGTAGTAAATCATAGTCATTATTCTATGAAAAATTCAAAATTGTACAAATAAAGTTTTGATGCTTGAATAAATAAATAACTATTTTAAAAAGCTTTAAGGTATAATCATGTAAATCAAAGTATTTATAAATTTACATATTTTTAAATGAATATTAAAATAAACATGTTTTTTTTTATTAACAATTTATAGCTAGTAAATATTTCTACTAGATTCATAAACTATATTAAATTACAACAAGTTACAAACTATTTGATAACAATGTTCAAGACTTAAATTTAAATATAAATTACTTTATCTTAAATAATGTATCCGTTTTGTTTCTAAAATAACATAAATAAAAATATAAAATATCTTTATACAATTTAGTAATACAATCCAATATGAAAATTTTGGACAAGTTCATGAAAACATCCCCCATACAAAATAGAGAAATAAAAGATCATTTCTCAAAATATCATTTACAAGGATTTGAAGGTAAATCAATGGTTCTACTCCATGTTTGTTACCAATTTTACAAAACAAGTATCCACCTTTCACTCTGACCTTTTTACTTCATCCATTTATCATCTATGTGTGTCTATAGACAAATATGTTGGGTAGCTATCTCAAATTTTGTGAGCAGCTTATTGATAGGCAACCAATTGTTGGGAGTCCCTAAAATATTGGTAGAAGAGGTGCAGGGTTAAGGGTGTGGGATTGGAATATAAAATATACAAAATCATTTGTGAGGAATTTGACAAGATTAAAAGTTTGGGGTTTATTAAAATGATTTGGTGTAAAGAGCCATTTAGATTTTATGTTCATCCAGTACCAAGTACCAACTGGATACCTATTCTGCTATGGCTATTTGCTACCTCGAAGCTCAACAAAAGTAGGTGGATAGTGAGTAGAAGTCATTAGCACCAGGAGCACCACCTCGTTGCATCGATTCCTTATCCAAACCCTAATTCGAATTGTGGAAACCCTAAATGTCTGCAACATAGAGAGATGGAGTGGCGAGACAGAGCCCATGCGAGCTCCACGCGGAGCAGACCTTCCATCGGGCGAGCTTAGCCACCACGCGCGGACTCATGCAGGCAGGCACGCACACACGCACGCACTCAGTGCTTGTGCTCGCAGCACCCCTTCCCTGCCTCCGTCTCTCGCTCTTTTGTAAGCAAGCGCTTGCGCTGTCAGAATTTCCCACGCCTTGAGCTGGCGACTCTCTGACAAGAAACGGTGTGCCGTCGTCGATTCCTTGGCTCACGGGATCCACCGCACACTCCCACCATTGGTCTTTATCCTTTCCCTGCCATCCCATGAACGTCCGAAGGTTATCGCACTCTCGCACTGGCTCAGGCCCTCCCTCCCTCCCTCCCTCCCTTTCTTGTTTTCTTTCTGTCTTTCTCTCCCCCTCACTCTCTCTCTTGCTTGCTTCGTCCTTGTGAGCATGAGGTGCAGGCGTAAGCTCCGTGACGGGCGTGGTTGGAAGAGGAGGGGGAGGAGGAGGGAGGATCGTGCGAGCGAGAGCGAGATGCCCGTGAGTGCAGACGGAAAAGAGAGCCAAGAGAAAAAGCGCAGTTGCCATCGCTGCTTGTGACTGCCAGCAAGACCCCCCCCCCCCCCCCCCAAGTCTTCCATTCCTGGGGATTAGGGGGAGACTTGGGGAGGAAAGGGGAGGGGAGGGTTTGACTTTGGGGGCGAAGAAGAGGGTCTTCTCTGGCTGCCCTCTTCCTTTTCTTTCTACCTACCTCTCCTCCTTTTATTTCTTTTTCTTTCCCACCTTACTCCTCCTCTTTCAAGGACGGGTTCCTCTTCTTTTACTTTCTTCCTGATCCCCTCTCCCATGGAAAAAGAAATGTATATTTCAAAACAATTCATTTAATATAATTAATTAAATTAAATTAAGGTTCCTAAAAAAATTATTAGATTCCAACATGTGATATTGTATTGTATGTATATATATATATATATATATATTACCTTTAAATTTTCATGCAGGCTATTTTTTAATACTCTTTTGAAGATGATTAAAAAAATCCAAATATTAGATGTGATGTTTATTTTTTAATTTTTTATCATATGTATATATATTCCAATTCTAATTATTTTTAGAATAGTAATTAAATACATTGACAGAATGTAGTTTTTTTTCATAATAATTTGGAGATGTTTCACATAATTGTGGATGTTAGAGCACAAGAATAGATTGGAGAGTATTTTTTGAAAAAACTATGTTGACGAGTGGTTAAAGAGTGAATTCAAGAGTTGTTGACACCCCAACTAGTCATTCAATTATAGTGACAATGTTTTTTGTTGAATAGCAACACATACTTGCTTTCATCACCTTCAATTTTATCCATATCAATTTTGTTCCTTATTAAAATTAGAAGAAGACAATTGAGAATGGCAACTTTAGATAGAGCCCATAACTTTTAGGGTCACTCTTCATATCCTCATATACTATGCTACTAAAATTGTAGTCATCTTTTTCTTCTCCCACTTGGAAGTTGTATCCTTCAATGAATTCAATGTTGTTACTTTCTCATCTACTTTTCTATTCCCTAAACATTTTTTTTCTATCCATTCTTTTACTCTAACATTTCCTAATTTATTATATATATATATATATATATATATGTTTAAATAATTGATATTAATATTTTTTTTATATGAATAATTTTTTAATTTTTAAAAAATAAAATAAAATATATTCATAAATATATTGACAACAATTAAATAATAAATATTATTACTATTATAAAAATAGTTTAAATTAATTTTATTAAAATAATTAATATATTTTAGATTTTATTTTGCCATATTTTATTTAATATTTTATCAATATATACACAAAAATATAATTTTATATGTTCAACTAAAAGAAAATTTTGAAATATGTTTTCTGAAAAATAATTTTGATGGTGTTTAAAATACATATTTGCATTGAAATTTTTTTAATTAAATCGAATCAAATCAGTATTTGATAAAAAAATTAAATTAATGTAGAACTACTTGTTAAATAACACACAAAATACAATATCACAAATATTTCATTGTAGTGATTAAAATCATAAAGTACATATATTAGTGATACCAATGTAAACTAACATGGATTTTCAATACATTGTGTATTAAGTTTTTATATTAAAAAATGCTTGATTTTCTCAAAAAATTGGAATTAGTAAAATTTAAATAATTATTATTATTACAAAAATTAAATGAATAATTTCTTTTAATTTCTTTTACCTTATTTTACAAGACTTAATCCTAAAGTTACTCCAAATCACGTCCTCAATATCAAATCCTAAACCTGTAAAATTTTAACAGAATGAAATTTTCAAAGGTGAAGAGTTTTCAATACCAAAAAGGTAGTAGGAGGGAAAAAAAAATTTATGTATATATTTATATACTGAAGTATATGTATATTCTTCAGTACATGGCAAATGGTTGATTCATCTACAAACTTGAACATTATGGTAGCATCCTTTTAAAAAAATTCAGAGTGTATATTTCATAAACTTAAACTAGATAGCACTTGTTCCTATATATATATATATATATATATATTACAAAATCATCTCTTTCAAATTTGGATTTTTTTTTTTAAAAAAAAGTTGGTTGTTAACCTTTTGCCACTCCAAGCTATGAAGTGGAGGCAAATGGACCTCCATCGAATCAGAAATAAACTTACAGCAATAATTACTATCACCTTGTGAGAAAAAACAAATTTAAAAAAAAAAAGAAAAAAAAACAGAAGAAGAAGAAGAAGAAGATTAGATTCTCAACTATTTATTGTAATTGTTTTTTTAATATTCTATTTGGAATATACTACCAATAATATTGAAGAGGGAAATTCCAATCCTAGAGATTAAGTTCAGTACAAGTTGGTACAAGTTATATGTGTTTAGGCCACATAATTCACAACCAGAAACTCAATTTCTAGAGTTACGTGCTTGTTTGTTTTGATTTTCAAGTCATAAGAATGGTTCTAAAAACCAAAATCAAAATTTGAACTCAAAATTCATCGACTAATCCAAGATATCATAAGTTGAATTCTTTAATGTCATTGATTTTTATGTAAGTAGTCTTTAAAAATCACAATTGATACATATTCTAATCTATATGTTTAATTCTAATTAATAGTGAACACTAGACATGTATAACAGGGCAAAAAATTGCAAGAGAGGGAATCCGCATGATACCATTGTCACCTCTAAATAAAGTGGCAACTATGATGCTTGGTTTCACCAAAGTGGTTGAAAAGTAGAGGAAGTTCCACAAGGCAGCCATGAGATGATTGATACCAAATATAATTCTAAAAGTCAATTAAAAGATTTATTTTCACTTATTCCTTCCTCCTGTGCAGAATACCTTCTCCCTTTCTTCTAACTTATAGAGCTCCAAAACTTTTTCTTCCATTCTATCTTTAACTTTTAACACCCTCTGCTATTCATATAAGAAGAAAAGTACGCATTCTCGGTGAAGAAACACACCTTTTGCTGTACTGAAGAGATTTTGTTTTTTTGTCTTGTTTTTTTTCAATTTTTTATTTGCTTTCTTGTGAGCTAAAGACGATTTGTAGGTGAAAGCGACACACTCAGAATTGAAAACGCCGTGCTTGTGTACTTCGATCATTGACCATAGAGGTTCAATGCTGTGGAGACGTCAACCATGAAAGTTGCACAACTGCTTGACAAAAAGTATTAAAGCCTGCTCCTGACCAGAACACTTGCAGGGCCACGGCGATGACACTGCTAGCCAGCAGAATCATGCCCCCTCAGATCTCTCTCGCTTTTGACAGCCTCACAACGCCCAATTCTACTGTTACCTACACCCTAGTGTAGCAGCTACTGCTTCCACACAACTGCCCATCTGTATCAGCAGCAGATGTAAAGGGTTCTCGCTTCTGTAAAGGGTTGCCGAGAATCTAAACCTATGCTTCATCACCACGCTAAAACACTGAGCCTATCCAACAGGTATCAGCATGCAAACTATGATTGTGAAGCAGCAGTTGCTGTTGCCACTTCTCCCCCTGACATGTCTTGGGATGATTCAGGAAGCAATTCGTGTCAAAGTAGTGATGGACTTAACATCCACAGCAAGTAGTGCATTCCTCAGTATTTTTTTCCAAGCGTGAAGAAAAAGCTATGAACTTGCTGATGTGATAGAGTTCAGGGCCTGGGAAAACTTTTGAGTGTTATGCCACTTTCTTAAAGCATGCGAATGAACAGAGTCTTTGAGCATCTGAACTTCAGCGTGACAGTCAACTGACAGGGGACGTAACAATCGAGGAAGAGGCAGAGGGAAGAAAAACAAGAGTAGAAAACAAAACAAAAAAGGCCTGTAATATTGCTCGAAGTTTGTATACGGAGTCCACAACCAATTCTTTTTCCCCCTCCGACACCCGAGATTCCTATAAAAGTACAGTCAATGTATA
This sequence comes from Physcomitrellopsis africana, assembly GCA_036785485.1. Classification (NCBI taxonomy): domain Eukaryota; kingdom Viridiplantae; phylum Streptophyta; class Bryopsida; order Funariales; family Funariaceae; genus Physcomitrellopsis; species Physcomitrellopsis africana. The sequence continues at coordinate 23,832 of JAWRVF010000010.1, forward strand.
TTACTTACATCCACCCCACATCTGGACACACAAACCCCACCCCCCCCCCCCTTACCCATTACCCCCTAGAATTGGATTGCTCGGTGGCCAACTATGGTGTCAATCTCGAAGGCTGACTTGAGACGGGTGGTGGCGGGTCTTCAACAGCTTCACACGGCGGACATGGGTGAAGCGGGGATGATTCATCGACAAAGAGAATAGCCTCGCTCGCCTGATTGATTGATTGATTGATTGCTTGATTGAGAATTGTGATTGATGTGGTCGTGTGATTGCATCCCACATATCACCCTTCGTAACGACGAGGTGAGCTGGTGGCCAGATTCTCGTATGCGCGGTTGCGTCTTACGAAGGTCCGGTTTGCAGGGCTATCGTCGACGGAGTTATCGCTGTCGACGTCGGCTAGCTGCCCCTTGGAAAGCCGCTGCAGCAACCGCTCCTGATTTTGAGCCTCCGTGCGGTGGGAGCGGGGGTGGCTGGACCCAGCTTTCCGATCCTGCACGACAAGTGAGTGGTGAGATAAGTAAATGAGTCACTGGATGGGCGGCATTCAAGAATCATGAAAAGATTTCATGAAATCATGAAAGGAGACGAAGGAGATGGAACGTACATCACGGAAGGGAAACTCTTCGGCCTCAAGCATGTGGACGACATGGCCCATCTTAGGTCTTTTCAAAGCGTCTGGGTCCACGCACCGCAGGGCCACCAGAAGAGCCCTCTTCAGGGCTCGCGAAGTTGGCTTCACTTCCATGCATGGATCTGCCACTTCCTCTGAGCGCCTATTGCCCACCATCTGCTTCAACCAGTCCACCAAGTTGATCTGCACCACCCATTCGATATATGTTACACATTGCAACATGGTAGGAAGCTAATCCCTTAAGTCGGCACACAAAATGATTCCGGCGTAGAAAGTGTCGCCCGTAAATGGCTTCTGTGACCAGAATCTCTTACCTCTCCAGCAGCACGGTTGTAGTCCACAGGATCTCGCCCGGTGATAATCTCCATGAGAAGCACCCCAAAGCTGTACACATCACTTCGCTCGTTCAGCAGACCCGTGTTTGCGTACTCGGGGGCTACATACCTGCAAAAACAACCATGGTGATGACTCAAGGTGAAAACAATGAAAGACAAACAAGTACTTGTCACCGTCGCTAGCTGCAATTATTGTTACAACGAGACAACGGAACAGGCTTTGCGCTTACCCGAAAGTTCCCATGACACGCGTGGTGACATGGCTCTTGCCAGAGCCAAGAAGCTTGGCAAGTCCAAAATCAGACACCTTAGCATTCCATTGTGCATCCACAAGAATGTTGCTGGATTTGATATCACGGTGCACAACCTTCGGCTCCAAAGCCTCATGCAAATAAGCCAACCTAATCACAAGTCACGATGCACATTTAAAAACAAACAAACAGAAAAAGGAAAGGAAAGAAAATTGCGATCCTATCTGTGAACCTTAGGAATCTATTGCTAGAACATGGATTACAGGTGCCTCGAACTACCTTCTATTATTAAAGAAATCATAGAGAACAAATTGTTGTGAGACCCACAAGACATAGCTTACTAGCAACATACAGTTCAGCTTACTCACCCTTTAGCGGTACCCATGACAATCCGCATGCGGGCTTCCCATGGAAGTGTGTTTGTTTGGGACAGAGGTCCATGCAGCCACTGCTCCAAGTTTCCATTATCCACGTACTCGTACACAAGCATCCTGCAACAGCCACCGGAAACGAGGTCAACAATGAACATCGAGGAGCTGCGCCACCACACAACTGAGCAGGAAGAAAGGATGACATTCACCTGTGAGCACCCTCCGCACAGTACCCCAGCAGGCGCACGAGATTCTTGTGTCGAACGCGTCCAATCGCTTCCACTTCCACTCTAAACTCCTTCTCCGCTTGACCTCTGTTGTTAAGTAGATTTTTGACAGCAATCAAGGTGGAATCGGGCAACTGGCCTCTGTACACAATCCCATAACCACCTTCGCCGAGAACATTAGAATCGGCGAAGCTATCCGTGGCAGCTTCGAGCTCCCTCAAGGTGTACCAATGGCCCCACCCTAAATGGGAAACCTCCGGGACTGCAGAGACAGGCGAGTCGAGGCTCCGGGTAGAGCCGGAGCCGCCTGACAGACTCAGAAACGAGCCCCTCTCCTGATTCGCTTCAAATTTGAGCGAGCTGGGCTTCTCGTGTCGCTCGATAGTGTTATCCTGCGTTTGCATGATGACTTCACCTGCGTAGCCCGTCTTTTCTCTGTCTCCTTTCCACATGATGGGGTTCTTAAAGCTGGAGGATTTTGTATCTCCTACATGAACCACACCCTTCTCCATAGAATCCTTCTCACCCGAGTTCTCGCTGATGGTAAGGAGAACAGGATCAGGCGGCGGGAGGTACGTGTTGCCAACCCTGTCTATTTTAACATCCTTGATTTCCTTGGAGCTTGCGTCTGAGACCTGGTGCAATGGGAGCTTGTCCTTTTTCGGCCTACGACGCGATAACAGCCATAGCCACAGTAGAAAGAGAGTAGCGATAATTACTAGACCAACACACACTCCTATTACTGTCCACAGCTTCAAGCCGAAGATATTGGTCTTCTTCGAAAGCTCGCTTGTCACGGTATTTGACGCCATCTTCACTTCCCTTGACACCCGCCCTTCAATCCCTCAGAATCCAGAGTCCAGGACTTCTCACCTGTTGAGATGTATTTTAGCTTATTAAATGCACAACCAAAATTTTCAACCAACCCTAAAGGACTCGCAATGAAAACTGAGTGTCAAATTAGTGAGGTCTTCATGGACAACCATACATCTACTCGAGACTCGCAGTGACTTACAAAGCACTGCGGAAGAAATGATACCTGTACATGGATTTTCTGTATGCTGGGACCAAATCTATGTGTAATGAATCAACACCTGCCACACATGCAAGACGACGCTACAATGAGAAAAATCCCTGGAAGATAATGTGGAGATGTCAGAGATGTACGATTTCGAAGCAACTACACAATCTGGCTCTCGAGGGTGTGGGAAGCATCATCTAAAATAGTGGCGTCATGACAAAGCCAGTCGAATTCATTTCGACTAAGCAAAAACAACACAATACAATACGGTAAGAAACGGGGTGACACAAGCGCCTGCTGCGAGTACCTATACTCCACGAGCCAAATGCCACATGCAAACTACGTGCTACCCCAAATCACTACCGAGACACAACAGGGTGATGATCTATAGCTACAGGTCGAGCCACAACCGCAGCGACATGGCCCAGCAGAGATGTTCCTTAAAGAGGGAACTCGAAGGACCCAGAAGAGGACCAAAAGTGCATTTCACAAAATGATCACTGCTACCGAGCTCCACACAGGGAGCACAATGACTAAGATAAAGGCCGACAGATTCCAAACCCGGCTAGCTATCAAAGCCCACATCCCCAAACAGTTCACAACCTGCGAAACCAGGATGTAATTTCCAATACCGCAAAGGAGAAAACTCTTCAAATATGTTCATTTGATAGTCCCGGTCCTCAGATTCTTATCCACTAAAAGTAGCCACCCACCTGAGTCCGGGAGGTTGCACCAAGAAGTAACTAACCGCCTCACAGCCGGTCCGTAGTCGTAGATCTAGTGACGAAACAGACAACGTGAAGCTGAAACTATGAAGTGTCCTAGTATTGAAATGACGACGACGTGGTGGTAGCCAGCAAAGCCTTCCTTTTAGCATCCACAACCCAACACGGGAAGCATAGAAGTGTTCTCCTTTGCCTGTTTATCTACCTCAGACCAGGTTTCGTCCTCGACACCAGCGGTGTCACTCCCGCAGTGCAATGCCGACCCAGGGTCATCTTTCCCCAGATGAATGTTGCCTCATACGCGTTGAACCCCCAAAAAACACCAGCTTACAAGCCTCAAAGACAATCACGTGCATCAATGCCCGGAGGAAAACTACCACACTACAAAACACCACCCAACGTCGTGCGTATCCCACAGCTCCCCTCAGGAAGCTCCCGAAGTATAGTGTCCCTGTCTCCCCATGCACCAGAGATCAGTTGCAACAGTGCCACCCAACTCCAACCGTCACACTGCAGTCCACAGCCCCAATAACAATCCCATCCGACGACCACACTCCCGTTCACCCTCAGATCGAAACACAAACCCACACTTCCTCCTCTCTACCACTCACTCACTACCTCTCTCTCTCTCTCCCTCGCTCTCTCCCCTTCTACTCCGAACCCACACCATCGCTACCCACTATCAAATCACGAGACTCAAGCCCAGTATGCCCCATCCCACCTCCCTCCCACTGAATCGCCACTCTCACAAACCACCACACTTCCCAACACCCCCACACTCCATTATTCACGTTCCTTGCGACGAAACCTCAAACACCACCCCAATGTGTGTGGGTTGTGAGTGATTTGAATGATAGCAGTTGGACCCCACTCTCTACGCATCCATTGCGACACAAGCAACGCCCTTTGCGACCGATTGGCTTAGCCTCGGGACAAGCGGAAAAGGGAAGACACCCACCCAAGTGGGACCTCAATGGTAGAGGAAAGAGCAAGCATGCAAGCAAGCTCCAGAAGTAGAGAGAACCAGAACTTGAACCGAAACCGAAACAGAAAAGAAAGTGAGAAAGAGAAGCAAAGAGAAGAAGGGACTGTTGAGAAAACACGGGTGAAGGTGGGGGCCGAAGCCAGGGTAGAGTGGGTGAGAGAGTGAGAGAGTGAGTGTGAGAGTGTGTCAGGCAGGGGCAGCTCAAGAAGTGGCAGCCAAGCTGCTCCTCCTCCTCCTCTTCCTCTTTCTTTCTTTCTGCTTCTTCTTCCTCTTCTCCTTCTTCTTCCTGCTACTTCTGCTGCTACTTCTGCTGATTACCTGCAGCCTGGCCAGTCCCTTCCCTTCCTTTCCCTTCCTTTCTCTGGACCGACCGAGCTGGGCTGGTTGAGAGAGAGACGACCTCTCCCCCACCCTCACGGTAAATTTTTATCCCGAGTTACTATGGTAACTCTTCCCGGTAGATTCCCTGCCTGCTTCGTTAGGATGAGGGTAAGTTTTTGTGGTGATGGGGGTTGAAGCATGGTGATAGGGTGTGTTGGAATGGTCATAAGCTGCGGGTGTTGGGGGATGAATGTTGGTAGAAGGAATTGAGGGTGGTCCGATATTCGTGCGTGCGTGTTTATCGAGTCACATGTGAATGGGGTTCTGGATCTGGGGGACTAAATTTGGGATCCGGCTTTTTGAAATTTTATTATAGTAAGTCGGTTTTGCACGGGTTTAGGGGGTTGTCCCCCCCGTTGTGGCTTTGCTTTTGTTGTGGTGTGCTCTCGTGGCTGCTCGTTCTAAATTGTGGGTTGTTTGTTTGTTTGTTTTGTTTGTTTTCTGTGCTTTTTTTCGGTTGAGTTGGTAAAGCAGTTGGTTGCTAGGGAAAAAGGGATGTGAATGGTTTTGATTTTTCATGAATCATGTTGGATGAAGGTAATGTTGTGGATGTGTTAGATGCATATGTCGTAGAAAGAGTTTAAATTTTCCTAAGAAAGTATTTGTTGTTAAATGCTACAATGGATGATGTGCTTTAATGAGAGGTACAATTTTATTTTATTTTTATTTGTTATTTTTTGGTTGAGCATGTTAATTATCTAATAAATTAATGCAAATTCTGAAGGGTAGTTTATTCAAAACTGCTATTCAGGTTCCACTCAGTTGTTTTGCTAGTTTGTTCAAAACTAAGATTGAGTTACCATTTATAATCAACATTTATTTGTTAATATTAATTGACTCTAAGTTCGTGATTGTGTACTGATTTTATCATTATTTATTGCATGTAATTTAAAATGTATTCATCTGATATTTAAGTTGTAAAAATAATAAAACTTGTTGTTTTATAATTTGTGACTTTTGATCAACTAATCATTTATTTTCAAATAAACAAAAAATTTGTTGAACATGTTCTTTAAATGTTGAAAAATTTGTAAGTGATCTTAATATTTTCTTTCTCTTTTCTTTCAGTACATTACATTTTCAAAAATCTAATTTTTCTTACTTATTACTTTAAATATATGTTTTGGTTTTTCATGATACTATGAAAACAAATTCAATTCTCCTATCTTTCATGATAAAATTATATATATATATATATATATATATATATATTTAGATATATATATGTAATACATGTTTGTTCCTTACATTATATATAAATATAGAGAGGGAAATCTAACACATTCGTGTTTTTCAGAAATATAAATCTTAAAGTATAATCAAACTTTAAAACATAATCACTCAAAATTCTGAGGATTAAATTTTTATTGGAAACTAGTATCATTGTTTTATAATTAAACAATCTTGAATAGAAAAAATTGTATAATCAGATTTTTTTTACTTAAAATATGTAAATATGCATTTTACAATATGAAATCTAATTCTAACAATAAACATAATTATATAGTAACATTATGTTTTTTTAATTAAAACAATTCAATTATCATTTTGAATGTAAATCTGATTTTTCTTTATATTTTAAAATATTTAACTAGTAAACTTTTTATTTCTTGTTAAGTGTTACATAATTTTTATTCTAATTAAAAAAATTATGATTACAAAAAATATATAAGTAATATTTTTAATAATTAAATTTAAATAAATTTGAGAATGGTTTGTAGAATTGATAGATATTGTTATTTTTGGTCAGATCAAGATCATAAAATATTATTTTAAATTTTAAAAAATAAAATCTTTAAGTATCAAAAAAGATAAAAACAAGGACAAATATTTTCTTTGATGTGGACAAAGCATAGTAGACTTGCCTAATATTTATAATTGCCTCCATGCAGATTCCAAGAGAGAGTTGAAATATTGCCCTTATAGTTCAATACATATCCTACTTGGTATGAATTTAGGGTATATTGTAGATAGTCTTTAGGAGGCTTAGAGACTCCAATGCTTACCTTCATAAAACCACAATCATATATGTATTTTTATTCTCTAAAATTATATATATGTATATATATGATTATATAATTATTAAATTTTAGTACAACAGCTCTATTATATGCATATTTTTTTTAACATGTGTAGTTTTGTGTTTGATTACTTCATAAAACAATCACATCTATAATTATAAAAATATGTCTTCTGTGATCGTGGATACTTTTGTATACTGTTATAATCAAGATGTTTTGGTGAAATTTGAATATAGATATATCTTTGAGTGTTAGTACAAAGGTGTTACAATTAATTTTGTGATACTGTACTCTTCACTCATTTAAATCAAAGAATATTATTTTAAAACATTAATTAGTAAATTTACTTACTTTAGTAGATTATATTTTAGACAACACCACAAGTATATATTTTTAAATTTGAAATTAAAATTAATCATTTTCAAAAATTATGTAGCCTTTTTTAAACATCAGACTATGTCATATACTTTTAAAATAAAGCTTTATAGAAAAAGTATTAGAAATGATTTATTTTCTACTATTTTAGTACTTAAAATATCTTAAATACCTATAAAAGAAAATATTTTTAAAAATTTTCATTTGTTAAAAAAATTACTTAAATTAAATTTTTAAAAAATATTATTTTTTTAATATTTTTTAAAAATATTTAAAAATATTTAAAAATATTTTCTTTAATTTATTTGAGTATTTAAAATTATACAGAGTCATTACACAAAAATCCCGTCTGAGCCAAAATTAAAGTTCAAATTAAAATGTAAAGATGTTCAAAAACATTAAATAATGCAATGAAGAACTTAGTTTTATTCCTTGAAAGATAAAGATAAATATAAAAGTTTCCAATTTTCACATAAATTTACAAGAACATAAACATTTAACAAATTAAATGTTTTCAAGAATTCAAAATTTGATTACTAATAATTTTCTTTGATAAGAAAAATGAACGTAATTAATTGTAATATTTTAAAATTTTGAAATCATTATGTCAAGCTTTAGAAATCTTATAAGAAAATAATTTCATTCCATAACCTAAAAAACAAAATTAAGATATCAAATCCAAAGAATTTGTAAAGCATAACAATGCATATACAACATAAATAAGTATTTTAAATAATAATTTAATACTCATATTAGATATATATATATATATATATATATATACATATATTCATGCATATAAATGTATATTTAAAAACTAAATTCTTTCTTGACTTTTATCACAAAAGCATGCTATAGACTAATAAAATTTATTTTATAATTACTTTATAATTAATTCAATAATTTATGTATAAATAAAATATATTATATCTATAAAAAATTTAAAATATATAAAAAATAGTAGTTTTAAATATTATATAGTTCATTAGAATTTTATTTTTATTTTTTAATATACATATAAACATATATACAAAAAATTAAAAGTTAAAATTAAAAAAAAAAACTAAACTAATCTTTTAATACTTTTATTTCTTTTATTATTTTTAGTATTGAAAATATGAATTTATTTGTTTAAAATATTTGAAAATAAATCTAGTTATATCATTACTGTTATTTTTATGCTTATAAAAATTAGCAATTTTTTTGATGTTTTCTTAGAATATTTGAAATATGCTTAATTTTTCTTTGTGTAGAATTAATTTCCACATTGGATATTATTTAATGAATCTCCGAAATATTTGATGGTAATAAAAATTGTTCAGATAATTTCTTACACTTATAAATAACAAAACAAAACATATTGTGGTTTTAGATCTTAATGTATCTTCTGATAATATTAATATAGTTCCTATGATTTCTGAAATTTATTTTTATTTTTATTTTTTATAAATTTTCTTTAATAGAAAATTTTAAAAGATCTTAACAAATATCCACCACTTTTCCAATAATTTAATATATCTTTCATATATTTCTTCTTTAATATAAATATATAAACCTTTTCTATTTATCAAATTTTATTTTGAAACAGGAATTTGGTTATTTTTTTAAAAACTGTTTATAAAAATACTAAAATTTAAATTATATTAAATTTCTTTTATTCTAATTTAATAAATGATAAATTATGCATAATCATAACTATTTTCTTAAGATAAAAATAAGCACTTATATAATCAACCAAATGTTGTTTAAATACGTCTTCTACTAATAGAAAATGACTTAATTTAATTATCTTTGAAATCATATTTTTAATTTAAAAACCAATTTAAAATTAAGAAGAGTATTTTTTTTTTCTTGAAATTTTATAGTACATTTGTATTTTTAATTATAATTGGGTGTTAGTTTTTTTCAAAAATCTTACCATTGTTTTAGTTTTATTTTGTGTAAAAGAATAATGTATTCAGAAAAAAATTGTTATTTTTTGAAGTTGTAAAATATATGTTTTTACATTCTCTATTATAATTTTCTTGTGCATGATCTTAATTTTTTTTTAAATATTTTTTAATGATGCCTAAAACTTTATTGTAAATTTTTATAAACAGCATTTATTGTAATATATATATATATATATATATATATATATACATACATATTTACACATGTATAACATAAAATATAAACACTTGTTTCCAGCCTTTGTTTTTGTTGATTTATTGTGTTTGCATTATTTGATAATGTCATCATGAAGAATAAAAGAATATATATAAAAAATATATATAAATGATAAATTATAATATTTTTGATATTATTATAGATTTTTTAAGTTATCTAAAAATTATATCTTATATTCTGTATTTATGTATTATTACCAAGAACTAAATAATTTATTAAATATTTTAACTTAAATTTAAATCAATTATTAAATGAATATTATACTTTTTTATTATTTATCATAAAAATATACTTTTTATTTCATAATTTATTATTATCTTAAGCAACAAAAAAATTTAAATCTTATTTTTTTGTGATTTTTTTAACCTTGACATTTATTAAGCCATTTAAATCATGGTTTGCTTTGTTGTTTCATTAAGTCTAAGTTTTGGATCTATTAAAGTTATTTGATCTAAATTTATATGACCGTATATATATATATATATATATATATATATTATAAATTATTACTTTTATATACAACAAATATAATTGGTTTAACATTAATTTTATAGATGTATAATACTTAAAGAAATATTTTCAAAAAAGTAAATAGAAGAAGAATAAAAAGTTATATGTTGAATTATATGCATGTAAAAAAAAAATTATAATTTTAATCACTTATTTTATTATTATTATATATTGATATTTATTCTTTAAAAAATAACTTGAATTTATTTTAAAATATCATATTAATGATAAGAAAAAAATATTTTATTTTTATAATAAATATCAAATAAATATTTTAAAATATCCTACTTAAATATATTTAAAGATATATGTTTTTATTTTTAAAAATATATATGCAAGTGATTAATGTATCTAATTGTACTACAATCTAAATTTTTTTTTAATATCTATATATATATATATATATATACATACATATCCATATATATACTAGCATAGAAGTTCCTTAATTTGCTTTGGGAATAATATTAGAACAATAGAACTCTAAATGCTTATGAATGAGGTGCATATTAATTGTTATATTAGTTTTTTTTTTTTTTTTTTTTTTTTTTTTAATGTAACATCATAACAACAAAAGAATGTCATTTGTCTCTTAAAAATAGACAACATATAATATTGCTAAAGTCCATTGGGTGTGGCTCTTGGTATCAACCTTGGATATTGAGTCTCTATATATCTTTTATATTTGTTGAGACACTTAATAAATTGAGTCAAGAATTGGCTAACAATTTCAGATGAATTCATAGATGGATGGGCACTTGAGAGATGCAAAGCTATTTGAATGGATGTACACTTGTAAGCATTCATATATACATATACATATATACATACATATATACATACATATATAATATTGAAGATTAATCCTTAAAAGTTTTTATAGTTTTTATAGTTTTTTTTTTTTTTTTTTTTTTGAAGATGTTAAATTAGAAACAAGATAAGATACAAAACTAATAACAAAGTAACACTCAAATTGTTCCAAAAAACTTTTTGGAAAGATTCAGGTGTCTCTCCTTCATTATGGCATCTATGTCTTTTAGAAGCTTTTACAAGATATAGCATTTATAGATTATCCTAGAAGTTTGATTAATCTTCTATAGAAACTTCTAAACATCTATAGAAGACTATAGAATCATTTTTAAAAAATTGAATGATCTAGAGGTTTTTAAAGACCAATAAAAAGTAATACAAGTATATATAAAATTTTAGAATATTCTAAAAAATACATGTGATTTTAGTTTGGTGTACATGTGTAACATCTATTGTAAGATTTTATGAAGTAATTATATCATATTGAATAATAAATAAGCCAAATAAAATAAAATAATAATAATATTATTATTATTATTATTTCCATTTATAAATTTTTGATATTATTAAGTTTTTATTTATTTATATTTTATCTTGATATTATCTTGATATTATCTTTAAAGAATAATTTATATACATAATTATAGATCTAATAAATTTTAAATATGAAGTGCTATTAAAAATCAAATAATAATTAGATATATTACTCTTATTTGGTTTATTTTACTTATAAAAAATATTATATCTATACTTGTCCATAACTAATTATACTTTGACTATTGAAGTTATTTTTAATTAAATATATTTTATTTTTATATTTTAAAATCTAATTAATTAATAATCTTTTTTTTAAAAAAATTAAAAAATCATCAAATAATTATTCAAATTAGATTTTAAAAGAGTATTTCATATCAATTAATTTAATAATTATTAGTATCATTAATTATGTTTCATAAATTTATATTTAATTACAAATAAATATTTTATTTAAAATATAAATTAATTAATTAATCTTAGTATGGTCTATATATATATATATATATATATCAATTAAATTAAGTAAAATAATATTATTTATCTTTCTACTTTATGGTTATAATTTATAATAAATTTTATTATCATATTTTTTTTAAAAAAATTAATTACAAAAACCTCTAAATCTTAAATACTATATAATTGAAATTTTATAATTCCACAAATCTCTATGAAATGTTTTCAAAGTATTACATCATACATTGAATAATATATAACAATGAACGTATATATTATTTTCTTTTTACTTTTTACTTTTTTTCATTTATTTTTTTCATCATATACTACATTTACTATAGAGGAATTTAATATTATCATGGTAGCTTTCTAAAAGAAAATAAACAATGTTGTAATACTATTTCTCTAAAAATCATAGAATAATATGCCATCATTGATATATATATATATATATATATAAGTGTAACACCATATTTTAATACAAAAAGAAGTCAACGCAAGTTTACCAAATTGAATAAACCCAATAGCAAATGTCAAAGCTAGATGTTGGACCTGCCAGTCACATACTTGAGTATGACTTTAGCAAAATCAAACACCTATGGTGCCCTTCTGTCAGAAGAATTGAATGAATGCTAAATGAAACTTACAACAAAGCTGGTTTCTGTGTGACCCATAGCCTACCAAGCAATGACTTCCATATGAAAAAAAAATATTGGATCCCAATTTCCAACCCCTAGCTTTCATCATCCTCCCTTAGGTATTGTAGTGTGCAATTATGATCTAAGTACTACGTCTAGTAGCATTTAGTATGAAACATCCACAGAGCCATCAATTCAACCTTCCATGTCACCCTTAATGAACAAACAAACAAACATTGCAATAAGAACATCCATTTTGAAAGCAAATTAGAGTAAAAAGCATAGTGCCTTGTCTCATCCAACACAATGAACCAAATCAATGCACCTTTTTGTAGTGGAATGAAATGAGAAATTTTCATGCCACATCCACTATCATTATACCATCCCGCCAAACCCCCGCATCATTGGGTCAGTTACACAACTCCAAACCTTTGTTTGCTTATTAGGCACGGGGCATGTGTACATACACACACGTTAACATATTCATTGAATTCCACATCATCAAATTCCAGTTGGCATAATGTGAGAGGCACATATCATTCCATTAGTTTGCAACTCATCCTAACTATGGGTATAGAACTTCCAAGAAGTGGACCCCCGAATTAGGAGAGCTCGTGCCCACTCCCAGACACTCCATATCCTTTGCTGAATAATTAGGGTTTGTCTATGCACTGTAACTACGTGAAAGGATTGCCATGCTTTTTCCCTATTTATAGATTGGACTCATGAAAACACTCAGACATAAACAGGTAACACACATGCTGTATGTTGGGCTGTATGAACCATGGTCGTGGGTGGGGTGGAGATTTTGAGGGACCACATTACTAACTACATAAGCAACTATTGGAGCTTTCTCTTCACTCCAATGTTTTGTACTTTAATATTTGTGTATAACTTTTCTCAGTCAGGGTAGGATTCAGCTGATTAGAATATATGTTCAGTGGCATGTCTCCAAAAACCCTTCTCACTTTCACTCCAATTAAGAATTTATTCACTCAAAGACTATACATATATTTATTTATCTGCATATGCACAGAGATGGTGGGTGGGCAGGCAGGCTGTGAAGACTGACAGACAGGCAGGATAGAGAGGGACGGGCAGTAGGTGGAGAAGGCCACCACTACAAATGAAAGCCACAATATGGCAAAAGTCAATGTTTGATGCATCTTTGTTGACAGCTACAAGTGAATACTGTTTTGTTTGTTACATGTTATGGTTGATGATGTTATTATTACTCTTGCAGATGCAGGTCCAACCCTCATCCTCCCTGTCCATGTCATCCACTCCCATTCTTAGACTCATTCGTAAAATGTAAACAATATAGCAAAAAAATTGCTATGTTTGTTTCCTTTGATTACATGTAATATAAATTTTTGATTGATTGACTGATTCATAAGAAATATGTAAGTGTAAGGATTGAAAGACTTGAAGAAGTAGTGACATTGGTGTAGTGTGGACTCAGATCCACATTCATTTTTTATTTTTTCTTTTTTGAAGAAACAATTTATGAGTTGTGGTTTTCCCACCCTATGATAGGAATTATAACTAATTAACTGGCTAGTTTAAAAAATGTATAATGCAGTTAACAACAAATTCTTTATACTGTTGACAAACATAAACTTCTGCAAGTGAATTTCAAACAATACCAACTCAATTTAATATCACAAAAACTATGTCCATCTCTACTCAATGAGACTATATATATATATATATATATATATATATACACACACACACATTTCAAATCAAGACTGAAAAAGTGAAAGAAATATCTTTAAACAAGAAGAATTATATTTTATTAATAATAAAAAATAACTCATCTAACAACAAAAAAGAGTTAAAGAAACAGAGAAAAAGAAAAAAACTATGCCTCTAATTTGTAAACAGGTGTGAGAAATTTCTTCATTTATTTGATTTTTTTTTATTTTAGATTTTTGGTACCCGGATTCTGATGAATCTTTTGGAATATTTACACTGATTCCAAAAACCCCACATAAATACATATATAACTCTTTAAATTCTTGAGGTTAAGAAATGATTTCCAGAGTTCATCAGAGTTAGCTTGAACTGTGGAGAGAATCCAAGTGAATAGTAAAGGCGAAGTGAACCCAGTGGGAGCGGGGAATTCAGAGAAAGGGAACGCGCTCACGTGGAGTTCCCAAGGGAGACAGCCCAACAGTCGTCACTAAATGCCCGACCTGTGCCCAGTGCCCCTGCGGACCCGTCCCGAGGCCAGGCATGTGCGCTCAGATGCTCGGAGCCCTGCCCAACCCTGCCCCTGCCCCCCGGTCTCCCGGGCACCACGACGGGCACACCCGTTCCCGACTGCCCGGTGGCGCGCCACCCAATCCCCCGGTACACATCAGTCAATGGCATGGGCTGCCCGACACAGGATGCCGCAGTCAGGTCAAGGCTCCCTTCTGACCGTTAAAAAGAAATATTGGCATTGTACAATCCATCCGTTTCGGAGTGGGCTACTCCCAGGCACCTGCCCTTCTTCCACAACACACATGCCCACCTCAATCAATTCTATCCATTCATTCCCAGTTCCTTTTTTTCTCTTCGCTTACTTTTTAATCCGTTTTTAACTTTTGCCCTCCAAAGCTATCTCGTGCCTCAGTGCAGATTTTGTTTTTATTCATTAATAAAGAGGAGTTAATGTTGGGATGATTCTTGAACGTTATGTGGTGGGGTTACTGTAGAAAGTTACTTTTTCGCTTTAAGTTTCCTGAGGCCACAAGTTAGTTGGTCTTGTGGAGTGTGTACATTGAATGACTGAAGTGGGGATGTGGGGGTATAAATCAAAGTCAACTCAAAAGGAGTTGGAAGTGCACTCCGAGTTCTATTATGTGATGGCCACGTAGGCTTCCTTGACCCTTCAAAAAAGGAGGAATAACGGTAAATTATGTTTTTATGACTTTTGGTGATTTCATTTCTGAAAGAGACTTTATTTTTTCAACTCTTTTAAAGGTGTAGTATCGATTTGGATGAAACAAATAAGAAAAATCACATAAAGATGTGTTGGCCATCACTTTTTTTAGGCCTTTGCGAAACAAAACAAAAATGCATGTACCTTTTTTCTTACAATTTCTAAAGTTAACAATTGTAAGAATTAGAGCTGCTCTTTTTTTTCTTTTTTATTTATAATCTTTTCTTCTTTTCTCCCTTTTCTTTCTTTCCCAAATGCTTGAAAAATTTATAAATTCATTTTACAAATGGCTAACATTTACAAAGTCTATCATTTGAAAATAAAAATAACTAGCATACATTCATTATTGCCATCAATACTAAAATGCCATCAATATTGTGTTTTTTTTTCTTTTTATTCATAAAGAAAGGCACATTCTTTACATCTTGAGGTTAGTTCGATATGGGGAGTTGAGGTAACTTTTGCTTTTTGAAGTTGATTCCACACTTTTTTCTTTTTTCGTTTTTTTTTATACAAGCAGGGTATTCCACATCCATTTGTATTATGAATAATCTGCGATGTGTTGAACATGTTCATGTTATGTTTAATATTCTGTGATGTTCTTAACACATTTACACCATGTACATTAAAATTTTAAAATGGAATGACAATGTCATAACCAAGCCACTGGAGTTAAGGAAGATGCAGAAACCTTGTTTTTTTAGTAGTTTACTGTGTTTTTTTTTATAAATAGTCTGTGGACATTGCAA
Organism: Physcomitrellopsis africana; assembly: GCA_036785485.1. Lineage (NCBI taxonomy): Eukaryota > Viridiplantae > Streptophyta > Bryopsida > Funariales > Funariaceae > Physcomitrellopsis > Physcomitrellopsis africana. Next base: position 39,953 of record JAWRVF010000010.1, read on the forward strand.
AAAGCTTCCCACAAATTGCCTAGGGCAGGGCCACAATGGAATCTATCTCTTCACAAATTTTATAATGATACACTTGCTTTTTAAAATAAAAAAATGCACATGGCTAGGGTTGCCAATCATGCATAAAATACAGGACCACCCAATGAAAGGGTTTGCCATCCTGAAAAAGTTGGTCAGAGTTTGTTGACCAAAAGAAAAACATCCTAGATTTTTTTTTTTTTTTGTTTTTTTTGTTGTTTTGTTTTGTTTAAACTTCTATGAACAAGATGATAGAATTTAACAAGAAATAATCCTAGGAAATCAAATCAAACCTCTAGTATATATATATTCATACATACATATATGACAAGTAAGTAGTATGATAGTGTATTTGAGCCCTTGAAAATACTTTTACATGTGGAGCAATGAGGGGTTCCCTTTGCTACATTGTGTATGGAGTAGTCTTGAATACAATGACTCAATGATATGAACTTTTGTAGGTCTAAGCTTTCTATCCAATACCAGAAGTGATTCTGAAATCACATGTGTATTAATCACAGTAAGTTTGTGAAAGAAGTTATTAATTCAGCACAATAGTCCTTACAATTAAAAGACCAATAATAAGCATTGTAATATAAATACAAGTCTCTGTGGATGAAAAATCATAGATGGTTTAATGCAAAAAAAAAAAAGAAAAATAGAAAAAACCAAGTTATGAAGCAATTCAATGGACTCGTCTAAAGATTCAATTGAAACCCTTTTTTTTTCAATTTGGAAAAACTAATTGGTCATGTAAGTTTGTGTTCCAACACATAAATTGGTGCTTTAGACTTGGTGTGATTTGATTTAACAACTTAAGGTGTGGATGATTTTGTGAATTGTACAACTCTGATTAAAAAAATAAAAAAACAAACTTGGCTTCTTCTTAGTAAACAAACAACTAAATCCAAATCTTCAACAGAGAATAATAATAATAATAATAACAATAAAATACTAAAGTGAAGCAAACAGATTTAATATAAATTGTGATTTTTAGATTATACATATACTCAGTCTGAATTGGAAAAGTATAAAATAATTTCTTATATAAAAAGCAGTATATATATTTTGTCTAGTTGTTAAATTTACTTGTGAACACAATGTTCATTTTGAAAAGAGAAGAAGAAGAAAAAAAAAATGACACATGATTTTTAAAGTAAGATATCATCAAATTTAAATTCAAATAATACAAGTTTCTGATTTGGAATAGTTTAACATGCTAACGCAATATAGGAAAATAAGATATATAAATGGTAACTAACTCATGTCTCACAAATAATGTCATCAGATCCTAAACACATCTTTACTCCATTGTAATAAATGATCAATAAACATAAATCATGTAATTTTTTGTTAAATTTGAATTAAATTACATAACAAAACATGACCTAAGACAATGTTTTTTTAATTTTAAAAACTTTGGATTTTTATTGCAGTAAGGAGCTGAATATGTATTTGATGAGAGATTGTGAATTATGTATGAATAAATAATAAAAAAACAATAATATCAACAAGTAACTTATCTTCAATTTTAAAAATTAAAAGTGTTTTGATAGTATAAAAATTATGTAAATTTTATGCAAACTTATGTTTTGAACATACATTTTTGTCACCTAATGTTTAAAATGAAATTAACATGGATATTTTAGGAAATTGCTAGGTGGACATCCTCCTTTTAGTGTGTGAGGAGACCCCATGCCATGAATCCCTTCATACACATAATAAAACTCTTATTTGCAATAAAAAATTTTAAGGAAAATTTACAATAAAATATTCTCTTAATGAAATTAATAAATTTTTTAAAGTGAATGACATAAATACATGCAATGTATTATGAAATTTTGTTAAATTTAATCAACAAAAAAAAGAATAAAGGAAAAAGAAAAAAAGAAAAAAAGTGCTAGAAGCTATTACAAATATTTATAATTTATAATTTACAATTTTATTGTAAATTTATTCTAAAACTTTTTAGTATAAATAAGAGTTTTAATGTGTGTGTGGGGGTGCATGGCACAAGGGGTGTCCACTTAGCAGTTTCCATATTTTATTTCTTGAAAATAAAATTTCTGCATGAGTTATAAGTTACAATTAAAGGAGAAAATTTTCTGTTTCTTCATTTACATTGTTTGTGCTCATATATTTCTGTATAAAAGTTTATAATAAAATGTTCGTGATTGGAAAAAGTAACCTCGGATCAACTTTGATACAGCATTGAAGGAGCGAATGCTAGTTCACACTGTAGTGGTTGGAAAAACCGAACGTCGGATATGGGGTCGTTTACGGTGTGTTCGGTGGAGGTGCTCCAAACCACCCAGCCCCTGTAAGCACGGGAATAGAGGATTCGAACCATTCGCAGCGAAGAACGCCAAGTTGGAATACGTGCCTGAAATAAGAGCACATTGTTCATCTATGGATGAAGAAGTTATATTCATCCATGAAACATATGTCGGTGAATAGAATCTTCCCGGTGCATTTAGTGGTGGAGAGAGGGGGGGGGGCGCCCGAGGCAGGGTGACAACAACCTGAAGGGGGGGCATCTCCGAGGCAGATTCACTTAACGGTCCCCTCTATCCTCTCCTCTAGATTCCAGCCCCCTTGCTTTGCGTTAAGCAGGCAACCAGCTCCGGGATTAGGGCGGGGCATGACGGAACGGGGCGGCGGTTCCTTATACCCGCGCGCACCTGTTTCCGCGCCATGCGAACCCGGTCGGTCGGGTCACGGCATTGGGGTGGCTTCCCCCGCATCTCCCCTATCGCCGCTGTCAACGTGGGCTAATTATTCAAGGCTTCTGATTCTGGCGTTGTTTATTTTTTTATTTTTTTACTTTTAAGTTGATAACTCTTTTGAGTGCTTGCCGATGTGGGTTCACATGGTGGTTCGTCATTATCTTCTTTGAAATTTCTGTCGGTGAAAAAATATAATGGCTCCCCTCTCTATCAACGAATGTTTTTATTAATTCTTCTCATGCTTGCTATGCGAGTATTTCACACCTTGGACAGTACCTGTAGAATCAAAATTTCGAAGTCTAATATAATATTAAAACTATACCTGATATTTATATCTTTGAATGTTGATTACTGAATTTAATTAAAATTGGATTTATTTTAAAATAAACTGGACATAGTATAAAGGGATTCATCACCCACAAGTTTGAGGACTTCACAAAAGAATATTTTCTTCGTACAGAATAAATTGAACTCCTGCACCTAAAACCCATGAGTGCTGTGCATACATTCTACAGTAATCCAAACTTTTTCAGGAGTAAAACACAACATGATTGCCCTGGAAACTTTTGAACACAAAACCATATAACCAATCAAACTTATAGAATGTTCCTGGGATGTATATTTAAGCAAAATTCATACTTTCATATCATGCACATATTTGTCACATTAATTGGATTTTCAGTATTAATACCAATAAAAAGAGTTAAAAAAACAAGTCTTGAAAATGGAAAATTCTATATCAAATAAATCATAATTCATGAAAGGGAATTCTGGGCATCACAGGCGGCGGTGTAAGCGCAAGCTTGAGATCCATAAAAAAGGATAAAGATGGAAAAGGAAGAGTATTCTGGCACACACTGAGCACCAAACCTGGAGCGCGGGAATAGATGCCTGAGCTGGCAGGGACTGAACGTGGGTCATGAAAAAATCCCCCCCCCGTTCTGACGTGTACAGACCACTCCATTCCCCGTCTGACGTGTCCATTTCCCCTACTTAGGAACTGCTTCCTGTAATTGCTGCAACATCCCATTTCTTTAGAGTTAATGGCTTCATTACTTTAATACGTCTTCTTAACTCATTTCAAATCTCTCTTTCAAAATTAGTAGTCACTAACAATATGAATGTGAAGGGGTTTGAAATAAAGCGAGCTTTCATTAATAAGGTTCTGTTTCCTAGAGGAATCAAAGGGAAAGAAAAGAAAGTGTGATCAGGCTTTGAAGTTAATAGTATAATTGTTGTTATTTTTAATTGTGTTTGCTGTCGATTTTTGTGTTTCCATATTAAGGAGTATTGGATTGTTGGCTAAGAATGGACCTTATGTTAAACTAACATGGCTGTGGTTCTTGGCTAGAGTGTTAACTCAAGTAACTAATCCATGGCCTGGTGGAAAATATTTTTCTCACTATACCACATTTTCAATTCAAAATTGCTTACACAACGTAATTGATGCTTTTGGGGATCTTAGACCAAAGAATAACAGTAACGTTTGTGAAAATATTTGAATTCTGCACAAGTTGCCACTTGCGCTTGTGTTCAATTTAATAACCCATGCCTATTTTTTGTTTGACATGCTTGATTAAAACTTCAACCACTTTGTATTGTAGAATGACGTCATTATATATATATATATATATATATATATTAACTTGGAGAGTGTTAAAACATCTGTTATAAGTAATGGCCCATTTTTATTTTTATTTTTATTTATCTACTTTTATTAATATCTACATGTGATACAAGGCTGTGACCTCCAAAAAAGAGTGCAGAATCTATTGTTTGTGGACCATTGGTAAAGATCAGATATAATTCAAAATTTTATTTACCATACAAAAGTTCATCCTCTTTTGACCAAACTGCACAACAATCATACTTTACAATTGTCAAAGCCTCCCACTATCAATTGGCTCCTGAAATATAAAAATAAGAATCATATTTATAAAAAATTTAACCAAAAAATAATAATTTAAGACCGGCCCTTTATACCACTCTGTATTTGAGACGAAGTTCTTATCACTAAATTGTAGATTTTTTTATTTTTTGTTTTTTGGTTTTTCTATTCTAAAAGTTTAGCAATTATTTTGATAAAATTTTGTACATCATAAAAGTGAAAACATCAAAACATGCCAATGTCAAACCCCTCATTTCATGTTATTTGTATGATTTTTTTTTGGATGCTTTTAATGGAAACAAAATTTGATGGGTTTGTTCCAAATCAATGCTTTCACTCCATTCATTTTTGCAACCTCATTTTGGGTTGACTTTGACTCCACCACTAATTGAAATGATCATTCTCTATTCAATTACTTTCAGCTTTATTTCAACATTTCTTTCTAATTTTTGATATATATATATACACATATTCACACCCACAGACTATTTATTGTAAAATAACTCAGAAAAATATATCTACAAGATTTTAAAAAAATCATTTTCTTAATATGCTAAAATTTGAAGGATTGGGGATTCTAATGATTTATTATTGCTAATAGGTATTTTCCTAATTTTTTTATCAATCATCTTATTTGGATACAGCATATTGGAAGTCTTTACAAAAAAATGTGTGGGATTGCTTCTAACAACAAGAAAATTGTAGAAAATTTGGTTTTTAATATTCAAATTTCCAGCTCTGCAATTGCTTAATTTCAATTCGTTCCACACATATGTACATACATGTATGTGACTTTATTATTTCACATTCATTCAATAATTTATGAATGTTCAATATCAGTAAAAAAATGTCTTATAGGTCCATGATGTTTACTGCAGGCCTAATTGGAAATACAATTCTTTAAAGATACTATGCTGAAACTAAAGCAAACTATTTAGGATACTGTTTGATTTTTTGAAAAATCAATCGATAGATGCTACAATTTCAAGTCCCCATATTAGAATATATATATATATATATATATACACACACACATAAGAAATATTTTATTAATGAAATATTTCATTTATATTCATTGTGGTACGTCTTTGGTGCATATATATATATATATATATATATAATCACATATACATTCTATTGGTCTTGCCAAGTGTTATTCATAAATCCCACCATGATATTGAAAGAACATTATTTCTTGATAATATTACTGATCTTTCACAATTGCCTAAAACAATTTTCATGCTTTACTTGATTTCATATATATATATATATATATACACACACATTACATCTTCATTCATCTACGCATTAAATGATGTTGCAAAAAAAATAAAAAATAAAAATCAATGTCAATATTAGTCTTTTCCTTACTGACCACATAATTGATCCCTAATAAGATTTTATTTTGTACAAAAATTAATAATTTTTTTTTCCCCTTCTTACCCAATTGCAACAATGCAGCTCCAACCTCTTTCCTTGTTGCATCTTTTAATAATTATTATATTTTATATATTTTATAATAATTTACTTGCTATACTACCATTTTTACTTTTGTTTTATTTTTGACAGATCGTATTGTTGCTTTTGCTACTTAATTAGTTATGAGTCAGTCATCATTGGTGCTTTAGTCAAAACAGGTCATGTTATATATGTTTTGTAATTTTTATGGCAAGCATTAAGTCTTCATCTCCTTTGTGCTTTATCTGTTATTAGAAAGGATAAATTAAAAAAATCCAACATATTAATTTGAAACATCTTTTTGTTTTGTTTTGTTTTTGTTTATTTATTTTTATTTTGTTTTCTAGTCTATACTTTGCACGATCTTCTGCTTTTTTGTAAAAATTTATAATAATAATAATAATAATAATCATTATTTTTTCAAAATTAGTTCTTTGTTTTTACATCAAACTTTTCTGAAGTTTCTTGTTTTACTTGACTTAAGTTACAAATCTATTTTTATATATCTGTTATGATTTGTTTAAATACTCTATGTTCACTTGCATCTATGACATTTTCAAATAATTGTTTTTGGTTTTTATTTATCATAATAATACCATCGTATCAGTATAAGTTTTGGAAAAAAATACACAAAAACTAACTTCAAATTTATGATTTAACTTCCTGTGCTAATGCATACTCTGTTTTGTTTTTGTAAACTGCTTTAGATACTTATCTTGCATAATTTGAAAGATTGAAAATGCTTCTATTTTATATGATTCTGGATTAATACTCTAGATTACATACATACATCCACATATATACACCTCAAATTGATATTTTCATCTCCTATTGACTTACATCATCTAAAAATCTAAAATATTATTACTCTTCTTGATAAATTTTTTGATTTTTTGATTTCCATCTAAAAAAATTATATAAAGATATTGATTCATTTCTTATATCCACCTCTTTCTACCAAGCACCAATATTTAACTTTGCTTTTACTTGAGAATAAAAGGTTCCCTACTTAGTCCTTAGAATGACATTATTATTATTATTATTTTTTCTAATGTAAACACTAACATTCTAATTTTTGGATTCATAATCTAGCCCTCAACCAAATATCACTATTAAATGCATTGGTTAGTTGCTACTCAACTCATAAAGCTCTATCACATTTAAAGTTTTTTCTAATACACATAAGAATTCTTTGTATTGTAGTAGTGGAACCACAATGTCATGGCACACACCATACCATTGAGTAAAGAATAATCAAATATTAAAATTATTTTTTGGGTATTGCTAATGCCACCACAACCTGCCACCTATTTGATATATTTATTTAGTTTCTTTTATTCCAATCAAAAAAATTGTTAATATTTGCAATATATATATATATATATATATATATATTGAATCATGATGAAATGACTGTGGTGAAAGTAGCAAAGAGAAAATTTTGACTAAATTTTAATTGAAATTTTCATGGGATTTTCATAGCTGTACTCATTCTTTTGAAGGATTTATTGATATTAAAAGAATTAAAAATATCATAAACATCACCATACTATATATATATATATATATATATATTCATAATAGGCTAAAAATCCAATCTCACTTTTTCAAATAGAGCCCAGCCACACTATTAAGTAAATACTGACATTACATTCCTACTACTATTATATATATATATATATATATATCCATTTAATAAATAAAATTATAAAAAAAATAAAAAAATAAAATATATACATATATATATATATATATATATATTTGTTTAGTGGAAAGAAACTCAAAGAGACAATCTGAAATGCTCATTGTTATTGGATAAGATGTGGGGTTCTAGGTAAAGAAATCCAGAAACTTCTGTGAGAAGTTGTACACAGGATGCAAGGAAGAAACACTACCATGAGGATTCCATCAGCCCTGCAATAGCCATGAAGTGATTGTTGCACAACACTTACTCTCAACACACATGTGTACAAAGCTTCCATACAATAGATGACTGTTACATGTTTGCCAAACCCAACAAGCAACAACCCTAATTCTTTAATCACAAGCTAGCACTTCAACCTCTTCTCCACAGATTGTTACTTTTGAGGACCCACCTTGGTATTCTTTACAGTGGTGGTTTAAAAACTATTGCCAGTTAGTTTTTTGTATTCTTACCAAGATGATGCAAATTGGATGTACACCAATATAAGGCAATAATATGTGGAGAAGAAGGGATTACAGTGTAAAACATGAAGAGAGAAAGTGAAGCAATGGTACATGCATGCAGTGTTAGGAAACAAGCCCAGTCTTACATGTACTTCAGATGTTGTTTGTTGTACGAAGTTGCTCTAGTGTGGGTAAGGCTGTGGGGTATTATTTCTTGGTGTGGGGTACATCAAAAATTTCATCATCCAGGTCTGATTTGTCTGTCCCAGAGTCTGAGTTTGTCAAGCCACTCTTGAAGACACTCTGTGCTGTGTGTGCTACTCATCAAAGCTTTGAGAGTTGATCTTCTGAGGAAAAGGTTCTACCAAAGGTAACATTGCCAAGTACTTGGGTATCTCCATTTGCATGGCCACCAACAATCAATCTCTTGGTTGGATATTGGGAAGGTGAAAATTTTAAATTTGCATGAATTTAAATGAGTGGTTTGGGCAAGTCCATTTATTTATTTATTTTTAAAATTTATTACAGCATGTCTGTTTAAGTTGAGAATTCAAGGGTAATGAGAGTAGCACATGGGAAGACATGTCTAAAAAGAATACCAATAGGTCTGATAAACAAAAAAAATGATAAAATATAAATCCACCATCACCACCCACAACCGGACCTCTTTAGCATGATGAACTTGTCATACCATACAAAGAAGCCTCTACAACTCTTGCTCTACTTGTGGAATGTATAACTATTTACTTATTCTATCCTTACCCATTGCCCACTAAAATGATAATCCACTAGACAATATTCATCCACAAATCCAATGTAAGGGTGCTTTTGCATAACACATGTGTGAAAAGAGTTCTCATGAATCTTGGGAAAAATGCACTTGGCTTCACATCCAGCTGAGAGACACATGTCATGGTTATACAATGTAACAATATACTTTATATTTCTACAGACACTTCAATTTTGTAAATCTGTAAAGTGACTTGATGGAATTCAGCTTAATGGTGCAACATGTTAGTTCAGAAAAAATAATACTGGGAGAAAATGGACCAGAAGAGTAGGGGAGTACTTGTGAATACTTGTGAAAAATGTAATAGCCAGGTCCAAGGTTATGCTTCCTCTACAGTACTGCACTAAACCATTTAACCATCATTGGAGCTTGTTGTCAAGTGTTGGCTTTACAACATGACACCTGTACAGCTCATCCACCAGTCTTAATTTTTGCTAGCTATGTATTTTTTAAGGACTTGTGTTGTGATGTAGCTATCTACCTACATTGGAAATTTGCAAAGTCCAAGGTGATCTATTGCCAAGAAGTCATGAAAAGAAAAGATAAGGTGAAGTGCACTTTTTTCCTATATGGTATGAATATTGTTGTTTATTAGAATTTACAATAGGCCCACCTCAAAGAGTTTGTTTTTACAAAAATTCAGGAGGTTATGTCAAAGTTTGCTAAATTTACATATTTAAAAATAAAAAATAAAAAAATTCAATAAATTTTCATAAAGTGTAAAATCAAGGTATGAGAAATAAAAATGATATAATAATAATAAAAAATTGACCTAGTTCATGGCCTCTTCTCACATTATACTATCTCCAAAGGTTGAGTCTAATATTAAAAAAATGTATTAACATTGTAAAGAACACCCTGCTATCACCACTTGTAAGGATGCTGTTATTTTGAAGCATGTAAAGCTAACTGGAACACCCAAGCTCTGCTTCTTTGGCAAATATACCCTCACCTTCCAAAGGTCTCATGAGTTATCTTTGATTTGGTGGGGAAATCACTTGTATTTTCATAGTTATGCTTCTAACTTGGTTTTAGACTTTCAATATATTTTCTTACATTGTATCAAAACTTTGTGCCTTAGATTGATCAAATTGCTTACATAAGGGTTCTTTGCAAGTCATGACCTTTCAATTACGGTCTTTCAATCACTTTTGAAAAACAAAAAATTCAAAAATTGTGGACTTTCTTGAAAAATGGTGAATCTGTTTTGGGCCTAATCCCAGCAATTAACTTTCTTTTGGTAGCTTAGAAGAAGTAATGTTATTAAAGAACATAATTTAATGCTCTAAAATATTTTTGGAGAGTCTTTGGTTAGACCTTAGTCCCTACTTCTTTACGGGAACAAGAATTAGAACAAGGATTGTGGTGACAATAGCAAAAATTGTGGTGGCATTAGCAACACCCTATATATAAACCTAAATAATTATGAGAATTTAAGAGAACTTCATTACAATATCTTTGAATATTGTAATAGATGTAATGCATATATACATACATACATTAAATAAATAAAAAATTTAGATTGATTTTAAAAGAACAGTATATATTTGTAGAATCTAATTTTAAGGTACTGATTACTATAATCTTTAAGACAATATAATTTGCTCACTTTTTTTGAATTGTAATATTAAGTTTATTAAATTTAGAATTACTTAGTAAATTATATGAATAGTAAAAGGTTATTATTGATTGGTCTTTAAAGGCAATCATAAAAATCCACTTTGTTAGCTTTGAAATTTATTCAGAAAGGAAAAAGATAACACAGTAAAATATTAGAGTGTATAGTACAAGATTTTGGTAGAAGTGTTAACAAACCCATTATTATTTTAAAAAATAGAGAAAAGAAAACAATGATACTTGACAATAAAAAAAAACTTGGATGTTGATACCTTTATTAACAAGCTATAAAACGTATTTAATGCAAGCGGTTTTTAAATTTTTAATTCTATACCAGTGGTAGTGGTTTATTAGAACATTAAAAAGCTGCATGTTTTACTAGGAATTTTGACAAAAAAAATACAAAAAACAAAAAACAAAATAAAATAAATAAATATATAGATACGAAAAAACAAATTCAATTTGTACACGTTCATCACTTAAAGTTCTAAATCTCATGAAGCCAATGTCAAAAAACTTGTTGATTAAGAAATCTTAAAGAAAAATTAGACAGGGACCAATTTTGGGCTATGTATTATTATGTAATTTTTTTTTTTTATTTGATTTGATTTTCATTTTGTGTTTATATATATATATATATATATATACATATAATCAAACAATCTTTTGTGATGTGGTATATAAAGAAAAAATTTACTTTTCTTCTTAAAATCTACAAAGAAATTAAGTTGGATATTATGTTTATGTGGTGGAGGTTTAAGATGAATTTATTGTTGATAAAGTGTAGCTAGGAATTTAGTCCACACAATGATAGGAATTGAAATTGATGATGCATGTGTAATGAAAGTTGTTAGTCAGTACAAAACAAAAATTGGCCCAAATATTGAACAGTAGTTGAAAACATTCTTTAATCTTTGAAAGGCACATTAGATCATGTATTCCAGAAACAAATAGAATAAGAAAAAACCCTAAATGTTTGTTAAAATTTTATTTGTATTAGAAAAATCCATTATATATACATATATATATATGCATCATATGTGTCTTGTATAATAGCATATGCCACGAACTTTGTTGTAATCATTATGAAGGATTGTTGAAAAATTTAAAGTAATTTTTTAAAGCATTGAAACACAACATTTAATATTTTTTGTCCACATTTTGAATGAATTAAAATAAAAGAATTCAATATATATCTATTTTATTCAACGGAAATAAATAAAATTTATGTAAATTTAAATTCAGCTTAAATTCAAATTTATTTTTAAAATAGAATTCAGTTTCTATTTAAGAAAATTTTAAATCTACTTATTAGATTAAAAAGACAATCAATGTAAGTTTATTCTAAAAATTGAATTTATCTGATGTCTTAAACAATATAAAAGTCAACCTATTCTATAACAAATACAATAAATAATCAAATGAAGTCTAAAATTTTAGAAAATGGATTATATTATGTCCATAAAATAAATATTATTGCATAAAATTAGTTTAATTTCAATTTACAAGTCTAATTTAAAACACAATATTATTTAGAAATATATTACTTATCAATACATACACTTCAACCACTAATTTTATTGTGATCCCTATGAAAAACCTATAATAGAGATTTTGGCACCAAGATTTGTGGTACAATCCTCAAGTATATGTTGATAAGGCAATTGGCACTTTTGAATTTGGATTTGGAAATAAATTTAATTAGCATATATGACAAGATGCATTGTCTTCTATTAAATCAATGCCACCCTCAAATGTTGAAGTACTAAACATCATCATAAATGGTTAGGTTTGTAAACTTACATCTCATTTATTCATTACCAACAAAATTTCTTAATATATGTAATTTTTTATCTAATGTAAATAGATTTTATATGCTAGAAATTTACAAAAAAGAGAATGATTTTTTAAAACAATTTAATTGTAGTTCTAAAAACTCCACTTGTAGGACAGTTCTGAGAGAAAACCTAATTTCATTAGATTCTGTGAACATTTAAGAGACAGGAATTTAAGTGCATTTAAATGTTATTCAAGCATGTATCATGAAGGTTGATACAGAATCTGTCAAATTTTTAGTGAAAAAAATTAAGTAAAAAATGAATGCATTTAGAACGTAATTTTGAAATTATGAACAAATTGCACACACAATGGATTTATCAATTGAATAAAATTGGAGTAAATAACTCAATTTATTAATCAGTTCAAAACGTATCACATATTATCTTATTAAATTTTCACCCTTCTTTATGAAATACTCTCAACATTGGGTTTAAAACTCCAAAATTACCTCAGGTTATTGAAGTGAAATTCAAGCTTAGCAGCCCAATATATCTAAAACCACTGTTGCACAGAAATTTTAGAATAGTGTCATTAAAATAATTCTCCAGTTCAGTATGTATGCAATTGCATGACTATTTTACAACAAAATTTCCTACCTTCAGCGTTGCTTGGTCCAACTGGCATGAATTCACATTGGATGCAAGTTTGGGGGTCCATATGTAGCATGACGTTGGAGATGCTCTTACTAAGCTGGTAAAACAAATCCACTCAGTGCATAAAGAACTCAAATACAATACTGGATCATTCAAAATTCAATATTTAATATTTGCCGCAGCTTTGCCTTCACTGCACAAATACCTCACCCTAACATTCTTCCAAATTTCTTAAAAACTTAACATTGGCAATTAAGTGATGTCTTTCTCCACTAATTGTAAGATGATGTGAAGCGATATTTGCTCATCGCAGCTGGAATAAACGCGCAACCATAAAACATGAGCCATTCACCTCAACCCAACCTGATATCATAACATAAGGTAGGAGACCACTTCCCCACTACCATCTCTGCAAAACACTGGCATCGAGTTCATAATGCGTGGGAAAATGTACCAAACGTCAGTTGATGATCGTCTCCCAGATCCTCCATTCGGTCAAAGATGAGCATAGTACTACTCGCTACAACTCACATGTTGGAGTCAAGGCAACTCTTCACAAGCAATCTATAAATTACGTAAAAAACAGCAAGCAACAGCTCTTAAACCTAATTCAAAAGGCAACAGAGGCTGAAACCTTTAGGTTACACACCTGAGTGTAAGCAACTATCATTTTATTAACACTTTTGCAGCTACGCACGGCACATAACCCTGAACCTGGGCACAATATGTACGGGAAGGACGAAAACTGGAACCCAACGTCAAGAAGAGCTCCCTCAAGTAATTGCAGCATCCAACCCCTAGAGACTTGTACACACACCTACAGCTCCACAGCAATGATGTGACTAGTTGAATAGAGGGCTGTAGGACGCCAATCGCATCGTAAAATAGCCCGAATTTAGAAAATTGTATACTACCTAGTTATAAGAGCCCGATCGCAGCAGCTCAAAGGTGAGCACACTGCACTATGAAGCATCTCCACTCGATGTCAAGTAACGATACCCACTACCGTGATTCGCAACCTGATTTGAGTGAATCTGAGAAACAAATTGACCGTAGCGATTGATTAAGGTAGAAAATCTGGTTAACAACCTCCTATGATTGCTGGGAAACCTGGCGATAAATCTGGACCACAAACTCAGCATATCCATTGGCCCCAGCAGTTCGATCCTCGAGTAAATTACACAGCATAAAATTTCCTTCTCTTGGTTGTTCCCCTTGTCTAACTACTGTGCAAAGTTGATATACAGCTGGACAACTTTGTCGTAGTGCTTGCAAAACTGACATCAACCGTTTCGAGATTGCGGTCTCCTGTTCCATTACGGCAATCTGTATTCATATCGAACAGAAACAACGTCAAAACAAACCAACTTAATGGCTTTCGTTACAAGAGAGATGAACTAATTAGAGCATCACTAGGGAGAAAATTGTCTGTCTGCTTGACAATTGCGGATAATATGCAGGTAGAGGATAGGAGAGAGGCCATGAAGCTAAGAACTGTGCACATTCCATTTACAACAACATATTCGTGGCAGGTACTGATTAACGAAGCATGACCAAACCGCAATCTAAATATCACTTAGCATATCAGACTGAGCCTTACCGCTGACTCCAGGACCGAAAGCAAAGACTTTGGGTACACCACAAACAATAGTATAGGGGTAGGACCAACCTGGGAAGAATCAGCAATGAATGCGACCTCAGGTCCGAGTAAATCTTTAACAAATTCTGTAGGCAGAACCTTCCCTAACCATAATACAAATCGCAACCCATCATTCAACAGAAACGCTCCACGTGGGTCCAAATTTCCTGAAGAAACTGCCAGAGGTGCAGACAATCCCGCAAGACCATCAGCTTTCGGACCCTGAAGATGATAGGCAACATAAGATGACAAGTCAGTTATTAGAATTTCATAAGTAATCCATATATCAAACTCAGCTCAATCAGCAAAAGTTAATTAGCTTAAGTGTACCCGTACTACACCTAGTCGACATACAGAAAAGATAGCCATAACCGGAGCAAGAGAGTACGATTCAAATCATCCCTGTAACATAGCGATCAAGCCAGGGAATCACCTGAATAAGGTACTCATCCAGACGAATAAGTGATGGATACAGCAACTTCAACAGTCTTGGTATGGACATGGTCATAATTTCGAATCCCATTGCCGATCTTTCATCAGGTGTGCAATCTCCAAAGCCGCCTCGAAGTGCTAAGTTTTTCAGTATAGCAAGAGTGTAAATCGGAAGCAGTTTCAGACTTTCTGGGTAGATCAACCTGTTGCTGCTCCGATGTTGAACTGAGAGCAACTTACTGTACTCCCGCAAGCTTCGCACCAACCGTTGCTGGCAAGCTTGACGAACATCTTCAAGTTTTGTTTGCAAAGTCTTCTCAACAGCTGCACACACCAGAAAGCAGTCACATACAGTGAAAATAGTAACACGTGACTCTAAAACCACGACGTTACAGGCAACCTAACTACCAGACAGGATCCAACTCAAGCCACAATGAGGTTCGCAACAGGAAAACCGCCATCTCTTTCTTCGCTCGAGATCACTGGAGAAGAAAGGACTGGAATTCAAATTTATACAATGTCGAGGATTTCTGTCTTTAAATTGACTCCAAACAATAGCCTAAAGAAGAGCATATACACTCACCAAGCCTGCTCATCAGAAAAGCGATAGCATCTACATCAGCTGCTTTGTATAGTTCCGAGAGATCCTTTACCACAGGAGTGGCCATGGTATGGACTCTTATCCTACGCTCTCCTATTGACGATGTGTATCTGTCGCAGCATAAGTCAAGGCAACTTACGGTAGGGAAGATAAATTCAAACCAATTATCGTTTATTTCCTTACTCACAACTCAAGTCATAACCCACCTTCTACCACCCGTGTTCAGGATGATTACTCAGACACAATTCAATCATGAACTGCTTTACTTCGCATTCCAAGTCGCAGTTGTTATGTGTGCGACCCAAAATTCCCGAGAAATGCAACAATAAGCACACATGGAACTGCTCAGGAACCACAGCATGCCTGAAGCGCACTAGATCACACGAAAGAAGTGTAAAGAATACAATACAGTCAGACATAGTAAACAATGGGCACAATTGTACGGCAGGTGGATACAGCAGAGCAACTTGGAAGTAGATTGTCTGCAAGGACAACACAGTGTCTTCAAGCTGCAGCTGCATAGCAAAAGCCTTGTCGCAATCCACAGCAGGAAGGGCCATAAGGTCTGTACTTCGTAGCATGAAGTGCCCGTGAAACGTTGAGAACCGCACTCCTGATCGACAGCACAAAGTACCGCTGAGAATCAAATATAAAAACAATTTACTGCACAACTAACAATGAAAATTATGCTCAAACCTAATACCAGAATATAAGTCTAGAACGAGAAATAATATTTCGTGTCTTAAAGCAGAGCATTAAGCGGCAGTAAATCACAAACTCATGACATGTTTCAGATACCTTTTCCACATCGAATTCTCATAACAGCCTCCCAAGCCGTTTCTCTTGAAAGATCTCGAGCAAGGTCATAGCTGAACTTCTCCCCATGAAACTGGGCCTGGAAGGCAGGATAGTAATACACTTGCCCTCCAGTGTATTTTGGGAGCACACCTGTCATAACAAAATTTCAATAACATATACAGATTGAGCAATTATACTAATCATCAACATGATAACATCCCAGTGATCACTTCTCAAAATACCGAACCGTGCCGTCCTTTTTAGGTTGAAACGTCAACGACCAGTAGAACCAGAGCATAAAATTAGAAATAAGCTCTAAGGATGATAATTGCGGGGACTCACCTAAAGACGCTACATCTGCGTAACGTTCACCAAAAACATAGGTGTCCACAGCGATTTGGTACTTTGAAAAATCAGCAGCCATTTGTTTATAGAAGTGTTCCTCACAGACACGAAGAAGACACTCTTTCTCGGTTCCATAAATGTGAGGATTATCACCTCGTAGTTTCAGCCTTCCAGAACCAAGGGAGGGTAAAGTACTCTGGAAAAGAAGCAATTTCCCTCCCAGCTGACTCTGCAGTATTGATTCCACCCCAAAGATCACTACAATCTCCATAAACCAGTTGCAAAACTAAACATCGAGGAGGGCTTAATGAAAATTTTGAAAACAATTTTGACAATACGATACGAATGAGAAACATTCAAATACTCCACAAACACACAAACAAACAACCCCATTAATTGCGACACCAACAACCATCCAGCATTTGGTGACTGAAACGTACCATGACCATGAAAGTCGCCTTTAGGGCTGGCCCAAGAGCTGACTCAATGGTGAGATTGTTTTCAAACATAGAAGGTAAACTATCAAGCAGGGCGTCCACAACGGTCCGTGACTCTGACAGATTTACCAGCAAATCGTCGGGAAGTGGTAAGAAAGGATCATCAAGGTCCGCAACCACCATCATTTGCGGTTGAGTTAATGAAGACTGCGACGTCCAATCAACAGGCATAAAATAGTAATGAGTAAGAATGAAGATATCGCAATACAACTCTCTGCAAACTAGGGACAACAGACCTGCCACTAAAGCCGTATGACTAGGTTAGTCTGAAGCAAAGTAGCATCATACATAAAACTGAGTTCAATACATCAAACTCTGAACATCTCCACACTCGTCGTACCAACTCAAGGCACTAAATAAGACCAACACAATTAAGTAACATTCCTTCAAAACAAAATGTCATATTATTGATTTACTGCCCATTCGAATCCTTTCCAAGTCGCATTCACAAACAAGCCGCTGAAATAGTAACTTCCTTCTTGACATCAAAGAGCCATTTTCATTGCTTACCTTGAGATTGTAGAAATGCAGAGTGCTGTCAAAGGTCAGAAACCCAATCTGTGTCCTAGGAAACCCTGGTAGCTTGCCCAGTGATGCTTTGATTGTCTCTGCAGCAACCTTCGCCAACCCGGCCAAACTCGGTTCAATCCACCTTATTTCTCATCCACAGGATTTTGATTCGTACAGTTTCCGCACAAAGTGCTACACAAACTTTCTCTACATAAGGGAACATCAACAACATTACTTGTGACCATCACAAGTATATTCTTAATATAGTAATTTTTTTATGGACGAAAGGACAAGGGACCATTTACCTTGATCATCCCAGACTTCACTGCTGACAGGGAGACATCGATGAGGAAGAAGTACACGGGCGGCATCGGTGGCCGCACCATGTACTCGGTTGGAGCGACAAATTCCACACTACCACGAGAAAGCTCTGGCCTTTCATCTGCATCTCGCCGCCGTCCGTTCTCATCCAGAGGACAAAAGTAGTCCACAGGAACTGCAATCAAATTCATTACCTTTGGTAAACATGCAAGCGTTCGCTAAAGATATTGGACCGCTTCTCAATTACCACAAATCCTGAACAAGACAGGCTAAAAGTCCACCTGCAATTCGACGGCAGAAAACTCTACTCCTGTCCAACCGCTTTCAGACTGATGAACATCGCTAATTACTTCAAACCCACCTTCATTTAGCAGTGAACACACGTTGCAACGCCACCGACGCCCCCCGTCCGTAAACATGACAAATGCATTAATGTGTGTACGACAGCGTCGACACCTCACTATAGTACCTACAAAATTCACCACTGGAACCTCCTCCTATAGCAAAATAAGTGGAACAATCGGTCAGCATACATTGCCATAGCCACATCAGATACCACAACCCACGCAAAGGAAAATGTGAAACTACATAACATGATAATCTACTCATTGCAATGAAATAGCAAATGCTTCACCGTCTTGATACAACACTAAAGTAACTATCGTTCCAATAAACAGTATATTTTAATCACAAATGCAGCATGAAAAAACGAGTGCAGATAGCCGACAAAGTATATGCAAACATGAAAGCTCAATCATCACTAATTGGTGGCATAGAGCTCCAGTAGCGTACCCCGGGTGGTGCCTCCGCAAGGGGGTGAACGACAGCTCCCATAGGCAAGTACCATCGAGACGCTAAAGACTGAGCATCTGGCAAGGCATTGGTTGTAAGACGCAAATATCGAGGATGACAATTCAGGTTCCCACTTGGTTTCACTTCCTCCGCACCATCAAGCGGTCTTGGAAGTGTGGCTGGGTCTACAGTGGTATCTGATGATCCAAGTACAGGTACCAAAGCAAGCGATTGAAAATCTTCGACTAAACCTTGTACTTGATGGTAATTTCCACCATAAGAGCTTGCTGACAGTGGGTGGCTGTACTTACCCACTTGCCCATCACTGTACTGCCCTGGTATCGGCGGAGGAGGTGGTCTACCGTAAAAGCCTTGTGACGAGGGAGGAGCTCCATATTGAGGAGGATTCAAAGAAGAAAACTGAGGTTGTGGAATAGTCGATGAAGACTTCGGCGACTGGGGCATGAAATTGTATTGTTGTCCCTCCGATACTGACTGCTGTGATGGCGGTCCAAACTGAACACCCGGAGGTGGAAGAGCCTGTGAGGGGTTGCTGAACGAGGGCCTGCCGCCTGGAGGTGGAGGGAACACTCCGGAGGGTGGTGGAGGGCCAGGATATGCGGGGAATCTAGTTGGAGAAACATACCCTGGTCCCTGAGCAGGTCCCGCAACACCACCAGCTGGACCAGAGCGAGGACTCCCCTGCGAGTTTACTTGACCAGTTAGAGCCACAGATGCTAAATTTGATGGAGAGAATGAAGAGGGAGGTAGAAAAGCACCGGAAGGACCTGCCATGGGTGGACCAGACACGGAGGGTGCAGTTTGGGATGGCTGAAAACCGGCGGGGGGACCTCCTGGAGGGTAAGCTGATGGAGGTACAGCCGGTAATGGAGATATAGGATTCTGAAGTGCATCTGCTAGGATTTTAGGTGGTCCGGGAGGTTGGCCTGGAACACGTGGTCGGAACTGAGGACCAGGAGGACCACGTTGCCATGGCAGTGGTCCAGGTCCAGGTCCAGGTATTGAACCTGTATCAACAACAGGAAATCATACTGATCAAGAAAAAACTGACGAAACTAGGAAGATATCGGGAAGAAAGCGCAACCAGCAATCTGTTAGAATTGAACGAGATTTACAATAGATGATGCAACTGTGTAGAGGAATATTCACAATGACTCACGCATATACTATTGATCATGTGTCATGCAAAAACACCTTCGAAGTGCCGTTCATCACCAAGTAAAATTTGCACCGAGTCCCTGAGACTTCTAACTCTTGAAAAATTGAAAAAAGAAGAGGAAAGGGCTTCGAAAAGAGTGTAACTATGTAGGAAAAAAAAAAAAAAAAAAAAAAAAAAAAACAATACCAGGAGCTGAAACTGGTGAAAATTGCGGTCGAGCGTTGGGATTATTAGCTCTGGGAAACCCAGGTGACCCTGGATTTCCCTCCTGCTGCTGCATATTCTGTAACCAGTCTCAAATTTCAGTACATAACATAGAAATTCACAGTGGTAACAGCACGACTGCGGCTCCGGTGGAGTCTGCAGTACTTCGTGCTCTCAATTCACACAGTGAAACTTCGGAGGAAGAAAAAAAACTACCTAGCGCATTTAATCACTCTGCAAATACTCAATAGTGATCACATGTACAGGAAGTAGCTCCACCATAAATCCATGCCCTAATCATTCTGGCGCAAAACCTGAAGACCTCCTCGAAGCGAAGATTTCTAAAAACTAAGTACCTGAGCCTCGAAATCGTCTCCCAATCACAAGACATTCCAACCAGAACCGTCGAATCATCCCACCACACTAATCGACCTCCAGAATTCTGCAATCCTACATCTATTTCAGATAAAAACATCCTTCGGAGAGGAATACCTTGGCGGATAGAGCCAATCTCTGCAAACCTTCAAAAGAGCCTTTTAAGCTGCGCCAAGCTCTCTGTGAAGCGAACCACCATCCCGCAAACTTGGACAAACAGAGCCTCTACACAGGGACTCACGAGCACAACCAGAACCCTGTCGTGGGACCCCGGTATCGATCAAGGAACATGCCTGTTTTGTGTCGTCGCTTCCAGGTTCCAAGACTCTGACTCACTCACTCACTCACTTCATCTCCGATCTCTGCCACGCTGGTCTGTGCTCCTGGTCTGCAATGCTAGCTAGGGTTGCAAGATGCTCGTTCCATCTCCGATTCCACCACGCGGTGCTATTTAGGGTTCCGTGCTCTCACGTCGACCATCGTCTTCTTCCGCAAGTAGAGTCAGTGTCTTGCATACACAGAATTTGTTGCTCACATGGATTATGTGTTGTGTCCCACCTCTAGGCCTTTCCACTCTTTAACAGTTCCAGCCAAACTTTAAAGTTTTTACATATTTCAGTATTGACAGTCAATACTTGAAATTACACTCTATCATAAATAATAGATAACCATGGTGTATATCATTCTTTTTTCATTTTTCCATTTAGGTTTTAGAGCACATATAATGTCTCTTAAGTTTTGTTTCAATTATCTTTTTCTTTCTTTCTTTTATTTTTATTTTTATCCTTTTAAAAAGAAATATGTGTGGAAACAAACTTGGATGTACCTATTATCTTATTTATTTCTATTTGTTTTATGAAGTTGTATTACCATGGATGCATAGAATTAAAAGGTATATATATATTTTTTACCAATACTAAATGCATCTTTGTGATATATAAAATAGATTGTGACATAGTAGGAACATATAGATGTTTCTATATGATAAGTTGGCCAAATGATCTTAGAGATTTTGACTACAATCTATAAGGGTGTAAGTTTGAATCTCATAGAAATTATTGCATTATTATATATTAAAAAATATTTTATTTCTATTTGTTGCTTCTCATTTATTTTATTTTTCTATTATATAGATTGATATCCCTATTGTTTCACACTTCCTATTACATATACTCCTAGCATAAGAAAGCAATTTGAAATGCAAAATATTGAATGTTCTTGTATGATTTAATGTGTCATTAATAACCATGTATTTCTCTAATATTTATAATATTTTTATATTATAATTACATAAAATAAAGGATTAGTTTATAAATTATAATTTTTTTTATAAAGATTACAAATCTAATGAAAAATATAACATTTTTAATGACTTTTATGATAAAATATTTATTTCAAATAAACAAACAAATAAATAAAAACCATGTATAGAATTGAATACTTAAATACTAAAATAATTTGAAGTAATTCAACAATCAAATATAATATTTTTTTTCTCAAAATATTTTTTATCATTGAATTTTTTTATTTATTTTTGTCTTTACTTATAAGGTCTTATTAGTCATCTAGAATCTCAAGAAAAAGAAACATGTCAATACTTCTTTCAATTGAATTTAATAAGAAAGTAGAAGATGAAATTTATGAATTATTGATTTGTGACTTGGATATATACATTTACTACTAAAGTAGGTAGAAGTAAGTAGAAATAAATGGAATAGATAAAATAAGTTAGATAAATATTATTTTTATTAAGAAATATCAAAAAAACTTCTTACATGCGGATTAGGTTTATTGGTGTGCCATGTGGCATCCATAGTGGCATCCATAGTGGCTTTTCAAAAATATTTTCTTTAAGAAGTTTTCTACCTTTGAAAAGCCACTATGGATGCCTCTTGTAACTTGGATACTTTGTCTTCAAATCTTATGGACTTTAGAAAGCTTCTACATGGACTTCTTGGTAGTTAGTATGTATGGAAGCAAGGCCAAGGCCATCTTTATTATATCAACATTTTTTTGTACTCTAGTTGTGGTTTAAGACTTTCTAATTTTTAATCCTTGTTAGTAGTCATTCTAATATTTTTATGTAATATATATATATATATATATATATATATATATATATATATGGGTGTTATTTTTTATATTTTATTTTTTAAAAGTTGTATATAAATATAATATCTTTTATCAAAAACTTTTTAGATTTGTATCCTTTACAACATATGTTTTAGAAATATACTTGTAAAATATTTTATTTATTAAATAGACTATGATGTTAATAAATAAATATAAAAAACTTTTATCCTATGATCTTTAAGGCAACTCAAAAAACTTATTAAGTGTAGTGAGTAATGTCTCAATAAACCAAAATTATCATAGTAATCAACATTATGTTATAATGGTACATAGATAAAAATAAAAATAAAAAACCAAAGAAAAACATACCATAGAAAAAAGTATAAAAAATTGGAATCTACTAAGTAAGTATTGATAATTAATTATTTTATTAAGCTTTAGGATTTCATAGTCTATTCAATTGAAATCTTTAATTTTTTTGGCTTATAAAACTCTAATAATACTAATCAAAAGATCTTTATATGATTCTATATTTTTTAAATTTGATATTATCCTATTTTAGTATTTAGACTAATTACAATAGCTCATATAATTTTTTTTGTGAATTGGATGCACTTGAAACAATAAAAATATATTTTAGTATTGAATATTAATTCATAATAAATAAATGTGAAATAGAAGTCTTAAAAAAAAAAATTTTTTTGATAATATAAAATATAGCTTAAAAAAACATGATTTTTTATAATCATGTCAAATTATTTTTATTTAAATAAATTTGTAAAGATTAAATTCTTAATATATATATATATATAATCATGGTTGATAATTGAATAAATTTCTTTATAAAACTTTAAACTTAAGATTTAAGTCTTTTCCAAAAATGATGTTAAAAATCAAGATTCAAGTCTTTTTCAAAATTACTTTCCAATGATTTGAATAGAAATATATATGCTACTTAGAATTAAAGCTTTTAGCTTCACAAGTAACTTGTTTATATATATATATATATATATATATATATAAACAAAACTAAGAACACCTTGAATCATGTATATTTTATTTTTCTTTTCTTTTCTATTCTAATATTTTCCTCTTGATGTATATTAATCTTATAGAATCTAAAAAATAACCATGTGCTTATTATATTATGTTCTAATATAATTATTTCTTGCTATACTTCTTGATGTTTTTTATTAAGAATTTTTTTCATGAATAAAATATTAAATTATTTTTTTAGATAGCAAGAACTATTTACAATCTTTTTTTGATCTTTAAAAAATCTTTCACAATATTTCATAAAAATTACAATCTTCCAAATGTTTAAATATATATACATATATCTTTAGAATCTTTTATGGAAGTTAAGTTTTGTAGTATAAATATGAAGTAAAATTGAAGTACATCTTAGTGCTACTAATACAATTTATTGCACAATCTACAATGTGACGTTATTGTTTTTAGTGCTTCAAACCATTCTCAAATATCAATATAATATATTTTCTAATGTACAAATATATATGTATAATTATAATGCTTAATAAATTAAAAAAATTCTATGATCTTTCTAGAGCCTTGCATTTAATTTTATTATTGTTAAGAATTTTATATAAATAACTTTGTATATATATATATATATATATATATACATATTTTAAAATATAAAATTATATTTTAAAATATAAAATTATATTTTTCAAATTTGATAAATCTCTTTATATCAATAGTATAAGTTTTTATAAGTTTATATTCTTGTAAAACAATTATTCATTATTTTTTTTAATGAAGTTACACATTTCGTATGTCTTAATCAATGTTGTTAAATTATTAAGAAAATAATATATTTGATTTTTTAAAAAAAATAAAATTCTCTAGATAAAAGTCTAGAAATTTGGATTATTTTATATAGCAACCAAAAATTCTTTTTGATTTTGAAAGGTTTAAAACTAAAATTTACAATAGAAATTAAAAGAATTATAATACTAAACAAGTATCTTAAGTTCTTAATGATTTATGAACTTGATAATACAGTTTCTTTAATTGTTTCTCTTTATTTATTGGTAAATATGTATTATTTTCTTTGGCAAGTTTGTTTAGATTATTTGTAACATTTATATTGTATCAATATTTTAAAATTTTAGAAAATAAATGAGATATAAACACAAAATAAAATTTTATAAAAAGTGTAGTATAATAGACATAAAATCCTAATAAAGTTTCTTAAGTCCATCTTGACCTTGTAAATTGGCTCTCTCATGACTTGTGTAAGGACTTGATGTATACTTGTATTGATTCTTGAAATTTTGTAAACTCCATTTGTGTACCAATCATTTACATTATTTTGGTAATTTACTAAAAATTGATGTTGCAGATTAGCAATAATATTCCTTTTATGAATGTTTTACAATAGCCATAGCAGTATGTGATGATGGTAAGATGACTTTAAAAATTGTTGCAATACAAATTTTGCACCATATTATCTATGCATCTTAAAATTTCTTGAGTATCCATGTGCATCTATGTGCATCCATTCTAAGTTTTTTTTAAAAAAATTAATTATATGTATAAGCAAATACGTATGTAAAAATAAATAAAAATAAAAGTTTATATTTATATATTAATTTATTTTAAGTTTTTTTATTAAATTCAAAAATATTTTATGTTATACAACATTTTATTTTTAAAATAAATTTTTTAATTGGTATATATATATATATATATATATATATAATTCATAAAAATATTTCTTGAGGTCTATAATTTTGATATATTCTTAAAATCTAAGCACCTTTAAAAAGAACTTCTTTTGTATTTTTTTGAATATAATTTTTTTAATTAAAACTTAGAATATATTAGTATATTTTAGATTTTTATTTGACTTAAAAAACCGTCTAAATTGCATATGTATGATAGTAGTATATGAATGTTGGTATAATGAAAATTCAAGAAACTTTTATGTGTTTTGTAATATTTGAATAATTGTTTTTGTATTGAGATAATTAGGAGTACTTTTTTTTTTTTTTTTTTTTTTTTTTTTTGAATTACTTGATAAAATACATAATTTTTAGTTTCTTTACCTCATTTCTTTTAAAAAAATGGTAATATTATTTTTATTAGAAACAATCATTATTTTCATCCATAATCTGGAATGGAACACAACTTGGAATGATTGTGACAAAAGCATGAATGCAGAAAATTGGGAATAGAAAAAGTGGTACAATCAATCTCAACAATAATGATAATAATAACATTAAAATGGTCACATTCTTAATGATAATTGAAAAGTATTAGCCTTTGGATATATTTGCAGTCATACATGTTTAGGTGTTGTTTTGACCATCATCAACCTTTACTGCAAAATACTTGTATTCATCCTTTATCAAAGCATGGCTTATGAATTAAATTTGATTCATTCTTACGAAAGTTCAAACAATAAAATATTTATCTAGTGTATTCACCAGTCTTTTGCAGCTTCAAAGATCTGTTTGAAGCTGGCAGTGTAAACTCTGTTTCACATCTTTCTGCTATTCCATATCACTCTCATTTATTAGTTTGCAATTTGATTTCTGCATTATTTCATTTCATTTATTTTCTTTATAATATAATATAAAAAATCATATAATTCTAATATTATTTTTGACAGGATTAATTTGCATTCATGATAGTTGAAAAATTTTACATTTTCTTTAGTTACAACTCAGCGTATATGTATATATTTTTACAATCACACAAACAAATACATTTAAAAATACTAATAATTTATCCTTGTTTTTAAAGCTCTTTTCAAGTTCACAATAAACCAATAATAATAATGATATTGCGATAGGGTGAGAAGAGATTTCTACTCGGGCAGACCTTCGGAAAAAAAAGCCACAATTGTAACCACGAGACGGGCAGTGAACAAAATGTTTTGCTTCGGTGGGAATGACACCTGCACAATAATGACGATGCCGGGGTTAATTACCATAAGCGTAAACGAGCTAATTTAATCATGTTTGGAGGCTTAAGCGCGATTAAGAGGAGGGAGGGGAGGAGCAAGTAGGGAGAAGAGGAGGAGGAAGCGAGAACGGGGACACACGTTTTGCAGAGGGCGGAGGAGGGAAAGAAGTCGAGCCATGGCGGGGCTCTCGCTTGAATGCGGTGATTGCAAGGCGCTGCTTCGCACCACGGAGGAGGCGCAGGAGCACGCGGAGCTCACGGGACACATCAATTTCCAGGAATCCACGCAGGCGGTATTTCTCCCACGCTCCTCCTCTCTGCTACACTTCATTGCGAGCACCATGTCCATGCCCGTGACCACTGTCTTTGTGCGGCAGTATGTTGGACCGTTCGGAGGTTTTTGATGTTTTTTATTTTTTGTTTAGCCAAGGAGGAAGCAACGTGTTTTGAGAAATTTAGGATCGGATGATGATTGAGAAGTGTCTGGGATGGCGTAGGAGTGAGATGAGATTATCTGGCGGACAGGCACCGGCGTGGGGTTTGGTTTTATACCTGTGGTAGATCTGCTGTTCATTGCAATTAGCGATAATGGAATCCCATGTCTCTTGAAATTTGAGTTTTCTTGCGACTGATATGTTGAGAAGCTTGGGATACTTGTGTTGATATCCTCATTATTGTTGGTGTTGATTTGTAAGGTAGGGTGATTTCACATATCTTTGGAAACGATTTCTTAATGTTTTGGATTTGGAATAATAATCTGTCATGCGACCATGATGTAATCGAGGGGTGATTTTTCTGTAGTATCCTCCCGTTGCAATCTGTGTCGAGAATTTAGGTTCTGTAACAGTGGTTTCACTTGGATTGAAATTTCGGCTGCAAACTTCTGTTACTGTAATATGCCTGCAGTGGCAATACCTCCAGTTATTTATTTATTTTTGGCCTTGCCTTGTACTGCTGCTTAAATCCTTCTGTAGAAAATTTTTTTGCGTAGTTGTTTTTGATCAAGAAAATTTGCGTCCGTCTTTGATGCTGAAAACCAAGGCACTTCCTTGTGATTAACGAACTTCGTCGATCACAGTAGTCTTGTAGTGTCGTACTTTCATTCACTTCCTTTTATTCCAGTTTGTAACTTTGCAGATTCTGATAACAATGGTAGAGAAGATGTATGAGATCGATTGCCTTTCCTTCGATCCCATTATTGTACCAGTCGAGTAGGGTTTTGCTGCCTAATTGTTAGGGAAAACTTAAGTTCACCGAGGGCAGTTGGCTAACGGTCCCCATCATTGTAGTCGTTGTGTTGATATATCTGTCTTGCTTTTGTGGTCAGGTGCTCAATTTGGTTTGCTCTTCTTGCGGCAAGCCGTGCCGAACGCAAACGGTCTGCTCTCATTTCCAAATTGTGTTTTATCTGCTTTTGTTGCATAAGCTTCTCATTTGACTGAATGCTGGTGTAGGCAGAGTTTTGACGCTATAAGAAAAGCTCAATTGGTTTCACTTTTATACAGTAACTTGTAAGTTTTAACGTTATAGTAGATACGCCTCAGGATAAATACTTTAACCAATTTTCACAAATGGATGATGTGTGGGACACAACTCTTGTTATCTACCTGGCCATGGTGTAGGACGATCCGAACTGAGCCGGGCCGAGAGAGTTAATCTCCATCAAAAAGAGACCACTGTCATCGTGACTTCTTTCTTTTGTACTGCCATGTACATCATGTGCAGGAGCAAGATTTACATACGAAGAGAACAGGTCATGCGGATTTTGCAGACAAAACAGCTGAGACAGCAAAACCTATTGTGTTGGAAAACAAGCCAGTTGCAGGCCCGAGTGTTTCTGGTGAAGGAGGGAGTGCTGAAAATGCTCCAGGTAATTGATGCATTCTTTGCACCTTTCCTGATCATAGTTGTGTTGTCTTTGTTTGTTCAGTTCGGAATTAAGTGTTCAAGCCTTCTCATACTGGATTGAGCTAAATTTGAGAACTATTTCGGAGAAGGCTTTGACGTTCTTCCTGGTAACACCTTTGTGCAGAGATGGTTGTACCTGAGGTGAACAAGGAAGCACTGGCAGAGCTTGAAGCCATGGGGTTCCCTATTGCTCGTTCTACTCGTGCTCTGCATTTCACAGGTACCCGTTTTCCTTGGTCATCTGATAGTGTAGCTAATATTGAACATTTTCAATCTATCATGATAAATACAGTGCGAAATACTGTGCTTCGAGCTCTTTATAAGAGATGCTATACAGGAGATTTCGTTTAATGAAAACTTTTCAAGGCTCGAATCCTTAAAAATTTGCGAACATCAACAATCATCAACCTACCTGGCTAGGCTGTACTAATAGATGCATTTGGAATTAAGCCTGATTAGTATTTCATCGCATGCAGGGAGCAGCAACGTAGAGACCGCCGTCAATTGGATTGTGGAGCATGAAAACGATCCTGATATTAATGAAATGCCTCTGGTATTGCTTCGAGTCGCTCTATCACATCAGCGTATCATTAACATTAACAATAAATGTGTTACGTGATGTTTTACAAAATTATTGCAAACCTGTAAACTTCATTTACAGGAGAAGGGATTTCAGGGCCAGTTTGTTGCATCGCATGTCCTATATTTCCATTAAGCTAGGGATAACCTCTGTATATATTAGATTCTTGGATACTGGGATTGTACCCTTTCTAAAGCAGATTTTGTATTTTGATTATTGGAACATCTCTCTCTCTCTCTCTCTCTCTCTCTCTCTCTCTCTGATATAGCTGATATTTATCTTTAAAACCGATACTTATTATGAAGATGTATTTGTAGGTTCCTTCTGATGCAAATACGTCTATACAGTCACTGCTGACCCCTGAAGAAGCCAAGGCTAAAGCCCAAGAACTTGTGTAAGTGTCTTTTTCCTACTCATCCTTCTTGGCTATACTAGTAGATCTATTATTAGTGGCATTATTAGCACGTTTATGTAACTAATCATTAAGATAACAATTTGCAGTGAGGAATTTTCAGATTTGGGATAGTTTGGATTGTAGTTGTCGGCATGTTCTGATTACGTTATCCACGATTCTTTGTTTCCAGGCAGAGAGCCAAAAGGAAGAAGGAAGAAGAGGAGAAGCGGATGGAAAAAGAGCGAGAAAGGGTACGTATTTGGAAATTGTCCAATTCAATTGGATGAATGTGGACAATAATCATGTATCTCATTGGGTAATGGTGGAAATTTTAGGAACGACATTGTTCAATAAACGTGAATTTTAAATTTTAGATTCTGTGGCCTCCCGCTAATTGTAAATGGTCTATTGAAGTTCATGATTACGATTATGTTGAGGTCCGAATGTAGGAACGGATTCGCATTGGTAAGGAGTTGCAAGAAGCCAGACGTATTGAAGAGCAACAGGAGCGGCAGAGGTACGTTGAAATGCGTCATTCTCCTCTAGTGTTCTTGATATTAAAATTTAAAAATATCCTAGGGACCAAATAAGTCAGTTTTCAGCACTCTACGGTGAACGTATTAAATACTTTTAGAATTGTATATTCTCTAAAATCATCTATTCCAGGCTATCAGGATGCTAACTAAGTTGTCGCTAGGTTTGTTTTGTTTTGTTTTTTGTTTTTTGTTTTTTTTTCGAGGATTAATGTGTCTTTACTGTGATTCTAGGATAATTGCTTTCAGAAAGGCTGAAAAGGAAGAAGAGAATCGTGCTCGGCTGAAGATTCGGCAAAAGCTGGAGGAAGATAAGGTGTTGTATTATTCTTTCCCCTTTCCTTCTTTCTACATCACCAATTCTTGTATCTTCATTATTCTCAATCTTATGAAGGAGGTTCTGTTGGTGCTTGTGCAGGCAGAGAGAAGGCGAAAATTGGGCTTGCCTCCTGAAGAACCAAAGCCTGTAGTAGCTGCACCACCTCCACAAGAGGAGAAGAAGGTCAGCACTTTTTGTAACTCCTAGTTGTGGACAGGAGAGAGTTGATATGTTTATCTGACTAATTATCACGCTTGATTTATTGTTCCATGTCATATCCAAAAACACATGAGAGAAAGTAACGCCTTGGATGAGCAGCCTTTTGTACCGCTGAGACCAGCCTCTAAGGCAGAACAGATGCGAGAGTGCTTACGAGGCTTAAAGCAAGCCCATAAGGTGCATATCGATCACCATCAATCACTTAGAAATTGTTTCTCTTATTCTTATGTGAGTAATGATGTCAATGCATACTAGCATCGGCTTTATGTCATACCTTCAAATTTTGCTCCTGATGTTGGTGGATCAACTAATTTTACTTGTAAAATTTGTTTCCATGTCACTGAATAAGTCCATCATGTTCGCGATTAATGACTCCTCATTTTCTTTTAATTTTTTAACATTTTACACTTTGCTTTTATCAAATTTTGTTTTCCGTACTTTCCATAATGATTTGCTTATGAGTGCATATAAATTAAGATATTACTTCGGTGAACACATTTGTGTTGCAGGAAGATGAAGCTAAGGTCAAGAAGGCTTTTCAGACTATGTTGACCTACATAGGCAATGTAGCTCGAGCTCCTAACGAGGACAAGTTTCGCAAGATACGGTTGACGAATGCTACTTTTCAGGTATGCAGTTTCTCACACCTTCTAAGGTCGGCTGTTCCAACCTTGTGTATTATGAAGTAACATGGTGGTTTTAAGAAATGTTCTTTGATCATATAATCTGTGATGGTCTGATGTACTCTCACCTCTTACAGGAGAGAGTCGGGAGCTTGAGAGGTGGAATAGAGTTTCTCCAGCTTTGTGGGTTTGAGAGAGACCAGGACGAGTTTTTAACACTACCAAGGGAGAAGGTGGACATGGTCTTGCTGAATACCGCAGGGTCTGAGCTGAACTCAGCTATCAACAATCCTTTCTTCGGCATCTTATAGAGCCCTTGATTGTAATGCATATTATTTGTCTTGGGTCTCGTAAAAGTTCGTGCCGGAGTTCAATGACTAATATTTGCTAGGGTCATCCCCTGAGCTAGGTGCTCTAGTTTCCTTCCTAGCCCGCAGTTGCATTGGGTTGCATGTAATCTAAGAAGGATTGGCATATTTGTGCTATGAATGAGTCATTGACTTATTCATGAACTTCGAGTGAAACACAATTGTATTTGCAATGAGTCACATGCCATTTTGTATGGGTTGCTTTTTTTTTTTTTTTTTTTTTTTTTTTTTTTGATTTGTTTTGTTTTTTTTTGTTTTTTGCGTGTGTAATTTCTCTACTATCTTGTCTGTAGTTCTTTCTAGTGTTGTTCCGGGCATACAGGATTGGTACCCTCTTCTGCACTAATTACATCTGAGAGTATGAAAGCATGAACAGAGACCGATTTCCATGTCTGGAATTATGCACATCAGTGGAGATAGATCTTGAGAACCGCACGTTTAAAAATTAGCTTGTTATTAGGTTTTACAGTAATAGTATTAAAAGTGCTGGTTTGTGCATTATCCTCTGTTCCTGAATATCATATTGCTATGTATTTTGGTTTTGGCAGCATGGTTATTGATTACCATAGTGACGAGTTATAACTACAAATTATTTGGGAAGATAGGCACGACTAAATGTAAAATCTATCTCAATTACTTAAGCATCCCATCAATTTCTCAAAACATTTGTTACTGAATAAATGGACGTGTACAAGATATTACGCAGTGGGTTGCTGGTTCCAAAACCCCTAATTGGCAAATTGTAACAAAGCCATGTTAAATGAAAAAGTTAATGTACTTAAGTTCCTGGTGCTGTAATTCATCCATTACAAAACTAAACAGTTTTGATGCAATTATATTAGTAAATCATACAGATTTCAAATGTTTCATTAAACACATTTTATCCTCTTTAGAATAAAATATGAAACTGAAACTTAAAATGCAATTGAGATATTTTTTAAGTCATGAATTAACAATAAATATTGCAATAATTTATTATATTATTATTATTATTATTATTATTATTTTAATACAACATAGTAAAAAACGTAATTTAGATAGAATAAAACTAGCAAAGGAAATTACACAAAGTTTGTTTTGATAAAAAGATTATGATTGATGATTAAGCCTCTTTAAATAGGGGATTTTTTTAAATATCTTAAATAGTCTATTTAGTTGTGAAGTTGAGATTTATTTAGGAGACATAAGGGACACTGTGAAGAGTGTCCAAACCGTATCAAGCACCAAATAAAAGAAGTAAACTAAAATTATAAGGTTTAGGTTTTTGGATCTGATTTAGGTGCAAATTTTGTGTGACTTGCACTTTTTATGAAGAAGTTATAGGCGCCCAAAGTTAAGGTATCAATTTTGAACCTATTGTCACTCTTTTGGATATAACTCATGCATACAAAGAGCAATCCAAGAATCGGCAACTAGGGTTAGAAAGAGTACTTTTACGGCTACACTTTTTACATACGGCTTGATAAAATCCAAGCTACGGTGAAGGAGATATTAGGAGTTGATGTCAGTGCTTATAGACTTAAGGGCAGTAAGTGATCTGCTTACATAGTGAGCCAAAAATCTATCAAATTGCATAAGATGTTACATTTCGAGCTACATCTTATGCAATTTGATAGATTTTTGGCTCAAAATTTTCAAGAGTGTATATGTTTATGTCACAAGACTATATGCAAAAATTTTGTGGCATTAGGATTTTGGACTTGTGAGATATAAGGAAAATAGTGCTCATGTATCTGTGAGCTAGGGTTTTAAGCACTTGCTAGGGATTTTGAGATATCGGACGATTGGAAACGAATTTACGATTGATTTTTTCTTGAAAAAAAATTTAAAAGAATCATCTATACTTTGAAATAAATTTTATAAAAATTAAATGGTTGGATCAAGAGTTATTGGACTCTAAAGTTTAGCAAGAATTAAATCCTTATGGGTGAATAAAATTTTGAAGTGTTTTTATGGAAATTTGAACCCTTTTTGTACAAACTTATTTGAATATAAGAAGGTTTATATATATAACTTTTCTTTTGTAAGATTTTTATATTATTTGTTCATTTTATTAAAGACGAATCACTTGTTGGATTTTTGCCATCAAATTTCAAGTAAACTCTCCACAGCCAGGTATCCAGTGTATTCCCACATAGAAGACCATGTCATACAACATATTGGTGAACCCGACGTGAAACATCTAGGGTGGGGAGTTTTGAGGAAATATTTTGGCCTTTATTATGGCAGAGAAACAATGAGATAGTAGTGGAATTTGCAGTGGAACATCACCAATGCAGCTTGATCCTGCTACAGCTCAAATGTTTCAAGCATTTGTTCTTTATATGCAGCAACAAAAAGCAGTGGAGCGTAAGGAGGCTATGGCTACAAAAGCCTTACAATCTGTTATTGGTATATTAGATCAATTTGATGGAAATAATATTTCCAAGTATTTGAAATATTATTCTCAAGAGATGGAGCTTAATAAAATATTGGAGAAAGAGATGATCCTAACATTTGAGCTAGCAATTGTACTTGAACTCCGTGAACACATAAAGGAGATTATTCAAACTTTTAGAGAAAAATGAGAGAATTTTACCCTTCAGCTAAGAAAAGAGTATTCTTTGGAAGATGTTGAAAGGGTGACAAAAAAATCACTTATAGAATGGGTTAATAAATCCAACAAGGGATTGGTTGCAACAGAATTATTTCCAGAGTTTGAAAGGCAATTTATTCAATTGTCTCGGGTGGAAAAACTTACACTTGAAAATGACAAGGTGGAGCTATTTTTCCAGTTGGCCGACAATGAGCTACAGAGAGAGTTGGAATTATTGTTGGAAGATAATACAGAAGACAATGGACTTACTATTGATTGGAAGAAAGTCTCTGAAGCAGTGGGTATACTTGCTAAAAGAGAGTACTGAAGAGGTAAAGTGGTAGTAAGAGAAGAAACTAAGCCTCCTTCAATTACAATATCTCGTAGGCAAGTATCAGAACCTGCTATATCAGTAAGTACTATTCCGATTCCTATGTCTACAATTGTACCACAAAAAGATGCAATTGAGGAGTTAGTGAAAGGAATGAAAGATTTACAAATCAAATTGACAAAGTTGGAGGAAAAAGGAGGAACATTTGAGATCAAACCTGCATCAAAGCAAGGATATATACAAAGATGTATTTGGTGCAACAATATGGAGCATCCTTGCAAGGAGTGTAAAGATTTTACTGATACTTTACAACGAGGAATAATTTTATAGAAGGATGGAAAAATTACTTTACAAGATACAGGTGAATTTTTCAAAACCAACTTTGAAAAGAGAAGGATGAAAAGGATTTTAGAGGACTATCTATCACGACATACTATGACATCAAAAAAAGCTGCTATTTATAGCATAGAGGTTATAAGGAGGAAAGAAGATGGTTTTGACAAACATATAGATACAGGGGATTTATAGAATCATGCTATCACCAACATGAATAAGGGAAAGACATCAAGGGCAGAATTGCTCAATACAGCCACAATAATCAAGAATGCTACAGGATGGGATGACCCTATTGATACCATGTATGTACATACTTATATGGCAAAATCCCACCATAAAGCTTTGATGGATATGAAGAAAAGAAGAAATATACTAGAAGAAAACTTTGAAGAATCAAATAATAAGAAAAGACCTCAAAAAGATGAAGAGGGAACTGAGAATAAAAGAATATCTACATCGCAGGATAATAGATCATTTGAGAATAGACCATCAAAATTGTATTTTGGAGATATACTGCTACTAAAGGAAAAATGGGAAGAAAGGATGGTAGGAGATAAAAACAAGGAGAAGGGTAAGTTTATTGCGTATAAGGTGCAATCAGATATAGAAGCAACTACAAATTTGAAGGGGATATTGGAAGAGAGGGTGTTGAATGCCAAAATTGAATTCACGTTATGAGAAATTTTGGACATTACAAAGAAAGAATTCCATGATGTCATTATTGATACTATCAAGCAAAAAAGACAATTGATAAGAGAGTTTGCAATGTCCAACGTACTAGATATAATATTAACAAAAGAAAAAGAATTGGAATTGGCTAAATGTTGTATCAATCAAAAGGATCAATTTTCCTTGAATGAGAATAAGATTGATGACAAAGGTCCTAGTCATTACTTTAAGAAATATTGAGCTAGAGCCACTATAGAAACTTTGGTGAAGATGGGAGACTTAACAAATCCAATAAATACTCTTATCGACCATGGATTTGAAATCAATATTATATCTACAGACATTTATAAACATGGGAGGTGGCCCATTGACACTGATCATGGTTGGATGATCCGAGCAGCAAATAATACATGTGGAAATCTTTATGGCGCTTGTTCAGATGTAAAGGTGAAAATTAGAGATGTATCTATTGAACAAAACTTCTTTGTTTAGAACAATATTTATTATCCAATAATTCTTCGACAACCATATATTATTGCCGTAAGGATGGAAACTAAGATATTAGATGAAGGATTTGCGTGTGCTCCCATTAGAAGCCAAGATGGTAAATGAATAGTGTAGTTTTTAATAATACCTGCTAATTATGAGCACAATAGGGATTATCTACAAAGTGGCTCGCTACCAAGAATTGATGAAGAGTTTAAGGATTTTTGCAGGGTACCACTATAGAGCGAGGATGTGGTCGTACGTCACAGAAGATACTCTCGCAAGGAGAAGAAAGTATCTTTTGTACATGAGTTGTAGAAAATTTTAAAATTAGATTTGCTGTACATACGCAAATTAATGACCTACAAAAATGAGAAAAAAAGATTGTGAGAAAAATAGAAAAAGACCTAAAAAGAATGGATGTGCTTGATGAAGATGACAAGATAATAGATATATATACTGAAACAAGTTTAGAAAATATATTGGAAGAGCTTATAAAGGTTGAAGTAACAGATAAAGATCAAGTGGTGCAAGTACATTCAAGAGAGCTCTACTCAATTATATAAGCATTTCAAGGTTATGAAGTCAAAGTTGAAATTAAATACAAAGCTATAGAAAGAAAAATAAAACCTGTAGCTATACCATTGCCTAGTGATTCAAACCACCAAGTTCAAGAGGCTTCAAAAGAAAAAGGATTTACAAAATCTTGATCAAATTGGCTATAAGTTTACAAAAAGTATGTTCAAGGAGTTGAAAGTGGAATCCACAGATTTTCTTCTACCTATCAAAGAAATAGAATTCAAAAAAAAGTTGAGGAAGCACGGAAAAGCTTTTGCTTTTGAACCTTCAGAAATTAGATGTGTGGATCCAAGTATTGTAGCACCAATGGTTATATTTACAATTCCACATGCTTCATGGGATCTAAGGCCAATTCCAGTACCTAGAGCGCATCTATCCAAACTTATAGAATTGTTAAAAGAAAAAATATGGATAAAAATCTTAGAACCATCATTTGCACCATATTCTAGTCGTTGCTTTACAATACCAAAGAAAAATGGAACTCTATAGTTTATTCAAGATATGCAACCAGTGAATCAAGTGACCATTAAAAATACAGGAGGAGGACCAATTGTTGGAGAATTTGTTGAAGCATTTGCTGGTAGAGCCATTTATTCTATTGGAGATCTTTACTCTGGGTATGACCAATTTCAACTTGCGGAAGGAAGCAAGGATATCACTATTATGAGGATATCTTTAGAGCTGGTAAAAATGTGTACATTATCACAAGAAGCAACAAACTTAGTTGTTCATATGATAAATGGGATGAATAAGGTACTCCGTGATTTTATTCCAAAAAAAACTATGCCTTTTCTAGATGATATTCCAATAAAAGGATGTATAGAAGAAAGAAAAGAAGAAATAATGGATCAGAGGGGGTGTCATAAATTTGTATCTAGTCATATTTTGGATTGTGATAAGATTTTATCACGGCTTGAAGAAGTCCACTTGATCTTATCAGGAGCTAAATCAACCTTAGGTGTTTGAGAGGTTGTTATTGTGGGACATTTATGTAGATGGTTTGGTCGTAAATCAGACCCTACTAAAGTGGACACCATACAATGGATGAAGAAAGTTTGTAGGTCACAAACAGAAGTACAGAGGTTTTTGGCAGCTTGTATATTTTATTATATATGGATTATACATTATGCACATATAGCAGATCCCTTCTATGGTCTGCTACAAAAAAAAAGAGGTTTAAATGGGAGAGGATACATATAGAAGCAATGCAAAGGTTAAAATAATCATTGTTTTCTCTACTTGTGCTATGTAGAATAAATTATGAAAATAGAAAACTGATGATATTTATGGTTGATACTAGTCCAATAACTATTGGTTGGATATTAGGATAGGATGATGAAGAAGGGAATCAATTTGCCATACGATTTGGAGCCAAAGTATTAAGTGAAAGACAAAGGTGCTATTGACAAGTAAAACGAGAATTATAGAGGGCAGTGACAGCTATAAAAATTGATAGAGATTATGTAATTGGAGCATCAATGATAGTGGAAACAGATTGTTTGCCACTATTGGAAATGATCACCAATTGTAATATCCTTGATATTGCTATGGTGAGGTAGATTGCATATATTAAGTCTTTAAATTTTGAATTCAAGCACATAGCAGGTAAAAATAATCTAGTCGTGGATATGCTATCTAAACTTAGATATGAAGAGCAAGAAGATTTCATTGATGATAACGAAGATGTAGATATTACCTTCTATTCTTGAATACATTAAGGAGAGAAGGAGTATCCAAAACTATTCATGGAAGAATTATGTAAAAGAGAATGGTTAGATATTTGAGCATGCTATCAAAACAACTAAGATGGAATGATGTTTATTTCAAGCAAATTAGGTGGAAAGCCTAAAACTACCTTTTACAAGGTGGATATTTATAGAAGCAATGTAAAAGGGACAATGGTATACCGCAAAGAATAATTTGCAAGAAAGAAATGCAAGAGCAATTGA
Organism: Physcomitrellopsis africana; assembly: GCA_036785485.1. Lineage (NCBI taxonomy): Eukaryota > Viridiplantae > Streptophyta > Bryopsida > Funariales > Funariaceae > Physcomitrellopsis > Physcomitrellopsis africana. The sequence goes on from JAWRVF010000010.1 coordinate 78,602, forward strand.
TTGAAGAATTCCATGATAGCTTGTGGGTTGGTCATAGAGGTATTTATGCTACCTTTAACAAGCTTAAAGAAAAATATTGGTAGCATAATATGTATAGAGATGTAGTAAAGTTTGTGGAATCATGTCAAATTTTCCAAATGTATTCAGAGATTTGACATAGAGACGGGTTGCATCCTACATATCTTCTAGCAATACATTATAAATGGATGGTAGATTTAGTTATTATGCTTATGGGATTATGACAAATGTGATACTTGAATTTGGCACAAAAAGATTTATCCAACCAAGTGGAGGGAAGAGCTCTACAAACAAAATCCATTGAAAGAGTTTGTAGATTTTTACTAGAGGATGTGATTTGTAGATACGGATGTATTGGGAAGATTACAGTTGATCATAGAGAATTAGATATATATGAAGCAAGGAAATTTTTTGAAAGATGTTGGATCAAGCTTGTACTTACAACAACGTATAATCCAGAGGATAATGCCAAAAGTGAGCGAGGTCATCCTCCGATAGTAAAAGCCATTGTAAAAGCATGTAAAGGAAGGGCAAAAGAATGGCCAAGATTATTACCATTTGCTCTATGGACTGATCATACTACTTACAGTTCAATAACTAGATATATGCCCACGAAAGTGATACAAGGACAAAAGCCTATTATGTTGATTGAAGAGCAAATATATACTTGGAATGTTTTACCTTGGCAAGACAATGTGTCTAGAGAAGAACTTCTTGCACTTTGAATCCATCAATTAGAGAGAAGATCTGAAGATATAGAAAAAACAGTTGTTAAACTAAGGGAGGCACGAATCAAAAATAAAGATAGATTTGACAAGCGATATTGGTTAAGGCCAAAAGAAATTTAAGAAGGTGATTGGATTTTGATGTATGATAGTAGCTTGGATAACCAGCATAGTACTCTTAGAAAATTTTCTAAACATTGGTTTAGACCTTATGTGGTTGTAAATATTTTGAATAATGCCACATATGTATTAAGAGAGCTAGATGGAATATACTTTAAAGTTCCAATTACAGAAAAATGCATAAAACTCTTCAAACAAGGAGGTCAAGACATAACACATGAAGATATAAGAGAAGAAATTGACTTCTTTACAAATAAAAAAGAAGAACAGGATTTTGAAGAAGATATTGCTGGAGCAATAGTATGACGCCGACCACAACTTCAACTCTTCTTGGTGCATATCGGAGGATGTATAGGTTTGGAGGAGGTGGATGTTGTGTTGTGATTTGGCTACTATGTGAAAAAAATTTACATGTATATTCAATGTATAATTTACTACATAGCTAAAAGAAAGCCATATTAGTGGACTTTTATTAATTATAAGATGAGATTTGGTTGCTAGTTTAGAAAGAATCTAATAAAAAGATTATTATTGAGATTTATATAACCTTATTTCTTCTTTTGATAGTAATTTTGAGGTTGATTTTATATTGATAGTAACTTTTGCATATCTTAAGTCACCTTTGTTAGACATTGGTGATCCTTAAAATTTTAGTTTACTTCTTTTATTTTGTGCTTAAAGCACAAAGTATATAAATCTTATAAGAATAAGGGTTAGAAAAAGATTTTTAGTGTTAAAAGGGTAGTTTGGCCATCCATGTAGATGAATAGAGGTGGATAATAGAAATCTCTATTCTAATTGGCCAAAAATCATGTCCAATGGGCTTCAAGGAGGCTGTCCGAGGATTTATTAGGAGTTAGGGTTTGTTTTTCGAAGGGAGTCAAACATCAAAGGCTAGGATTATAAGGTTTAGGTTTTTGGATCTGGTTTAGGTGCAAATTTTGTGTGATTTGCACTTTTTATGAAGAAGTTATAGGCGCTCAAAATTAAGGTGTCAATTTTGGACCTACTGTCACTCTTTTGGATATAACTTGTGTATACAAAGAGCAATCTAAGGATCGGCGACTAGGGTTGGAGAGAGCACTTTTACAGCTATACTTTTCATGGACGGCTTGATAAAATTCAAACTAGGGTGAAGGAGATATTGGAAGTTGATATCAGTGCTTACAAACTTAAGGGCAATAAGTGACCCGCTTACATAGTAGTTACATTTTGAGCTACATCTTATGCAATTTGAAAGATTTTTAGTTAAAATTTTTTAGGAGTATATATGTTTATGTCATAAGACTATATGAAATTTTTTTGTGGCATTAAGATTTTGGACTTGTGAGATATAAGGATAATAGTGCTCGGGTGTCTGTGAGCTAGGATTTTAAGCACCTGCTAGGGATTTTGAGATATCGGACGATTGGAAATGAATTTATGATTGATTCTTTCTTGGGATGAAACTTAAAAGAATCATCTATATTTTTAACTAAATTTTATAGAAACTAAATGGTTGGAACAAGAGTTATTGGACTCTAAAGTTTAGCCAAAATTAAGTCCTTATAGATGAATAAAGTTTTGAAGGGTTTTTGTAGAAATTTGAACCCTTTTTGTACATACTTACTTGAATATAAGAGGGTTTATGTATATAACTTCTCTTTTGTAAGATTTTTGTATTATTTGTTCATTTTATTAAAGACAAATCACCCGTTGGATTTTTTGCCATCAAATTTCAAGTAAATTCTCCACAGCTAGGTATCTAGTGTATTCCAAGATAGAAGACCACGTCATACGATAGTATGTGTTAGAGCAAATATGCTACAAACTTTAATGTTTGATATGTCAATTTTGACAACATATACATCCAACAGTGGTTCAACCATTCTGATCATTTTGCAATAGAAATCAATAAGATTGGATAAATTTGAATGTTATTGAGATAACAATGTAGTCAATCCTTGAAGCAAATCAAATACAATTTTGGACTTGTAAGTTAAGACATGAACTACAAAAAGAAATATCTAGTAAGGATTGTTTGAAATAGAAGAAGGTTTCTTCACATTGAAGTGATCTTGTAGAGATATGATATTATTGTTCAACTAAATACAACTTAAATCCATCAAAATCTAGTGAACACCAAAAACTTTGAGATAAGTCAAATGCATACTTGAGATTAGATTTTGCTAGTGTTGTAGCTATCTAATTACTTCCATCAATTTTGAATAGAATTCATTATCAAGCGCATCCTTGAAATTGTACTATATCACTAGATTGAGTTGATGTAGTTTGTACTAAATACAAATCTATCTAGCCAACATACACTCCTCAAGTTAAATTGATAGTCAACTTGCAAATCTTTTTGGTCATAGAATAAATTCCATCTATAGAACAACCAATTAAGATATCACACTAAGAAGAATAAAATTATCACGGACAAAAGATTTATTCCAATAATTATCTAAGTAATATAGACCAATAGAAGTAGGTAAAATAAGTTGATTTGATAATATCTGATAGAAAAGCTTCTTAGAAGCTTCATAGATATGAAATCACCTTTATACATATCTATAGGTAATTGGTAGGTTAGAAATTTGATCAACAAGCTAGCCACATGGCGCACATGTTGGTAGCTTATGGAATAAGCTAGCCATGTGTCACACATGTTAGTAGCTTGCAGAACAAGCTAAGTACGTGGCGCACATATCGGAAACTTATCATGCAAGTTTGACATGTGTCTTACAAATTAGACACGTGTATGAGGTCTTATAGAATACCACCATGTAGCTCTTAGATAGATAGTATTCATAGAGGCAAGAGTGAAGCCTTCTTCACTCTTATCAATTCATTTTTTGATCCTAGTCTAGTTTCAAGAGTCTTCATATTTCTAATCTTTGGCAATAGCCATTCCAATTTTTTTTTGAATATACATACTTTCTTATTCTTATTTTTTGACTTTTCTTTGATATAATTTTCATTAGATTATACATCTTTTTCTAGTTCATGTCCTTGACAGATTGACAAGAGTGCACATACAGTATCAGAGCTTTGTCTTTTCTTAATTAAGAGTGGATTACCCCTTTCTCTTGATAAGACATAAGCATTTTAGAAGTTGTGAAGTACCCACTTCTAAATTAATATTGTTTCTAGATTTTTTTTTTTTTGAGTGTGTTATTCTGCATTTCTTGAAGTAAGAGTAGACACCTCCTTCCTATTGTATTATCATGGCAGAGCTTGCGGAAATGAAGAGTGCAATGGCACAAATGCAAGAACAAATGAGAGAGCTAATGCTTGCAATGCATCAACTCAGCTTACCACCACAAGGAGCAACAAGATTAGCAGGAAGTGAAGATATAGAGATGGTTGGAGCTGCATCAATATCTATACCAAACCATACTACCTCACCTATGATGGAGCACCATTCAAATATTAGAGAACCAAAAATTAGTTTGCTTAAGAAGTTTGATGGAACAAGATCTAAGTTTTGAGGATTCGTCAATCAGGTACAATTAGTGATTGAACTTCAACTTCAAAGTTATCCTATACAAGGATCTCAAGTTAGGTTTATTGGAACATTACTTTTGAGATTTGCTTTATCATGGTTTTCATCTTTTCTTGAATGACGTGATCCAATATTGGATAATTTGGAGGCATTTTTAGCGGAATTTTGATCTATATATGGAAAACATGATACAATCCGTGTTGCCACCAATAAGATTCGCATCCTACGACAAGGCAATCAATTAGTGTCATTATACGCTTCACAATTTTGACAACTAGCGATTGATATCAAGTGGGATGATGTTGCACTCATCAACCAATTTCTCTATGGATTACAATATGAGATAAAAAAAATTAATGCTAAATTTATCCGATCTTCAAACATTGAGTCAAGTAATTAATTTTGTTGTGAAGTGTGACAGTTAATTTTTTGAGTTTTAATCTGAGAATCATAGAAGAGAGCCTCAACATTATTATTCAATGGAAAAATGTACATTCAAAAGTAGAAGACATGTAAATTGATGCGGTATATTTTGAACCTCTTACTGAACAAGAAAAGATTCGGCGTTGTCAAAGAGGATTATGTTTATATTGTGGAAAACCTCAGCACACTGCTCAACATTGTCTAAAGAAATGACACAACTAGAAAATGAGAAGTATGGATGTCAAAGAAGAGAACATGTTAGAAAAAAAAAATTTCTAGCTACAATAGGAACCGTTGTCGTATGACATGGTCTTCTATGTGGGAATACACTGGGTACCTGGCTGTGGAGAGTTTACTTGAAATTTGATGGCAAAAATTCAGCAAGTAATTTGTCATCAATAAAAAAGACAAATAATACAACAATCTCTCAAAAGAGAAGTTATGTATATAAATCCTTTTGTATTCAAATAGGTTGTACAAAAAGGATTCAAATTTCCATAAAAACCCTTCAAAACTTTATTCATCCGCAAGGAAATATTTCTTATTGATATTTAGAATCTAATAACTCTTGATCCAACTATTCATTTTTTATAAAATTTATTTCAAAGTTTAGATGATTCTTTTAAGTTTTTCTTCAAGAAAGAATCAATCATAAATTCATTTCCAATTGTCCGATATGTCAAAACCCCTAGCAAGTGCTTAAAATCCTAGCTCACAGACATCCGAGCACTATTTTCCTTATATCTCATAAGTCCAAAATCCTAATGCCACAAAATTTTTGCACATAGTCTTGTGATATAAACATATACAATCTTGAAAATTTTGAGCCAAAAATCTATCAAATTACATAAGATGTAGCTCAAAATATAACCACTATGTAAGCGGGTCACTTACTACCCTTAAGTTTGTAAGCACTGATATCAACTTCCAATATCTCCTTCATCCTCGCTTGGATTTTATCAAGCCATACATGATAAATATAGCTGTAAAAGTGTTCTCTCCAACCCCAATCGCTAATCCTTAATTGCTCTGTGTATGCGCGAGTTATATCCAAAAGAGTGACAATAGGTCCAAAATCAACACCTTAAATTTGGGCGCCTATAACTTTTTCATAAAAAGTGCAAATCACACAAAATTTGCACCTAAACCTTATGATCCTAGCCTTTGATGTTCGACTCCCTTCAAAAAATAAACCCTAATTCCTAATAAACCCTCGGGCAGCCTCCTTAGAGCCCATTGGGCATGATTTTTGGCCAATTAGAATAGAGATTTCTATCATCCACCTCTATTCATCCACATGGATGGCCAAACTATCCTTTTTATACTAAAAACCCTTTTCTAATCCTTCTTCTTATAAGATTTACATACTTTGTGCTTTAAGCACCAAATAAAAGAAGTAAATAAGATCTTAAGGATCACCAATGTCTAACATATGCGACTTAAGATATATACAAGTTACTATCAATATAAAATTAACTTCAAAAGTCACTACTAAAAAGAAAATAAGGTCGTATAAACCTCAATAATAATCCTTTTAATAGATCCTAGCAACCTAATCATATCCTATAACTAATAAAAATCCACTGATATAACTTTCATATAATTAAGTAGTAAATTGTATATTAAATATACATGTATAATTTTTTTATATAATAGCCGAACCACAACACAACATCCACCCCCTCCTAACTTGAGCATCCTTCGATATGTACCAACAAGAATTAAAGTTGTGGTTGGCATCATACTATTGCTCCAGCAATATCTTCTTCAAATTCCTATTTTTTTTCTTTATTTGTAAAGAAGACAATTTCTTCTCTTATATCTTCATGTGTTATGTCTTGATCCCATTGTTTGAAGAGTTTTATGCATTTTTCTGCAATTGGAATTTTAAAGTGTGTTCCATCTAGTTCCTTTAATACATATGTGGCATTATCCAAAATATTTACAACCACATAAGGTCCAAACCAACATTTAGAAAATTTTCTAAGAGTACTATGCTGGTTATCCAAGCTACTATCATACACCAAAATCCAATCATCTTCTTAAATTTCTTTTGGCCTTAATCGATGTCGCTTGCCAAATCTATCTTTATTTTTGATTTGTGCCTCTCTTAGTTTAACAATTGCATTTTCTATATCTTCAGGTCTTCTCTCAAATTGACGGATTCAAAGTGCAAGAAGTTTTTCTCTAAACACATTGTCTTGCCAAAATAAAACATTCCAAGTATATATTTGCTCTTCAATTGGCATAATAGGCGTTTGTCCTTATATCAATTCCGTGGGCATATATCTAATTACTGAACTGTAAGTGGTACAATAAGCCTATAGAACAAATGGTAATAATCTTGGCCATTCTTTTGGTAATAATCTTGGCCCTTCCTTTACATGCTTTAACAATGACTTTTACTATCGGAGGATGACCTCGCTCACTTTTGGCATTACCCTCTGGATTATACGCTGTTGTAAGTGCAAGCTTGATTCCACATCTTTCAAAAAATTTCCTTGCCTCATATGTATCTAATTCTCCACAATCAGCAGTAATCTTTCCAATACATCCGTATTTACAAATCACATCCTCTAGTAAAAATCTACAAACTCTTTCAGTGGATTTTGTTTGTAGAGCTCTTCCCTCCACCTGGTTGGATAAATCTTCTCGTGCCAAATTCAAGTATCGTATTTGCCATAATCCCATAGGCATAGTAATTAAATCTACCATCCATTTATAATGTATTGCTAGAGGATATGTAGGATGCAACCCATCTCTATGTTGAATCTCTGAATACATTTGGCAAATTTGACATGATTCTACAAACTTTACTACATCTTCATACATATTACGCCACCAATATTTTTCTTTAAGCTTGTTAAAGGTAGCATAAATACCTCTATCACCAACCCACAAGCTATCATAGAATTTTTCAATCAATTGCTCTTGCATTTCTTTCTTGCAAATTACTCTTTGCGATATACCATTGTCTCTTTTACATTGCTTCCATAAGTATTCATCTTGTAAAAGGTAGTTTTAGGCTTTTCGCCTAATTTGCTTGAAATAAATATTATTCCATTCTGGTTGCCTTGATAGCGTGCTCAAATTGAATCCAATATCTAACCATTCTCTTTCATATAATTCTTCCATGAACAGTTTTGGATACTCCTTATTGTGTTCAAGAATAGAAGGTAATACCTACATCTTTGATATCATTAATTAAATCTTCTTCTTATTCATACCTAGCCTGAGATAGCATATCCGCCACTGGATTATTTTTGCCTATAATGTGCTTCAATTCAGAATTTAAAGATTTAATATATGCAATCCATCTCAGCATAGCAATATCAGGGATATTACAATTAGTGATTATTTCTAATAGTAGCAAACAATGTGTTTCCACTATCACTAATGCTCCAATTACATAATCTCTATCAATTTTTATGGCTGTCACTGCCCCCCATAATTCTCATTTTACTTGTGGATAGTACCTTTATCTTTCACTTAATACCTTGGCTACAAATCATATAGCAAATCGATTCCCTTCTTCATCATCCTATTCCAACGTCCAATTAATAGCTCTTGGATTAGTATCAACTGTAAGTATCATCGGTTTTCTATTTTCATAATTTATTCTACGTAGCACAAGTAGACAAGACAATAATTGCTTCAACCTTTGCATTGCTTCTATATGTATCCTCTCCCATTTAAACCTCTTCTCTTTTCGTAGCAGACCATAGAAGAGATGTCCTATATGTGCATAATGTATAATCCATATATAATAAAATATACAAGCTGCCAAAAACCTCTGTACTTCTATTTGTGACCTACAAACTTCCTTCATCCATTGTATGGTGTCCACTTTAGTAGGGTCTGATTTACGACCAAACCATCTACATAAATGTCCCACAATAACAACCTCTCAAACACCTAAGGTTGATTTAGCTCCTGATAAGATCAAGTGGACTTCTTCAAGCCGTGATAAAATCTTATCACAATCCAAAATATGACTAGATACAAATTTATGACACCCCCTCTGATCCATTATTTCTTCTTTTCTTTCTTCTATACATCCTTTTATTGGAATATCATCTAGAAAAGGCATAGTCTTTTTTGGAATAAAATCACGGAGTACCTTATTTATCCCATTTATCATATGAGCAACTAAGTTTGTTGCTTCTTGTGGTAATGCACACATTTTTACCAGCTCTAAAGATATCCTCATAATAGTGATATCCTTGCTTCCTTCCGCAAGTTGAAATTGGTCATACCCAGAATAAAGATCTCCAATAGAATAAATGGCTCTACCAGCAAATGCTTCAACAAATTCTCCAACAATTGGTCCTACTCCTGTATTTTTAATGGTCACTTGATTCACTGGTTGCATATCTTGAATAAACTATAGAGTTCCATTTTTCTTTGGTATTGTAAAGCAACAACTAGAATATGGTGCAAATGATGGTTCTAAGATTTTTATCCATATTTTTTCTTTTAACAGTTCTATAAGTTTGGATAGATGCGCTCTAGGTACTGGAATTGGCCTTAGATCCCATGAAGCATGTGGAATTGTAAATATAACCATTGGTGCTACAATACTTGGATCCACACATCTAATTTCTGAAGGTTCAAAAGCAAAAGCTTTTCCGTGCTTCTTCAACTTTTTTTTGAATTTTATTTCTTTGATAGGTAGAAGAAAATCTGTGGATTCCACTTTCAACTCCTTGAACGTACTTTTTGTAAACTTATAGCCAATTTGATCAAGATTTTGTAAATCCTTTTTCTTTTGAAGCCTCTTGAACTTGGTGGTTTGAATCACTAGGCAATGGTATAGCTACAGGTTTTATTTTTCTTTCTATAGCTTTGTATTTAATTTCAACTTTGACTTCATAACCTTGAAATGCTTGTATAATTGAGTAGAGCTCTCTTGAATGTACTTGCACTACTTGATCTTTATCTGTTACTTCAACCTTTATAAGTTCTTCCAATATATTTTCTAAACTTGTTTCAGTATATATATCTATTATCTTGTCATCTTCATCAAGCACATCCATTCTTTTTAGGTCTTTTTCTATTTTTCTCACAATCTTTTTTTCTCATTTTTGTAGGTCATTAATTTGCGTATGTACAGCAAATCCAATTTTAAAATTTTCTACAACTCATGTACAAAAGGTACTTTCTTCTCCTTGCGAGAGTATCTTCTGTGACGTACGACCACATCCTCGCTCTATAGTGGTACCCTGCAAAAATCCTTAAACTCTTCATCAATTCTTGGTAGCGAGCCACTTTGTAGATAATCCCTATTGTGCTCATAATTAGCAGGTATTATTAAAAACTACACTATTCATTTACCATCTTGGCTTCTAATGGGAGCACACGCAAATCCTTCATCTAATATCTTAGTTTCCATCCTTACGGCAATAATATATGGTTGTCGAAGAATTATTGGATAATAAATATTGTTCTAAACAAAGAAGTTTTGTTCAATAGATACATCTCTAATTTTCACCTTTACATCTGAACAAGCGCCATAAAGATTTCCACATGTATTATTTGCTGCTCGGATCATCCAACCATGATCAGTGTCAATGGGCCACCTCCCATGTTTATAAATGTCTGTAGATATAATATTGATTTCAAATCCATGGTCGATAAGAGTATTTATTGGATTTGTTAAGTCTCCCACCTTCACCAATGTTTCTATAGTGGCTCTAGCCCAATATTTCTTAGAATAATGATTAGGACCTTTGTCATCAATCTTATTCTCATTCAAGGAAAATTGATCCTTTTGATTGATACAACATTCAGCCAATTCCAACTCTTCTTCTTCTGCTAATATTGTATCTAAAGCATTAGACATTGTTGACTCTACTATCAATTGTCTTTTTCGTTTAATGGTGTGGATAATGGCATCATGAAATTATTTTTTTGCTATGCCTAAAATTTCATGTAAAATGAATTCAATTTTGGCATTCAACACCCTTTCTTCCAACACCTCTTTTAAATCTATAGTTGCCTCTATATCCGATTGCAGCTTATAGGCAACAAGCTTATCTTTTTTTTTTTTTTTTTTAATTGGCTTCCATCCCTTCTTTCCATTTTTCTTTTTGTAGTGATGCATCTCCAGAGTGTGATGTTGATGGGTCAACCTTAGATGGTCTATTACTTTGTAATATAGGTACTTCATTGTTTTGTATTGTTTTTGTATCTTTTTGAAATCTCTTTTTGTTATCTGATTCCTAGAGATTTTCTTCTATTATATTTCTTCTCCTTTTCACATCCATTAAAGCTTCATAGTGGAATTTTTCCATATAAGCATATACAAACATGGTATCAACAGGGTCATTCCATCTTGTTGCATTCTTAATTATTGTAGCTACATTGAGTAATTCTTGCCTTGATGTTTTTTCCTTATTCATGCTAGTGATAGCATGGTTCTATAAATCCCTCGTGTCTATATGTTTGTCAAAAACATCCTCCTTCTCCCTTATAACCTCGATACCATAAGTGGTAGTTTTTCTTGATGCCATAGTATGTTGAGATAAATAATTCTCTAAAATTCTTTTCATCCCTCTTTTTCCAAAGTTGATTTTGAGGAACTCACCTGTGTCACGCAACGCAATCTTTTTATCTTTCCATATAATTACTCCTTGTTGTAAAATATTAGCAAAATCTCCACATTCCTTGCAAGGATGCTCCATACTATCGCACCAAATACATTGTTGTATATATCCTTGCTTTGATGTAGGTTTGATCTTAGATATTCCTCTTTTTTTCTCTAGCTTTGCCAATTTGATTTATAAGTCTTTCATTCCTTTTACTAACTCTTCAATTGCATCTTTTTGCGGTGCAATTGTAGACATAGAAGTTGGAATAGTACTTATTGGAAAAGCAGGTTCTAGCACTTGCCTACGAGATACTGTAATTGATGGAGGCCTAGTTTCTTGTGTTACCACCACTTTACCTCTTCGATATTCTCTTTTACCAAATATATCCACAGCTTTAGAGACCTTCTTCCAATCAGTAATAAGTCCATTGTCTTCTGTATTATCTTCCAATAATAATTCCAACTCCCTCTATAATTCATTGTTGACTGATTGGAGAAATAGCTCTACCTTATCATTTTCAAGTGTAAGCTTTTCCACTCAAGATAATTGAAGAAATTGCCTTTCAAATTCCCGAAACAATTTTGTTGCAACCAATCCTTTGTTGGATTTATTAATTCATTCCATAAGTAATTTTTTTGTCACTCTTTCAGCATCCTCTAAAGAATACTCTTCTTTTAGCTGAAAGATAAAATCCTCCTATTTTATTCCATGTATTTGAATAATTCTTTTTATATGCTCACGAAGCTCTGATACAACTGCAACCTCAAAAGTAAGAATCATTTCCTTCTTTGGTACTTTATTGAGCTTCGTCTCCCAAGAATAATATTTCAAATACTAAAAAATATTATTTCCATCAAATTGATCTAATATACCAACAATAGATTGTAAGACTTTTGTAGCCATAGCCTCCTTATGCTCCATTGCTTTTTGTTGCTGCATATAAAGAGTAAATGCTTGAAACATTTGAGCTGTAGCAAGATCAAGCTGCATTGGTGATGCTCCAGTGCAGCTCCCACTACCATTTTCTTGTTCTCCAGCCATAATAAAAGCCAAAATATTTCTTCAAAATTCTCCACCCGAGATGTTTCACGTCGGGTTCACCAATATGTCATACGACATGGCCTTCTATCTGGGAATACACTGGATACCTAGTTGTACAGAGTTTACTTGAAATTTGATGGCAAAAATCCAACAAGTGATTTGTCTTTAATAAAATAAAAAAATAATATAAAAATCTTACAAAAGAAAAGTTATGTATATAAATCCTCTTATATTCAAGTAAGTTTGTACAAAAAAGGTTCAAATTTCCATAAAAATCCTTCAAAACTTTATTCACCCATAAGGACTTAATTCTGGCTAAACTTTAGAGTCCAATGACTCTTGATCCAACTATTCATTTTTTATAAAATTTATTTCAAAGTGTAGATGATTCTTTTAAATTTTTCTTCAAGAAAGAATCAATCATAAATTCGTTTCTAATCATCCGATATCTCAAAACTCCTAGCAAGTGCTTAAAACCCTAGCTCACAGACACCCGAGCACTATTTTCCTTATATCTCACAAGTCCAAAATCCTAATGCCACAAAATTTTTGCACATAGTCTTGTGACATAAATATGTACAGTCTTGAAAATTTTGAGCTAAAAATCTATCAAATTGCATAAGATGTAGCTCAAAATGTAACCACTATGTAAGCGGGTCACTTACTACCCTTAAGTCTATAAGCACTAATATCAACTTCCAATATCTCCTTCACCCTCGCTTGGATTTTATCAAGCCATACATGATAAATATAGCTGTGAAAGTGTTCTCTCCAACCCCAGTTGCTAATCCTTGATTGCTCTGTGTATGCGCGAGTTATATCCAAAAGAGTGACAATAGGTCCAAAATCAACACCTTAAATTTGGGCGCCTATAACTTTTTCATAAAAAGTGCAAATCACACAAAATTTGCACCTAAACCTTATGATCCTAGCCTTTGATGTTCGACTCCCTTCAAAAAATAAACCCTAATTCCTAATAAACCCTCGGGCAGCCTCCTTAGAGCCCATTGGGCATGATTTTTGGCCAATTAGAATAGAGATTTCTATCATCCACCTCTATTCATCCACATGGATGGCCAAGCTATCCTTTTTATACTAAAAACCCTTTTCTAATCCTTATTCTTATAAGATTTACATACTTTGTGCTTTAAGCACCAAATAAAAGAAGTAAATAAGATCTTAAGGGTCACCAATGTCTAACATATGCGACTTAAGATATATACAAGTTACTATCAATATAAAATTAACTTCAAAAGTCACTACTAAAAAGAAAATAAGGTCGTATAAACCTCAATAATAATCCTTTTAATAGATCCTAGCAACCTAATCATATCCTATAACTAATAAAAATCCACTGATATGACTTTCATTTAGCTAAGTAGTAAATTGTACATTAAATATACATGTATAATTTTTTTATATAGTAGCCAAACTACAATACAACAACGCCATCCTAAATTTCCAACAGGAGCTCCAATTTTATTTGTGAAGAAAAAAGATGGATCATTACAAATGTGTGTTGACTATCGAGGACTCAATAAGATCACAATGAAGAATAGATATCCATTACCTTTGATATCAGGACTCCTTGACTAGTTAAATCAAGCTAAGATCTATACAAAAATAGATCTAAGAGATGCATATAATCTAGTATGTATCAAAAAAGGAGATGAATGGAAAAGTGCGTTTCGAACCAAGTACGGGCATTTTGAATATAATGTCATGCCTTTTGGACTTACGAATATACCAGGTACTTTTTAACATCTCATGAATGATGTTTTTTGTGAGTTCCTAAATAATTTTGTCGTTTATTACCTAGACGATATTTTGATCTATTCTAAGAATGTAGAAGAACATGAAATACATATTTGTCAAGTATTACAAAAACTTAGAGATGCGGGATTGTACGCCAAGATGGAAAAGTGTATATTTCATACTACTCAAGTTGATTTCTTAGGATACATCATTTCAAATGATGGTCTCATGATGGATTCTAAGAAAGTCCAAACAATCATGAATTGGAAGATTCCAAAGACGGTAAGAGATGTCTAATGCTTTCTAGGATTTTTCAATTATTATCGAATCTTCATCAAAGACTTCTCTCAAGTTGCAGCTCCACTTATACGTTTGACCTGCAAAGACAAACTCCAATAGAATCAAGAAGCGGAAGCAGCTTTTGAAACTCTGAAGACATCGTTTATTTCTGCATCAATCTTGTATCGTGTTGACTTTTCCGAGGCATTTTTTATGGAAACAGACGCATCAAACTTTGCCTTCGGTGCGGTTTTGTCACAAATGGAAACACATGACAAATTTCATCCAGTAGCTTTTTATTCAAGAAAATTCTCAACAATCGAGATCAATTATGAGATCCACGATAAAGAACTTCTTACAATCGTGGATTCCTTTCAAGAATGGCGTCATTATCTAGAAGGCGCTTCTAGTCTAATCACCATATATATGGATAACAAGAACCTTGAGAATTTCATATCGACACGTGTGTTGAATCGTCGTTAAGCTCATTGGAATATGTTTTTGTCAAGATTCAAGTTCATTATCACTTATCGCCTAAGAAAACAATAAGGTTTGTCAGATGCCCTTTCTAGACGTTCTTATATTGTACCAAAAGAAAGAGATGTAGCTTTTAAGCAACAAAAAATAGCCTTCTTGAAACCAGAGCAATTTCATCTTGAAGCAATGAAATCAACATTGACTATTGATTCTTTTTTTCTCTAGCAAATTCAGTCAAGTATGTCCTCAGATCCTCTTATTCATGATATCAAGAATAATTCTTCTAAGACTCATGGTTCTTCTAAATTCGAGTTCAAGAATAACCTACTATATTTCAAAGGACACTTATATGTTCCAGAAGGAGAAGCACGTTTACGTATTCTTCAAGCACATCATGATTTTTCAACGGCAGGATATTTTGAATATATAAGACTTTAGAACTTATATCAAGAGATTTTTGGTGGCCTCAAATGTAGAAGGCAGTCAAAGACTTTGTACAATCATGTGATATCTGCTCAAGATCCAAGACTCCTTGTCATCAACCTTTTGAACTTCTTCAGCCATTACCTATTCCAGAACAACCATGGTCTTCTGTTTCTATAGATTTCATCACAGATCTTTCAACCTCAAGATCTTATGACTCTATATTTTGTGATAGTAGATCGGTTCACCAAGATGGCACATTTTGTGTCATGCACAAAATCTATCACAAGTGAAAAAACAGCTAAGCTTTTCATTGATAATATCTATTGCTATCATGGATTATCTAAGGATATTATATCAAATAGAAGAACTCAATTTGTGTCAAGATTTTGGAAAATCCTTTTCAAGATCTTAAAAGTGGATATAAAGTTATCTTCAACTTTTCATCCTCAAATTGATAGACAAACAGAGCTTGTGAATCAAGTCTTGGAGTAGTACTTAAGATATACCATCAACTACCAACAAGATGATTGGATAGCTCTTCTGCTATTGGTAGAGTTTATTTATAATAATACGATACATTCTTCTATGCAACAAATATCTTTCTTTGCCAATTATGGTTACCACCCATGACTTGATACTTTTAACTTTTCAAAAGTTGATAATCCAGCGGCAGAAGATTTGGCAAATCGTTTGTCAGAGCTACATGCAATAATGAAGGTGCAATTAAAAGAAGCTCAAGAATGACAAAAAATAAATGCAGATGCGTATCACAAGGAACAACTACAATTCAACGTGGGAGACAAGGTATGATTACTTCGTCGCAATATCAAGACTACTCATCCTTGTGATAAGTTGAACTATTGTAAACTTGAACCTTTTCCTATTTCTGAATAAATCAATCTAGTTGCATATCAATTACACCTACCGAAGTCTATGAAGATCCATCCTATATTCCTCATGTAACTACTTGAGCCATACAAGATAGTGGATATACAAGGAAGAAGACAAATTCTACCGCCTCCTATAGAAGTGGACAACGATGAAGAATTTGAGGTTGAAGAGATTTTAGATTCAAGGTAGCATCAAAATCGATTGGAATATCTTATGTATTGGGCACAATTATGCGCGTGAACTTCTATCTAGGAATACACCGGGTACCTAGCTGTAGAGAATTTTACTTAATATTTATTGGCTAAACTCTAATGAGTTATTTGTCCTTAATAAGAAGGACAAATACACACGATAATATAAGAAAAAGGTTTTGTATGATTAAAACCTCTTATTTTTAAGTAGGTTTGTACATAAGTTTTCTCTATGATATGTAGAAAATCCTTAAAAACCTTTTAAAGACTCATCTATATACCAAAATCATATCATGGCTCTATACATCCACCTTTTACACCTCCATAAAGTCTTGGCTCCCAAAAACACCTTTAGTATGCACAAAAGTCCAAATTTGCAACAAAACCCTTAAAAATATATTTTCCCGCAAAGGATGTTTTTCTTTCCAAACTTTAGAAAATCATATCTTCTGATCCAGCCGTTCAGTCTTCTTCAAACTTTCAGGAAAGGTAGAATTCACCTTTAAGCTTTACCAGAAAAAAATTCAACCGCAAATATACTTCCGATCGTTTGATATCTCAAAACCCCTAGCAGGTGCTTAAAACCCTAGCTCAGAGACACCCGAGCACTATTTTCTCTATATCTCACAAACCCAAAACCCTAATGCCACAAAAATTTTGTACATAGTCTTGTGACATAAACATATATACTCCTGAAAATTTTGAGCCAAAAATCTATCAAATTGACTAAGATATAGCTCAAAATGTAACCGCTAGTTAAGCAGAGTCACTTACTGCCTTTAGCTTACAAGCACTGACTTCAACTCGCAATATCTCCTTGATCCTAGCTTGGATTTTATCAAGATATATGTGAAAAGTGTAGCCAAGAAAGTGCGCTTTCCAACCTCAGTCGCCGATCTTTGATTGCTCTCTGTATGCGCGAGATATATCCAAAAGAGTGACAGTATGTCCAAAATCGACACCCTAACTTTGAGTGCCTATAACTCCTTCATTAAAAGTCCAAATCATGCAAGATTTGCACCTAAACCATACCCAAAAACCTAAACCTGATGACCCTAGCCTCTGATGTTCGACTCCTCCGAAAAACAAACCCTAACTCCTAATAAACCCTCGGGCAGCCTCCTTGAAGCCCATTGGGCATGATTTTTGGCCAATTAGAATAGAGATTTCTATCATCCACCTCTATTCATCCACATGGATGGCCAAACTACCCTTTTTACACTAAAAACCCTTTTCTAATCCTTCTTCTTATAAGATTTACATACTTGGTGCTTTAAGCACCAAATAAAAGAAGTAAATAAGATCTTAAGGATCACCAATGTCTAACATAGGTGACTTAAGATATATACAAGTTATTATCATATAAAATTAACTTCAAAAGTCACTACTAAAAAGAAAATAAGGTTGTATAAACCTTAATAATAATCCTTTTAATAGATCCTTTCTAAACTAGCAACCTAATCACATCCTATAACCAATAAAAGTCCACTGATATTTCATTTAGCTATATATCAATAAAATATACATATAATTTTTTTTCATATAGTATAACAACACGCTACGGATACGATATTAGTGAATGCACATGGGAGCCATCGAAGAATCTAATAAATGCACCAATAAAAGTTAATATATTTTTTTGACAACATCCGTCAAAATTAAGATAAAAAGTCAAGAATATCTTTGCTATAAAGCAAAATAGATTCTATAGAGGTTTCATCCTATCTTATATATTGTTTGTTATTTCCTTAGATTTGTTTGTACTAAAAAAATAGAGAATCAACAACCAGCAAATTCAGCTAAAGAGCCACCATTTGCTGATTTATCAAACGAGACATTACGATTATCGCAACCTTCAAGATGACGGAATAGAGATGAAGACCCTTAAGAACAACATGTCCTTCCTCGGATTGATAGTGAAATACAACGTGTTTGGTATCACAACCTTGGAAGAGACTCCCGATGTTTGGTAATACTTTTAGAGGTAGGACCTATTCTTGATGGTATTCCTAATGTTTTCTTTGAAGGGAGTTATGAAGGCCTCAACAATGATCAAATAACAGGGTGGTCCTCTCGCCCTGATATAGGACATTATCAATGGTTGAAAGTACCTATCAATCACCTTCACAGAGAACAAAGATCAAAATATGTGGCAAGCACAATTCAATGTATCTTGGACTTCCTTAATATGTAATCACCACTCCTCGTAGAACTTGTCCCTAGAAGGGGGAGTAATGTCATGGATATAAGATTTATTCCAATAATTACCTAAGTAATATAGACCAATAGAAGTAGATAAAATAAATTGATTTAATAATATCTAATAGAAAAGCTTCCTAGAAGCTTCATAGACGCAGAATCACCTTTATACATATCTATAGGTGATTGGTAGGTTAGAAACTTGGTCAACAAGCTAGCCACATGGCACACATGTTGGTAGCTTGTGGAACAAGCTAGCCATGTGTCACACATGTTGGTAGCTTGCGGAACAAGTCAAGTACGTGGCGCACATATGGGAAACTTGTCGTGCAAGTTTGACACGTGTCTTGCAAATAAGACACATGTATGAAGTCCTATAGAATACCGCCATATAGCTCTTAGATAGATAGTATTTATAGACGCAAGAGTGAAGCCTTCTTCACTTTGTCAACTCCTTTCCTGATCTTAGTCTAGTTTCAAGAGTCTTCATGTTTCTAGTCTTTGGTAATAGCCATTCTAATTTTCCTTTGAATATACATACTTTCTTATTCTTATTTTCTGACTTTTCTTTGATACAATTTTCATTAGATTATACATCTTTTTTTAATTCATGTCCTTGACAAAAATGCATCAAGAAACTTAACTAGCATTTTAAACATAATTTTACCAATATAACATTTAAAGAGAGATATCACTAATAAGTGAAAATTGTAAACATAGTCTTTGATTGTGAAGTAAGTGCATATGTCCAAATACAACATACCATGTAGGATAGATGAATCAAGAATGATTGAAAAACCAGTGATCTTATTGAGAGACTCAGCAATGATATGAAGACAAATGATATATGCAACACAAGTATTATTTGCAACAATAAGTTTGAAGCATCTGTGGTAAAAATTAGCTAAATTAGTAAACTTTTATAGCAAACTAGCTAAACCATTGAAGGTGCTATATAAAATGATGCTTCGAAAGCAATACAACCAACAAGAAATTAGAAGTGTTGATTTCAACGACATATTCATTGCAAGGTATGAGATCAAACTTATTGATAGAGGCTTTGAGCTTAGGCTCATTTTTCTTAAACAAACTCAACACTCAAGATATTGTAACACCTTCAAAATTGCTAGGATGAAACTTGTTGAGATTGAATCTCAAAGTTCTATCATTGCTTTCAAAATGACTTTCAATACGCTTGACAAACAAAATATTGACGTCCTTGAAGAATGCTTCTTTATCTTAGGCCATCATCAATTTTTCATATTCATTCCATTTAATAAGATGTTGTTGCACAAGGTATTACAAATAGTGGTTTCTTCAAAACCAATCAAAGTACTTACAATGCTTAGTTGCTTTTCGCTTTGTATTAACCTTCTCTTTTCAACCAAAAACTATATAAAATCGACATGCACATAGCATTTCATTATTGGTTGTATCTCATGCCTTTATTGTCATGCTAAAATTGACTTTATATTATTTTTGGAACTTCAACATAATCTTTTACTTCTTTGGTGGTATATTAGAAGTTATACATTGCTCAATTAATATAAAAATTGTTGTAAAATTACACTTGTTAGAGAGCACCAAAGAATCCACAATTAGCTTTAATTTTGTGCTTCAGGGTACTACCTTGGACCCCCTCTAAGGGGCACTTACTTAAATGCTATACTACCTCTTGGGAACCTCCAAGCTTATGTTATTAAAGCCTTTCTTTTTCAAAATTCTGCTATAGTATAAAAAAATTATAACAAAAATAGTGGCAATACTGCATCAAGACAATCTATCTTGTTTAGGATCCATGGCCAACTTTAATTTAGGAGAATTAAGAGAATTATTAAACAGATCTCCTATTTAAAGTAGCATGTTGATGATATATATCACATATGAAATTAAATTATCCAAGAAAGTATTGTGTATCCTATTCTTTTAACAAAATCAATATATGTATATATATATATATATATACACACACACACATATTCTTATGTATTTTCTTTTAAGAGTTGGTCAATAGTTTGACATATATAAAAATTACAAGCTATAGCAAAAAGGAGGCCATTAAAATTCAAACAATTGTGCAAATTTTGAAAGAAGTTTGGATATTTTGAAATAAACAAGGATTTTGGAAGTAGCTCAGAATCAACAAATTTTCCTTGCTTTGCCATTGTGAAGCAAGATAATAATGATATGCAAGAAATGTCTTTGAAAAGCAAGTGTTTCTTGCATATCATAACAGGTCTTTGTGTGCCCAGTTACAGCCAATATTGGATAGAGGGAAAAAGAAAGAGAATAAGAACTTTCCTACATGCAAACTTGGATACATGGGTTTGTATTTGTACGGATATATGAGTGCACAATGGCTTTGTATCTATTAAAATTGATGCGTTTGCAGTAGCAGTGCCTAGGCATAGAAGTAATAAACAATATTAGTTATTACCGAATCTAAGCCTGCTAATTCCACACCCTATCAAATACATGATCATTTTCAACAGTCTTGAAGGCTACTGCAAATTCATAGTCACTAGGAGAAATAAAAGGCTTGATTGCATTTCATGTCCAATCATCTAAGGCTCACTGAGGGTAGATACGTGAGCTACTAGTTATTCTCTCTTATGAAGTTTTTACTTATTTTACAACCTCACTTCAAGCCTCCAAGCAAACTACCACAAGAATGGCTGTCTACAGTTGCTAAATCTGGATAACGCTGGAAAATACTCTCCAGGCCACGAATCAATGCTCCTCTGACGTTGATCCCTGAACAACGCTCTATGCAGTTTGAGCCACGCGTTGTAACTCCAAGGCAGCTCTAACAGCAGCCTCTGATACTTGAGGCGAGCTTGACGTACGAAAGCGCAAAACAATATTCTCCAGTGCTGCCAAGTCAGACCTCGAGGGGGAGGAAATTCGAAAAGACTGCTTATTCGTCTGCATTTCACGTAGCCCTTTGCACGAGGCAGATATTACAAGCAAGAGTTGGCTCTGAAGTTTTGCTGATAAAGACGGCGTGTGAAATTGTGAACAGGTTTCCAGTAAGTTCACAAAGCGGCCCGCATTTGAAAAAATGGGCCCAGCTGATGACTGCGGAGCAGCCTTAATCATTAAAACTAGACACTCAGCTGCCGTCTCTGCAACCTGGGGTTCTCGGCTTCCACAAAGCTCCAAGAAAATACCCGCATACTTTCCCAGGTCTCCAATGTCCTGTATAGCTATTCAAATAGCAGCCACATGTGGAATTAGAGTTTACACATCAAAACTTGGCGAAAAGAAAGCTCCATCATAATCTATATATATTTTAGAGCATTCATGGAGATAATACATTCATTTTCAGAGTAGGCAGCCATCATTATGGTCAACTTTCTCCCACAGCTAAGACAAATTCCGACCATGCGCAAAAGGTCATCCCGTTTGATCCTAAAAATTCATCAAAACTTCAGTCTACCTGATCGAGAAACTCTCTCGTCGACAGCAGTCGTTGCCGTGGCATTACTGCTTTTGAACTCCAAGCAGTCTTCAAGATTACGAATGAGAAAGAACCGACAAACTGACAGAACCGGGTCAAGGAAATCTTGCATGCCTTTGGCATGCACGAAATCCAATAGTGCTCCCACGTGGTTTACAATGCGTAGATCTGATAGAACTACAGAATCCACTTTAGGGGAAGATACCAAATATAGACATAGCCGCACGTTGTGAAGATTTATGCTGGCTAAGTCGCATTGCAAGAACTCAAAGAACTGAGATATTAGCTTGAGCTGAAGTATGTCCTCGATTTGAATGCATTTGAGGTCGAGCAGCATAACCAGAAGTTTTTGAGCATACATAGGTATAGGGTCTTCATCTTGCGAAAGAATAGGGTACATGGGTAGAAAGTGCTGCTTAACAATGCCTTCAAGTTTCTCCCTGCACGATGAAGACCAGAAATTTTAATTAAAGGTCAGCATGGAGGCCATTCAGGACAAAGGAAACTAAACCAGGGCAAGTTTTACAGCTCAAACCTGAAACACATGCATCTAAGTAGACATATGAGACACCGACTCTAGTGAGTAAATATTGTTTTTCAGACCTACAATTTGAGCACCATCTGGACAGAGTAGAGGAACAAAGAAGAGAAGAATCACATAAATCCAGCTCACAAAGTTCTGGTCACTAATCCTGCATATGGATTATGTAAACACACAACTTGCACAATGAGAGATGCATACAGACGTAGGCAATTGAGGTCTTAGAAGTTATGTAGTAACTAGACTTGCACAAGAACGGTGGGTATAATTTAACTTAAGACAAAAAAGAAATACTGTGGAGCCAGTTGTAGCAATAGCTGCAATTTTCCTAGTAGTGGACTAACATTTGTAAAAAAGAAACAAGGGGCCAACTGAGGAATCTCATGTACCGTCTGGGCGCACTCAATACGGTTGTTGACGGTTGCTGGTCCTCGGTAGTGTTGATAGAGGAAATATCACCAAGAAACACAACTAAGATATCAAAGAAAACTTTGAGGCAAAGGAACCGTATATCTCCATCAGTGTTCTTTTCGTACAATACAGCAAGGCTCGGTAACACTTTAGAAATGAATGTATCAGGGTAAGTCAACAATGTTGGTAACTGTTGAGAAATGACTTCTATTATCTGCAGGAGTGTAGACTGGAATTCATCTTGTCCCTACAAAGACACTCCACAGGATATGGTTAGTCGGAAAATAGTCAAACAGGCTTCATGCATCATATTCCAGTCAAAGAACTCATATCTAAGTAGATTTAAGATAATATCCTGTCACAAAAATTAGTGATCCTTCTTTTGGGTAAGAACTCAACACGGAATAGTTGCATAAATGAAAGAAAAAGTCTGCTTTGAAGACTCTTGCCAGTGCTACTAACCGGAAAAGAAGAGGTCTCTAGTCGCTTGAGAAAGGATGCCAATCCCTCCAGCACATGTTCATCTATCATACGACTCCTGAAAGCGGGACTATTCATCAAGTTTAATATCACCGGAAACAAAGGAAGGGAACTTCTTGGTGAACCACGAGCAGGTGATGAGCCCGGTCCTGGAGTTCGCCTTCCGCTAGCCAATTGAGCAATGTCTGTGTTGATAGTTTCCAATATACTTGGAACGACACCAACAACAGTTTGCACCAAAGCTTCCATGCATTGCTGCACGTATGGGTCCTTTTCCTTTGATAATCTCTCTGCTGCAGGCAGCATCTTCGCATTACAGAGTGAAGGTAACCACCGTCGATTTTTACACAACAGTGCAGAACATACCAAAGCCTTGCCACGAAGGATTTCTGGACCCTAATAACCACGTGGAACAGCAAAGAGAAAAAAGTTAATACATGTCTTAGGTCATAATATTACCTGATGTGAAAGAGCTCACAATCTACCCACTTCTGTACAGTTTGAACATCCTACCGTGTAATAGAGCTAAGCTTTCTAAATCAGAGACGACAGCATGTAAACCGTACGATGATTGAAATTATTTCATTGCTACTTCTACATTAAGGAAAGTAACCTTGATTTAAATAGAAGAAGTTAGTTAGTCGAGAAGTCCGAGCGCTGCGCCGCAGACATAATAGAGAGGAAACACGTGTTTGTAAGACAGCAAGTAAGAGAAAATGAGCTCCTATAGTTTGATTAGACACTCATTATTAATACCAGACCCTACAATTCAAATGAAAGATGAGACAAAACTAATAGCTTATGTTATTGGAATGTGATGAACAAACCTGCTCCAGCATGGCAACTACATTGGGTACTAGGCTCCTCTCCTCCACAAGGGCATGAAGATACTTGCTCATAGGCATAACACTGCTACCTACAAGAGCCATGTTGATGAGATTGATGTTCACTTGTTGCTCTCGTCCACTCCCTTTGGCAAGTCCCCCCACAAGCTCCTTACAGGTGATCTTATCAAGAACAACAAGGATTGTGGTTGGCTGGAATCGGACCAGGCGAACTAGACAAGAACCTGCTGTCACCCTCAGGTTTTCTGGTTTGGCTGATGCTCGAAAGGTGTAACAAAGGTTGTCAATAATTTCATTATTCGTAAAGCGTTGAGCCCAATCTCCACCTTGACTTGCAATATTCTCGATAGTCTTCAATGCATAATGCTGGGTAACGTCATCCTCACCCCTTCGAAGTATGGAAGATATCAATGCAATCGTTGTACCTGGAATCTGCATCGAATTTCATAAAACCTCAAACATCAATTATTCTCCCTTTATGAGTAGAATTAGCAAATATTGCACCATCTGCATAAAAAATTTAATTACACATTTCATGCAATGTACAGAATTGAGGGGAATCAGTATTCACAATATCATCGTTATCAAGAACACGTAGATTTAGACGTACTGGAAGAAAAAATACCTGCCACGCAGAAGACTTGACGTCCTTGACTGAGTTATCATGACCACCACCTGCTCTGGGGGATCCGTCATTCTGTGTTGCGATATAAAATAACAGCTCTCCAAGAGTTGCCATTGCACAGCGCCTTACCTGCTGACAATAGAAACCTGACGATATGTGAAACCAACAAATGCGGAAAGATTAACCTAAACAAAACCATGAAAGCGATTTTTGGTAACATGATTTCATTCACATGAACACGGCCCTGCTAGATGATGCACATTTGCCTCACAGCACAAGGTAGAAGTATATTTGAGCACCTTGTCCTGTTTATCTCGTAAAGTCTCTGTCAAAACTGCCACAATCCCTGAACCTGCCAGCTCCTCTTCAATGAGAGTAGCATGCCGGATAAGTAGACCCATAACGGAGGTCAGTTGCACACGCAGGGATGAGATTTTCATGGTGCGCAGCAGTTTCACTAGCAAAGGCATTAATAGTCCATTAATTAATATATTGGCTGCGCCAATGTTTGTACATAGAGTCTCTAAATATTTTAACGTGTTGATCTTCTCATTCACTGAAACTGTGCTTCCTTGAATGTTCCCCATGATCTTATTCAAAAAGACTTTCTGCTGCTCCGCTTCCAGCTTCACAAACTCAGAAGAAGTCAATCGCTCGGCAGGAAGCAGCCGTGAGTCGAAATTCGATTCCGGAACCTGTTGCATAAAAATATAAGAAAAGTTTATTCAAAACTAGAGAGTAAACTAAATGAAACATGAAATGGTTGCCAGAACCAGATGATACTGATCAAATGCATTACACCGCAATGCCAAGGCTGTGAAGTGACAACCACAGAAAACATGGAAAGATGCTAGTTCTCGTCTGAATTTAACATCATCGTAGGACATCCAGGTTTACCTTCTCTATTCGCCGATTCAGCATGATTGGTCTGACAGAAAGATCTGATGGGTGCCAAAGCGCTTGTGAAAGTACCACTAAAGGTCTATTAGGATTAGAATGTCCAGCACCAGGGTCCTTCCTGGATTCCTCATTACTAGGTGGAGCACGGTGCGAGCCTTTTCTTGAGATGCCCACACCTGGTGGAGTTGCTGCAACATGACGCATT
Organism: Physcomitrellopsis africana; assembly: GCA_036785485.1. Lineage (NCBI taxonomy): Eukaryota > Viridiplantae > Streptophyta > Bryopsida > Funariales > Funariaceae > Physcomitrellopsis > Physcomitrellopsis africana. The sequence goes on from JAWRVF010000010.1 coordinate 104,688, forward strand.
GCATCCAACTGATTTCCTTTAATTTCATTTTGTGTCATAAGATGATCTTCGGACCTACAGTTGTTTTCAGACTGCGGAGGACCGACTGGCACGGGATCCTCGGCTTCAGTAGTTGATTCCCTACTACACGCTCTGGCAGCTGAGATGTGCTCGGATGTGGCGGAGGGCTTACGGAGCTCATTATCCTCTGTTGAAGCAGCTGGACTAGAACCATTGCTAGCAAAATCATCATCCTCTTCTGTACCTTCACTATCAGCACCTTCTCCAAAGTTGAGCTCTAGGTCGCGGTTCTCTATCGTAACGTCTGTATCATCGGAAGTTCCGTTTGCTTTGGACTGCTGCCGATATGTATCATTCTCAGCTTCCTTCAGCAGATTAGTCTTCACTATTTTGGACAATCTTAGCAAATTCACTGCCGGTAATCCCGCTTTGGATTTGGGGACCAATACCGTAGGCTGTGTGTTCCCAGCTAGCCCTTTAACCGCCTTCCTTCCATTTTCTCTTTGACCAGGGTTAGATTTCTCAGGAACAAATCCTGTTCCAGCTAGTCCAACGTGTTTACTTTCAGGCTTTTTAGCTAGACTCTGACCTTTCTCTCGAAGAGTTGCCCTGTCAACCACAGATCCCTTACTATCTGCAACCCTCTTTTCTACAGGAGTACTACTTCTCGACTCCGACTTCTCTTCAGGAGATGAAGATCTATGAGTAAGTCGTAAGAAATTTGTAAATGCAGGTTGAGGTGGTAACGGAAGCGTCTTGCACTTAGTTCTCCAAAATGGATGATTCCTAAGCTCATCCCACTGTATCCTCTCAACTGGATCCTTAACCAGCAGACGAGTTACCAAATTCTCAAAGTCAGGACTAGGATTCCCTGATATCGGCGGCAAGGGATCTGAAATTATAGAGTTTACCAATTCAGTGAAGCTACTAGAGACAAATGGAGGTCTTCCTGCGTAGCACTCGTACATGACACAACCCAGAGCCCATAGATCAGACCCATATGAGTGTACACTTCCTTCCTGGAAAAGTTCAGGCGCCATGTAGTATGGCGTTCCACGCTTTGCTTGAGGTAGCTGCCAAACCAAACCAATCTTACTCAAAAATATGTCGCAACCTATAGATTCCACCAAAAAATATCTAACAAACAAAATACGAACCTAAAGCACAAAACCAAAAGAAGTTACTTCGTGTGTAGCTGAGTTTTAAGTCAGAGTGACCAAATTTTCTTGAATAACTCACTAACAGCAACAAGACGGGTACCATGTGTAGATAATGTACAGTTTTTAGGATATGATTTCATGAACAATCCCTTTTGACGAAGAAAAACACAGGACAGGACAAGTTACGAGGGCACTAGAGCTACCTCTTGAACAGAGCTCTTGGCGATATCGCTAAGGCGCCTTGCCAATCCAAAGTCGCAAAGCTGCATCCAAAGTTTGGTGAATTTTCAACATTATGTAAAAAATTCAATCCAGTTACACATGCTGAAGGAGAGAGACAAGAGTAGCATTCTTGGCAAGAGCGCGGTCGTTAGAGGGACAAACATAAAAATCACAGACAATGACCAGAACTAGTTATCTCACCACTGCCTCAAAGTTCAGCCTTGACTTAATAAGAAATTAATACACATAATAATAGCACCATATATGACATAATTGGTTTCATACCGCCCTGAAATGACCTTCATAACTCCTTATCCAAACTTAATGTCAAAACATGAAAAACGTGACTGATGCCCTGATTGCAAAAGATGAAATAGAAGTGATACAATGAAAAAACTTAGTCATGGTCTTGTAGCTTCCGAGAATCAAAGCACGCGTACCTTGAGGCGACCATTTTCGTCGAGGAGCACATTTGACGGTTTTAAATCACAGTAAATTACTCCTTTTGAATGTAAGAATCTGCAACACTCAAACACTTGTATCAGGCATCAGATTTTAGCACAAGCAGAAATTTTGAGAAGTAGAAAGCAGCAACAAACACCAAATTTTACTTCTAACTGCCGCCCACTACAAGCGTATATTGCAAACCATGAATCAGGCTTCTACATAATGTGGTTTCAAATTGAGGTAGAGAACACATAGACTTTGGGAACGTACAGCATTCAACAATAAAGTACATTACATAATAAACATTCTACGTAGCAACGGATGACGAGTAGAACATGTTTTGACATACTGTAGAGCATTAACTAGATCGCGGGCAAAGTCATGTATAGATTCCTCCGGCAATCGTGTATCCTGCAAGCGATGCTAAAAACAGAATTAGTGGACAGATATTGTCGCAACTAATTCAATAAAACACATCTCTGTTCTTCTATCAGAACACACTGGATTTCTATTCTCTTACACACAATAAGAAGCATTACATCCAAAATAATTCGTTTTCTCTAAAAAAAAAATGAAAGGCGAAACCTTGCTCCAAAGAACGACTAAAAAGTGATTTCAATATAGAACAAAAATTGTCAGTTTCTCGGATACAAGAGCACAATAAATGCACAATTAACTAGATAAACAAGGTCTGTAAACCATGTGATCTTCGGTTTCAACACGAAAAATGCATCCGTCGTACACTGGAGGATATCCTTAACAAAAATGCCCAAAAACAGCTCTTTAAGTTGATACTTTGCATCACGGGAAGTAGTAAACCGGGACTAGAGCAACCCACCTGCCTAAGGAGCGTTAAGAGATCACCTCCGACACAGTACTCCAAAACAAGCCACAAATGTGCTGACGTTTCATACCTATAAATTGAAAATATTATCAGCACGAGATATGGGAGTTGAGAACCATCGCGTGGAACGACCAGTGTAAGGTCAACAGTCAGTTTGCGAGAAACATTGATGACACTGACTGACAGTTTAATGCGAAATATATATATTTACACAGAAGGATCCAATCGACTATCGGTATTCAATCAACTAGAGATGAAATGAGTTACCATGCGTAGAACTTGAGAACATTGTTGTTGTCAAGCGAGTGAAGGGTTCGAACCTGCTTAAACAACACAGTGACTTTGAGAAAATGTGACAAAATCATCCTGAAAGTCAAGGTGTACTAAAAAAATATGGGCATACGAAGCTGTCCCAAGTTGCAACTGACCTCCTGCAGAACCTTAGTTTTCTGGCTCTTCTCAACACTCTTGATGGCATAATACTCGATTGACTTCTTTTTCCTTCCTTTATACACAACCTGCATGGATAGAAGAGCAACTGTGTGAAATTCATGGCAAGCTCCCAAGCATTTATCAATCAATATTTTATCCCATAAGGGCTGTCAGCTGTGTGTTCAATGGAAGGAGAATTTTCAACAAATCAGATCTAGAAATCTTCACAGTTCACCGCATCTCAGAAACTGGAGCTCACTTTCCGGATGCACAGCATGTCTCAAGAATACCAAATCATTTACACAAATAAGAAACTTCAGCAAAACTACACGCACTCTCAAACTACAAATTCTTATCTTAGTACTGGATGAAATAAAAAGATGTTCTCTTTCTTCTCTAGTAAACAAATACTTCAAGCCGTCAATTTGTGTCGGAAATGCAATAAATTATAAAAAACTTTGCAGAACGAACTGTAGAATTTTGTTCACGCCACCCCTAAAATCCCAGAAAATAAAAGTCGCTATGTACAACCACAAAATATCCGTACCGCAATCAGATTCAGACTTCTGTTTGTAAGTGAAACAACAGGTTTTTGTACCAAAAAGTAGCACAGTTGACAAATGTAGTTCAGAAGACCAAAGTAAACGAATCTAGAAAGTCTCTACGGCAGGAATTACGCTCCTCCTTTCCTCAATTAAGCCTCGCGTATTCGTAACCAAAAGGGTTGATTTCTAAATCATACCTACGACCACGTAAGCATTAACAAGTTGGGATGGCTCCTCACTCGTCATTTACTCTTATCTGTGTAAGTCGCACAAAGGATTCTACCTTGTGCACGACCTCGATAAAAAGCATGAGCAAAAATTATCAGAGAAATCGTGAACTTACCGAGTGCTTTCCTCGTCCGATCGCCTCATAGATGTGATATTGATTCATAAGAGATACTCCGAAGACAGCCCCAGCACTAGCTTGAAGCCACTTCGTAAACCACAGCAATGAACAAAGCCCTACCCGTTCACACTCTGAGTATGGTTAAATTTAGGCAAATTTGAGCTCTACTCTTAAAGCTTCAAACAGATGATACGTACGTAATATTCACTCTCCCCAAGAATTTGTTTTCAAACTGTGAGACAAGGTTTCCAAAGGATGGGACTCCCAAATCGTTCCGATTGATATTTTCCAGTTTCCTCTCACATCGCAGGAGGTTCCACACCTTCGAAATGCCAATTCTCAAACTCAACTTGCTGATGCCAATCATATGATAAATTTCTTTGCGGAATGTTGAATGAACATCTGAAGTGTGACCAGAACATAGAGGCTTGATTACAAATGAGTATTTTCTAACCATGCCCTCAAGAAACGACCTTGCACTTCCAAGGTTCCCATGCAAACCACTACGATCACTTGCCAAGACCTTAATTCCTCTAGCCCTAAATATAAAAAAATTCAAAAATTCAAAAATTCAAAAAATAGGAAATAGGAAACGAGTTAACTGAGAAACGTGCGCTCCAAGGGAATGCTAAAACCCTCCACAAACTATACCACCAATTCAAAATCCCAGCGAAACTTAAACAGCACTAAAAATGTTCACCCCAGTGACCAAGACTAAAGCTCGCTCAAGCTGCAACGTTCCGAAATCGTGACAATGTGCGTGGAACATCTGTTTACAAGACGACGGACGAAGACGAAACCTCCAGCTTTACGACTCAAACGTATCGTTTGTAAAAAAACTAAAAACAATTGTCCAAAATTGGGTTCTCAACTCAAATACCACCCAATCAAAAATGCATTATAATCCGATACCGCCACAGGCAACGCATACAGCAGGTCTACAACCGCCACGATCAGCTCCCGATACAGCACCGTGCACCTGTATCACCTCAGGTCCACTTTCCCCCCTACAGGCATTCACCAATCGGATCCCCAAACACGAATACCACCCGATTCCCCTAGCTTCCCGAAATCTGCACACTCACAGACCTGCTCCGCTCCACTTCCCGCAACAGAGATCTGCCCTTCATCCCAGTAAAGGCTACTGAATGCACCGAAAAGGCATGAAAAAGTTGCAGAACGGCAATGCGAGAGGTGGGGGGGAGCAGCATCTGGCTACGGCGGAAACTTATTCAAAATTTTGAGCAAAAGCGTAAAAAGTAGATCATCGTTACAAAGTCAGAGTGGAGGCGGGAGAACGGAGGCGGGGATGAAAGAGGCGACGGAATGTGAGGGACGAACGTATCCGTGGATATTTCATTCGTTATCTATTGAGGTGACTTCGGACCTATTCCTCTGAATGTGGGGATGAATGTACCCGCGACGAGAAGGGATGATATCCGTTCTTCCCTTGTCCAAATGGTTATTTGCACACAGCGTGAACGAAACCCGTGGATGAAGTACATCGCTTGGCACTGTCAGTAAAATTGTGCTGGCGTATGGATGAATAATATCATTTGGTGTGTATTGTAATAGACTCTATGTTAAGTTTGGCAGGTAGAGTCCTAAGTGGACAGGACCTCATTTGAGATAAAATCTGCTAAGGGATTAGTGGTTTTGAGGTGTCATCCAGAAATAAATTGAAGTGATTCAATGTGACAAAGAAATACCACATAGGGGAAGGGGAGTTATGGCCAAGGACTATTAGTATGGAATAGCCTAGTGGAAGTGCATCAACACTTTCAAGCACTGGCATGACACAAGGGGGCATGATAGTACCAAAGTGGAGTAATGTCCACTTGGGCTATTACTTAGGGCAAAACCACCCCAAGACAAAAAGGCTCAAAAACACAAAATCAATAATCAAATGACTCAAATAAGTCAGTATGAAATTACTGGAGCCTCACACAAGTAAGTCATGAAAGTGATTGTGTGTGGTAGTACCACTGTAGCCATAGAAATAAAGTTGCATGAGTCAAGTGGTTTTAATCACAAGACACAAGTTTCACATGATAAAAGAAAGGTGACTTAGATTGTTGTGGGGTTGAGGAAAGCCACAATGAATTACAATGGTTTGTTAATTTCATTGAGTTTTTCTTTTTTTCTTTTTTTTTTCTTTTCTCTCAAAAGTGGTAATATCAGACCTTGAATTTAAAGCCTTGACATGTTGCAAATCTAGCTGAAGAGCATAAAGTTTCATGTAAAAATGTGTGGTATCAGATGTATTTATTTGTACTCAATCTATTAGTCAGTATGTCTGTCTATGTATCTATCCATGAAACAATTGTGCTTCACATGTAACCATTCAGTTCTAGGTATGCATTTCAACATAAAATTAACTATATGTGCAAGATCCTTCAGGTTTATTTTGTGTTAAGGTATTTCATGGCCTCATTGCTTTTTCACACCTTTTTTAATTTTATTAACACCAGTGTGTTGTAATCCAGACATGCCCATTCACTCATGATGAATCCCAAAGTGTTAATACCATTGCTGTGGTTTCCTTTGATTGACATAAGCCACAACTTCTATGTTTTAATCAACTCAAAACATGTAAACTCCACTGTAGCTCATGAGAATCAGGAGCTCAAGTTTGGAGTTACATCAGTTGTCTATCCAATATAAAACAGGTGTTGTTTATTTTTAAGTGTATCAACAAAACACTTGCATTTCTCTTAGGTTTCATTTAATTGAAGTTTTACTGTGTTATAAGTTTTGATGTATTTTTCACAGAACAATTTTTGTTGTTTTTATTATTGACTTTCAAAATCATGAATATTAGACTAAAAAAGATGATTGTAAATAAAATTTCCATATTTAAGATAAGGTAAAAAATATGACCATAACTATAATTATAAATGATAATTAAAATATATAAAAAGAAGATTGAGGCTAATTTTAGTCTTATTAATATCTTATATTCTAATCTTAGTCTAAGATTTTTTACTTTCTTTATATTTATTATTATTCATTCTAATTTATTTTTATTTTAAAATTATATATTTTTTATTTTTTATTTCTAAAGTGATACAAGAATAATTTTTTAAAAATAATTTTTATCTAAAATTATGTCTTTAATAGTACAATGACTTTTTTTTATAAATAATACTTAATAATTTTTTTTATAAACTTATTAAAAAAATATAGATATTATAATAGATAATAAAAAATATTATCTATTAATAAATTAGACCAATTTTTTAGTATTAGAATATTTTTTATAAAAATATTTTAGTTATAGTTAATATTAATTAAAATTAAAAATATGTATATAATTTTAAAATATTAAAAATATTAAAAAAAGAGACTTATTAAAAAAAATAAAATATTCTTTATCTTTAATAAGAAATAATTATGATATTGGTAATTTAACACAAAATTTTTAAATATATAAATGAAAAAAATACAAAAGCTATAAAATAACTTTATCAAAGCAATATACATGGCTACTTTTTATAATATGTTATAATATAGATATTTTTAGATATAAATTTTTGGTAGTTAATTCTCTATAATAATTAGTGTTAATATTTTTATCTTTTTTATACTTACTAATGTATAAATAGTTTTAAAAAAATTGATATAACATCTTTAGAAGAAAAGTTCTAAGTTTAGTTATTTAAAAAATAATAATTTAAATTTATTATAGATTTCAAATTTAATTAAATTATAAAAATCATATATATATATATATATATATATATATATACATACATTAAGATGGATTAAAAAAAGATAGTTTGTTTTATATATTTTTAATAATTATCCAATAATTTTACAAAATATTATTATAAAATTTATTTATCTATTGCTTTATTTAATAATTAAGATTTAATTTTCAAAATCATACTTTTTAAAAATTAATTTATTTTATCATATAGATTTAATATCATTTTATTTTTTAAAAAATAATATAAAAATAATTCTAAAATAAATAAATAAATAAATAATATATATAGATATTAGAATTATTATTAAATATTAAAATAATAAAGAATCTTAGATCAAAAATAAAAAATAAATTTATATTAATATATTGAAGATAGTATTAGTCTTGTCTCTATGAATATACTAGTTATTAAAACAAATTATATGGAAGCTCTTTTAAAACTATAAGACTTATAATTTAGATATTTAATGTTTAAGATATTCCTATAATAGTTTTTTAGAAGTAGAAAAATTCTAAGAGAAGTTATTAACGTCACATAGTGCACCGATAGATCTTATTTATATTGAAGAAGTTTTTTTTGATATTTTTTTTAAGTATCATCTCTTTAATATATTATTGGATACTTCTATTTACTTCTTTTTTATTAGATAGTAAATATTTTTATAACATAATCTTTTCTTTTAATTAATTTTAATAAAAAATAAATAGACTTTAAATTATATCACTCATTGATAGAATTTAGTATTTGTCAAATAATATTTGCTACAAATTATTATCTATGCTCTATATGATGGTGGTTGATAGGTTTTTTAAGCCATCAATAATATCTTATATCTAAATAAAAAAAACCATTGAGTTATTTAATTACTATTGAAGTAGTTATAATCACCTTTAAATAAAATAAATTTGAGATATCATTTGGTATAATATTTTTCTATAACAATATAATTAAATACCAAGATTTTTTTCTAAGATTATAATATCAAATGCATTGTATCTCATCATCTATTTAAAAAAAAACATATCTTTTTTTAGGATCTTTGTTCTAATTTTTATGCCTTAAAAGATATAACAACCAAAGTGATATTATATAATTTATTAAAGAAAATATATTAAAAATAGATATAATAAATATTGATATATAAAAAATAAGCTTAAAATTTTTTTGATTTCCAAAATAGTCTTTGTAATAAAATTGTGGAGTCTAATATAAAATTGCAACTACAAAAGAAGGTCCAAGTTGCATCCATTCTTGATTAGACTACATATTCTTAGAATGGTTTTGATTACAATTTTTTAATATTCTTTATCAATATCAAAGATTTCTAATTGATATTATATTTAATGGAAGATTTTAATTTATATCAAAGTTTTGATAGGCAATCTTTAAGATATTAAAATTAGTTAATATATAATTATTTTATTATAATATCAAGACCTATTGATTTTAAGCAAAGTTGGATTTTGAATTATTTAGACGTTGTATTATTTAAAAATAAATTAATTTAATTATATATTAATTATAATTATAAGAATAAATAAATATTTATATAATTTTTTATTTTTTTAATTCCACACTTATTGTTAAGGACATACACTCCGGAGGTTCATAGACTCTTCTAGAACATTCTAAAAGCTTCATAATTGGAAAAAGTTAATTGAGAAGTTTTCTAGTTAATGGAAGGAGCTTAAGAAGCTTCTTAGTTAGTGGAAGGAGCATAAGTAGCTTCCCAGTTAGTGGAAGGAGCTCAAAAAGCTTCTTAGTTTGATGGAAGCCACTTAGGAAGAGTCTTAGATAGGAGTATATATAAGGGTTGAGGATGAAGAGTTCTTCAGTCTCAACAACGCATCTCTTGAAATTCTAACTTATTTTTTTTTGGTGTTGTTTGCATATTCATTTGATTAATTCAAGTTCTTGTTGGTTTCTTTTTGAAACCTTGTCCTAGTTCAAATCTCTGTTATGTATTCTTGAGTCTTTGATAGTTTGTTGAGATTGACCTCATTTTTAATATTAGAGTTGGATCTTTCTTGTTAGAAAGTCAATTATCTCTCTACTTGAAGGTATACCAATGCTTTAGGGGTTGTGGATTACTCTCCTCTAAATTCATATTTTCTTCATTGTAATATTGGAACTTTGTTGCTCTTGTGAGAGAGTGGATCATCCCTCTTCTTGAAAGTCTTAAAGTATTTTAGAGGTTGTGGATTACCGTCTTCTAATTTGATATTATTTTCTTATAGATTCATCTCTTTTTTCTCTTAAAATGGCTAGAAGTCAAGACATTAGTATGACCAAATCTTCTGAGTCCAAGTTAGACGCCATTATAAATGCTCTTACTACTTTATCTGCTAGAACTACAGAGATTGAAGGAATTGTTGCAAAACTTTGTAATGACGCAACATTTGAAGTACTACAATCTAGACTGCATCTACCTCCAACTTCTGTACTTGAAGATGTAGTACTACATATATTATGCCAAAAAAATCCACCAATTCAACAACGTAAGGAGCCTCGAGTTAGTCTTCTGGAAAAATATGATACTACGTGTTCAAAGTTCTGAGGGTTTATCAATTAAATTTGATTGATAAGAATTCTACAATCCAATATTTATCTGACAATAGAATCATAGATTGGACTGGTTGGCACCTTGCTTATGGGGTAAGCATTGTCATAGTTTGCTTCCTTGTTTGAAAAAAGATCTTCAATTTTGAGCAATTTTGAAGTTTTCATGGAAGCATTTGGAGAACATGAGAAGGCTCGTTGGGCAACAGCTAAGATCTAAGCATTACGTCAAAGGGCATGCTCTGTATTAATCTATATATCCAATTTTAGGCAATTAGTGTACAACATTAATTGGAATGAAGAAGCTATAATGAGCTAATTTTATTAGAAATTAAAAGATAATGTGAAAGATTTGTTATTATTGCTTTTGAATCTATAATTACTCAATGAAGCCATTAGCCAAGCCATAAAATATAATAAAAATTATTTCAACGTCAATAAGATCAATGTTCATGAGCTTCAACAACACAATATGCAATCCAATATTCTCCTATTACATCGACAAGCATTTTAAATTCACACTTAGAAGTAGAAGATATGCAACTTGATACAATATAATTTAAACCTCTTAGTCCTCAAAAAAAAAAAAAAAACATCAAATGGAAGAAGGTTTATGCTTATATTATAGCAAGGAAGGCCACAAAGTTGGCAATTGCCTTAAGAAACAAAATCAATATATTACCAAAACTAGGAGTGCAATTGTGTAAAAATACAATAATGTTCAGTTATAATAAAGACCATATAATTAAACAATCTAACATTTCAAAACTATTCAAATTTGGCTCTTTTTGCTCAACCTGCTCATTGTTTTATAATCCCATTGTATTTTGACCTTGAAAAGCTTCAAACAATCACTTTAATAGATTTGGAGGTATCTTTTTGTTTTATAGATGAGACATTTATTAAGCTTTATAAAATTCTTCTAGTACAGAAATCTCAATCTATTCATGTAGAGATAATGGATGGACGACCCTTATCCTCTAGTAGTATCATCCATGAAACCATATTTATAGAAGTGTCGTTCAAAGATCATAGAAGCCAAATTGTGTTCAGCATTATTAGAACTCCTTCAAATCCTATTATTCTCGAGCTATCTTGGTTAGAAAAGTATAATCCATCTATAGATTGGAGGTTGTAAAGAATAATATTTTCAATAGAATTCCTTGCAAAAATTCATAAAAAGCCACAAAATGATAAATCTTTATTTGTTGGAGTAAAGATTTTCATCAGATCAGCCGAAGAAGGTACACCATTTGTTATTTATATAATTCCAATTAAAGAAGATATGACTTCATTGGCAAGTATTCCAAAATAATATAACAAAATATAAAATATTTTTTAGAAGATGAATGTTGATATATTGTCAGAGTACTAACCATACGATTGTGCTATAGATCTTCAGGAAGGAATGTAACCACCTTTTGGTCCAATCTATAATCTTTCTCAAAATAAGCTTTTGATATTAAAAGATTATATTGATGAAAATCTTGCAAAGAACTTCATTAGGCATTCAAAGTCTTTAACAAATACACCTATATTTTTTGTAAAGAAGAAAGATGGTTCCTTGCTTATGTGCATTGATTATTAAAAATTGAATAAAATAGTAATAAAGAATTGTTACCCACTATTGTTAATCTTAGGACTCTTGGAACAATTGAGCCAAGGTAAGATCTATACTAAGATAGATCTTTGTAGAGCATACAACCTGATACAAATCAAGGAAGGAAATGAATAGATGATCGCATTTTGGACAAGATATGGACATTTTGAATGTAATGTCATACCCTTTGGACTAACAAATGCACCCGCTATCTTTTGGCATTTGATGAATGATATCTTTGGAGAGTATTTGAACAAGTTTATGATAATTTATCTTAATGATATCTTGATCTACTCAAAAAATTTAGAAGAACATGAGGGGCATGTCAAGTTGGTATTATAAAAGCTACAAGATACATATTTGTATGCCAAATCAAAGAAATGTGTATTTTACCAACCTAAGATGGAATTTTTGGGATACATTGTATTTATTGAGAGTTTGACGATGGATCCCAAGAAAGTAGTGGCAATTATTCAATGGACCATCCTCAAGACTGTGAGAGATATACAATGTTTTCTTGTGTTTGCTAACTCCTATCAGATCTTCATCAAAAATTATTCTCAAGTTGCCACCCCTTTTATTCAATTGATATGCAAGGACAAGTTAGAATGGAGACCTCAAATAAAGAAGACATTCCAAGATCTTAAGATGGTATTTATTACAACTCCAATATTAATGCATTGAGACTTTATAAAAGTATTCTACTTATAGATTGATGTTTCAAATTTTGCACTAAGGGCCGTACTTTTACAAATGGATATAGACAAAAAATTCCATTTTGTTATATTTTATTCTTGAAAGTTTTCTGCTACCAAAATTAATTATGAAATCCATAATAAGGAGCTTTTTGCTATTATAGATTCTTTTCAAGAATGGTGTCATTTTCTTGAAGGAACAATGCATCCTATGATAATATATACAGATCACAAGAACTTAAAATATTTTATGTTAGCTCAAATTTTTAATCATCGCCAACCTCGATGGAATATGTCGCTATCTTGATTTAACTTTGTCATCATTTATTGTCTTGGAAAACAATAAAGATTATCTCATGCTCTATTGAAGAGATTATATCTTATAAGATATAGCTAAAAAAGATAGCATTTGATCAACAATATATAACTTTATTCAAACCAAAGCATTTCCATCTTTGCTTTACAATTACATTGGTGCCTATCGATCCTAGTTTCCTCAACGAGGTGCATGCTGCAACTACTAATGATGCTTTGCCCTTTGATGTTAAGCACCGCTTGAAAAAAAATGCTAATAAGTTCAAATTTGAGGAAGAGCTTCTATATTTTGAAGAATGTTTGTATATCCCAGAAGGACCAACATAATTGCGCATTCTTCAATCTTGCCATGACTTTCCCGCTGTGAGTCACTTTGAATTTAACAAGACCCTGGAACTTATTTTCCAAGATTTTTAGTGGCTTCAAATATGGAAGGCAATGAAGGACTTTATGCTCTCTTGCAACATTTATTCAAGGTCCAAAAATCCTTGACATTGCCCTTATGGACTTTTATAATCCTTGTCCGTTCCAAAATGGTCATGGTTTTCTATCTTGATGGATTTTATTAGAGATCTATTGACATCCAATTCATTGGACAACATTTTTGTAGTGGCTGATCAACTCACAAAGATGGCTTATTTCATCTCTTACAAAAAGACTGCATCTAATGAAGAAACGGCAAGGTTCTTTCTCAATAATATATAACAATATCATGGCCTACTACATGATATCTAATCTAATTGAGGACTCTAATTCATATCTAAATTCTGAAAATATCTTTTTGAAATATTAAAGGTAAATATTAAACTTTCTTTGGCTTTCCATCCTCAAATTGATGGCTAAACAAAACGAGTTAATCAAGTTTTAGAGCAGTATTTATGATGTAATATTAACTATCAACAAGATGATTGGATCTTGTATCTACTATTAGTGGAGGTTACATATAATAATATTGTTTATACTTCAACTCAGTAAATACTATTAGTGGAGGTTACATATAATAATATTGTTTATACTTCAACTCAGTAAATACTATTTTATTCCAACTATGGATATTATCCAAAGCTTAATCTGTGGAGTACGCCAAAGAACAATAATCTACTAGCTAAAGGATTTGCAAAGCAGCTATTGCAACACCAAACAATTTTAAAGCTTCAAATACAAGCAACTCAAGATGCTTACAAGGTATCTATAGATAAATTTAAAAATCAATTGTATGCTTTTCATATTAAATATAAGATATGGCTTCTTTGATAGAATATCAATACTAAGCAACCATATGATAAGTTGGACTATCAAAGATTAGGACCATTTTCTGTCCATAAGTAAATCAATCTAATCGCATATCTCTTAGAATTATCATCTTCCATGAAGGTACATCCAATTTTTCATGTCTCTTTTTTAGAACCTTATAAAGAGTTGTGTATTTTGGGAAGGTTACAAAAATCGCTGCCTAATATCGAAATTGAAGACCATGAAAAATACGAGGTTGAAAAGGTACTTGATTCATAGTGAAGGTGGGGCAAATTGAAATATTTTATTCATTAGCAGAGCTATGACATTAATGAGCATATATGGGAATCAACCACAAATCTTGCCAATGCTCTTTAAAAGGTACAGGAATTTCATCGACTCTATCTCCTCAAATCCAAACATATTCAATGATAAATTCTTAGTAAAGATTGGATTCAAGAAATAATTATAAACATGAAGAGAATTAAACTAAAGCCTTCATCTATATATAGTCATCTGTTCTAAGATAGAATAGAGTAATAGAAGCAAATTAGTCACCATGTCAAACCTTCAAAGATTGAGAGAACAATACTCAAAAGATTTTTTTGCCACGCAAGCTTTGAACGAACCAGTGTAGTTTTCACAACCTTCAATTGAGCAAAGTGAGGACAATACATTTCAACATCAAATATAACTTTGATTGGAGCCATTAGGAGCAAGATCCAACCATGGAAGTCTCGAGTCTAATACTTGAGCTTTAGTGATATTGCTTAAGCTTAGAAAGGTGAATCCTTTTAGTCCTGAGATCTTATTTAGAGAATGTTTTGAAAGCCGCAATGAAGATTAGATCCTTGGGTGGGATGTTTCAACAATGGAAGTATTAGCTCAAGGCCATAGGCGATTTCTTCGAAGACTAGTAGAATCCATTGCTTAAGAACTGAAAACAGAATACATAGCTTTATTAGTACAATGTATTCTTGATTTCTTACATATGTAATAAGTTTGAGCTTATCTTGAGACTCATCGCTAGAGAAAGAAGTAATGTTAGGAACATATACTCTGGAGGTTCACAAAATCTTCTAAAATATTCTAGAAGCTTCCTAATTGGTAGAAGTCAGCTGAGAAGTTTTCTAGTTAGTAGATGAGCTCAAAAAACTTTTTAGTCAGTGGAAAGAGCTTGAGAAGCTTCCTAATTAGTGGAAGGAGCTCAAAAAGCTTTGTAGTTAGTGGAAGGAGCTCAAATAGCTTCCTAATTAGTGAAAGGAGTTCAAGAAGCTTCCCAATTGGTAGAAGTTGCTCAAGAAGCTTTTTAGTTTGATGGAAGCTACTTAGAAAGCATCTTAGATAGGAATATATATAGGGATCAAGGCTAAAGAGTTCTTCACTTTTGACAAAGCATCTCTTGGAGTTCTAACTCATCTTTCTTGATATTGTTCATGTATTCATTTGCTTAATTCAAGTTCTTCTTGGTTTCTTCTTAAAACATTGTCTTAGTTCAAGTCTCTATTCTATATTCTTGTATCCTTGACACTTAAATCCTTAAAAAATCTTTTAAAATAAGCTTTAAATTTTTATTGTATGTCAAATGTCCTACCTTCAAAAAATTGTATTGTGCTTGAATGATTTATAATTATATTTGACCTTCTAAAACATATGTAAGTCTTAAAAAATTAAAAAAATTATTTTTAAAGATCAAATTTTTTATAGTAATAATAAGAATAATAATAATTATTATTATTATTTTAAAAATAAGGCTTCATAAAATATTTAAATAAACTTTATAAATAAATATGTAATTAATAAAAATTATAGATTTTATAAATTTGAGGTATAATTGGTGTAATTTTAAATATATAAATTTAATATTGATTATACATAATATTTCTTTTTTTGGTATAATATTTTATTATTTAGATAAAGAATCATTAATTTTTATTATTTTATTAGATAATATGTAATATTAAATATAATTGTGACAAAAATATATTCCAATAGGCTTTGTAATAATTTTTAATATCTATTGACTTAAAATGATTAATATAATTTTAATAAATATATATTATAATTAAATTAGAGGCTTTTTTTATATATTAATATTATTATTAAAATAAAACCTTAGTATCAAGAAATTATATATTAAAATTCTAATAACTAATATCTACCATTAAAATATTTAGAATAAAAAAATAAGATAATATTTATTATTTATATCTATATTCTTTTTATAAATATCTACCAATATTTAGAAAATTCTTTAAGAATCAAATATCTTACAAAATCTTAAAGATTAATTTAAATATTATCTAAAATAATAAATTATAAAAAATCTACTAAAATTATGTAAAATATAATTTTTTTTATTCTGGAATATAATCTATTATTTTTGAATTTTTATAATCTAAATTAAACTACCTTATTTTTTCTTTTGTAATCTTAATACAAATAATAATACTTTATATACACAATAAGATATCTAAAGAATTGAAAAGTGTATTATTAATTAAATTTTAAGAAACATCTATAATACTTATAAGTCCTAAATATATGTTGTCATATTTAAAATATCTATACTTAGTTTAAAAATATTTTTTATTTTTTATTTACTTAGATTTTATTTTTATACATATTTTATATTTAAATTATATATGTTTGAAAGAATTATTTTTTAATCTTAAAACTAAATTGGCATATTTTAATTAATTAATTTTTTAATTATTTATCTTATTGTAATACTATTTTAGATCTTATATAATGGTGGCATCAATTCCTATTTGCCTCCAATTCTACTCAACTTAATCAAATCTACTAATATTTTATTTTACATTAAAATTATGGATCTAAATATTATATTATATTTTAAATTTGAAGCCTTCCAAGTGAAATCATTTTTTTATTATTTTTCTACCATTAAGATCTTTGTTGAGCACAACATGTCTTTTAGTGAAATATTTTGTTCTAATCTTCAATTTACAATCAAATAAAATCCCAATCTATTGTTTAATTCTCTACAATCTTGTTTGATTTGAATAGAAGAGAATTAATCTTAGTAAGAATCTTATAACAACTATAAGAGATCTTAGTTTTTAAGGAATTTAGGAGATGAATATAAAAGTATATCCTTTATAAAAGTAGTTTCTATTAAATTATAATTCTTAAGCAATATTTTTTGGTTGATATTCTTTTTTCTTTTTTTTATTTTTTATTTTTATTTTTTGTTTTTTATTTTTTATTTTTTATTTTTTTTTTCTATTTTTCTTTTTCTTCTAACTATATACTTGTGCTTTAAAACCTACTTAGTTATCAATACTTGGTCCTACTATGTATCATTCTTAACTTGATTAGTTGACTAAACTAATTAAATTCTACATATAATTCTTTATAAATAGTTAAAAAAAATTGCTTGTTAATTAGCATGTATTTTCTCATTTCTTCTCTCTTTTAATGCTTTTATAAAGTGTGGTATGTACAATCTTCTAATAATTGCAATAAAAAATTCTATGAATGAAGAAATGGACTAGTGCTAAGCAAAACGTGAATAATAAGACCACCAAAAAGTGATTACTCTTGGCACTAAAGTGTATCCAAAATGTAACAGAATTAGTAACATGGAGATATCTTTAAAACAAAAAATATTTATATATATATATATATAGCAATAATTAGTGCCTGATAATCTTATTCAAGAATTTATTGCAAATAGGGAATTTTCATCATCTTCAACTATAAACAAGAAATTATGTTTTTACCACACAAAATACAAAAAATTTAGATGCAATACTTGTCTCGCAATAGCCAAGTTGAAAGCTTACAATAGCCTTAACTAATGTTAATATTGACCATAGAGATGTTGAGAACTTCTCTGTAATGTCAAAACTCTTGAACTTCATGAAACACATGACATGGTCAGCAGGGAAAGCCTTTTCCTAAGTTGCCTCAGGGATTGGACCTTGGTCCATGGGTTTTGTACTATAGGACTTGGACAAATAGTCTGTATTGACACATGAGCATTTAGTCTCTCGATGGATGAATTATAGTTATAAGAAAACCTAATTCATCAGTTGCAAGCTTTCATATATATATATATATATATATATATATACATATCTGTACACATGTGTGAAGTATGTATGTGTGTGTGAATACTTCACATGTTGAAATAAAGTATCAGTGCTGTAGTGCTATTGTTTACAAGCTTGTGCATGTTTGGTGAGTTGCCTCTGAAGTTACCAACTCATGTGTGTAAAGGAAGCATACAAATGTGCCATGTGTGGTGGCAGTGTAGGCATGGCATTCTCAATAGAAATCCTAGATGATTGCTCCTGATGGTGGAGGCTAGAAGGCCACACTCTAAGGCCATGCCAGTGTTGACCCCAAAAGCCTGTCAGGTGTTTTCTGGACAGAAGTTTGATACCTACTGGTGCTCACTGATTGAAGGTAGTTTGATTCTGTAAATGAGTTCCATGCAATGAAAACAAAAAAAAAAGATTGGGGGGGGGGGGGAGTCATAGGGTTGTTTTTAATGGGTGGTAGCAGCAGTTGACCTCAGAGTGGATGTAAAAATTGCACTTGACAAAAGGGTGGGTCTCTTGGCTACAATGTTTGGAGTACTACAATGATTTAATCATCTCAAATCATTTTAATTTTTGTTTCTTGTGTTGTGTGATTTCAAGTGTTTGTATGTGTTACATGGAATAACAGCTTTTTTTGCTTTCAGGCAGTTGGACAACAACTGCAGGCTTTGGCAATGAAAAACCAAATACAGGTGATACCAACTACAGATGAGTTACAAAGCATTGGTCTCAGATTGGTCTAAGAATACTGATTTGACATTGCACTGTGAAGACATATTTTTATTGTAATTTTATTTCTAAACACAAGCAGTTCCAAAATTTCAAAACATGTGAACCAGAAAAAACAATATTCAAATGTTTTTATATTGGAATTATTAAATATGTTAAAATTAGTTGTATTTGTAATTTGCATGATACATATTTTTTAAAAATAAAAAATCTCACAATAATATTTCCAGTTTTGAAGAATTTCAAAAGGTAATATTGATCACAACTCTGACAGGAAAATGCCGTTTGTGTGTGTGTATATATATATATATATATATATATACACACACAAATATATATCGAAAAATACAACTACAAATTATTTGATGTTGAATACAACAATCGAACAGCAGTTCAGATTAGTTTGCAGAATCAACGCTGCAAGAGACAAAGTTTGGCTGCGTTGAAAATGCAGGTGGATTGAAGGCTTCATGCGTTCAGGTTGAGCAGAGCTTTTCAACAGAACCCAGAGTCTGATACTAAAACACAAACCCACTCAAACAATTCAGCTGAAACACTGTTGCCCAGTTTCCTTTTTCCAGAAAAAAATAAAATACTCCCACATTCAGTTTCTGCACCAGACTTAAATGGACTCGTCTCTGCAAAAACATCGGCAGTACAAAGCTTAGGTGCAACAATAAACTCGGACGTTTATGAGCTCCAACAAGTTGGAAACAACCAGACTGCCAGCTACATCGATGGACCTGCAACTGATGACCCAATCTACCACTTCATAAAAACCTTCACAGGTACAGTGGCTGCTACATCGATGCATGGGTCTTTTGTATCCACAACCCACCTAAGAATGATTCCGTGATGAATCGCCGAATACAGACGCTTGGGGAGGTGCACTTATGTGCTCACATAATCATGGTTTTCATTCTTTCTGCGATGAGTGCCCACATCGATTTGTGCCCGGGGTGCGGCCATAATACAGGTGGTTGGGGAAAGACCTACTCGCACCATCCTATGTGGCGTCCTCCCCTCTACCCTTAGCCCAAGCCCGAGTGATGGGTATGATGCAAGAGCTGATGTTTTCGTCCTTATCTTCGTCACTCATGGAGTCAGCTCCATGTCCCGTCTTGTATCCGACAATGCCTTCGACAAATAAAAGAGCTCTACAGCGGTAAAGTCGTGCACAACCACTCTCATTATCACGCTCTACCTATTTCTTCCAAGGTTTTACACAGGGAGAACCGTCTGAGCGAACTTGTATATATGAATATTTATCTTCACAGCTTCAGCAGTAGCAGCAGCAGCAGCCACTTTCGCCTTCTTCTCTTGGGCCTCGAAAGATTGATGCAGCTGAACATTTTTCGTTGCTAGTACGCTTGAGATTCCTTCACGACCGCGCCTCCACAGTATCCACCGGTTTCAGAGCAGGTGTGGATTCTTGCTAAAATTGTCCTTGGTACGATTAATATATGTGCATTAGTGACAAGTTTTCTTTTTCTCTTTCTGCATGTTATTGTTCGAGGGTCTTGACGGCATTCCAGTTTTAGCTGCCAAGGTTGCCCACCGAAATGGCTCTCTTAAACAGCAGTGTAGTCCTCAAACCCTCATATACTGTTAGAATCATCGTTACCGTGTCGACTGGAGCACAGAATCATTCCTTCAGCAAAGAGAAGTTCCTGCACCATATTGTAAACCAAGCTACCAAAATTACTGGACGGTACTCCGTGTTAGACTTTCACGTACGTCTTCTTAGTGAAACCAGTAATGAGGTCTCGCAGTAGATTATGAATCAAGCTCCCATATAGATTATCTTCAATCACCTTCAAAACTGACTCTTCGGCTAATAAAAGAGTGCTGGTAGATTCCTAACCTGTAACTAAGACACTCTAACTGTGAGGGTCTGCTCTGGAGTCGCCCTGTTCAAACTGAAGTAGCCTAACCATCCACTCTACAACGGAGGTTAAGCTAATTCAGGTAGCGAAAGACGTTGGAGGCCGAATCCTGAGCTAGACATGTAGACTCGATTGGTATGAGGTTGCAACCATTCGCTGCTCTAGAATGAGAGACCAGCACTATCTAATTTATGAGTTGTTGGTGGAGTTGGTTCCATTATCCTGACTGCAACACGGTTTGATTCGGCTGCAGTTGGGTTCGCTTCCAAGATGGCCAAAGCGGCAACTGGAGTCATCCTTCTGGGCCTCCTCATAGTGGCTTTGTGCAGTAGCTCTGAAGCATCCGTGACGGTGATCAACAGTGCACTGATCCCAGTCGACGTCGAAACAAACGGCAACCATGTGACTGTGAACACAGGAGCGTCTCCCGTGCATGTTGATGTGAATGGCGCCAAGGAGCAGAGAGTGCAGGTCTCCATAGGCAAAGACAAGAAACCCATCTTCGTCGATGTCGAGGATGGGGATACTATCGTCATCATCCCTGACTTCCTCGGAGGAGGCACCATTAATGTCAACGT
This sequence comes from Physcomitrellopsis africana, assembly GCA_036785485.1. NCBI lineage: Eukaryota > Viridiplantae > Streptophyta > Bryopsida > Funariales > Funariaceae > Physcomitrellopsis > Physcomitrellopsis africana. The sequence goes on from JAWRVF010000010.1 coordinate 126,059, forward strand.
GAACGGAGCTGTCAAGGGCCACTTTTAAGCAGGAAAGATGCAGCTTTTGTTTTCCAATTACTGTTGGGTGGTTTCAAGTTACGTGAAGCTGCACATGGTATGTCTATAACTTGGATAATAGTGCAGGGCTCTAGTCTCCTGGACACATAAAATATTGATGATCAAACCACCGAAATGTGTAATTCTGCTAAGACTTTGAGATTGAAACTGAATCAGCTATGCGAGTATATGGAATAAACTTTCGTGTAAGTAAATGTTCAGAGGTAATACAGTTGAAGATATTCACATGTGCAACCTTCTTGTATGGATGAACAGCTCGTGCTAGACAAGGAATTTTCCTTGTATCTGTGCATTGTGTGTGTGATTCTTGAGGGTGAATATTTGCGGTGTTTCCTGGTCCTGAATGATGACCTATTGCAATCTCATATTCCATGTAAACAATGCTACGATTTGTAAAAATACACATCAGTCATGTTCAACTTGTAAAGCAATTGCTTATTGTAGTTGATGCCGTGCTTCGGAACAATAAGCTTAGAACCATTTCATTGAACACCATCACAGGGAATGACTTCAGTGAAACTGTTTAACTGTATGATATACAACATTGTGTGCACAAACTAACAATTGAAGAGCAAAAAAATTGCCTGATAGGTGGGTGATTATTCAAATTGGTATATTATTTAATATTTTTTGAGATATTTTAAAGACATATTCAAATATTAAAAAAATTGACATTAATAATAATACTCTTGTATTTTATACTACAATTTTTTAAAAAATAAGTGTAGAAGAAGATAAAACTACTAACAAGTAAATTCTTAAATTATATAATAAAACTTTGCAGCTTAAACTAATCTAATTAAATATAAATAAATAAATAAATAAATAAATAAAAAATAACAAAAGATTTTAAACTTATATTTGATCATACTTCTTAGTGCAATGGTATAAAACTAATCTTTATTTATAAATATATATTTGTATAGTTTGTAATTAGAAATAAAATCAAATAAATTATTAAAAATTTGACACAAAAGTAGGTACATATTATTAATAAAATAATCTTAAATTGCTTTCATGATTATTTTAGTTTGATTGAATTATTTTATTTGTTTTATTTATTCCTTTTGAGTATCAATCTACACCCTTTAATTGATAAAGTTGGTGTAATGATCCAATTTAATATATACACCTTTCTATCTTCAGAATTTGTCATCTCAATATTTTACTTAGGTTTCTTGTATACTTATGTTTAATATTTTATAAATTATATTTTATTAGTTAATTTTTTTTTTTTTGAAATAAAAAAACTCATATCTTGTAAAATAATGGCACATAGTTTTATTTATTTTTATTTTATTAATTTTATTAAATATAATTTATTACAAATTTTATACCATCCAATTGAAGATGTTTCATTAATTACTATATGAGATTAACATGCCATTAATGAGGCATCTTAATTTTTTTCAAGAATAAAAAAATAAATAATAAAATTTAATAATATAAATTAATTTAATATTTTTATTCTAGTTCTTAGTAGGTTATAATATATTAAAAATTCTATTACACTTAGGAGCCTTGTATGCCTAGAAGTCACTTTAAAAGCCTTACTAAGGTCCCTTGCTCAGTGAAGAAAAGCCCTCCTTTGAAAGCATAATCCTTTAGATATAGTATATATTAAGAAGAGCCATGAAATAGACCAAATTATTCTTTTATTACAAGTTTAAATATTTCAACTCATATCTTGATTCAAACAATTATAAGAAGTATTAAAAATTTATTTATTTATTTTTTATAGTTATTTTAAATATTTTTTAACATAGCTTTTTATTTTTATTTTAAAAAAACCACTTCTTTTAGATAGGTCCAATAGAAATTTCAAAGAACAATTTTATTTATGCTAATCAGGAGAAAAATACGTTCTACCTTAATTTTTCTTCTTAGTGCCTTTGGACTTATTTTTCTAAGTATAAAGCCAATTTAAAGAGGCTTCTTGATTTCAATCAATCAAAACATTTAAAGTTGAGGCCTCTCATCTTGCCTCCTAAGTATAAAGTGTCCTTTAACAAAAGTTTATAAAATTTTAATTAAATTATTATTAAAAACATACAAAAGCTTAAATATTATTTATAATTTATAAATTTAAAATTTTATTTATTTATATAAATTTAATATTTTATAAAAAAATAATAACATGTTATTTCAAAATTTAAAGTTTAAAATTTATTTTAAAAAAATTTAATATAATACATTTGAAAGTAATTTTTACTTATCATATTAAAAAATATATTTTAGGATTAAAAGTTTGATTTGAGAATCAGATAATATATATATATATATATATATATATACAAAGATTAAATCTTACACATCTAAATTGATTTTTAAAAAATTCAAATTGCATTGAATTGATAATAATAATAATAAAAACTAAAAAATAAATTAAAATTATATATACATAAATATATTTGCTTAAAATTAATCTATTGTGATGGAAAAATTTATTAGTATAACTAAAATGAAAATTATAATTTTTATAGACAATCCTATACAGATTTATATAAAAATATGTTTACAAGTTTTAAAATATTAAACATAAATTTTCCAACTAAAATAAAATATGTAGAGAATTTTTTTTAAATTAAAAATATTACTTTTTTTTATTTAGTAAATTGTTTTGATACAGATATTACCATATAAAGATGGATTTTAAAATATTGTAAATAATTAAAAAAGTACAATAAAAACTCATAGTAATTTATTAGATTTTTTGATAACATGAATTGTAATAAGGTTATGTGTGTTAGTAAAGAATAAATATGGAGATGATGATGCCATTAAGTGTGGTAAGTTACATTACAAGGTACTAATATCAATCTGCACAAATTACCTTGCAGGTTTGGAAATTGAAACATATTGCAATTTTGTATAACTATCTTAGAATTGAGCAATCAGAGGGCATTCATATTCAATCTATCAATTGCTTAGGTCAAGAAACCACCTCAGACCGCAAAGTTAACAACAGCAGACATGTTTCATGTGCAAGTATTAAAATTAATATTGGTAGGCATTAACGAAGTTTACTTTCTGATTGCAGTAGTGCTTTCTGATTGTGGTTCAGGTAACGTGTGTATCCATTTTAGGTCACGAGGAAGTTGAAGATGAATAGGAATAAGTAGCAGCTTTCAGGAAAATGTGCATTCAAGATTGTACATTAGATTTGCTGTCTCAGTGGAGAGAAGCCCTTTCAAAGGTCTGTGGAATGATAAACTTACTGCAAAGCTTGCCGAGGTTAGATTCCGACCACATGCTAACATGCGCAGTATCCATGACGCGCCATCGGCAGTTGTAAAGCGTGATCATGTACATTATTGTTTACGTTAAAATGAAATTGACCCAGTATGATTCTCTCTGATCACCTAGCTCAATGCCTTCAAATAGATGAAAAGTCCCCTCAGTTCTGTATGTTACTCCAACTTGTTTGCTGTTAAAAGTTTGATGAATATCTGTTACAGTAGCTTCTGTGAAGACGACGTACAATCTCGTACATAAAGAATCTTTGGAGACAAAGATGCTATTTCAACTTGAATTCCTTAATATATAACAATGCAACAGTGACAAAGATGTTTCATGAGTGCGTTTCAAAAGCGTCATCCTTCCATCGTCCATGATGACTGGTGAGCTCAGCTATGAAGCTACATGTTAGATTATGTAACAAAATTGGTAATGGTTGAAGCTACCACGGGCCATCAACAAACTGGATATCCAAAAAGGGCTTCGCATCCTTCGCCGTCAGCTTCTTGGACCAACAAACTCGACCAGTTTTGTTGGCTCCGATTCCCGTACATTTATACTCTCCAAAATATTCAGTCCTGCATTAACAAGTGGGAGGTTACCAAGGAGTGTTGATAACGTAACGACGTCCAACTGTCGTCCATCTTTCACAATTAGATGAGCAAAAGCACAACAATATTTCGTTAAATTAACATATACATACAATTCTTGTCAATAATAAGGTAAGCTGCAAAAGGTCTGGATAAACCAATTTTCAACGGAGGTTCAACCTCGAATCAAAATTGAATGCGTCATACTGTTGCCAGGAATTGTGTAATTGCAATACAAGAAAGAATTAAGCCTTATCCATCACGGTCTGGCAGACCCCAATCGTACTAACCAACAGAGGTGATATTGGCACCTATTTGGCAATAGGAGTAGACAACAGTTGACTATTGGCCCCATGCGCGGCCAAAGTATGGTCTCCCAGTTCCTGTAATATTGCAGCGGAGGAAAGAGAAACCAGATGGTCCCATGATGCTGCCGGGGAAGTACTTGCCTTGAGCTACCAATGCACCCCCCGCTCCGATTGCAATTGAATGCAACCAGCATCTCTGTCGATAAGACAACACATTTAAATACGACTGTCTCCAAATTAGTCCAGTTATAAAAGCTGCACAGACCTTCATCACACATTATTGCCTGTGATGAAGAAATTGGATGTCATGCATGAGGAACCACGACAAATCGTTGTCAATGTCATATTTTACAGTTCGATTTAGTTGCACTGCGATCTGTTCTTACCAAGTCCAATCTGATATGACGTTGAAACTTGGCAGAGGAGAGAGCTTGAAAAAAGTGTGTACATTAGGAGACAATCTGACGAAGTTGGGTAGGATAAGAAATACACCTCAAAAAGAGATCGAGCGAGACCAAAAATAAAGTCCTCCGACCCTTCAATATAGCATCTAAAGTAGTAATGGCGACCCTCACGATCATACAAGGTGTCCTGATGACCGTAGAAGTTGCATTATATAGAAAAGCCTTATAGCCAGATATGCGAAATGCTGCTGCTTGCATATTCGTTTTGTTTGGGGTTGGATATCCTGCTGAATTCTGCACTACGCAGATTACTCAGAAAAGACGCAATAAATGAGCAGAGAATCAGAAAACTTCTTTCCCATGATTATTTCACTATCAATTTTACACCATGCGGGCGATTTGTAGAAAGTCAATTTTTACTTTTCTTATTCTAGGTTTAGAATCTTTCGCAGTGTCACACCGCCCCTGTATTGATGGTCCAAAGAATATCTGGCCTTCTATTGAATATTAAACACTGGAGCTCGCAAGGGCGTGGCGACTTCTTAGCATTCATTTCAACAACCATAGAATCATCTTAAAGTTAAGTACACTGTATGATACCTTTGAACCATATAACGATCAAGCAAAAATGCGATATCCTCATTGAAGTGAGTAAGGCAGAGCTGTGGAGGGTGCAGAAAGAAATTTCTGAATGAGAAAAGCAGATTGGATTAGTTTACAAGTCGCCGAAGCCATCCTTTATAACGCTTACCCTGAATGAAATATCTCTAGCTATAAAATGACCGGATTCCACGATGACGGAGGCGCTCATTAGAGTCCCCGCAGAGTCCGCAGTATCATGCCAGGTGATAATGGTTCGAGTTCTGCCCTCACCTTGCAGGGTTAAGTACGGTTTGGTCGCAGGAATTATGACCTTCTCTTACAATGTCTCACCTCCTGGATTCTAGCCACACTGGATATAATGGTGTGATTTCAGAATCAATGCTCCACATTGTAATTGAAAAACTCTGTTTCTATTGCACTTCTGCAACAGTTGCATATGGGTCAATAAATATTTCCTTGAACCAGGATTCAGTTCCAATAGCATCTAACAAGCAGAGAATAAGCATCTAAAAGCATGCAAATGTTTCAAGATGCCTTACTCATAAACTCCACTGATCACAAAAATGGTGACCCGTTTCGTATTGAATTCTGGCACCTGATCAATAGCATCTTGAATGTTGCTAAACTGTGCAGTCCCGTCTAATCTTACTACAAGAAATATACCGTCATCATAATAATCCGACACGTTCTTGAGTATTGAACTTCCTTGGGAATGGTCACTATAAATACGGATGGGGTGCCTGATTCTCCTGGCCCAGCTTCGTTTGAGGTGATGCTTTCCGAGGTTGACCTTGAGAATTTGGTATCCATGTGATATACTGGGAGTGGTCTTAGGCGTAATGTCAGAGAGGTTGTAGGTTCTTACCACTGGTTCCAAGGCCGCAGAATTTGTCCGGACAATGAACTTGAGTGAGGTTAGATGCTGCTGGTATGATCCCGGCGGCGGCGAGGGAGAATGTGTATCTGGATCCGGGTGGAGAAAATTTCCCTCGCACCGAGAACGATCAGGTTCTTTAGGCCCCGGAGTTGAAGTTTTTATTTCTCGAAGTGGATTGTAATCACGGCCTGGCGTGTCCTTAAGTTTTATTCGGCTTGTGCTCTGAGCAACGGCCTAGCGAACGGATTCTGGCACAAGAAACGCAGGCGCAGGCTTGACGTTCCACACGCAATCTTGAATTCTTGTTCTTTCTTCAATTTTTGTTTTATGTTTTTATTCACCTCTTGTCGTCGTCGTCGTCTTCTTCTTCCTCTTCCGTGACACGAGTTCTGAAGTGAGAGGATATGCTAAGTATGTCATTGAACCTTACTGCAGTTTAAGCAATGCTAGGAGTAGAATTAAAGGAGTTTGAGAGCAATTAACATGGATATTTCTCTATGGAGTACAGTACAATTGGTGTCTGATATCATTGAGTTCTTAAGATGATTAGTATTTGTTTCATGTGAATATGCAGTGATTATTTTTGTATGATTTGCTTGTAAATCCCACATTTTTGTAGCCTTAATGTCTTTTAGTTAAGTTTTAGGTACTTTTAAGTTGTAATTAAATTAAATCTGATAATTGCAAAAATTGAAGTTGAGCAAAATACTTGCACACAAATATCAATGTTGAGTAGAAGTTGGTAGACAAAAAAAGAGGCTTTTGTCAATGATGCATTGACCTTTCATAACACCAATCAAAAACAATTATTAAAATATTGAGGTGATTGGAGCGGCTACTTACTTCTTATTCTTTTATTTATACTATGATACAAATTGAGTTAGGGGTGGGATTAGGTTTATGATATTAGTAATGTTTGTATTAATATTATAGATTTGAATAAGATTATTAGAATATATGTAGTGATTAAGTAATAATTTTAAGATTATTAGGATCAACAATGTATTCTTAGGTTGACATATATAATATGCATGATATTAAAACATATACTTGGTATACCAATGTAAATAGGAGATTGTGGGATAAATACTTTATTGAACAAAATAAATCTAATGTGTAATTGTGAATGTGTAGTAATAGAGAGAAATTAGAATACATGTAAGCAAGTCTTCATGGTATACCTTTTGGAGTTGATCAAGAAATATTTTATGGTACAAAAGTCTTTACTATATATTTGGAAGGAAAGATATCTAACCAATATAGAACAATCTAATAATTATTTATAAGATATTGGCACAATATCAAATATGGAAGGTACTAGTAGAGAAATTTGGAGAGAATATCAAACCTATATTGTAACATTGAAGGTTTTATTGGAGAAAAAAGATATATTAAATAGAAACTAATATGTAAATCTATGTAAGAGTATTGAACATGTCATGAAGATGTGAGACTATTTGATGATTTTTTAACAAAGATGGATTGAAATAAGAACTTCTATTGAGTAAGTTATTTGTTATATTAAACAAAGCTTATTTATTAGTAAAGAATTATAGAAAAAAGAATTGGTGTAAAGTAATTATGATTCAATTGAAGAATAAAGAAACTTTCAGAGATTTATTTTGGAATTTGAAATATTATTATAATATAATAAGAAATACGCTTGCAAAGCATTATTCTAGAATATATGCAAAAAAATATATTAGTTATCTTTAATGTTGCAACTTATGATGAAGTAGAAGGTGATAAAAAATATTTATTTGAAAGATTGAAGGTGAAATGACTCTTGCAAATGAAGAACATTTAAAATAATGTGGATTAGGAAAGCATCTAGTACAATGGTTGGAAGACTTGTATCATATGGAAGGTAGAAAATTGAATGATTTGAATCTATTGCAAAACATGAAAAGTCTTGAATTCATAAAACTCATTGGCAATGGATCCTATAGAGAAGTATACAAATTAAAGTAGTTGGAACTTATGTGTGCAACAAATATATATATATATATATATATATATATATATATATTTGATATGACAGTTTTTATCAAAGAAGTGAGTATTTTAGTAAGTCTAAGCCATATTAATTTGATAATGTATTATTTTGCAATTAGAGGTAATTCAAAAGAAAATTGTGAATCTTCTATTTCTAAAATTAAAGAAGGATATTTATAATTGGAAATAGAATTGATACAAATAAATTTAAAGAATATGTTGGAAACTAATAGAGAAGTATTTTATATTTTTTTGATTGATATTGTATATCAAATTGCAAAAGAAATGTATTACTTACATGACATGCACATTGCACATTATGATTTGAAACTTGAGAGTATTTTGACTAATTTTGTTGAAAAAAATCTTAAATAAGATTGTTTAATATGCTATTGTAAAAGTGTCATGGACATATACATAGTTACCTATATGATCAGATAGAACTAGATAAAAGAAGGTAAAAGCAGGTTAATTCCATAATATCTTTAGAGAAACTTCCTAGAAACTTCATAGACGCTGCTTTGATTTTATAAGTGTCCATAGTAGACTTTTGGATTAGAAACTTGGTCAATAAGTTAGCCACATGTCGCACATGTTGGTAGCTTGAAGACGAAGCTAAATACGTGGCGAACATATAGGAAACTTGCCCTGCAAGTTTGACATGTGTCTTGCAACTTGGACACGTGTCTTGTAAATTGGACACGTGTTGGAGGTCCTATAGAACGTCGCCACTTAGCTCTTAGGTAGATAGTATAAATAGAGACAAGAGTGAAGCCTTCTTCACTCTTGTCAACTCCTTTCTTGTTTCCAGTCTAGTTCAAGGGTCTCTAATTTTTCTTGTCTTTTTGGCATTAGCCATTCCAGTTTCTTTTTAATATATATACTTCTTTATATTTATTTCTTTGAGAGAGGTCTCACTTGTTTATTTGACTTCATCCAGTTATTGTCCTTGACAGATTGACAAGAGTACACATACAATATCAGAGCTTTGTCTTTTCTTGATTAAGAGTGGATTATCCCTTTCTCTTGATAAGACATAAGCATATTAGAAGTTGTAGAGTACCCACTTCTAAACTGATATTGTTTCTAGAATTTTTTTTTCTTTTGAGTGTGTGTTCCGTATTTCTTGAAGTAAGAATAGACATCTTCTTTTCTATTATATTATCATGGCAGAGCTTGCGGAAATGAAGAGTGCAATGGCACAAATGCAAGAGCAAATGAGAGAACTAATGCTTGCAATGCATCAACTCAGTTTATCACCATAAGGAGCATCAAGATTAGTAGGAAGTGAAGATGTAGAGATGGTTGGAGCTACGTCAATATCTACACCAAACCATGCTACTTCACCGATGATGGAGCACCGTTCAAACGTTAGAGAACCAAAAATCAGTTTGCCTGAGAAGTTTGATGGCACAAGATCTAAGTTTTGAAGATTCATCAATCAGGTACAACTGGTGATCGAACTTCAACCTCAGAGTTATCCTATGCAAGGATCTCAAGTTGGGTTTATTGGAACGTTATTTTCGGGCCCTGCCTTATCATGGTTTTCATCTTTTCTTGAACGACGTGATCCAATATTGGATAATTTGGAGGCATTTTTTACGGAATTTTGATCGATGTATGGAGAACATGATGCAATTCGTATTGCAACCAACAAGATTCGCATCCTACGACAAGGCAATCGATCAGTGTCATTATATGCTTCACAATTTCGACAACTAGCGACCGACATCAAGTGGGACGATGCTGCACTAATCAGTCAATTTCTCTACGGATTACAATATGAGGTAAAAAAATTAATGCTCAATTTATCCGATCCTCAGACATTGAGTCAAGCAATTGATTTTGTTGTGAAGTGTGACAATTAATTTTTTGAGTTTCAATCCGAGAGTCGTACAAGAGAGCCTCAACGTTATTATTCAATGGCAACATCAACATCCTCACAAAACGTACATTCGGAAGTAGAAGACATGCAAATTGATGCGGTATGTTTTAAACCTCTTACTGAATAAGACAAGATTCAACGCTATCGAGGAGGATTATATTTATATTGTGGAGAACCTAAGCACACTGCTCAACATTGTCCAACGTCGCCTTCTACAAAATAAGAATACTGTTTGTATCAAAGACAACATGTCGGGCTTAATTTGTCCATTCTGATAGGAATGGTCTGTTGGAACCCTGTACAATTCCCAGTAAAGGTCCTATTCTCTCCTCAGAACCCTCTCCTTCTTTTATGATAGATGTATATTTAGGACCAAAAAATTACAGAGCCTCTGCCTTATTAGATTCAGGAGCCTCCGTATGTTTTCTAGATGAACAATTTGTTAAGAATCGTAAAATACCTTTAGTACAGAAACCTAAACCCGTACATGTAGAAGTCATAGATGGTTGCCCATTGTCCTCAAGAGATGTCACTCATGAAACCCGTCCTATAAAAGTAACAATAGATGGTCATAATAGCTATGTAACCTTAACATAAGTAAATCTCCGTCTAATCCGGTTATTCTAAGGTTTGTCATGGCTAGAAAAATAGGTTTGTCATGGCTAGAAAAATATAACCCTCAAATAGATTGGAATTCTCGTAGACTTGACTTTTCCCAGGATATTATTAAACATCCTACCGATCCAATAAAAAGCTACAAGCCTGGTACAGTAAAACCTGTACTAATAGGTGCAAAAGCTTTTATACATGCAGCAAAAGAAGGACCAACTTTTGCTATTTACGCAACACCCATTTCTGATAGTGGAAAGGCTTCAAGTGGCATTTCAAGCCAATATCGAGACTATCAAGATGTTTTTGAGAAGAAGAATGCTGATATTCTTCCGGAGCATCGCCCATATGATTGTTCGATTGATCTCAAAGAGGGATCTCAGCCTCCTTTTGGACCAATCTACAATTTATCACAAAATGAGTTGGCTCAACTCAAGGAGTATATTGAAGAGAATCTGGCCAAGAACTTCATACGCCATTCCAAATCTCCTGCAGGAGCTCCAATTCTATTTGTGAAGAAAAAAGATGGATCATTATGAATGTGTGTGGATTATCGAGGACTTAACAAGATCACTATCAAGAACAGGTATCCACTACCTTTAATCCCTGGACTTCTTGATCAACTAAATCAAGCTAAGATCTATACAAAAATAGATCTACAAGGAGCATACAACTTGGTTCGTATTAAAGAAAGAGATGAGTGGAAAACTGCATTTCGAACAAGGTATGCACATTTTGAATATAATGTTATGCCTTTTGGACTCACAAATGCACCAGCTGCTTTCCAACATCTCATGAACAATGTTTTTCATGAATTCTTAGATGATTTTGTTGTCTACTACCTAGACGATATTTTAATCTACTCTAAGAACGTAAAAGAGCACGAAACACATGTTCGTCATGTCTTACAAAAACTCAGAGAAACAGGATTGTATGCCAAGATGGAAAATTGTGTATTTTACACTACTCAAGTTGACTTCTTAGGATATATCATCTTGAATGATGGCCTCATGATGGATCCTAAGAAAGTCCAAACAATCATGGATTGGAAGATTCCAAAAACAATAAGGGATGTACAATGTTTTTTGGATTTGCCAATTACTATCGAATCTGCATCAAGAACTTCTCTCAAGTTAGCATTACTTACGTTTGACTTATGGGATCCGACTTCGAGTGGAACAAATAAGCAGAAGAATCATTTGAAGCTTTGAAGGCATCTTTTACTTCTGTACCAATCTTATATTACATCGATTTTTTCAAGGTATTTTTTATGGAAACAAATGCATTAGACTTTGCTTTAGGGGCGATATTGTCACAAATGGGAGCAGATGACAAAAAGCTCCATCCGATGGCTTTCCTATTCCGGAAATTTTGGCGTAAAATCAGCTTCGAAATCGATAAAGAACTTTTTGAAATTGTGGATTCTTTTCAAGAATGGGTCATTATTATCTAGAAGGCGGCTTCCATCCATTCCACCAGATGTATCACGGATCTAAGAACTCTCAGTATTTCATGTCGTAGCGCGTGTTGAATGTCGTCGTCGAGGCTTCGTTGGAGCATGCTCTCTGCTCAGGTTCGAGGTTCATTACTACATTGCTCGGTAGGAAAACAGATTACATCCAGATGCACTTTCCTAGACATTCTTATCTTGCCTTCAAGTATGAATCATTTTGATTATGAAAACTCTTTCTTGAAGCGGGAAGCGATTTTATCTTCGAGACAGCAAAATCAACATTAACTGTTGATTCAACTTTTCTCAAGCAAGTCCAGTTAAGTATGTCCTCAGATCCCGTTATTCATAAAATTAAGAATAATTCTTCTAAGTCTCGTGATATTTCGAAGTTTGAGTTCAAGAAAAAATTACTCTATTTCGAAGGGCGCTTATATGTTCCAGAAGGTGAAGCACGATTACGTATTCTTCAAGCTCGTCATGACTTCTCGGCAGCAGGACATTTTGGATACAATAAGACTCTAGAGTTGATATCTAGAGATTTTTGGTGGCCTCAAATGTGGAAGAGAGTCAAAGATTTTGTAAAAACATGTGATGTTTGTTCAAGATCAAAAACTCCTTGCCACCGACCCTACGGACTTCTTCAGCCATTCTTCAGCCATTACCCATTTCAGAACAACCATGGTCTTCTGTGTCTATGGATTTTATCACGGATCTTTCAAACTCAGGTTCTTATGACTCTATATTCGTGATAGTAGATCGTTTCACTAAGATGGCACATTTTATACCATGTAAAAAATCTATCACAGGCAAAGAAACAGCTAAGCTTTTCCTTGACAATATCTATCGCTATCATGGATTACCTAAGGATATTATATCGGATAGGGGAACTCAGTTTGTATTGAGATTTTGGAGAACGCTTTTCAAGATTCTAAAGGTGGATACAAAGCTATCTTCAGTTTTCCATCCTCAAACTGATGGACAAATGGAGCGCGTAAATAAAGTCTTGGAACAATATTTGAGATGTACCATCAACTACCAACAAGATGATTGGACAACTCTTTTACCATTGGCAGAGTTTGCTTATAATAATACGATACATTCACCTACACAACAAACACCTTTCTTTGCCAATTACGGTTACCATCCACGACTTGATACTTTTGACTATTCGAAAGTTGACAATCCTGCGGCGGAAGACTTGGTAAATCATTTGTCAGAACTACATACAACAATGAAGGCACAATTAAAGGAAGCTCAAGAATGACAAAAGATAAACGCTGATGCGTATCGGAAGGAACAACCACAACTCAACGTAGGTGACAAGGTATGGCTACTTCGTCGCAATATCAAGACTACGAGACCTTGTGACAAGTTGGACTATCGTAAGCTTGGACCTTTTCGTATTTCTGAACAAATTAATCCAGTTGCATATCGCTTACACCTACCAGAGTCTATGAAGATCCACCCTGTATTCCACGTGTCTCTTCTTGAACCATATAAGACAATGAACATACCAAGAATAAGACAAGTGCCACCTCCTCCTATAGAAGTGAACAATAATGACGAATTTGAAGTGGAAGAAGTCTTAGATTCAAGGCGGCGTCGAAATAGGTTGGAATATCTTGTTCACTGGCACGGATATGATATTAATGAGCGCACATGGAAACCAGCAAAAAATCTGGCGAATGTAGCGAGGAAGGTGGAGACCTTTCATCAACAACATCCAACGAAACCAAGATGAAGACTTTCCTATAAAAAGGTAAGACTTTCCCTATAAAAAGAAACAAGATGTAGGCACGATAACATTCAACTTTCTATCCTTGTTTATAGCTTCTTTGTATTTTGTGACGCTAAGGAGATAGAGAATCAACAGCCAGCGGATTTGACTCAAGAGCCTTCATTTGCTGGCCTACTGGATGAGACATTGCGATTGTCACAACTCTCAAGACGACGCAACCGTGATGAAGATCTTCAAGAACGACATGTTCTTCCTCGAATAGATGGCGAGATACAACGTGTTTGGTATCACGACCTTAGAAGAGATTCTCGATGTTTGGTGATTTTATTGGAGATAGGAACAACTCCTAACGGTGTTCTAGATGTGATATTTGAAGGAAGTTATGAAGGTCACAACAATGATCAAATAACAGGGTGGTCTTCTCGCCCTGGAATGGAACACTATCGATGGCTGAGAGGACCCATCAATTACCTTCGAAGAGAACAAAGATCAGAATATGTGGCAAATACTATTCGCCGCATCTTAGACTTTCTACACATGTAATCACCGCTCCTCGTGGAACTCGTCCTTTAAAAGGGGGGTAATATCACGGTCATATACATAGTTACCTATATGATCAGATAGAACTAGATAAAAGAAGGTAAAAGCAGGTTAATTCCATAATATCTTTAGAGAAACTTCCTAGAAACTTCATAGACGCTGCTTTGACTTTATAAGTGTCCATAGTAGACTTTTGGATTAGAAACTTGGTCAATAAGTTAGCCACATGTCGCACATGTTGGTAGCTTGAAGACCAAGCTAAATACGTGGCGAACATATAGGAAACTTGCCTTGCAAGTTCGACACGTGTCTTGCAACTTGGACACGTGTCTTGTAAATTGGATACGTGTTGGAGGTCCTATAGAACGTCGCCACTTAGTTCTTAGGTAGATAGTATAAATAGAGACAAGAGTGAAGCCTTCTTCACTCTTGTCAATTCCTTTTTTGTTTCCAGTCTAGTTCAAGGGTCTCTAGTTTTTCTTGTCTTTTTGGCATTAGCCATTCCAGTTTCTTTTTAGTATATATACTTCTTTATATTTATTTCTTTGAGAGAGGTCTCACTTGTTTATTTGACTTCATCCAGTTATTGTCCTTGACAAAAAGTGATTTATTTTAGAATATCTAAGATTAAAATTGGAAGCAATCCTAAAATAATAAAGAAAAATTATATTTATAGTAGGACCACTTATATGGCTCCTAAGGTATAGAAGAATAAATTTCAAACAATGATAATGTGCCTTTTTGAAGCAAGTGTATATTCATTTGCAATGATATGTTCTAAAATTCTTTCTAAAAGAGATCCATATTAAGATTTTAAGAGATATGAGATAATAGAAAGAATATAAAAATATGAGACTAGAATTACCTTCAAATTGTAATGAATTGACTAAGTTCATCAAAGAGTATTGGATCTTAAATCCTTTTCAACGACTAAAGTTTGTAAATATTTGTAAAAGATTATTTTTATTAAAGAATTTTTTTTGGATAGAATCATTATGGAAAAAATACCATATTTTGGCATATTAAAGGATAAAATTCATCAAAATATAGAATTGCAACAAATACTTAATAGATTGCTATTACCACAATCTTTATCAAAAAATAAAATAAGAATGTGTTGAATTGATTTAATTGATTTGATTATTTATTTACATACAAATTTATTTTTAGTGATAGGTAGAAGCCTTAATATGAGTACTAGTTTAAAAACATAGATTAAAATATAATATATGCAATGTGTAATTTTTTTTTTTGTATTAATTAGTAGTTTAATTTTTAATTATAGATTGATGTATTTGAAGTGTTTGGTAGAAAAAATTGCTTATTGCAAATATTACAACTATGAGCAAGTAAAGTGAAGGCATTGTGTCTTATTGGAATGGATAGAATATGCAAGACCACAATAGTAAAAGCCACATTGAATGATGTGAAGTACATGTATGATGCTTCATGCTTTGTTGAGTGTATTGAAAGTGGTAGTAATTATTGTAAAACCTCTTGCCACATTTTAGAATAATTTAAAGTTCAAACAAAACCACAGGATTTTAAGAAAACATAAGAAATATTGAAATCATTCTTGACCAAAAACAAAATCATCCTAGTCTTTGACAATATAAAAAATCAAAGTCAAATTGAAAATGTTGTGCCTACAAATGATATATTTGTTATAAGTGGTAGTATACTAATTGTGGCAATTCAAAATTGGAGAGCTATAGATCATTATACTATTAAAATATATAAAATAAATATTGAAGAACTTGATGAAGAAATTAGTTTGAGGTTGTTTATTATTCATTCTTATGGATATCAAAACAAGTTACTTCATGAACTTCTTGAAGTTGGCAAAAAGATTATAAAAGCATACAATGGCCTACAATTGAGTTTAAAAGTTATAAGTGCATATTTAAGAAAAAAAAAGAGGTTGAGATAGTAGAAGCAAGTTTTTCAAAGGTTGAAGAAAAGATAAGAGTTGGATAAAGATGAAAAGAATAGTAACCATAGGATTTGGAATATATTGAAAGTATTGCAAATATGGACCAACATTGAAAAAAAATATTAAAAGAAGATGTGGAATATATATTAAATACAATGGTGAATCAATCATTGATAAAAGTAGATAAAGATGGAATATCAAAGACACAAAAATACAAAATAAGAGACTTGAACTAGAAAAGGTTTCAAGAAGAAAGTGACAAGAACTTGAATTAGCCAGATGAATGTACAAACAATACCAAGAAAGGTGAGCTAGAACTCCAAGAGATGAATTGTTGAAATTGAAGAACTCTTCAACCTTGACTTCAATATATATTCATATTTAGGAAGCTTCTTGAGTGGCTTCCATCAAACTAGAAAACTTCTCAAGCTCTTTCTACCAACTTCGAAGCTTTTCGAGCTCCTTTGACTAACTATGAAGCTTCTTAAGCTACTTTTACCAACTAAGAAGCTTTTTAACTGATTTTTATTAATTAAAAAATCTCTAGAATGTTCTAAAAGGTTTTGTGAATTTCTAAAGTGTATGTCCCTAATATGGAATTATAAGAATACATGATCAACTACAAGACATAAGTAAAAATATTATTAAAAATAAAATAAAATATAAGAACATACAAATGTAGAATATAAATATGGAACCATTGCATGGAATTTGTAAAATGGTAATATATTAGACTATCATCCAAATGACAAATATGGAATCAATAATGCTAGAAAAGAAATAAGGTTTAAAAGTTGAAGGTATGATATATTTATATCATTTAAATATCATATTTTAAAGTATATATTGATGCAAAGTTGCTTATTGATTTATTTTATTTATATTATTATAGAATTTATATATATATCAATTTGACTTTTATTTTGATGTATTTGAATCATGTTGTTTTATAGTTGAAAAGATTACATCTCTATAATCTAAACAACAATAAGTTTGGTGAAATGAAAAAAGTTTGCTTTGCAACACTTTGATTGTTAAGTTTTAATGATGGTGATCTTACATCAAGAGATGATTTGAGAAGATTAGATACATTTTTGAAGTTGATAAGACATTCACTCAACTTAAATTTTATTTTTACAACCTACCGTATAAAAATAATATTTAAGATGAAGTATCAAACAAAATATGACACATGCTAAATGACAAAAATATTTGGAAGAAGTTTAAGAGCTTAAATCTCTTATAATTAAAGAATTATACTTTCATAGAAAAATTTCTAAAATTATTTTTTAAAATAGATATATTATTGAAACTTGATTTAGAAGGATATTCAAAGTTGATTTTATTATTAAAAAAATTAGAATATTTGATATCATTAAAAAAATTTAATTAAAAATATTATTAGAAATTTAAAAAATTATCAAAATTTATAGAAAGTTTTATTTTCTTACAAGATCTTAGTGTATATAGATGCTATATGTTAACTTCAATATCTAATGAATTGGATAACATCACATCTTTAACTACCTTAAATATGTTGAGTTGCAAAAGGTTAATATCATTGCCAAATGAATTGGATAATCTCATATCTTTGACTACTCATAATATATTGAGGTACAAAAGATTGATATCATTATCAAATGAATTGGAAAATCTCACATCTTTGACTATCTTTGATATTAATGATTACTCAAGCTTGACATTATTGCCAAATGAATTGAAAAACCTTACATTATTGACTACCTTTGATATTAATGATTGCTCAAGCTTAATGTCATTACCAAATGAATTGAGCAACTTTACATCTTTGACTACCTTTAATATTAGTGAGTGTTCAAGGTTGACATTATTTTCAATTGAATTTGGTAATCTCACATCTTTGACTACCTTTCATATGTCAAGGTACTCAAGGTTGACATCATTGCCAAATGAATTGAAAAACCTCACATCTTTGATTATCTTGAATATATTAAAATACTCAAGCTTGACATCATTGCCAAATGAATTAGTAAATCTTATATCTTTGATTATCTTTTGTATATTAGGGTGCTTAAGGTTGATATTATTGTAAAATAAATTATACAATCTCACATCTTTGGCTACCTTAGATATTGAATATTACTCAAAGTTAACATCATTGCCAAAGGAATTGGACAAGCTTATATCTTTAAAATCTTAGAAGAGTGTATAATAAGAAGCAATTAATTCAATCAATACAAGATAATAAGAATAGAAGTTATCTTAGAAAGACAAAATAATAGATACAACTTTTTAAAAGAATACACTTTTATAAAAATATTAAAGTTTTATCATAGAAGATAGAATATTTTTATATTATAAATTTATTTTGTATAATTTTTTTAATTGAAATACCTTATTTCTTATCTAAATTTATATATATATATATATATATATATATATGTGTGTGTGTGTATGTGTGTGTGTATGTATGTGTATATGTGTATATTTGTATATTTAATATGGTGGATTTTCTTACTATATAATTAATTATTCTTATAATAGTCCAATTGGAGGATAGAGTCTTTTTCTTGGAAAGGAGGGAAGAAGCCATGCCCTTTGCAGCATGGTATATGCCTTATTTAGTAGATGCTTAGAGAATTTTTTGAATTATCTTTGAGGATTTTATTAGCTCTAATATTTAGCATAATAAAACCATAATTTAATATATGTATTGTTTTAAATATTAATAAAAATATTTTTTAAAAAATATTTTTTTAATACATGTGTAATTTTATTTTTGTTTGTATTTTATTCCTCAACAAAGTCATCAAGAATAATTGGATGCTATGAATCCAAAATAAGCTCAAAGATCTAACTTCTTCTTTAAGAAAAAATATTAAAAATTTATTATCATCTTAAAAATATTTTTAAAAAATTAGATGATTAATATATATATATATATATATATATATATATATTAAAAATCATATCAATTTTATTTTTTTAATATATTTTTAGAATTTTTTTAAAAAAAATTTAATATAAAAGAAATATAATAGAAAATAGCACACATACAAGTAAGATATGAAGATGCATGTGTAAGGAAAAATGTAGAATAAGATAACTCTCACCTTTTATACTTCTTATTTATAAGTAGACAATACAATAGAAGATATTTTTTAATTGGTCCTTATAAGATTGTATCTTGATAATTTTACCATCTTGTGATTGATCTTCATAAGATGCTGTTCATTAACAATTCGTTGTTTTTGAATTAATCTTATTAATTATTAAAAATCACCAACTCTATCCACCATAATAAGATGTATTTTGACTTTTATACATTCTAAAGATTGACAATCCTATCAACTACAAAATCCAAGCTACCAAATCATCCATTTGACTTATTCATAGTTGACCTTTAATAATTAGCAACCAACTAATCAAAATCTTTCAATAATATATATCCATTAATTATTATTATTTTTATTTATTTTAACACTTATATGCAAATTATACTATCAAATATAATTTTTTTTATTAAACTAATAAATAAAAAAATCTTTCTTGTATTACAAAAAAACTTTTAAAATATAAAAGTAAACATGAATTAGAATTAAGACTTGAATATATCAATTTAGTATAGAGTTTCAACTTTAAAAACTGTGATGAAATAAGTATAAACTTTATTTGATTAATTGATTAACAGTCATAAATCAGCTAATATCAAATAGTATTAATTTTATTTTAAGATAAATTAAAATAATAACTAGAAAAATAATCATTAAAAATTATTATTTTAAAAGATTGAAATAAAATACATAAAAATATTAAAAAGTCAAAACTATTTTAATTAAACATAAATAATGGTTAAAAAAGCATATAAGATGGATGTTAAATAATTTTTTATTATGTAGAAAATATTATAAAATTATATAAATTCTTTGAATACTCTCTATATTTAAAGCTATTAAAAAAATTCTTAAAATAAGCTCTAAAATAGTTTTGATCTAAAATATGATATTGTTGGGAGGTCGTGTTAGAAATACAGTGTACATATACATATTTGGTTTTTTGGATTATACAAATATCTTATAAATTTATAAAAGTACTTTATTAAAACTAAAATTTCTAAAATTATCACAAAGCTTAAAATTATTTTTATTTAATTTAAAAAAACTAAAATATATTGACATATTTAAACCAAATTAATTAAAAAATATTATACTATTGAAGATTTAAAATCTTGTATAAAACCTTATACAAGATTTTATACAAGATTTTATATAAGATTTTATACAAGATTTTTGATTTTATACAAGATCTTAAATCAAGATTTTATACCAAAAATATTATACTATTGAAGATTTTTGATTTTATACAAGATTTTAAAACATGTTGTAGTAAAGATAATTTTTATAAAATATATATATATATTTTATTAAACTTAATAATGATTATATATGCATGTTAAATAAATATGTATAATTATTTTTATTAATATTAACTTTAGTTGGATTAACAAACCTAGTACTACATAAATCTTTACTTATAATAAATCCATTGTTTTAAGGAATTCTTAAAAAGAACTTTATATTAAATTCTAAATGTTAAATTCTCTCTTGAATAAAAAATATCAGAATAAAACTTATTATCAAATTTTATTTGTAATACTATATTTTTTTAATACACTATTTGATGTATTTATTTCCATGTTAAAAATTATTTTAGGAAGTATAGGTGATATTAAAAAAAATCTTGATAAATATATTTCTTTGATTTAAAAATATTACTTCTATATTTTTATTTTATTAAAATTTGGTTCTACAAATCAATAAAATAAGTAGAACAAAATCATTGAAAGAGATTTAAAACAAAATTTTAATAGTAGTTTGTAAATTTCAAAGATTATTAAATATCTTTTATAATTCTAGTTATTATCTTATTTTATTTGTTATTTTCTAAAATAACCAAATTATTCAAAAATAGATTATAAGTTGGTCAAAATGGCAGTTGAATTTATCTTTTGAAGGTCAATTATGCAATCATAAGAATAATATTTGTGTAACAAACTTTTATTATTTCTTTGAAATAAGTCTTTTTGATCTTTATATTGATTTAAAATATTATTAAAAATTGTGACTAAGCTTACATCTTTGATCACTTTTGATAGTAGCAATTGCTTAAGTTTAAATCATTGCCAAATGGGTTGGACAACCTCACATCTTTGACTACCTATGAGTTCAATTGTTATTCAAGCTTAACATCATTATGAAATGCATTTGGCAACTTCACATCTTTGAATGAGTTTTTAAAAATTAATTGCTTAAGTATAACATCATTGCTAAATAAGATAGAAAACTTCAAATCCTTGATTAAATTTAAAAAAGCTAGGCATTATGACTTGCCATTATTGGTATCTAAATCAAGTATATTAGAATTTATATTATAGATTTTAGATTTTTTTTCTCTTTTGTGTTTCCAAGTTTAAATATTAAAATATCATAAGCAAATTTGATGAAAAATAATTTGATCAATCTAATCTAATGAATTGTTGCAAAGAAATAATATAATCTAATTTTAGATAAAAATGATATTATATTATGATTGATATCATCTTTTAGAATAAGATCTTAAGAATTTGTTAAATATAAAAGAAAAAATAACATATATTACATTAAAAAAAGATTGAAGAAGAATGATTAAATCTTAGAAGAAGGTATGATTGGAAGCAATTAAACTAGTCAATATATGGTAGTAAGAGTAAGAGATAGCTCAAAAAGACAAAAAAATAGGTACAAATATCTTATAAAATATATTTTTATAAATATATATTTAAGTTTTATTATAAAGATAGAATATTCTTATATATAATGATATTATAAAAATATCTTATATTTTTTTTATATATATATATATTAATAAATTTACTTATTAGCAACATTAATCAAAAAAAATTCATTACCAACATTATATATTATGTTATTTATTTGATATAGAATTTAATATAATATTTTTATTTGATAAAAAATTATTTAATCAAAATTTTTGATTACCAACACTATAACTTTGACTTTAAGCATAATATATAAATTTAGATAATTTTTATAAAAGGATATTTAAAAATATCAATAATAAAATAATAAAGATAATACTAACTTTTATAATAGTTATTATAAAAATTGTTTTTATTTATTTATAATATTATTCAAATTATATATATATTAAAAATTATATGACATAACTTATATATTAAAGTTTTAATAACATTATATTTTAATTTAAATAATAATTATTTATTATCAATCTTATGCATATTATTTATATGCAAACTTAATGCACATTTAATATTTTATTTTAAAAAAATCTCCTCAAAAGCCAAAGGCACTGAAATTTTAATATCAATTTGGTTTAATATAAGACATAATTGTTTTTCATACATTAAATTTTAAATTTACAACATTGTTTCATAATCTACTTATACTTGGTGGTATTCCTATCATCTTTATTCAAATTTTTTTAATATGATTTTTCTTTTTAATTTAATTATAAATATTCTAAGTAAATATTATATTATGTATTTATGTAACAAAGATTTTATTAGAGTAAAATTTATTTTTCTATCACAACTAGTTTTTAACAAAATAATATATATATTTGTGATTTTTTTCTTCTAAAGATAGATTTTAAAAGAAATAATTAATTGATAAGTTATTTAAAGATTACAAGCCTTAAACTATACTTTATATGAAAGTAATTGAGACATATTTTAAGCCATTAATATATTATATATTTAAGCAAGAAGACTACTCAATTACCTATTCATTATTAAAATCTTTATAAGTATTTTTAAATAATATATTTTGAATGCTATTAGATCTAATACTTGCCTCCAATGATATTACCAAACATTAAGAATTCCTTTTAAGAACATAATACCAAACATATTATATCTCACTATCAATGCAATGAAAAATAAATCTTATTTTTAAATATTTATTTTGATTTTAATATTATAGAGAATTTAACTATTTAAGTGGTTTATTTAAAAGTATTAAAATAATATTTTTTGACATAAATCCAATAGCTATAGATTTTCTATCCTATAAAAAAAATTAAAAAATTAAAAAATCAAAAAAGTCAAAAATAAATATAAAAATAAGAAATTATTCTTTTATTTTATTTTATATTTTATATTATTATATTATTGATGATAATAGCTAGTCTTTTATATAAATAGATGTTATCAATAAAATAAAAAAAAATCTTTTTAGGTACATTTTCAAGATTTAATATAGTTTCTATATAAATTTATTAATATAACATAAATTTAAAAATAATATATTTATTGGCACAATAAATAATATTTGTGCCAATAAAAAAAAAATCTAATTTAAATTACCTTCTCTTCAAAATCAAACTTTTTCACTTTATATTCTTGATTGTTATTAATTTTAATTAGTGATGGTAAATTCTTCCTTCTTGGTATATTATCATAAGGTTTAATTAAAAAAATATTAAAAATGAGATATATTTTTATTGATTCTAATAATTAAAATTAATATTTAATTAAATTTATCTATTTTTTGATAGAATATATTTTAAACCTTTAATAATCTAATTTATTATAATACAAATTTATCTTGATATTATAATACTAAATCCATATTTTATTATCAACTTCAAATGAAGGTTGTTCTTGCCTAAAAACAATGATATCTTTTGTATTTTATAGTTTTTAAGGTCAATCTTTATAACTGTATAAAGCTCAAACAATCTAATTTTTAAATTTAGTGCTATAAGATTATCAATTTTATAAATCTAAAAATATTAAATTACCAATAATTACCATAATTAAAAATTTCTACCATTACAAAATTAAATTTGTAAAAATTTGAGTTTAGTGTATCTATGGTAGAATCTATTATATAAATAAGAATGGTGGTTTTGAAATTGATAATGACTAAAAAAATCTATATAGTCAATGACATATATTCTTTGCATTAAAAAAACTATTCCAAGATTATATAAATCTTCTGATAATTTTTTATATTTGAAGCTATTAAATTTTTTTAAAAATAAACTCTAATAATATGTGGTATATAACATATTTTATTGCTAAGAAGTGATGTTGTGATTAAAATACATATGATAGTATGTGATATTTTAGAATATATAAATGCCTTTAAAATAGAGAAGGTTTATTTCAAAATAAATTTTTTTAAGATAATTTGAAGTTGATTTTTAATTTTAATAACAAGGTCTATTAAAGTATTTGAACAAATGTTATTAAAAATTTTGAGCCAATGAAATTTTTTGATTGTATAATTTTAAAAATATAATTTCTATATTTCTAAGAAGATATTTTTTGATTAATTTTAAGTTTCATTTTTTTCTTTTGATATAAGAGAGGAATACTTAGATAAGGCAACAAATTTTTTTTATTATATTTTAAAACAATAACTAACTTCAAATTACAAATTGTAATAAAAACATACTAAAAATGGATTTAGTGGCAATTCTAGACATGTAGTGATATAAATATTTGAGTTTCTTATACTTTATATATATTACAACTAGATAAGAAGTGCTTTATAAATAATAATATAATTTTTAAAATGAATCTACAATTGCAAGGAGTTTTATGTTATAAATTTTATAACAAATTTAGATTGCTAAAAAAATTTATATAAAAAATATAATAGAGTTTAGTTTTTGTACCTATTTATAAAAATATTATATTTAGAAACATAAGTGAATATCTTTTAAATTCTATATTATACAAAAAATAAGCTTTTATATTAATATATATATTTGTAAAATTGAAAAGAATGGTATATATTCTTATATATATATATATATATATATATAGTTTTAAAAAATGATTCATTTATCAAATGCCAAAAATCAACCAGAGCATTTGTAAAATAAAAAAGGTATAATATTATATTTGAAATATTTATATTTAATTAAAAATATAATATAAAATATAATTTTTTATTCATTTCCTGCTTTGATATGTATAATATTTTATATAATTTATAGTATATATTTAATTTTGAATTAAATTATTTTAAAACTTAAATATCATAAATAATAGATAAAAAATACTTGATGGTTAATTTATTGAATATATGATAATTTAAACATATTTAATTTTTTCTTTTTCTTTTTCTTTTTCTTTTTCAAAAGAGATTGGTGTATATTTAAGAGATTTAAATCTTAAAAGTATTTTTTTATAAAAATATTATTGATATATTCTTTTACAATGCCTAATTATTAGATTGATGGATTTTAAATTAGTCTTAAAATTGGTTGAACTTGTCTTTATACGCTAACTATATAATTATAAGGACAATGCTTAGATAAAATATTTGCATATTTTTTCAAATTCAACTTTGTAGCTCTTATATTGTTATAGAGTTTTATTAATAATATTTACTTGAATGGATTTTGGTGCTACATAAGTAACAATTAAATCTTATTTTTTTGTAATTCACACATATGTTTTAGCTCTATCAAATAAAAATTTGACTTTTTAGATTTAAGACAATCTTTTTTATATTTCTTTATTAAGAAATTAAATAATATATTGTATCTAATCAATTTAAAATTTATACATTTTTAACCACAACAAACATAAAATAAGAAGATTAACTAAGAATTAAATAATGCTAAAAATTATTATATTTTTATAACTATATTTAAATATATCAAAGAAAGTATTTTTTAATTTTAATTTTTTAAAAAAAAATAGACCATTATATATATATATATATATATATTAATTTAAATTTTTATACCAAAGATATTGTGTGTTGTTTTGCAAAGTCCTCATCAAGAAAACAAGTGCAAGTTTTAGAATTTGTTATAGTAAAGGTAAAAATTTTATGGTCTTTAGGTTCTAAATGAATTTTTATTGTAATCTAAAAAGAAGATTAAGATGATAACATCCACCTTCATTAAATGATTTTATATAAGAAATTAACTATATAAATTTATTTTAATTAAAAAATTATTTTTTTAATAAATAAATATTTTTTATAACTATAATTTCTTTTAAAAAAAATACATTACTACTTTAAAAAATACTAGACAATAGTTTTAGATCTTCTAAAAATTAAATATAATCTTTCTAATTAATATCAATTTTTTTTATATATTACAATAGATCCAAAATTTTAAAATATTAATTTTTATATTAATTCATTTTTAGTTTTTAATTATAATTAATAATAATAATTTTTATAAAAATACTAAATTATTAAATTATAATTATATGAATTTCTAAAAAAAAAATTTAAAAAATTCTAATTATTAAATTTGGCAACAAAATGAATTGTTTGGTTTAACATTTGAGAATTAAACAAGTTAAGCAACAATTCTATTATATATTGTTGTAAATTCATAAAAATATTTATTTAAAATTAAAATATTATTTTAGTTAGTTTCAATTACTATTTGTCAAAATTGTGAAGAAAATGTAGATATAAAAAAACTTTTTGTTACAAAATCCATATTTTGGTAGTTGTGATATAAGTTTCACCATATTAATTACATATAGATTATAACTATATTAGAAATAATTCTACTTTGTTTAATATTACATCTTATTATTTTAAAATTTATGGAAAAAAAATCTACCAAATAAAGCTTTAATAAACATGACTTAAGATACTTGAATTATATAACTTAGAAGTTAAAATTTAATGACAAGTTGTACTTGGTTAATAAATCTTTAAAACTTAGATGTACTTCTATTAAATATCTTGGGAAGACCAACTCTTGGTATTTTAATAGATGTAGTTGTATTTTGATAATAATTTGTAATAAATTTTTTTATTAAAATAGTAAACTTGCTAAAAAATCTCCTACCATTTTTTTATCATTTTTATTAGTTATTCCTAATATTGATTGTAGTGGTAATTAAAATTGATGCTTAGCAATCATTAATTTCTTTTATTTGATTCTATACTTGTGTTTATATGCTCTTCAATTTTACTAATTTTTCATAGATAAATATATTATTACATACCAACAAATTCTACACAATAAATAAAAATAAATACTAAAAAATAAAATAATAATATAATAAAAACAATATTATTTTAAAAGAAGATGATTTGTAATATCTAAATTAAATTGATGCTATATATATATATATATATATAATTTATTAATAAAGATTAAACTCTAAAAGTTCATATATCAAATATATTAAATTTTTAAAGATATAAATCTAAACTAACTTGTAAAAATAAAATGTACTTGTGTATAACTAAATAAAAAGAAAAAATATATTTATAAGACAAAAAGGTATCAGAATAGCTAGTTTTTAAAAAATATATACACTATAAATTCTTGAGGTAAAATTAAAACACAAGAAAAATAGTGATAAAAATAAAAATTGGCCTCTTTCCTGCCTCTATATTTACTAGCTAATAAGAAGACCATATAAAAGCATCATAAGAATCATAAGGCTAACAAGTCAAGAATCAAAAGTGTAAGATGCTTTTATGTGACTTTTATGAATCTTATAAAATTAGATTTTCATAGCTATATGGTATATTTGTAAATTCAATTTATTTATTAGAAGCTTCTTTAATGTTTCTTAAGAAATATAATATCTATCTTATTTATATCTACCTACCTTATATTCTTCTATTTATTTAAATTTTATTAAGTTTTTTATTTTCTTTTTTTCTTATTTTTTTTTCTTCCTAACAATATATTGTCAAATATTAAACAAATCAATACATTATTTCAATCCTATTATAAATTGTTATCTTACAATTATTAGTTATTTTGTTGTAAAGAAGTCAATGTTTATCAAATTTGTTTTTTTTTTTTTTTATTTTTTTTTTTAAAGATATATGCCTTCATTCAAATTATATTTATACCATACAATAGAACTCCATCTACAATAAAAGAAGTATCTTCTTTGTATTATTTAATTATAATCCATATATATCTTCAACTATAAACAAGGATATTAATTAATACTAGAGATTATTCTTTTTTAGCATTATATTTTGGAAGTAGTTATATAGAATATATAAAAATTATATTCACATATTGTAATATATAATAATTTTGTTTCTTGAATTCTATCTATAATTTATAATTATAATTATTAAATATCTTTACTTCATTCCCTATTTTGGCTTAGTTCAAACTTAATCTAGAGATATACAATCAACTAATAGTTAGGACTTTGATTCTAAATGTTAAGGAAATATACTTCAGAGATTCTCAAAATCTTCTAAAATATTCTAGAAGCTTTTTGAATTAGTGAAAGTTAGTTGAGAAGCTTCCCAGTTAGTGCAAGGAGCTCAAGAACCTTCTCAATTGGTAGAAGCTACTTGAGAAGCTTCTTAGTTTGATAGAAGCTGCTCAAAAAGTGTCTTAGACAGAAGTATATATAGGGGTCAAGGTTGAAGAGTTCTTCAGTCTCAACAATACATCTCTTAGAGTTTTAGCTCACCTTTCTTCGTATTGTTTGTATACTTATCTGGTTAATTCAAGTTCTTGTTGGTTTCTTCTTGAAACCTTGTCCTAGTTCAAGTTTCTTACTTTGTATTCTTGTGTCCTTGACAATTTGTTGAGATTGACCTCATGTTCAATATCAAAGTTAAATCTTTTTTGTTAGAAAGTGGATTATCCCTCTACTTGAAGGTATATCAATGCTTTAGGGGTTGTAGATTACATTCTTCTAAATTGATATTTTCTTTATCATAATATTGGAGCTTTGTTCCTATTGTGAGAGAGTGGATCACCTCTCTTCTTGAAGGTCTTAAAGTATTTTAGAGGTTGCAGATTATCCTCTCTTAAATTGATATTGTATTCTTATAGATTCAGCTCTTCTTTCTTTTAGAATGGCTAGATGTCAAGATATTAGTATGATCAAATCTTTTGAGTCTAAGTTAGATGCTATTATAAGTGCTCTTACTACTTTATCTGCTAAGATTGCGGAGATTGAAGGGGTTGTTCCAAAACTTTGTAAAAATATAACATCTAGAGTGCTACAATCTAAATTGCATTCACCCCAAATTTTTATGCTTGAGGATGTAGTATTTCCTATGCTACACTAAGAAAATTCACCTGTTTAATAACATAAGGAACCTCGAATTAATCTTCTAGAGAAATATGATGGTATGTATTCAAAGTTCCAAGGGTTTGTCAACCAAATTTGATTAATAACAGTCCTATAATCTGATACTTATCTGAAAAAAGAATCATGGATTGGATTGGTTGGTACCTTACTTACAAGGCAAGTACTATCATGGTTTACTCCCTTGTTTGAAAAAAGATTACCAATTTTGAATAACTTTGAAGTTTTCATGGAAGCATTTGAAAAACATAACAAGGCTTGTTGGACAACAGCTAAGATCCAAGTATTATGTCAAGGGACATGCTCTGCATTAGTCTATGTATCTGATTTTAGGCAATTAATATGTGACATTAATTGGAATGAAGAAGCCCTAATAAGCTAATTTTATTGAAAATTAAGAAATGATGTGAAAGATTTGTTATTATTGCTTTTGGATCTACAATTGCTTAATAAAGCCATTAGCCAAGCCATAAAATATGATAATTGATTATTTCAATGTCGACAAGATTAATATTCAAGAAGATAATACGCAATCTTTTTGCTCAATTTGCTCATTGTTTTACAATTCCGATGTATTTTGGCCCTTAAAAGCTTCAGACAACCGCTTTATTAGATTCAGGGGCATCCACTATTTTTGTAGGTGAAGCATTCATTAAGCTTCATAAAATTCCTCTAGTACAAAAATCCAAACCTATTCATATAGAAATAATAGATAAACAACCCTTATCCTCTGATAGTATCATCCATAAAACCACACCTATAGAAGTATCATTCAAAGATCATAGAAGTCAAATTGTATTAAATATTTTTAGGACTCCTTCAAATCCTATTATTCTTGAATTGTCTTAGTTAAAAAAATATAATCCAT
The DNA here is from genome assembly GCA_036785485.1 of Physcomitrellopsis africana. Classification (NCBI taxonomy): domain Eukaryota; kingdom Viridiplantae; phylum Streptophyta; class Bryopsida; order Funariales; family Funariaceae; genus Physcomitrellopsis; species Physcomitrellopsis africana. Next base: position 156,231 of record JAWRVF010000010.1, read on the forward strand.
CTATAGATTAGAGGTTGAAAAGAATAACATTTTCAATAGAGATATTTATAAATTTTTTTTATAAAAAGCTATAAATTGATAAATCTTTATTTATTGGAGCAAGGACTTTTATAAGATTGGCTGAAGAAGATACATTATTTTTTATTTATGTAATTCCAATTAAAAAAGATATGACTTCATCGGCAAGTATTTCAAAGTAGTATAGCAAATTTCAAGATGTTTTTTAGAAGAAGAATGCTAATATATTGCTGAAAAACTGACCATACGATTGTGCTATGGATCTTCAAAAAAGAACGCAACCACCTTTTGGTCCAATCTATAATCTTTCTAAAAATGAGCTTTTGGTATTGAAAGATTATATTGATGAAAATCTTACAAAGAACTTCATCAAGTATTCAAAGTCTTCAACATATGCACTTATACTTTTTGTGAAGAAAAAGGATGGTTCTTTGCATATGTGTGTTGATTATTAGGGATTGAATAAGATAATAATGAAGAATTGTTACCCACTACCATTAATCTTAGGACATTTGGAACAACTTAGCCCAGTTAAGATCTATACTAAGATAGATATTTGTGGAGTATACAACCTGGTACAGATCAAGGAGAGAGATGAATGGAAGACCGCATTTTCGACAAGGTATGGATATTTTGAATATAATGTCATGTCCTTTGGACTAACAAATGCACCCGCTATCTTTTAGCATTTAATGAATGACATCTTTCAAGAGTAGTTGGACAAGTTTGTCATGATTTATCTTGATGACATCTTGATCTATTTGAAAAACTTGGAGGAATATAAGAGACATGTCAAGTTGATATTACAAAAGCTATAAGATACAAGTTTGTATGCCAAATCAAAGAAATATATATTTCATCAACTTAAGATGGAATTTTTGGGATACATTGTATCTACTAAGGATTTGACAATAGATCCTAAGAAAGTAGAGGCGGTTATGCAATAGGACATTCTAAAGACTGTAACAAATATATAATATTTTCTTGCGTTTGCTAACTTCTATCAGATCTTCATCAAAAATTACTCTTAAGTTGTTGCCTCTCTTATTCAATTGATATGTAAGGATAAGTTAGAATGGGGCCTCAAGCGGAGAAGGCATTCCATGATTTCAAGATGGCATTTATTACAGCCCTAATATTGGTGCATCCAAACTTTAAACAGGCATTCTATATGGAAACTAATGCTTTGGATTTTGCACTATAGGCCGTACTTTTACAAATGGGTATAGACAATAAACTCCATTTTATTGCATTTTATTCTCAAAAATTCTCTATTATCAAAATTAATTATAAAATCTACAATAAAGAGCTTCTTGCTATTGTGGATTTTTTTTAAGAACGGCATCATTTTCTTGAAGGAACAATGTATCTTGTGATTGTATATACAAATCACAAGAATATAGAATATTTTATAGTGTGTTATGCCCCAGTAGCCTGCGTTTTTGTTTGTGCCCCAATTTTGAAAAATGATGATAATATTTGTTGGTTCATTGAGGTCATCCTGTCTAAGGTTATGATCATCTTGATCATCATCATTAAAGGTTATCCTAGTCTTGTGGGATTATGGATTTGATGTATGATCTAAATCAGTCTATAGATGGTATGGCTAGGGTTCCAATAGAGTTTCTGAAGCTTGTTCTAGATGCTGAAAAGGTGAAGATCTGTGCATATATAGATAGTAGTTTTGAGAGTATCAGGTCTAGTATATTTAGTATGGATGTTGAGGAGCATTGTTCTGATAATCATTCTTTGGTTGTTACGAGTAATATTCAGAACAGGTTTGATAATATACTGGGAAAACCTGCTGTCTGTAAGGCTGTCCTAATGACTGGTGTGTTGAAGGGAGCACCTTGTAGACGTAAGGCTAAGTATTGTAGTGACTATTGTGGTTATCATTCTAATTATGATATTTCTGTATTAGCTAAGAATCAAAAGGATGATGAGGTCAACTATTGTAAGGGTACAGTATTGTATGGTCCATTGAGAGATATTCCTTGTAGGAATAAGGCTAAGGCTAATTCTGTATATTGTAAGAGGCATGTCAACTATAAGCCCCCTTATAGATCTAAACATAGTCATAGTATTTTTATTGAAAGAGATTCTATTCATACAGAGATAGTAGGGGGGCTTGAAGATGCTAATACTTCTATTAGTGCTTTAACTGTACCGATAAGTAATGAAGTATCAAAAGTAAAGAATGAGGAGATAGTAGGATCAGAGCTGCACATTCCTATGGATTTTATGAAGGTAATAAACGCTATGACTGAAGAACAACAGAAAAATAGGTTTGATAAAGAGATGGAGAGGCATGCTAAAGTGTGTAGTATTAATGGTGAGAAGGCTATAAAAGAATACAAAGAGAAGTTATTACAAGTAGAGAGGCCTGAAATTATAGTAAATGTTATGCCCTTGTCAGAGCAAGTAGGTTTAGAGGAACAAGAAGTACCAGAGGTTTATAAGAAGCTTGTGAATACTTCTATAGACTCTATTCCTGTAGGTTTGCCTAAAAATTATAAAGATTCTGTTGATATAATCAGGTATCTTAGAAGAGAGTGTACTAGTCATATAGCTACAACCAACTGTGATACCAAGAATCATGGTGTTCTTGGTAAGTATGTTGTACCTCCTTGGGTACCTACTAAACCTATGGAACCAAAAAAACCAAAAGATCCTGATGCAGGGGATCACCCTTTTCTTATATATCTTTCAAACAAACAAGTTGATGAATCTAGATATGATACTTACGATAGTTTCTTTAGGAGTATAAATGCTTCTCTGGGATTTGATGTGCCACAGCAGGATCTAGATACAGCAAGAAGAATGTTAAAAATAAAGAATAATATAGAGGTTCCTATTAGAAGAATAAAGTACTTTGAAAGGTCTACATATATAAAGGTAATAGTGTATGATGATGAACTAAAAGATGGAAAGCCTGTTAAATTATATAATTTTGACTTTGTACCTAAAGAACATACAGCTTATCTTATAAGAAAAGGTTCATATTTTCCATATAAATGTATAAAGCATAAGTATAGTAAGCAATTATAGTAGACCATGATCTCTTATGACATCTAATGAAGGAAATATCTTGATTATATACTTACTTCTTATGCTAAATGCTTCTGTACTATTAGTACCCTTAAAACTTCTCTTTATCTGACTACTTAATATATGTACCTGATGATCTTTTAACATCTCTCTTAACATGTCTATACAGTAAGCTGATGGTAAAGTGTTCCATATGTTGGAAAGTCTTTTATAGTCATTGTTTGCAATTAATCCCATTATATAGTCTACAGCTTCTTTATGAATATACTTGTCAGAACTACATACCCCTTTGAATCTAAACTTTACAATATTCTCTATACCATTCTTTACTATATAGTTAGCATAGATTTTCTTGGCTACATATATACCTCTTACGCATATTGGAAGTTCTGTCTTAACTTGCCCTGGACTGTTTCCAAACAATGACAGATCTACTTTGCTTATATCTTCAGATCTGAGAAATAGACTATCTGTGTCCATACCATATTTAAAGTCAATCTTTGATATGAAGTTATCATACATATATTCTCTAGCATAAGCATATATCAGGATAGCTATGATTGTGGGAGACTTAATTTTGAGGTCTTCTTCTTTGATGTCTCTTTCCAATAGCCACAATCCTTCATTGACAGATATGACAGATACATTTTCTTTTTGCTTATTAATAAACCTATCACATGATTCCATATTATCACATAAAATACTATTCTTTTTGAATGGCAACTGTCCTATTTTACCACTTAAAGAATTCATAATAAATTTAAGACATTCTCTCAATGCACGGTTATACAACTTATTATTTAGGTCTTTGTAGGTATCTTGTTCCATCTTTTGTCTCATGATAGGTTCAAGATAGTCTTTGAATATAGGCCCACACTTCATGTTATATACATATCCTTCATGTACTTTAAATGTTCCATTATACCTTATAAGAAGTTTCAAACTAATACTATCACTCCAACATGTAAATTCTTTATTATGATCCCAGTCTAGTGTACCATCTTCATTTCTGTAAGGTATTATCTTATCTCTTGGCTGACTAGTTATTGTGACTTTGTATATACCTATCTTATCATCATAAATAGTACTAGATTCTTTTATTTTTATATTATCACAGCTCCATGTGCCTATAGAGGTATCCAATATTTTGGTAATATAAGGATACTCTTTATTTATCATTACATATGGATACAAAGATACTACATCTATAGACTGCACATCATAGTATTTCTCTTCCATAGCGTTAAAGACTTGACATCTACCTCCTACTAAAGCTTGTCTTATCTTCTTATCAAATACAGGGTCTTTAATAACTAGAAGCTTACACTTGATGGTCATACCATCAAGTTTATGAATAGTAGACAAGGAATACCTAAAAGCAGACATAGACATCTGTAATAATGTCAAAGACCTGTCTATCAAGAGGTTTGAATCTATAGATTCAAAAGTCTTTCTAGCCTTGAAGTACAACTCTTTTAGAGATAATATATCTTTTATAGCATAGTCTTTTATCTTGTCAACATTATCTTTCATGTATAGCTCAAAGATATTCTTATAAACACTGCTTTGTACTATTGCATGATCTAGGTATCCTTTTGAGACATTACATTTAAAACCTATTGTAGCATTCTTCAAGGATGATAACATGAACTTGTATAGATCCTTAGATCTTATATTATTATATTTAAATTGCAATACTCTACCATGACTGTCTAATACAGTACCTTTAAGTTCTCTGCTTTTAGATGTTAGTATTTTCATAAGTATGTAATCATCAAATACACCATTATTGTAACCTACCAACAGGATGTTCTTATCTCCTACATGCTCATGTATAATCTTAAATATATCCATAGAGATATCATCATCTAACGTATCCTTACCTATAATACCTTATGTCTGCTCCCCACCCATACAGAACACATAAGACATCATGTAAGGTATCATCTTAAAAGTATTAGGTTCCGCGTAAGTTTCCATATCATAGAACATATAACCCTCATAATCCAAGTCCATTTCATAGTTAAAACTTATACTATCTCTCATGTTAACATCTTCTATTAGCCCATCATATATATAGTAATGAGCATTATGTAATACAAGGATTGCCTTATACTTTGACTCAAAAAAACTACAATAGAGAGAAACAGGCTTTCCATCTTTTATACTATCAACATATACAACAACCTTTATGTTAGTAAACTTTTCAAATCTTTTTATAGATCTTATAGTCACCTCAGAGGTAGTCTTAAGTCTCATCTTATTCCTCATTAAAGCTATATCGAAAAAGATATCAGGTTGTATGATATGATGGATGCAATTAAAGAAACAATCATACATACCATAATATTCAGGACATTCTAAGACCTTAAGGCATCTGGTATAAGCAGTGCTGAAGATATAGCCACCTTTAGCACCCCTAGGCTTATCATAGACAATCTCAAACATACTAGTCAAGATGCTAAACTCTCCCATGCCATGTCCATATTTTTTGTTTCAATCTTCCTCATGACCATCATATTCTTCATATAGATTAGTATAATGTCTAGACTTCAACATAAACAATGCTATATCTAGTCCTTTGTGTATATTATCTGAGAGAGATAGCAGCCTATTCCTCGTCAAGGATATTCTCTTAAACATCTCGTGCCCAGCTGTTATAGTAAGAACTAAATTCCTAAAAGCACTTTCCCTTGAAGCAAGACAGTAATGGACAACATCTGTAAACTCTGAAAATGCCACATCATCTCATTTAGTCCTAGAGACTCTATCATATATAAGAGAAGTACCCACATTTTGTGATACAACATGAAATCCACTCTCCAACAAAAAGTCATCACCTGCATAACTGCATTCAGAAGATGATGTACTACCAGTAGGATGATCAACATTCTCATGAAAGACATAGGACCCCATAATCCCACAAGACTAGGATAACCTTTAATGATGATGATCAAGATGATCATAACCTTAGACAGGATGACCTCAATGAACCAACAAATATTATCATCATTTTTCAAAATTGGGGCACAAACAAAAATGCAGGCTACTGGGGCATAACACATTTTTAATTGCCACCAAGCTCAATAGAATATATCGCTATCTTGATTTAACTTTATTATTACTTATCGACTTGAGAAGCAACAAGAATTGTCTGATGCTTTATTGAGTAGATCATATCTTATACCCAAGATAGGAGAGGTAGTATTTGATCAACAACACATAACTTTGTTGAAATCAGAGTAATTTTGTCTTTGTGTCACTATTACATCGGCACCTATTAATTCTAATTTCCTCAATAAGATCTGTGTTGCAATCATTAATGATACTTTGATCCTTAATGTCAAGCATTGCTTGAAAGAAAATACTGATAAGTTCAAACTTAAGTAAGATCTTCTACACTTTGAAGAACGTTTGTATTTTCCAGAAAGACCAATACAACTGCGTATTCTTCAATCTTGCCATGACTTTCCAACTACAAGTCATTTTGGATTTAAGAAGACCTTGGAACTTATTTCTCAAGATTTTTTATGGCGTCAAATGTGGAAGGTAGTGAAGGACTTTGTATTCTCTTACAACATCTGTTCAAGGTCCAAAAATCTACGCCATCGCCTTTATGGACTCTTATAATCTTTGTGTATTCTAAGACGGTTATGGTCTTTTATCTCAATGGATTTCATTATAGATCTACCACCATTCAATTCATTGGACAACATCTTTGTAGTGCTTGATCGACTTACAAAAATTGTTCATTTTATTCTTTGTAAAAATATTGTGTTTAGTGAAGAAACAATAAGGCTCTTTCTCAATAATATATATTTATATCATGGCCTATCAGATGATATTGTATCTAATCAAGGATCCCAGTTCATATCAAAGTTTTAGAAATATATTTTTGAAATATTGAAGGTCAATATTAAACTTTCTTCAATTTTTTGTCCTTAAATTGATAGCCAAACAGAACAAGTTAATCAAATTTTAGAACAATATTTAAGATGTAGTATTAATTATCAATAAGACAATTGGATCTCATATCTACTATTAGTAGAGTTTGCATATATTAATACTATTCATGCTTCAATTCAACAAATATCGTTTTATTCCAACTATGGATAAAATCCAAAGCTTGATCTGTGGAATATGCTAAAGAAAAATAATCCAATGGCTAAAGGATTTGCAAAGCATCTATCGCAACACCAAATAACTTTGAAGCTTCAATTACAAGCAAGTCAAGATGCTTATAAGGTATTTGCACATAAATTTAAAAATCAATCATTTACTTTTTATATTAGAAATAAGATATGGCTTCTTTGATAAAATATCAAAACCAAGCAGCCATGCGATAAATTGAACTATTGAAAGTTGGGACCATTTTCTATCCAGGAGTAAATCAATTTAGTAGCATATTACTTGAAATTACCACCTGTTATGAAGGTACATTTAGTTTTTCATATCTCTCTTTTAGAACCTTATAAAGAGTCGTATATTTTGAGAAGAGTATAATAATCATTGCCTAATACCAAAATCAAAGACCATGAAGAATACAAGGTTAAAAAGGTATTTGATTCAAGGCAAAAGTGGAGCAAATTGGAATATCTTATTTACTAACAAAGCTATGATATTAATGAGTACATATAGAAATTGGCTAAAAATCTTGCCAATGCACCTTAAAAGGTATAAGAATTTCATTGACTCTATTTTCACAAATCCAAATGTACTCAATGATAATTTCTTAGTGAAGATTGGATTTAAAGAATATTCATAAAGAGAAAAAGAGTTAAATTAAAGCTTTCATCAGTATGTAGTTGTTTGTTCCAAGATAGAATAGAATGGTAGAAGCAAGTTAGTTATTATATCAAATCTTCAAGTATTGAAAGAACAAGACTCAAAAGATTTGTTTGCCATGCAAGCTTTAAACGAATTAGTCCAATTTTCACAGCCTTCAATTGAACAAAGTAAGGACAATTTATTTTAGTACCAAGTATAACCTTGGTTGGAGCCATTAGGACCAAGATCTAATTGTGCAAGTCTTGATTCCAATGCTTAAGCTTTAGTGATATTGCTTGAACTTGAAAAGATAAATCCTTTTAGTCCTGAGATCCTGTTTAGAGGATGTTTTGAAGGCCGCAATAAAGATCAGATCTTTGAATGGGATGTTTCAACAATGGAGGTACTAGCTCAAGGCCATAGTCAATTTCTTCAAGGACCAATAGAATCCATTGTCCAAGAATGGAGAACATAATACATAGCTTTACTAGTGCAACGTATTCTTGATTTCTTACATATGTAATAAGATCAAGCTTCTCTTAGAACTCGTTGCTAGAGAAGAGAGTGATGTTAGGAACATATACTTTAGAGGTTCACAAAATCTTTTAGAATATTTTAGAAGCTTTTTGAATTAATGAAAGTCAATTAAGAAGCTTCATAATTGATGAAAGTAACTCAAGAAATTTTCTAGTTAGTGGAAAGAACTCAAGAAGCTTCCCAGTTGGTAGAAGCTACTCGATATTAGGGACATACACTTTGAAGGTTCACAAAACCTTCTAGAACATTCTAGAAGCTTTTCAAGTTAGTGAAAGTCGGTCAAGAAACTTCTTAATTAGTGAAAGTTGGTTGAAAAGTTTTTTAGTTAATGGAAGCTGTTTGAGAAGCTTCTTAGTTTGATGGTAGTCGCACAAGAAGCATCCTAGACATGAATATATATAAGAGTTAAGGCTGAAGAATTCTTCAGTCTCGACAATGCATCTCTTGGAATTTTTAACTCACCTTTCTTAGTGTTGTTTGTGTATTCATCTATTTAATTCAAGTTTTTATTGATTTTCTTCTAAAAACCTTATCCTAATTCAAGATTATTATTTTTTATTCTTGTGTCGTTGACAATTTGTCGAGATTGACCTCATTTTCAATATTAGAGTTGGATCCTTTTTATTAGAGAGTGGATTATTTCTCTACTCAAAGGTATATCAATACTTTAGAGATTATAAATTACCCTCTTTTAAATTATTATTTTCTTCATCAATATTAGAGCTTTGTCTTTTTTGTGAGAGAGTGGATCATCTTTCTCTTTGAAGGTCTTAAAGCGTTTTAGAGGTTGCAGATTATCCTCCTTTAAACTGATATTATTTTCTAATAGATTCTTTTTTTTCTTTCTCTTGAAATGGTTGGAGGTCAAGACATTAGTATGACCAAATCTTTTGAGTCCAAGTTAGATGCCATTTTAAGTGTTCTTACTGCTTTGTCTGCTAGGACTGTGGAGATTGAAAGGGTTGTTGCAAAACTTTGTAATGATACAACATCTAGAGTATTACAATCTAGAATGCACCACTCCCAACTTCTACACTTGATGATGCAGTACTACCTATACTATGCCAAAAAAATCCGCCTATTCATCAACATAAAGAGCCTCAAGTTAATCTTCCAGAGAAATATGATAGTACGCGTTCAAAGTTTCAAGGATTTGTCAATCAAATTTGATTGATAACAGTTCTACAACCAAATATTTATCCAACAAAAGAATCACAAGTTGGATTGGTTGGTACCTTGCTTACGGTGCAAACACTATCATGGTTTGCTACCTTGTTTGAAAAAAGATCACTAATTTTGAGCAACTTTGAAGTTTTCATGGAAGTATTTGCAGAAGCATTTAGAGAATATGATAAGACTCATTTGGCAACAGCTAAGATCCGAGCATTACATCAAGAGGCACCCTCTATATCAATCTATGTATCTGATTTTAGGTAATTCGCGTGTGACGTCAATTGAGGATGAAAAAGCCATAAAGAGCCAATTTTATTGAAAATTAAAAGATGATGTGAAGGGTCTATTATTGTCACTCTCGGATTCACAATCACTTAATGAAGCCATTAGTTAAGCCATAAAATGTGATAATCAATTATTTCAATGTCGACAAGATTAATGTTCATGGATTTCAATAAGACAATATGCAATCCAACATTCTCTTGCTACATCAACAAGTTTTTCAAATTCACACTCAAAAGTAGAAGATATGCAACTTGATGTAGTACAATTTAAACCTCTTAGTCCACAAGAAAAGAAGCATTGGATGGAAGAAGATCTATGCTTATATTGTGGCAAAGAAGGCCACAAGGTTGATAATTGTCCAAAAAAACAAAATCGATACATTACCAAAACCAAGAGTGCAATTATTTAGAAAAACGACAATGTTCAACCACAGTAGGGACCATGCGGCTAGACAACCCAACATTACAAAACTATTCAGGTTCCTCTTTTTTTGCTCAATCTGCTTGTTATATTATAATCTCTTTGTATTTTGGCCCTCAAAAGTTTCAGACGACTACTTTGTTAGATTTAAGAGCATCCACTTATTTTGTAGATGAGACATTCACTAAGCTTCACAAAATTCTTCTAATACAAAAATCTAAACCTATTCATATAGAGATAACAGACGGACGACTTTTATCCTCTAGTAGTATCACCCATGAAACCATGCCTATAAAAGTGTCATTCAAAGATCATAGAAGTCAGATTGTATTCATCATTATCAAGACTCCTTCAAATTCTATTATTCTTGGTTATTTTGGTTAAAAAAGTATAATCTATTTATAGATTAAAAGATGCAAAGAATAACATTTTTGATAGAGATTCCTATAAAAAAAAAATATGTAAAAGGCTCCAAAATAATAAACCTTTATTTATTGGAGCAAAGGCTTTTGTAAAATCGGCCAAAGAAGCTACACCATTTATTATTTATGCAACTCCAATTAAAAAAGATATGACTTCATCAGCAAGTATCCTAAAGCAATATAACGAATTTCAAGATGTTTTTCAAAAAAAGAATGCAGATATATTGTTGGAGTATCGACCATATGATTGTGCTATAGATCTTCAAGAAAGAACGCAACTACTTTTTGGCCCAATCTATAATCTTTCTCAAGATGAGCTTTTGATATTAAAAGATTATATTGATGAAAATCTTGTAAAGAACTTTATCAAGCATTCAAAGTCTCCAACAAGTGCACCTATACTTTTTGTGAAAAAGAAGGATGGTTCCTTGCTTATGTGCATTGATTATCAAAGATTGAATAAGATAACAATAAAGAATCATTACCCACTACCATTAATCTCAAAACTTTTGGAACAATTTGGCCAAGCCAAGATCCATACTAAGATAGATCTTCATGGAGCATACAACCTAGTATAAATTAAGAAGGAAAATGAATGGAAGACTGCATTTTGGACAAGATATAGATATTTTGAATATAATGTCATAACCTTTGGATTAATAAATGCACCCACTATCTTTCAGCATTTAATAAATGACATATTTTAAGAATATTTCGACAAGTTTGTAGTGATCTATCTTAATGACATCTTGATCTATTTGAAAAATCTGGAAGAACACAAGGATCATGTTAAATTGACATTACAAAAGCTGCGAGATACAAATTTGTATCCCAAACTAGAGAAATATGTATTTTATCAATCTCAGATGGAATTTTTGGGATATATTGTATCTATTGAAGGTTTGACAATAGATCCCAAGAAGGTAGAGGCGGTTATGCAATGGGCCATTCCAAAGATTGTAAGAAACGTACAATATTTTCTTGGATTCGCTAATTTCTATAAAATCTTTATAAAAAATTACTCTCAAGTTGCCACCTCTCACATGCGATTGATATGTAAGGACAAGTTAGAATAGAAGTCTTAAGCACAAAAGGCATTCCAAGTGTCACGGACATAAGATTTATTCCACTAAATTATCTAAATAATAATAGACCAATAGAAGTAGGTAAAATAAGTTGATTTGATAATATCTGATAGAAAAGCTTCTTAGAAGCTTTATAGATGTGGAATCACCTTTATACATATCTATAGGTGATTGGTAGGTTAAAAACTTGGTCAACAAGGTAGCCACATGGCGCACATGTTGATAGCTTGTAGAACAAGCTAGCCATGTGTCACACATGTTGGTAGCTTGCGGAATAAGCCAAATACGTGGCGTACATGTGAGAAACTTGTCGTGCAAGTTTGATAGGTGTTTTGCAAATTAGACACGTGTATGAGGTCCTATAGAATACCACCACGTAGCTCTTAGTTAAATAATATTTATAGAGGCAAGAGTGAAGCCCTCTTCACTCTTGTCAATTCCATTCCTGGTTCTAGTCTAGTTTCAAGAGTCTTCATGTTTCTAATCTTTGGCAATAGCCATTCCAATTTTTTTTGAATATACATACTTTCTTAATTCCATTTTGTGACTTTTACTTTGATACAATTTCCATTAGATTATGCATTTCTTTCTAATTCATGTCCTTAATACCAAGATATCAAGATGGCATTTATTAAAGTCTCAATATTGGTGCATCCAAATTTTATAAAGTCATCCTACCTGGAGACTGATGCTTCAGATTTTACACTAAGGATTGTACTTTCACAAATAGATACAGATAACAAACTCCATCTTGTTGCATTCTATTTTCAAAAGTTTTCAACTACCAAAATCAATTATGAAATCCACGATGAGGAGTTTCTTCATATTATGGATTCTTTTGAAGAATGGTGTCATTTTTTTGAAGATGCAATGCACCTTGTGATTGTATATACAGATCATAAGAACTTAGAATATTTTATATCAGTTTGGATTCTCAACCGCCGCCAAGCTCGATGGAATATGTTACTATCTTGATTTAACTTTGTTATTATCTATTGCCTGGAGAAGCAACAAGAATTATCTGATATTTTATCGAGGAGATCATATCTTGCACCAAAGATAGGAGATGTAGAATTTGATCAATAATATACAGTCTTGTTGAAACAAGAGAAATTTTGCCTCTGTGCCACCATTACATCGATGCCAATTGATTTCAATTTCGTCAATGAGGTACGTGTTGCAATCACTAATGATGCTTTGGCCTTTGATATCAAGCGTCACATGAAAGAAAATGCTGATAAATTCAAATTTGTGGAAGACCTTTTATACTTTGAAAAACATTTGCATATTCTTGAAGGACCAATACTATTGCGGATTCTTCAATCTCGCCATGATTTTCCAACTGTGGGTTACTTTGGATTTAATAAGACCTTGGAACTTATTTCTTGAGATTTTTGATGGCCTCAAATGTAGAAGGCAATGAAGGACTTTGTGCTTTCTTGTGACATCTGTTCAAGGTCCAAAAATCTTCAACATCGCCCTTATAGACTCTTACAACTCTTGCGTGTTTCAAAATGGGCATGGTCCTCTATCTCAATGGATTTCATCATGAATTTATTGCCATTCAATTCATTAGACAACATCTTTGTAGTGGTTGATCGACTTACAAAAATAATTCATTTCATCTCTTACAAAAAGATTACGTCTAGTGAAGAAACGACAGGGCTTTTTTTTGGCAATATATATATTAATATCATGGCCTACTAGATGATATTGTATACGATCAAGGATCCTAGTTTATATCTAAGTTTTAGAAATGTCTTTCTGAAATATTAAAAGTAGATATTAAACTTTTTTTGGCTTTTTATCCTCAAACTAATGGCCAAACAGAACGAGTTAACCAAGTTTTAGAGCAGTATTTACAATAGAGCATTAATTATCAACAAGATGATTGAATCTTGTATCTACCATTAGCGAAGTTTGCATATAATAATATTATTCATGCTTCAATTTAGCAAACACAATTTTATTCCAACTATGGATATCATCCAAAGCTTCATCTATAGAGTACGCCAAAGAAGAACAATCTAGTAGCTGAAGGATTTGCAAAGCAACTTTCGTAACATCAAACAACCTTGAAGTTTCAGTTACAAGCAACTCAAGAAACTTACAAGGCATCTGCAGATAAATTTAGGAATCAATCGCTTGCTTTTTATGTTGAGGATAAGGTATGGCTTCTTTCACGGAATATCAAGACCAAGTGACCATGCAATAAATTAGACTATAGAAGGTTAAAACCCTTTTGTATCTAGAAATAAATCAATCCGGCGGCATATCGCTTGGAATTACCATCTGCTATGAAGGTACATCCAATTTTTCATGTCTTTTTTTAGAATCTTAGAGAGAGTCGCATATTCCAAAAAAAATACAACAATCGCCGCTTAGTATCAAAATTGAAGACCATGAAGAATATGAGGTGGAAAAAGTATTTGATTCACGACGAAGATGGGGCAAATTAGAATATCTTATTCATTGGCAGGGCTATGACATTGATGAGTGCACATAGGAACCGGCCACAAATCTCGCCAATGTGCTTCAAAAGGTATAAGAATTTCATCGATTCTATCTCCATGAATCCAAATGTATTCGATAATAACTTCTTAGTGAAGATTGGTTTCAAAGAATATTCATAAAGAGAGGGAGAATTAAACTAAAGCCTTCATTAGGATGTAGTCGTCTGTTCTAAGATAGAATAGAGCCATAGAAGCAAGTTAATCACCATATCAAACCTCCAAGTAGCGAGAAAAGAAGACTCAAGAGATTTGTTTGCCACGGAAGTTATAAATGAACTAGTGTTGTTTTCACAATCTTTAACTAAGCATAGTGAGGACAATATATTTCAACACCAAATATGACCTAGATTGGAGCCATTAGGAGCAAGATCCAACCATACAAGTGTCACGGATATAAGATTTGTTCCAATAACTATTTAACTAATATAGATTAATAAAAATAGATAAATAAGTTAATTTGATAATATCTTAGAAAGAAGCTTTTTAGAAGCTTCATAGACATAGAACCACCTTTATACATGTCTATAAGTGATTGATAGGTTAGAAACTTGGTCAACAAGCTAGCCACATGTCATACATATTAATAGCTTGTGGAACAAGCTAGCCATGTGTTGCACATGTTGGTAGCTTGCGGAACAAGCAAAGTACGTGGCGCACATGTAGAAAACTTATCTTGCAAGTTTGACAAGTGTCTTGCAAATTAGACATGTGTAGGAGGTCCTATAGAATACCGCTGTCATATTGTAATTGCTTACAATATGTAAAATTGACTTAAAATGCATAATGTGTTTATAGATTTAGATATGTGTTAGAATGGTTAGTAAAGTAAATTAAAAGGAGTTGGTATAAGAAACTTTATTTTAGATTTTTATTTAGTTTGGTTATGGGGTTTAAATTATATAGAACCTAAATATTTAGTACGAAACCTTGAGAGAAGGTTGGAGTTTAAAAGATGAACAATTAAACTACTAAGAGGTTTATTTGGAAGGGTAAAGACAAAGAATGAATGAATGAAGACAAGAGATGAAGTTCTTCATTCCTATTGGTCAATGGTTATACCCAATAGGCTTTGAGGAGGCTACCCGCGACAAGAACAAGGGTTTCGGCAACTTCAAAGAGACCATTCAAAAATCAAAGACTAGGATTAAAAAGCTTATTTTTTGGGCTACAATTTTGGTATAAAAATCAAGGGATTTGAAGTTTTAATGAGAGAGAAGTAGGCACTTGAAGTTAAGGTATACAAATTGTACCTACTATCACTCTTTTGAGGATTGGAGAAGTTGTATGAGAGCTCTTGGAGATCGGAAGGTACAATTAGAGAGGTGATTTCAAGCTCTACATATGATGTAGAAGAATTACTACAATTGCAATCCTAAAGAAGGAGATATTAAGAGTCAAAGATAGTAGATTGAATTCCAAGGCAGTAAGTAGGCTGTTTTGTTGATAGTGATGGAATTTGCCATATCTTGAGTTTTTGGAAGAAGTTTTGTTTCAAACTTTCTAATAAGGTGTATTATTATGCTAAAAAGCTATATATCAAAATTTCATAGCATTTGGACTTTTAAATTGTGAGATATAAAGAATTTAGTATAGAAGTGTTTATAAACAAGGGTTTGAAGCTACTGCTAGGATTTTGGTGATATCTAAAGATTGGTAATGAATCAACAGTTAAAATTTGTGATGGTAGTTGTGAAGAATACATCAGTACATCATGTAATATTAAAGTAGATATAGATGGTTGGATTAAAAGTTATGGATTATTGAAGTTTGAAAAAAAAATTCGTTCCTACGGGAGAATGAGGGTTTTAGAGCATTTGTTATGTTTTGAGTGGTTTGATGAAATAAGACTTATGTATTGGATGTAATAGCCCTATGAAGAAATATTTTATATAAATTTAGGGATTTTGTTACACTTGGATCTTGATTGAGTAATTAGTGGCAGCCAGAAGCCCAGTGCTTTCTTGAGGCAAATTCTCTCTATCTTGACACTGCCACGTATAAATAGAGACAAGAGTGAAGCCTTCTTCATTCTTGTCAACTCCTTTCTTGCTTCTAGCCTAGTTCAAGAGTCTCATGTATTTTCTAGTCTTTGATAATAGCTATTCTAGTTTCTTCTTGAATATACATACTTCTTTATTTCTATCTTGTTATTTTCTTTTGACATAGTTTTTTACTAACTTACACATTTGTTTTAATTTGTATCCTTGATAGATTGACAAGAGTGAAATTATAATATTAGAGCTTTGTCTCTTCTTAATTAAAAGTGGATTATCCCTTTTTCTTAATAAGACATAAGCATATTAGAAATTATAGATTATCCATTTCTAAACTGATATTGTTCCTAGAAATTTTTCTTTTGTCCTTGAATGTTTTATTTTATAGTGAGAATAGACATTTTTGTTTTTTCTATTATAGTATCATGGCAGAGCTTGTTGAAATGAAGAGTGCAGTAGTACAAATGGAAGAGCAAATGAGAGAATTAATGCTCACAATGCATCAATTCAATACACCACCAAAAATAGCAACAAGATTAGCAGGAAGCAAAGATATAGAGATGATTCAAGCTGCTTCAAGCTATACCACTTTACCTACAATTGAACATCATTCAAGCATAAAAGAACCAAAGATTAATTTGTCAAAGAAGTTTGATGGTAGTAGATCTAAATTTCGAGGATTCATCAATCAAATACAACTAGTGATTGAACTTCAATTCCAAAGTTATTCAATTTAGGGATCACAAGTCAGGTTCATTAAAATACTACTGTCAAGTTCTGCTTTATCATGATTTTTGTCCTTTCTTGAATGACGTGATCCAATACTGGATAATTTGGAAGCATTTTTAGCAAAATTTTGATCTATGTATGGAAAACATGATGCAATTCGTGTTGCAATCAATAAGATCCATATCTTGTGACAAAGCAATTAATTAGTGACATCATATGCTTCACAATTTTGAGAATTAGCAATTGACATCAAGTGGGATGATATTGTGCTTATTAGCCAATTTCTCTATGGATTATAATATGAGATAAAAAAATTGATGCTCAACCTATCAGATCCTCAGACATTAAATTAAGCAATTGATTTTGCTGTGAAGTATGACAATTGGCTTTTTGAATTTTGATCAAAGAGTTGCATAAGGGAGCCCCAATATTATTACAATACAATGGCAACATCAACATCTTCTTAATATGTATATTCAAAAGTAGAAGACATATATATTGACTTAGTACGTTTCAATCCTCTTACTGAATAAGAAAAGACTTGTTGTCGTCAAGAAAGACTATGTTTATATTGTGGAGAACCTAAATACACTGCTCAACATTATCTGAAGAAACGATGCAACCACAAGATGAAGAGTACGGTTGTTAAAGAAGACAATATGTTGGAAAACAAGTTTGTCCAGCTACAATAGGGACCGTTGTCATGTTATGGTTTTGCTACTATGTGAAAAAATTGTATATGTATATTTAATGTATAATTTATTACATAGCTAAAAGAAAGCCATATTAGTAGATTTTTATTGGTTATAGGATGTGATTAGGTTGCTAGTTTAGAAAGGATCTATTAAAAGGATTATTATTAAGGTTTATATAATTTTATTTTCTTTTGGTAGTGACTTTTGAAGTTAATTTTATATTAATAGTAACTTATATATATCTTAAGTTACCTATGTTAGACATTGGTAATCCTTAAGATTTTAATTGCTTCTTTTATTTGGTGCTTAAAGTACCAAGTATGTAAATCTTATAAGAAGAAGGGTTAGAAAAGGGTTTTTAGTGTAAAAAGGATAGTTTGGCCATCCATGTGGATGAATAGAGGTGGATGATAGAAATCTCTATTCTAATTGGCCAAAAATCATGCCCAATGGATTTCAAGGAGGCTGCCCAAGGGTTTATTAGAAGTTAAGGTTTTTTTTGAGAGGAGTCGAACATAAGAGGCTAGGATCATAAGGTTTAGGTTTTTGGATTTGGTTTAGGTACAAATTTTGTGTGATTTGCACTTTTTATGAAGAAGTTATAGGCGCCCAAAGTTAAGGTATTGATTTTGGACCTACTGTCACTCTTTTGGGTATAACTCGCGCATCTAGAGAGCAATCAAGGATCGACAATTGGGGTTGGAGAGAGCACTTTCACAGCTACACTTTTTATGTGCAGCTCAATAAAATCCAAGCTGTGGTGAAGGAGATATTGGGAGTTGAAGTCAGTACTTACAAACTTAAGGGCAATAAGCAACCTGCTTACATAGTGGTTACATTTTGAGCTATATCTTAAGCAATTTGATAGATTTTTTACTCAAAATTTTTAAGAGTGTATATGTTTATGTCACAAGACTATGTGCAAAAATTTTATGGGATTAGGATTTTGGGTTTGTGAGATATAAGGAAAATAGTGCTCGGGTATCTGTGAGCTAGGGTTTTAAGCACCTGCTAGGGATTTTAAGATATCAGACGATCGGAAATGAATTTACGGTTGATTTTTTCTTGTAGTGAAACCTAAGAAAGTTATTTACACTTGGATCTAAATTTTATAGAAACTAAACGGTTGGATCAAGAGTTATTGGATTCTAAAACTCAGAAAGAAATAAGTCCTTGTAGGTGAATAAACTTTTGAAGGGTTTTGTAGAAATTTGAACCTTTTTTGTACAAACTTACTTGAATACAAAAGGGTTTACATATATAACTTCTCTTTTGTGAGATTTTTGTATTATTTGTCCTTTTTATTGAGGACAAACCACTTGTTGGATTTTGCCATCAAATTTCAAATAAATTCTCCACAGCCAGGTACCCAATGTATTCCCAGATAGAAGGCCACGTCATATGACACCGTGCAGTTGAAATCTTATACAATTCCTAATAAAGGTCCTATCTTCTCCTCAGAATCCTCTCCTTGTTTTATAATAGATGTCTATTTGGGACCTAAAAATCACAAAGCCTCTATCTTATTAGATTCAAGAGCCTCAGCGTGTTTTTTAGATAAAGAATTTGCTAGAAGTTGTAAAATACCTTCAATACAAAAAAACTAAACTCGTACATATAGAAGTCATAGATGGTTGCTTGTTATCTTCTGGAAATGTTACTCATGAAATCCTTCTTATAAATATAAGAATAGATGGTGATAATAGTTGTGTAGTCTTTAATATAATTAAATCTCTCTCTAATCTAGTCATTTTAGGTTTATTATGGCTAGAAAAGTATAATCCTCAAATAGATTGGATTTCTTGTAGACTTGACTTTTTTCAAAGCATTAATAAGAGTCCTGTAAGTCAAGTAACAAATCATAAGCCTAATATAATAAAATCCATACTTAAAGGCGTAAAAATATTTATAAATGAAACAAAAGAAGAATCATCTTTTGCTATTTATGCTACATCCATTTCTCATAGTGAAAGGACTTCAAGTGGCATTCCAAGCCAATATCAAGATTATCAAGACATTTTTTAGAAGAAAAATGTAAACATTCTTTCAAAGTATTCTTCATATGATTATTCAATTGATCTCAAAGAGGGAACTTAGTCTCTATTTGGACCAATCTACAATCTATCCCAAAATGAATTGGATAAACTCAAAAAATACATTGATGAGAACTTAGCCAAGAATTTCATATGCCATTCAAAATTCCTAGCAAGAGCTCCTATCTTATTTGTTAAGAAGAAAGATGGGTCATTATGGATGTGTGTAGATTATCGAGGGCTCAACAAGATTACCATCAAGAATAGGTATCCTCTACCTTTGATATCTAGACTTCTTGATCAATTGAATCAAGCGAAGATCTATACAAAAATAGATCTAAGAAGAGTATACAACCTAGTGCGCATCAAAGAAGGTGATCAATGGAAGACTGTATTTTGAACAAGGTATAGACATTTTGAATATAATATTATGCCTTTTGTATTTATAAATGCACCAATTGCTTTTCAACATCTTATAAATGACATTTTTTGTGAGTTTCTTGATGATTTCATTGTTTGCTATTTAGACGACATTTTAATCTACTCTAAGAATACAGAAGAATATGAACTTCCTATTTGTCGTGTATTACAAAAACTTAGAGATATATGGTTATATGCTAAGATTTTCAACAACAGAGATCAATTATGAAATCCATGATAAAGAACTTCTTGTAATTATGGATTCTTTTCAAGAATGGCGTCACTATCTGGAAGGCGCTTCTAGTCCAATCACCATATATACGGACCACAAGAATCTCAAGTATTTCATGTCCGTGCACGTATTGAATTGTCACCAGGCTTGTTGGAGCATGACTTTGTCAAGATTTGAGTTAATTATTGCCTATCACTAGCAAAACAATAAGATTTGTCCGATGTCCTTTCTAGAAATTCTTATCTTGTACCAAAAGAAAGAAATTCAGCTTTTGATCAACAAAGAATGATCCTCTTGAAGCCGGAGCAATTTTAACTTCGAGCGATGAAATCAATATTAATTGTTGATTCTACTTTTGTCAAGCAAATCTAGTCTAATATATCTTCAAATCCTCTTACTCATGAAATTAAAAATAATTCATCTAAGTTTCATGATACTTTCAAGTTTGAGTTCAAGAACAATTTGTTCTATTTCAAAAGACGCCTATATATTCCAAAAGATGCAGTACAACTACGTGCTCTAGAAGCTCATCACAACCTCTCTACGGTAAGATATTTTGCATATAATAAGACTTTGGAGCTAATATCAAGAGATTTTTGGTGGCCTCAGATGTGGAAGGCTATTAAAGATTTTGTATAATCATGTGACGTTTGTTCAAGATCAAAAACTCCTCATCACTAACCTTATGGACTTCTCCAACCATTACCTATACTATAACAACCTTGATCTTATATTTTTATGGATTTTATCACGGATCTTCCAAAGTCAAATTCATATGATTCTATATTCGTGATTGTAGATCATTTTATTAAAATGGCACATTTTGTACCATGTATAAAATCTATTACATGTGAAGAAACAGCTAAATTCTTCCTTGATAGTATCTATCGCTATCATGGACTACCAAATGATATTATATCAGATAGAGGAACACAATTTATATCAAGGTTTTAGAAGACTCTTTTTAAAATATTGAAGGTGGATATAAAATTATCTTCATCTTTCTACCCTCAAATTAATGGACAAATAGAATGAATAAATCAAGTTTTGAAGCAATATTTGAGATATACCATCAACTACCATTAAGTTGAATACACAACTCTTTTGCCATTGGCAGAGTTTGTTTATAATAATTTGATATATTCTTCTACTCAACAAATTCCATTCTTTGCAAATTATAGTTATCATCTACGACTTGATACTTTTGACTTTTCAAAAGTTGATAATCCTGCAGTAGAAGATTTGGCAAATCATTTGCCAGAACTACATACAACAATGAAGGCACAATTAAAGAAAGCTCAAGAATGACAAAAAATCAATGCAGATGTCTATGGCAAGGAACAACCTCAATTCCACATGGGCAATAAGGTATGGTTACTTCATCGTAATATCAAGACTATCTGTCCTTGCGACAAGCTAGATTATTGTAGGCTTGAAATTTTTTTGATTTGTGAACAAATCAATCCAATTGCTTAATAATTATGCCTACCAAAATCTATGAAGATCCATCATATATTCTATGTGTCACTACTTGAGCCATACAAGACAGTGGATATATAAGGAAGAAGGCAAATACCACCGCCTCCTATAGAAGTAGACAATAATGAAGAATCCAAGGTCAAAGAGATTTTAGATTCAAGGCGGCATCAAAATCAATTCAAATATCTTGTGCATTATCGTAGATATGATATTAGTGAATGCACATGGGAGCCATCTAGGAATCTAGCAAATATATTAATAAAAGTCAATAAATTTTATCGATAACATCCGTCAAAATCAAGATAAAGAATCAAAAAAATCTTTGCTATTAAACAAAACAAGTTCTATAGAGGTTTCATCCTACCTTGTATCATTGTTGTTATTTCCTTGGATTTATTCATGCTAAAGAGATGGAAGATCAACAATCAGCAAATTCAACTCAAGAGCCATCATTTGCTGATTTATCAGACTAGACATTATGACTATCACAATCTTCAAGACGACGGAATAGAGATGAAGACCATCAAGAATGACATGTCATTTCTTGGATTCATGGCAAAATATAACATGTTTGGTATCACGACTTTGGAAGAGACTCCCAATATTTGCTGATACTTTTAGAGGTAGGAACTACTCCTGATGGTGTTTCTAATGTTTTCTTTGAAAGGAGTTATGAAGGCCTCAACAATGATCAAATAATAGGGTGGTTCTCTTGCCCTAGTATGGGACATTATCAATAGTTGAAAGGACCTATCAACTACCTTTGAAGGGAACAAAGATTAGAGTATATGGCAAGCACAATTCGACGTATCTTAGACTTTCTCAACATGTAATCACCGCTCCTTGTGGAACTCGTCTCTAGAAGGGAGAATAATGTCACGAATATAAGATTTATTTTAATAACTATTTAATTAATATAGATTATTAAAAATAGATAAAATAAGTTAATTTGATAATATCTTAGAAAGAAGCTTTTTACAAGCTTCATAAACTCGGAACCACTTTTATATATGTCTATTGGTGATTGGTAGGTTAGAAACTTGGTCAACAAGCTAGCCACATGTCGCACATAGTGATAGCTTGTGGAATAAGCTAGCCACATGTCGCACATAGTGATAGCTTGTGGAATAAGCTAGCCATATGTTGCACATGTTGGTAGCTTGTAGAACAAGTGAAGTACGTGGTGCACATATTGAAAACTTGTCTTGTAAGTTTGACACATGTCTTACAAATTAGACATGTGTAAGAGGTCCTATAGAATATCGCCACATAATTCTTAGATAGATAGTATAAATAGAGACAAGAGTGAAGCCTTCTTCACTCTTGTCAACTCCTTTCTTGCTTCTAATCTAGTTCAAGAGTCTCATATATTTTTTAGTCTTTAGCAATAGCCATTCTAGTTTCTTTTTTAATATTCATATTTTTTTTTTCTTTCTTGTTATTTTCTTTTGACATAGTTTTTTACTAACTTGCGCATCTATTTTAATTCATATCTTTGACAACAAGCCTTGATTCAAATGCTCGAGGTTTAATGATATTGCTTGAACTTGGAAAGGTGAATCTTTTTAGCCCTGAGATCTTGTTTGGAGAATGTTTCGAAGGCCATAATGAAGATCAGATCCTTGAATGGGATATTTCAATAATAGAGGTACTAGCTCAAGGCCATAGGCATTTTCGTCGAGGACTAGTAGAACCTATTAGCTAAGAATGGAGAATAGAATATATAGTCTCACTAATACAGCGTATTCTTGATTCTTACATATGTAGTAAGATTGAGCTCCTCTTAGAATTCATCGCTAGAGAAGGGGGTGATGTTAGGAACATACACTTAGGAAGTTCACAAAATCTTCTAAAATATTCTAAAAGCATCTCGAATTAGTGAAAGTCGGTTGAGAAGCTTCCTAATTGATAAAAGTCGATTGGAAAGTTTCATAGTTAGTGGAAGGAGCTCAAGAAGCTTCCCAGTTGGTGGAAGCTGCTTGAGAAGCTTCTTAGTTTGATGGTAGCTGCTCAGGAAGCATCGTAGATAAGAGAATATATAGGGGTCAAGGTTGAAGAATTCTTCAGTCTTGACAAAGCATCTCTTGGAGTTCTAACTCACCTTTCTTGATGTTGTTTGTATACTCATCTATTTAATTCAAGTTCTTATTGGTTTTCTTTTAGAAACCTTGTCCTAATTCAAGATTCTTGTTTTGTATTCTTATGTCCTTGATACTTAAGAAGCTTCTTAGTTTGATGGAAGCCGCTCAAGAAGTGTTCTAGACATGAGTATATATAGGTGTCGCGGTTGAAGAGTTCTTCAGTCTTGACAACGCATCTCTTAGAGTTCTAGCTCACCTTTCTTGGTATTGTTCGTATACTCATCTCGTTAATTCAAGTTCTTCTTGGTTTCTTCTTGAAACCTTGTCCTAGTTCAAGTTTCTTGCTTTGTATTCTCATATCTTTGACACTAAATGTTGATTACTTAGAATTTCAAATAAGATCCTAATTCTAAGAAATGATTGTTATCCTATTCAAATATCATCTTTTCTTGTGAATAAATAGATTTTGTTTCTACCATAGTTAACTTAATTGAATTAAGTTAATTAGTTTAACTCTTCTAATTGATTAAATATGCTTTTATTATTAATTAATTAATACATATATCTATGATAATAATTTTAGTTAGAAAATAAAAGACTACATAATATTATTAACTTTGTATTATAAATATTTTTTTTAGATTAATGATTTTAAAAAATACTAAATTTATAATAGAATAAAATAATTATTAATATTTTTAGAGATTAATTTATATGATTGAAGTGTTTTAATTTTATTATTTATATATAAACTTTTAAAAATTATATATTAATTTTTTTATAAATATAAGTAATTTGTTTTTTATACTTATTAATGTAACAAACAAAAAAGTAAAAATTATCATATTGCCATCCATCTCTTAGTATGCAACAATAAAAAATCATTATCAACTTTTGTAAGTTTTTTTTTTTTTTTTTTTTTTGTTTTTAAATATAAGAAGTAGTAGTAAAAGTTTTAAAATTATAAAAAATCTATATATATATATATATATATATATATTCAAATTTACACATATTGATTATGTTAATTTATATTTATAATAAATTTTATTAAAATAATTTTTTTTTTTAAAGCTAAAATCATATTGTATTCTAACTAAGTTCCAACTTATCAACATCAAAATATGTGAATATATATGTATATATATATATATATATATATATATATATAATTTTGTATTTTTTAAATTAATATTTTAATATTTTAATTTATTATTTTATGAAATATAAAACATATGTATCTAAATAAATTATTAAAAAAAAAAAAAAAAAAAAAAAAAAAACACATAATGATATTTTGGTAAGGATTCAAACTTAAGAATTTTATACTCTTTAAAATACTTCAAATACCAATGGTATAAGGAATGTTGAAATTTGACATAGTATTGGACACAAATTGATAAATGAAAACTTTACTTAAAATTGCCTTTTAACAGGATTTGAACATCAACAAAGGGACTTGGTTAATAATAAGGGCCTTTCGGGAAGATTCCTCCACTTAGGCAAGCTCACAAAGCACACAAGTGTTCCTCTGGCAAAAAATAAAGCAAAAGAAAATATCTGATTCACACGGATTTAGGACACGCCTTTCCAACTCAGCATGCCAATCCGATTTCAGTCGCGGATTTGAAGGTCGATTCTGGTCCGCGGGGCCGGTGGACCCCATGTCCGTGGGAAAGACGATAAGCCTACTTGCAGAGAGCGGCATCACCAGCGCACCCTCACCGCACTAATCCTCATGAATGCCGCCCTTGCTGCCATTCCATCGCGTAGAAATTCGGACACCGATCATTATACTCGCCACCATTAACTTGCTCTGTGCCGAATTCGTCGAGTAGGTTGAGAGCTTTATCCTTACAGCTCAAATTGCAGTCCACTTGCGGAGAGATGTAGAGATCACTATGTGCTGCGACGAAGCTTGAAAGGAGCTAGCGGCGAGCGTTTGCTTCGGCAGAGTGGTGGTGTTGATCGCATGCGATAGGAAGGTGAGATAGCGGGAGGCAGTGGAGCCCCGCATTGTCGCGGAACGGTGTGCTGTGGAGTCGGCTTTGGCTAGCTTGGCGGTTTTTTTGGCTGAGATATTTCGAGGTTCTGTTGAAGGTGCGGTCTCGAGGCTTCTATTCTCTATGATATTGCTCTTGTGTTGGTGGTCTTTCGTGTCTTGCCGATATTGGATGAGTTTTTAAGACGAGAGACGTCTTTGCTGGGGAAATTGTAGTTGCAGAAGCAAGCTTCCTGAGACGTCCTTCAGGTTGTGCCCGTCTGGGAATTTGGAGACACCAGCGACACTGGGAGGTGGACGAGGCAGTATGTAAAATTTGTAGTCCTTCGTTTAGTAGAATCCTCTATTCATGAAAACACATATAGACAGATTCTTTGCTTGAAAACCTTGAAAGTCGATCTTGAAAAACATCATTCAGAGTGAAATAGTCTCTCGTTCATCTGCATGGGCCTGTAGCAATGAGGGACAATGGTTGAGTTCTGAAACATTACACTTCAAGTCCTTAATCAGAGGACTGACGTCAGAAGCATTGTTGGATTGCTAAGGTGCCGCACTCATTTTCATTTTGTGGATTTTGGGGATTGCTAAATTATTCAATTAACTACAGACCCGTGTTCGAAATTGTTCTGATGACCGATTCAGTTGGATGTTTCATGTGCACATACAAAGCCAGCCTTGTGTGAGTTTAAGGCTCATATTTTTGCATTCAATACTATGGTGCTTCATTCGAGTTCAAGAGTTTGCTACCAATGGTCCGTCTGGAGACCTGATAGTGCGGTAATTTCTGTCTGCAGATTCAGCTATTGTGCAAAATGAGCAGTGCGAAAGTTGTCAACCATGCACTTTCATGTCACCGTTTGATTCATGCAATCTCGAAGGTGGAGAATCCAAGCACGAGCAATGATTCGAAGAGTACTTTGTTTCGAAGGGGCAGCCTGTTAGCTTTGCCACGCCAACAAAGATTCACATCTCGATACCATTGTCACAGGGAAAGAAACGTTCGGCAGGTATCTGCTACAGTTATCAACGGATTACTAGAGCCGTCGATAAATTTAGATGTATCAGTGGCTGAAGCGCCTGCGTTGCTGGCGCTTTCCGCCGACTTGGATTGGCAGCAATCTGTTGCTAAGCTTCGGGAAGAGGCTCATGGGGCGTTGAGTAAGCGGGACGAGAGGGAGGTGGCTTTGGAGCAATTAGGAGATGATATGCGTAACTGGTTGCATGATAGCATGTACCAGAGCATCCTGCAATCGTCGCCCTTGCAGGGTGTCCAAAATATTGCAGAGGATGAACTTGGTGTTAGCATTCGGGTGGAGGAGTTACATTGGCAAGCTGCTTTGCAGGTAAATCGGAATGTGATGCGTGTTCTATTAACTCACCGTACTGATGCCCAGCTTCCTGATGCAATATTACGGGTAATTGGATGGGAATCTTTTGTCTTCTAAATTTTTGGTCTCCTTGTGGTGTAGGCGGCAGAGGAGCTAGCGAAAGGTGTGGACAGCAGCTTTAATTGGGAAAGCGAGGTTTTAGAACTACGTCAGTGCGTCTCAAACCAAGAACGAGCTCACTTTGAACAGAAGCTATGGACTTCGTGGGAAACCGCTCGAGATAACATGGACAAGGATGCCAAACTTATGCACGATGAAGTACTGAGAATGCAGTCATTGAGTGATTCGTATTTGACCTTGTTATCAAAAGACAACAGAGAAGATTCGGTGGCGCAAGCTCATGAAATGTCCGCGTCATTGTGGGCATTAGGACTAGGTATGGCAGGGTGGTTTGGAAGCCAAGTCAAGATTGCCTCGGCCGCTGAAGATTCAGTTTCTGCAGCCATCACTGAAGCTGCGTCAAAATCTGCACCGGGATGGGTTGCGCCCTCAGTTTTGGCCTTTCCAGTGGTCTCATATGTCCTTTTCACCTTGTATCGTCAAAAGGTCGTTTACTCTCCTCCCCCGCGTGATGAATTAAACAGAATCCTTAAATTGATAAGAAAATTTAATGTAATTCGAATGTGTGAAATTGTCGAATTCTATTTCTATTTCATTTCTTTATTTCTTTTTGCTGAAGACTAAACGTTGGAAATCTCTGGATCTTGACTGATTGTTTCCAGGTGAATCCATATGCAAAGCTTATAGACTGGGTGTTTGGACTTGTAGCGATGGGAATTATTGGCAACATTGTTCTCATCAAAACAGTTGGGGTAAGGCTGACGTTGCTAACCAAATCATATTTGCATACTCAAGTTGCAGGGTGCTAAAACTGGGATTATGGCTAGTTATCAAGATATCTTGCCTCATTCACTAAATAGTTATTTGGCCTTTATTTTCAGGTGCGATTGTATTAGGAGAAAGCCTACACTGGCTGATGAAAAGCTCGCATGACCAACCCTCTGGAATAGATCGCCGACCAGAGGGTGCTCACAAAGAAAAACCTGAGGCAGTGGAATGAAAGTGTATCAGAGAACAGTTTCTGCAACGGTTTCTGCAACGGTTTCTGTTCAAGTCTTCACTTGACCAGTTTGGTTGTCACAAGATTCCACAATAGTTTCTACTTGCAAAATCTGGGATAGCGGTGTTCGTGTGTGTAATGCCAAGTGTTGCTGTAATTAGTACGAAGGAAGGAGCTACAACCCAATTGGCTCTGACATCACAAAGCTTTGCAAATAGGGATTGATCATTGCTGTATGTTTTCTACGGGTATCTTCTTAGCAACTTAAACGAAGTTTGCATCAGTTGCACTTCGTAAACCATTGTGCCAGTATTGAATCTCTTTGAAGAACACTTGATCTGAAAATGTCCATGGAAAGTGTCTAATGATTAAGAAACACTCTGATTCTCAGTTGTTAAGGTGTTCATGCAATGAGAAAGGGCGAGAGAACCACCCTATTCAAGCATGTTGGGCTAATTGTTAATATTGCACATGAATTGCATAATTCATATTATTCTTACTATTTCATTGAAAACATTAAATCTATTATTGTACTGTAGTAGCACAAATTTTGCCAAGCCTCGCACCTGAGAAAGAAGAGAATGTCATAGCACCAAATATGTATTACATTTACCTTTACATAAACATATTACTTATAATCAGCACGTTAACATTTCATTGTGAGAGCAACAAGTTATTAACGAAAAGTATGCAGAATCTTGAACACTGTGCTTAAAGAACATATACTACATTAATTTTGTCTTGCGAATAAGTGAACAAAAATTTATATCATTTCAATATTACTTTGGCAAAAAAATAATTACTTTCTATGTCTTTTGTTCTTATCACAAGTATTACAAGAGTTTTTATCATGACATTTTGTTTATTTTTTTAATATTTTAGTACAGATATAAATATTTTAAGAATTACAAACCATAAAAAATTTATTTTGAAACTAACAAGATTATTTTAGAATCAACCTTGATAAATGTTCTTGTTTTATTTTTTGTTTTTTTTATTTTTTTAATAAGTAAATTTTAAGTTTTAAATTTTAAAAATTGCAACTTAAATTTTCAAACTAAAATTCTCAAACTAGAGTTTACTTCTATTTGTAAAACATGGGTTGATATATTGACATAGTCTTTTGTCTTCCCAAAACATCAACATCAAACTTTTGCATATTATCTCACCAACTTTCATTCTTTCAGAGCCACCACAAGTCAATGCCAAAGAAAGCTTAGATACAAATGCCATATGCTCTTTGCAACTGTAACAATTAATTGATACAATTGGAGGGCATAATAATCTATGTTAAGTTAGCATCCCACTCTCAGGCTAAACCATTGGGGATCTAGTGTTCCTGTTCCCAGTATTAAGCAAACCTTGCTGTAACATTACCATTTTTTCATTTAACATTTCCACTTCACATTTCATAACAGTTGGGAATTTCGAGGAGCTAGTCACGAAAGGCACAGCAGTACAGCAGTTGTGCTAGACACAAGCGAAACGACAAACAATGCTCCACAAGACTGGCACATAAACAAGTAAATTTACTCCAGAAACTTCAGCAAGTCTCACTGCTACAACCCCTGAGAAGTATACTTCCCAACTACCAAGCCACTTTGACGAAAGCAGTATCAACGGTTGTACATGTCCACTGAGCTAAGTTGTGCTCTTTGGCTCATGAAGTGTGTAGTTAAGTGAGATATGGAGAAAGTGGCAGCTACACTACAGCGGCAATTACCTGTTTACGCCCTATCAAAACTAGTCAAAGTTTTCTAGCTACAGTAGTTCAGCTCAGATAGCTGCTGTGAGCCCAAAACTCTTCGATTGACGTGGTTTAACCAAACAATGATCTGGGCACTAAGAAGAATCAAAATTGGAAGTTGAGAAACTGGTAGCAATACGCTGAAGAATCTTCTGCCAATACAAAATGTTTTGCGTACCGCGCAATGCTGTAGCCCTTTGCATTCACGGCTGGGATGCTTGTACCCAGCTTCGAGTGAAAGTGAACTCCAAACCACCAGCTACTCCGCAAGGTCATGGTCGCTGGATTTGTATTGATCAACTTGGTCAATAAGCCGGAACGCAGCTGCCCGTGTGAACTTCCTGGCGAATAAAAAACAATGCCGACGTTTTCCCCCAGCGCTGCACCACTCAGTTCGTGACTCAGTTTCGTAACGAACATTTGTGATTGCCTACAGTTCAGAACATCATAAGCAATTGATCATTAGTAAATTTTTGAAGTTAAACTACATTAGTTGAACCACAATGGACCGGTAGCAGGGATACTAGTGCAGCGAGGGGACAAACCTGAATTTCTTTGATGGTCTTAACGGTTGCATCGGCAAATTTGAACGTAACAGGATGCCAGCCATTTTGACCTTCGTCTTTTGCAGAATTCTCCCACCGACTGAATGTTAATGTTCGACGCTCAATCTCTCCTTCCAAACCCTTGATCTGCACAAATAAATATACACCCATTTTCAGATAAGCATCAAAATACAATTCCAGTTTCAGTAATCAGAGTCTCTGGATATGAAAACATTTTCTAGGTAGAAGGTTAAGAATGAGTGCGCCGAAGGCAATGTCGCGAGGCATAGATGGGGCCTACCGCCAACAGTGTCTGAATGTAATGCTCATCTGGTATACAGTTGTGACGACTAATGGTTTCGTTATTCTGCAGTCAAACAAAGGAACTTCAATCAGGAGGATTCCTAAACTGTCTGCGGTGCATTTTACAACCATAAACTGTCACATCAATGCAAGCTCATTCCTTCCTCTGTTCAATTGTGTACAAAAAGTTGAAGCGGCATCAAGGTGTGAAAAAATAACGACAATGTGGGTAATCGAGGAACCATAGCCATACCATAGAATCGCCCTTCCAATTATCTGACAGTTTTATCGTCTGCAAAAAACAAACCAGCATTTCACTCCATGCCTCATCAGCATCTTCCTTAAGCATCGTCAAGAGCAACAACACGATTTGAACCTCTAAATCACGTGGAGTTGACATAATCCTCCTTGCTTTACATAAGGGACCATAAATTCTGATGATGGATATTTTTCAATCCAATACTAAAATTTACTATAGTAATAGTCCTTTGAGAAACATTACACGCTCTTGTACGCTACATTCTAAAACTCTAATCCTGTTGTCATGTCCATGTCGGAGGTTCAGGTATGCAGTTCCCATGTAATGTGACACATATTTACTACAAGCCAAGGGGAAGATGGACCTAACCTTGCAGTGATCGACAAAACTAGGGAAAACCGTTGAATCTCCTGCAATGACCTCAGCATGCTTCCTTGTAAGAGCAACCCACTGTAAACAACAGCCAGGCATCCACATCTCATTAGCTACCGTGATGATTTAGAGAATATATTGCGATCCGTCTTTGAAACAAATCTAACAACCTAAACAGGTCAGACTCCGCCTGCAAATACTGTTTCCGATTTAAATCAAAACAGACCCTTCCTTAAAGTTGTATCAGAGCACGTAGTACTTTGGCAATACCTGAGATCCTTTGCGCCATTTATCTTCGGAAATAACGGGCTCCATAAGGATATTGTACTGATCATCGTTCTTGTCAACAAAACTGATCCCAACAAAATCATCAGAATGTCTACTAATGCATTGCACATATTACACGTTACGTTTATGCTGAACTGCCGTCAACGATGGACCTGAAAAATGAAAGCGTGCAAGAAACTTAAATTCGATACTAATCGCCCGCATGAATGAAAGTTTGACGCCCGCAATACAACAGAATGTCTGCAAAATACTACACGTGAAATTATACTATCCTGCCCTGATAGTGTGAGGTAATCAGTCAGAAATAGCACTAGAGTTACGGCGTAGTGTTCGGACCTGTCAACGAAGCTCTTCTGAGAGAACATCACATAATTGTAGATGTGTGTAAAATCATAAAGCGGGATGCAACTGCAAGACAAGCAAGCTCATTGCAAAAGATTGTATGAGGATCACCATAACAGCACATAACGGTATTTCGTTGAAGATTCCCATCACCATCAATAGGTTTTCCAAGATATAACTTTTACTTCTAAAATTGAAAACTTGTTTCTGTGGCAAATAAACGAGTTGAACCAGCAGTTGAGGGCAAAAGATTTCAGCACTAAGCAAGAAGACGCCTATGATCATCTTTCAAAAAATAAAAACAACTTCAAAATTCAAAGATGGGATCACTGAAATACCTATCAGAAAGAAGGAAGAACCTCTGGTTCAAGGGGTCTTGAAGTGCTTCAGTTAATAGCAGTCGTTCAGCTCGAATCATGGTCGCCTCTCCCCACTCTACCTACAGAACACAAAGTGATAAGCTAATTATGACTTCCATACCATCAGTCGACCATCAGCTCAGCCGAATCCTAAAATTCCATAAAATAAAAGGTTCTCAATGATCATCCTACATCACTAAGAACACATTTCACATTGCTTTGGAAGCTTCCAATAAGACGACTTACTAGTATAGAGTTATTCAGCTGACGATTGATGAACGAGCGGCAGATTGTGTTCCCTTTTGTGAACGAGTAGCCAGGCCTTGCATGAATGTAAACACTATATTCATGTTCTTCGACTTCCTGTAACTCAGAATATTAATTTTCTATTGCGATCCACCTTTCCTTTTGGATGACATCAACTTAAACTAATAAATTCTTCACAACTGGGAGTATGTGTGTGGTAATTAAGAACAATAAATGGGCAGTCAATAAGCCTGGACTTTATCGTCATGAAGAATCATTCTATACTATGAGGGTCAGAGTCCTTTCTATAGACGTTCACTTCTATACCCAAAAACAAATTAGCAGGTGCATTACTATTTACCTCAAAAAAATGATTCCACAAGATGTCCAGAGGCATGCTGTGACGTGTAAGAAACAAGAAAGCTAGCTTCGATTTCGTCGTGTTCGAACTGAACTGCTGACCTTCAAAACTGGTGACAACTGGAACCTTGTTAGCTCCGTCTGATGCATCGGGACCGAAAAATGTTTGGAGGTGAACCAACATAAATAAAGTCAAGAGAGTCCCCATCAAGAGGAACCCCCCAAACTTCCACCTCCATCGTGGACTCGCGGTCGCTTTCCTCTTCATATCTGCTTGTAAAAATGCTGTCCTTCGTGACCTACAAAACCTCAGCCTCAAATATCGCATGGATGGTAAAGCGCCCAAGCAGATTGCGAAACGGAGAAACCAAGTCAACACTAAAGAAGTTGCATATGGGCACCAGAATTCACCCTCACACAAAAACAAGAATATGTTGCACAACTTTAAAAAATCCTCAAGAGAGTCACCTCTACCTCGATAACCAATCAAAGAGCTCCTTCGTTCTTACAATCGCCAGCATAGGGCATCACCAAGGAATTTCAGTACTTCCACCGCCAGAACCAATTTTTGAGACAATCCGAAACATTCAGCTCAACGATGTTCTCTACATCGATCACCGCAACTCCACCTCCTACACAAATTCCACCAACTCGTACAGAATCTCATAAAGCCGAAAAAAATTCAAATTCTTACTCAAGCGCCAACTACTCAAATTTCCAAGGAGGGCCCAAAATTCAAAATCCTCATGCAAGCGTTCACTTCTCACCGCAGGAAGGCTAAGGGACGCACCTTAAACTCAACGCCCTCTCCTTCGTTCACACTTTCATACCAACCAGCCAATCACCCACTACCACCACAGAAAAACAAAAATGAAAATAAAAAAATAAACAGAAAAAATAAAGAAAATAAACTCAAAAAACTCAAAAAACCGCCCGCACACAGCAGCTCCCAAGAAAAAGAATCTTCAGCAATGACCGCAAACTCTTGCCCCACCTCCTCACAATTGTCATCCACAACCTCCCTCAGCAAAATTTGCATGTAAACCGTCCCAAAGAAAACCGAAACACCCGAAACTCTCTCAGTTAAATGACAGCGTCCGGCATCATGAGATGGTCACAAGAATCATGAAAACAGCAAGAATAGCATCACTAGCTGCTGATGATGATCCATGCATGTTGAAAACTCAATCAAACTTTATTTTTTTGGAAAAAGGAAAAGGACCAACAACAGCGACATCGTTGGAGCTCCATCGCCAACTGCCTGGAGCGAGAAAGCCTCTGCAGCAGGAAAGCTCAGCCACAACAAACAAACAAACAAACAAACAAAAGCGTAGATTTCAGACCTCGATATCTACGCCGGAGCCCCAACCAAGGCGGGCCAAATTTTCTAGGGGTTTTTGTAGGTTTTGTCTTCTCTAGGGCTTAAATTCGAAACGAGGGTAAGAGTTTCCTCTATTATCTCAGGATAGTGTTGGACATCTTCTTTTAAAGGCCAGATAATTCAAAAACAATTCAGGTAAGGATAGGGAAAGTATACCTTATTCTTGATAAATATTTGGCGTAGTCCACATTGATGGGTTGTTGGTGCAAGAAGTTCTAGATATTTGCTTGAAATATTTTCAATTTGTGGGGCTGTCTGCAATGAAAACGTGATGTGGGGAATTAATACTGACTTCACATCGAATTCTTCAAATGGGTAAATTGTAGTGCCTTCAATGAATAGAACAGAGGTCATGATTTGGAAACAACAACTTAGTTGCAAATTTTTTGTTACTACTGTGAATAGCTGGGAGAATTGTCTTTCAAAATGAATACTCTCAACGCTTAATACATTGTATACATGAAACACTCTTTAAAAAAATGTAGTCCCTTAACATCAAAGCTTACTATTGAACGTAAAATACTCAACTATTAATTATTCACATTAGGAATTTAAAAAAAAAAAAAAAAAAAAAAAAAACATTAAGAACATTAAATTGTACAATGAAAAAAGGTAATTGACAAAATCATCAAAAAAAAATTTAAGTAAATAAATGAATAAAATCAATACATTTTTATAAACTTTTATGCATAAAATTTGTGAAATGAAGGATTATTCTAAAATAGCCACAAAATCAGCATATGTATATATGTATATGTGTATAAATACTACAAAAAATAACTTAAAAAAATCTGATCCATCATATGAGATATGTTTCTAATAAAAACTTTAAAATGTAAAATAAGATCATGATTATTGAAATACCTTCAAAACAGCTCCAAGATTACTTCATTTTGTACAACAAAAATTAAGTTGATACACTATATTCATGAGTTCTATCATACAATAGAGGTATACTATATTATTATTGATCATAAATTTAAATACAAATGATTTTTTGAATATTACAAATATATGATGCACATTTCACACATCAGTTAATCAAAGGTATAATATATCATCAATTGGATAGAAGTAATATAAATCATTTACCCTTGGCATTGTCATCATGGATTTTCAAGTGTGATTTTTTGTTGATTTTGTTTTATTTTTGTCTCTCTTAGTTACATTGGCTGCACCAATATTATTAATACACACATCTCCCCTCTCCTCCTTCAAAATCTCCTTTTCGACCCCATCCAATATGTGTCAAATATATGAAATTTATATATCCAATAGTGACATACCTAGTTGAAGTTTATAAGTCAAGATTAGGAATATTGTCTTGATTTTCCATGTAGTTTTTCTTCATTCTGACTCAAAGAAGTTGTACATATTATTTTGGAAATCAACTATACATGAGAGTTGAAAATATATCAGGTGGCAACTGGATACATGGTTAAACAAGCCATTAAATTTGAGAAACTTATTGCCACAAGGCCAGGTCACTAGTCGTTCAGCTGCAAGAAGCTCAAAGCTGAGTGAAAATTTTCAAAAGAAGGTTCAACTGAGGGTATTGAAAAAGAAATTTAAAATTCACGTTACATGATTATTATCGTACCTTCCATTACAATTATCTAGCTGTGCTTACAATGTTTCAACATTTAGCCATAAATCATAATCACTCTTGGAGATTACCTGTAAAGATGTATTTAGACATAGACATGTGCACAATTTACTTCATATTGTTACAGCTAGAGTGGAAGGGCTTTGTACTAGCTTGAATTTTACTATTTAGTCTGCTTCATTCTGGTGGTTACATGTAATTCAAAAAAATTATAAGCCGTGCTCAATGTGAAAAAGGACTCTTGGAAGAACAGCGCAATATCTATATGGATCAAAATTATTTATAAAAAGAAAAAAAAGAAAAAAAAAGAAAACGAATAATACCAAAAGAAATAACGTATAAAAAGCATAAGTATTATCTGAGCAGAAATGATTGTATCCTGCTCAACTCAATAACTTTTATACAGCTCCACCTTAGAGTGCACATAAATTGCTCATTTGTCCCTATGTTATGTTTACAAGGACTAAGGTTCCAAGTCCCCTCCTCAAAATACAAAAATAAGTAAAAGAAAGTTTAAAATGTACATAAAAATCCCTAAACACAATGAAGAATGAAATGGGTCTCATTTTCACAAAGAATCTCACATTACTATCCTGAAGACTTTTTGTCCCCCTTTATATGCCAATCTGGGGCCATTTCTAACTTGGCCTTATTTTCTTGGTCTAAGACATCAAAGAAGATGGGATCCACTTTAATGTAGCTGTCGACATGCACCTGTAAAAAGAAAGCAAAAAACAAGAGTGAACAAGTGGAGAAAGGGATGACAGAGTTATCCACTAAGAAATGGAGACAAATCCATAAATCTTACCCAAAGCAATTGCATACACACTGCAAGCGAATACATACAGAAACTCTAAACTGTTAGCCGTAGGATCCTCAAAAAGTAATTTGCATTCTAAAAACCAAAGGACGACGCACTAAACCAGCAGCTACTTGAACAATTCATTAATAAGATGACTTCATACCTGAAACGGATGCCTCCACTTCCACATTAACGATTCCCCAGAAATAGTGACAACAGAATGGAGAACCATCTCCCGCTTGGCAACGTCATGAAATAAATCCTTCACATGGCTTGTCAACTCAAGCCCATCCAGCTTACAAGACAGCTCCATTGTTTGAGCTGACAA
Source organism: Physcomitrellopsis africana (assembly GCA_036785485.1). NCBI lineage: Eukaryota > Viridiplantae > Streptophyta > Bryopsida > Funariales > Funariaceae > Physcomitrellopsis > Physcomitrellopsis africana. The sequence continues at coordinate 193,550 of JAWRVF010000010.1, forward strand.
AGCCGCTTGATTTCCAGCAGGAACCTGCAAGTGAAAAGGTTTCAGATCTTGAATCCAGGCCACATCCAAAATGCAGCTAAGATGTAAAAATATTCAGTGAATGCACAAAATGGGCAACAAACTTAGATCAAAAAAAGGATGAAAAGCTTTTCTAGTAGGGTAGACATCATCGTAAGAGGAACAGAGAAAAGGTACTTATGCTCACCTTGGCTTGTCCGAGCAAAGTGTCATGGTAGTAAATGTCCATGATTGTGTCGGAGAACTCAATTGGCGATACATTTGGGTTGGTTGCGTTGACATGCAGAGTGAGGGATACGTCCACAACCGCAACCAGTAGCGGAGAATCTGTGCAGAAACGAAGGTTGAAGCCATCAAGTGTGATAAGCTCTACCTTGAATTCTGGATCTCGAGGACGAGATGAATACAACCATCCCCCAAGGCTACCGAGAACTCCTACTGCAGAAGCTACTATCCACCCCAATTTCCAACTTGTTTTCTTTTGGTGCGGTGGCATAAAAGCCATGTCATCCTCTAAGGAATTTTTCTGAAAACGATCTTCATCTTGGACCTCAGACCTTGAAATCAATCTTGACTTACTCCGATGCCGCCATGGTCGCTCTTCTTCGACCTCAACGACATCTTTCCCCCTCTTCTCATGCTCTTCTGTGTTAACATTTGCAGGTTGGCTTTGGGACGTTTCAATGCGAGAGACTTTTAAAGAAGTATCTGAGACGAGACTAGGCTTGATGCTTCTTCCTCCAGAAGGCACCAAGCCTGCCTTTCTTGGAAGATCCTCCATTGTATTTTTAACAGACAAAATTGTAGACTTCCCTAATTAAACCATAAATGCACTATTGAAGACTAATTTCAGTAAATAGTACCTTACACTCAATTGGCCTTGAGGATACCGCAAAATGATACCAAAGTGAAGACTATCCAGAGTTTCTGATAAACCCAAATTAGGCTGATAGATGAGTGAATTGAACTACAGAGCTTTCACGCAGCGTAAATCAATATAACGTTCAATTTCAAACCTAATGTGCCAATTCGACCATCAATTGCCTTCCTGCGTGAATCAGGAGACTGGAGCCCCCACACCTATAGAACTACGAAACGCGTATTTCAAAAAAAAAACGAACCACCCAAAACGTCAATCTCCAGTTCAAAGAAGTTGCGCAACCACACAATCCTGGGAAAATGTCCAATTAAAACGACCAAATCTCACCCATGAGTCAAAAACCTTCCAAGCCTCACGGCTGCGAGACTCGAACGGGATTCAATTACACCAGACCGACCTTCCAACCAACCATCACTCTCCCGTCTCCTCCCCTCACGCTCCCAAATCTCCTATTGAACTCAACACTAATCTCAAAGCTCACTAAGCCTCCAAAGTCCCCGCACACTTGACAGATAAGTTACCAAACACAGATCGACAGACGCGCGGCAACCAAATAGCGAACCCTAGACTACGGAGACGGAAAGGGAGACGGCAAGCGTGGAAGGGGTGTGCAGAAATGCGGTGAAGGAGTGAGGGACCTGAAACCAGAGGGAGACGCGAGGCAGCACGCGAGTCTGCAAACTTCGCGAGGGAGGAAGCTTTTGGGATATTCCCGGCCGCCAATGGGACGGGACCCTCGCTCCACCACCCTCTCCCCACGTGTCGCATCGCCAGCTCAGTGAATTTCATTCGTTCTCAGGCTCCGGCATTCATCCTACCCATATTCATGCGATCGCATTCATCTATTACCAAGCCAAATATTTTACAAGCACGACAATTAGTTGTGGCAATACATGCGGTTTTTAATTTTTCTTTTTGCAGATTCTGGTGGTTCGTTGTGAAATTTCCAAACTGTAAAAAATTAGAATACAATCATCCAAGGCAATAATCATTTTTTAAAAATAATTTATTTATTACTTAAATTACCTGATGTAGTCTAGGGTTCGCTATTTGGAAATTAATTTTATTTCCTGATGAGTATTCAACTCTTTTCTTATTTCCTCCAAAAACATAAATATAAGAAAATTAAGTATAAATTTTTAAATTATTTTTTATTTCTATCTTTGCAACAAAGAGTCTAGTGATGCAATCTTTTTTCTTTTTTTGTACCATCCATTTTTTTCTGCTTAAATTTAAAACTTCGTAAGATTTAAATGTAAAAATAAACTACCATTTGTTTAGCAAAAAATTTATATCAAGTCAATGCATTTATTTCAATTCAAGTAAATAGAATATAATTTTTTTTTAAAGATAACAAGTTTGATCTCGTAATTTTTTATCGAGGATTTTTGGGCAGATGGAAGCTCTGGAGGATGTCACTGCTTTATTTTTAATGCAGAATGGAACAAGATCTGTACCGGAAACCGGAATGGACTACAGTTTATGTTTGATTTAATTAGTTATCTCGGAGGCAAAAATTTAGTTATACATGTATATTATTACTTTCTCTCTCTCTAATAGATATGCTCTTAAAATATAAAATAAGGCAGGTGGTAAGCTTTATCTATAGGCAAAGGTGGGCTGGACATGATGGTGTTTTAGTCCATCATCGGCATGCGTTCAGCTGTAAAGACAGGGAGTAACCTCTCGTGTGCGATTTCAAGCGTGGTCCTTCCAGCCGCAATATCTCATCAGAAAAATGCAGTCTACATCTACCAAAATTCGGATCATTGAAGCTAATTCCGAACACTGCACATGATATTAACCTGATAAGAGATTGTAGTCGGTAACATTGAGAAAATTCAAGCTTTCTGGTCAGGCTTAGAAATTTACAATTTTCAAGAGAACTCGCATTTGAATGAGTACTCTTCCTAGTCATTGTAGCCGTAATTCTGAGCACCTCTGCACAGAATTACAGCTGAACGTTGTAATTGTTTTAACTAACCTGCCTGATCAGGTATCTTCCACAATTAGCAATCGACTTGGACATCACGATGTTCTCAAAGGGCATAGCGAATGCGATGTGGTCCTATTGTAAACAGCATACAATATACAAACGTAAAACCAAAAGTGAAGGTTTGTAAGCTACGCATTTCAGGCAGCGACAAGGAAATGCAACTTTCGTAAATCTAACTTCGTTCAAGCTACTCCATACATTTCTAATAAAGACATAAGTCACATGATGCAACACTTGTACACAACCCTGGAGAAGTAAAGGGTGACAGCAGAACTCGTCTTAAACCTCTTCAGAAAATCTCACTGCTTGGATTTTGATATGATGCCAACAAAATTTACGATGCTCGAATTGGCAGTGGCACTGCTGGCATGTAAGACTCTAACATAAGTCTGGTTGGAGTAGGCGAAGTTATCTCTACTATCAAATAAGTATACTTCCACTGGTTATCTTCCTTGTCTTTGAACATTTTGCTATACACTCTCCCTGCTCCCTGGGGTCCTCGAATGTAAAACATCACCTATCACAGCACGAAGTGTGCAAACATTACTAATGCTTTAAAAATTTCTCGACGATGCTGCTTCTGCCAGGCCAATGTTAGCATGTAAAGCATCGAGCTCCATTAAAAGAAAATTCATACTACAAGTCTAGTTTAAAATAGATGATAACAACGAGTTAAATTAAGAAAATTAGATCCCTGGCCACTAGTTCAGAACGAACCCACTTTGAACAAGCTCAACCTCGATGGAAATCTTCGATACACTTGAGTGGTAGTCTTTCTATGAAGAGGGACTATGCCTTTCAAACAATTTTATTTCCCAACTTTCTTTTCATGTCGCATCACGACAGTGAGTTATCCACTTAATCATAAATTTAAAACATGATGGCACTGTGATTATTGTAATCTATATGGAGCTCCGGCCTTCAAGGCCTTTCCTTGATTTGAACCCGTACCACGAAGAATATGTACTTAATAAACCAAAAGGTTTTATCGAAAGATCATTCCCATATGTACCTCGACTTTTATAGCAACATTACTAAATCCCCACTAATTTTCAACTAGGCTTCAAGCTTTAATGCTCTAAAATCATGTTCAAGAGTGCTAAAACCATTTTCAACAACTTTGACTAAACGAATGTGACTTAAAAATTATGTATGCTAAGTTCATTTTAAGGCTGAGAATCAAGTTCCCCGTTGTAGCTATACGGGCATAAATACTTCATAATAGATCTGGCAAATTTCCTATTGCTTTAAATGTTGATACAAGTCTGAAAATATTACCTTAACATGCTCAACACCATCCTCGTCAACATGGATTCGGTTTGTTATTCGCTGTCGTGCAGCTCTGTTCCTACTTTCTTGACCATAACCTGTTATAGGGCTTCCTATCCGCACCATCACCTTAACACATCCCATTAACAACACAACGTCAACATGCAATCCCTCGCCAACCAGGCACGCTCTTAGAAAATTATGTCTTTAATGTACCTTACTTGTCAATCAACAGGTTGCCACTGAATTAGCTGTATGATACGCTGTTTTGGTTATGATGAAAGATGTGGAAAATCATGTGGATTAAACATTTGGTGACGACCATAACAGCTTGAAAATATCGAATTAACATTCAGTCATCTCTGTCAAATGGTAGTCACTATTGTGCCCTCCTTGTGGTTGAAGGACACAAATCTAACAAAGTGCAGCATGAGAAGTAATGTGCGCCAAATCAGTATATCTGCTGACACTATGGACCAAACTAATCCTAAAACAAAAATAAGTATCTTCCACTACATTAGCTACAAAAGCCAGCACATAATGAAGAATACAATACCTGATGATCATTTTGGATTCGTGCTAGGGAAATTCCAAAAATCTCGTACCTGCACCACATCATACAATGTCAGGGCCACTCCTAAACATACACTATATCCAACCAAAATCTGAAACTAAAAAATTTCAATTCCACACTTAAGTAGGATTGCAAGTGCTGTGTGATAAGACCGAGATTTTCCGTTATCAAATCCCCGCCCACTTTTTCTGCATAAAAAGATTTTAAAAACTGGACGTTTTGAAAGAAACTATCACTAGCCTTAAAATAACGTGTGATTGCAGAACTGTGTCGTAACAAGTCAATCACGACTGTTGAAGTAACGTAGAGAGTACAGATAAGGTAGCAGTAGACATACTCTTTGGGCTCGAAAATCAGCTGCTTCAAAACAGCATAAGCTGCAAATCCAAACACAGCTAATCCGGCCAAAATGACCACAGAGTAGGAAGCACCTTCAACCGCGGTCACAGGCTTCTGGGGTATTTTGTCCGTAATTGAATCGAACGGGTCTTCCTCCGGTTGCTTAGACAGGCCTTTACTCTGCAAGATTCGTAGCACTGGTCAGAATGCATCTCAACGACATCAAAGCGAAAAAGCCTTCCAGGAATGTATCAATTCACAGGTTAATCAAATAGGTTAGGATGAATACTTTCTGAAAATAGACCATGAAAGCTTAAAATGCTGCTTCTTACCTCACTTTGAGCTTGTTGTAGTAATCGCGAAGTGGACTGGGAAGCAATCCCACGGGCGGAACATGGAAGAAGGGACGCAACGTGCTCTTTCTTAAGCAGTTGATGCGACACCTGGGATGTGGTGCAAGTGCTGAACCCATTCATATTGTTAAGTAAAACATCCCTGTACCCTGAGACCAACAATCCACGACCGAAACCGTAAACAGACGAAGTTGAGTTCAGGATAATCTTGACAGGTTGAGCAAGATTTCCATTATTTAACAGTACACTCGAAATATCACAAGTAAAGCACAGAGGAAACAACAAGCACATTCTCATCCTCTACCCTCAAAATGCATGCGAGGAAGAGATATCTACAGGGCACTGCACAGAAAAGAAGGATGGCTTCGACGTCCAGACAACCTCTACAAGGTTCAAATTCTTGAGAAGTGCAGATACTCCTGCAAAAAAAAACCTCAATAAGAATCCAGAGCTGAAGGTACGTACCAATGCAATTTACATCAACTTGCTGGATAGAGTCCACACCCCCTGTCCGATAATTTAGAGGTACAATCTGGCGAATTCTCCCACAGTAAGAAACCTCAAGTACTTTCCAATACTTCCGAAGGGCGCAAAATCATCAGGGCATGCCATCGCAACATTAAGTGACCTAGATGATTTCAAAGCTACGCCAGCAACAGAGAATGCTCGTGACGGTGCGATTCTGATAAAGACTTCACCAACAACCGATCCAAAAATCAATAAAAAGTAAAAATAAAAACAGCATGAACGAACCTGCGATCGGGGACGCATGATCCGCTTCACAAACCCGTGGCTACTGTACACACCAGATGAAGAGAAATAACAGCAGCCTGTAACCTCCAAGTCTGCCTGATCGGCAAGGAGACGAGGCTTCTGTCGCCGAAGTGCGGCATCCCAGGCTCGCACAGCGCCAGAAGTGATGCGCGTCCTAGCCTTTCTGACCAGGACACCCGCCATAGCTCCACGATTCTCTGCAACCCTAAACTCAAAGCCTCAGGACAACGAAGACGAAGAACCTCGACATGAAGTGGCAATACTTGGGCCGCCCTACTACCGCCTTGTAGCACGGGACAGAGCCCGAGGAACGCTCCGCCATACTTAACAGAATCGCACGAATGTCATTGGTAACCTTGCCTCTCAAACCAGTCAACATTCCCTTCAAAACTTAACACGGCATAATTAAAAAAATTCATTTAACACTTAAAACATATTAATTAGTAAACAACTGAAATATAAGTATGATTATATACTCACCTTTTTTCATTTTTAGTTTAATAATCCAGATTTGAAACTAATTCCCTGCAAGATTATGAAACCTACTTTAATGTCTTAAAACGACAAAGATGTACGTATTTTAATACATCTTCAAGTATGAATACGATGTGAGTGTAGGAAGTCTGGAAGTACGATTAGGGTACATGTACAGCAGAGAGTATGTACGCAGTGCGAAGTCTGTGACGCTCGCCGCCTCGCGCGTATGAACCCTGAACCCTGAATCCGCAGTTGCATCGACTGGCCCTCTATCTCAATCTATTCCACTCTGCGCACGCGTTTTGGCCCTCCACATACCTCCGTCCTTTCTTCACAGGGTATGCATCTTCTAGAGTGTTATCAATGTGTAGTTGTTTCCTCACGATTTTGAGGCGAGAAGCTCGAGAGGAGATGGTTTATACATATGTATATAAATACATATATATATATCTAGTATTGAGGGGCTTGAGTGATAGAGGGACAGAGTTTTGAGGTGGTTCTGGTATCCCTTTTCTGTATTCTGGTGTCGAGTGGCTGATTTTAGGTCAGTGATTGCTAAGGGTGTATTTTGTATAATTTGGGGATGATGGAACACTTTGATGGCTAAGTGGGGTCTGTTTGTCACGGCTGCAGGTAGTAGGGAGGGAGCTGGGTCATGGCTGCTACCGCGGTGGAGGAGGCCCTCCTAGGTCACTTGCAGAAACTGACTATTGGCAATTCGGAGGAATGGGCCTCATCTGCTGGATTCGACCACAACCTCGTGAAGGATGTTGTGAAATCTCTGCATGGCTTCGGCTATGTGGAGGCTGAGGTAGGTTATTTCTCCGTGAGTCTCATGGTCTCCGGGTGGTATTTTGTTGTTATTTCGATTCTGAATTCGGGTATTTGGGTTTGCAGACCGTGAAAAAGGTAAGATGGGTGCTCACTGCCGAGGGCAAGATGTACACAATGCGGGGTTCTCCCGAGGTCCAGGTTTTCGAGGCTGTTCCTGCGGAGGGTATCTCTGCGGCGGATTTGAAGGGGAAGCTGGATGCACTGGTCTATGACGTGGGCTTCAAGACAGCGATGAAGAACAAATGGATTCAGTTATCTAAGCCATTGATTATCAAAAAGGTGAAGTTTGATCTAGACTTTTGAACGTGGGCACTGTACATTGCTTCCTTCACAAGCCAATTGTAATCTCGAGTTCCTAAACGGAATAATAGATTGTACCAGTTGTTGTAGCATTTTCTTGATCTGTTAGTAATGTGGCACAGGTTGAATCGGTGAAGGATGAGGTCCGAAACCTGCTGACTGCCATCCAAGAAGGAAAGGTAACATAGAACTGGCATTGTAGTTACCTGAATGCCAACATTTTGAACTAAGGTGATCGTGATGTGTGTCCGTATGGCGGGTGGTCAGGAATTTGACGCTCTATTTCAATTGCTCTTGTGACATGATCAAGGTCTACTGTACTATCCGAAGCCCTAACTTATTCTTAATCTGAATCCAGGAAATTCCGGATGCAAGTATTAACGACCTGAAGAAGAGACAGCTCATCGAGCGCAGGTATTGGAAGATTTATTCTGGGCCTGTTAGGATACTGCCTGTTAATTTTTGCGGATATTGCAAGTATTATTAGCTTGGATTAGTGGCTTGCTTAAATTACAGAATCGTCTGAGTATTCTTTATTCTAGTATGCTGGTGGAGTTTTTCGTTATTTACCCTTTTCAATTTGTAATTGATCAGTGGCATTACAAACATTTGCTGCAAAACATTCTCTAGGTGATTATCGGAAATACTGTTTTTGTGTCAACAGGAATGAGACATGGTTTTCGTTGACTAAGGGACCTAACTATGCTTCAAAGAGAGTGAAGCCAGAGACAGATCTTACGCGTGATCTTCTACAAAGGTACTCCTAGACTACCCCTTTTAGTCGAAGTGAGCCTTCGAGCGTACGAACTCGGTTTTGACCAAATTGCCGGTCAGGGTTTTATAGTAGGATAGTATGTAGGCTAATTCATATGCAAATTAACGAAAGTAAAAATTGATGCAATTTTCAGAAGTTTGTGTGGTGACGGCTGATCTGTTGATATGACAGTGGGGAATGGTTGAAACGAGACTTCAAACCTTATAACTTTAATTCATTAGGCCAGCCCACTGAAGGTGGTCATCTTCACCCCTTGCTGAAGGTAACTTCAGCTAGCACAGCCTTTTCCATTTCATCATCGAGGCATATGTTAATCTGAACTGTAGCTGATGCGTCAAAGCCGCCTCTTACCTGGGAATGCAAATGTAATGCTTAGGAAGCATTTTAATCTTTTGTGTTCCATTGATACAGTTTCAGAGTAGTTGTTTATAGCATTATGAGAGTACATTTACAAGACTTTGTGTGTGCGGATTTGCCTGACAGGTGAGAACGCAGTTTCGTAACATATTCTTGGAGATGGGGTGAGTACTTCTTGTAGCTACGGTACCGCCAATTTTCTGCATTTTATATGGTGGAATTATACAGTTTTAAAATTTGGTGTTGGGTGATCTTCGTATCTGTTGGAAGTGTGTGATTGCTGGAAGTAAGGCAACTTTTTCAGAAGTCTTGTACTTTTTGTCTGTGCTTACTGCTGATTTCGTATAGTTTTCATTGATCAGATTTGAAGAGATGCCAACAAATAATTTTGTAGAAAGCAGGTACTTGGAACGCACCAATCATTTATTTTCTTCTTATTTGCATTTATTCGAAACTTTCCCTTAGCTTGCATGAAATTAATATGCATGAATGAGACTGCACCCTCTTCAGTTCCTGTTCTTGAGTTAAGCGTTCTCTAGTACTCATATTTTTTTGTCTGTGGGAAGTGTAGCTTCTGGAATTTTGATGCACTGTTCCAGCCTCAACAGCATCCAGCCCGTGACTCTCATGACACCTTTTTCTTGAAGGGTGAGTTGCCTGTGACTTTTAGGCTGCAAGTGGTGCCGAGCTTTTCTATTACGTAACTCAAACTAATAGGATAATGGCTATATTTTATTGTCTGCGGTATTGATCAATCATGTCATTGCGTCGAGGACTTTTTTAATGATTTCTGCTGATCCACAGCTATGGTGTCTCTTGTATCATTTGCCTTGATTTACTACTGTTGTAGAAATCTGCCTTTGTTTTAACTAGATTGTAATTGTACCCCGCAGCCCCAGCTCGGACAATAGAATTACCAGAGGATTACTTGGAACGAGTTAAGAAAACGCATGAAGAAGGAGGTTATGGGTCCATCGGGTATTAAAAGCAATCCTGTTGCCTCGGGATGTTCTCTGTTATTTTAGTTTCGGATGCTTATGTTACGGAAGAAGTCTTTTCTCAACATAAATTCTTGAACTAGGGCAATAATTACCAGGCTCAGTTATAAATTTAAGTTTTTAGGTCTAGGACTCTGCTCCTAAATTTTTACATCAATAAGCAGTTAATATTTGTAGGTAGAAATGATGTTGAACGTTTCATGTTACATGAAGGTTATTCAAGTCAAAGTGGACCTCATTGGTGGATATTTTGTAAGCAGGTATGGGTACGACTGGAAGAGGGATGAAGCCGAAAAGAATTTGTTGCGGACACATACTACGGCTGTCTCATCCCGTATGCTGTATAAACTTGCACAGGTTTGTCGTGCTTTTTTCAACATGTTGCCACATATTGGAGCTTGTCTTCATGCAGCCGCGCTCTGAGTTCTACAGAGCTGGTTTCGAACAACTTTGTGCTGTTTCTTGTTATTTTTTTCTGGTACATGAGTATGATTAAAATATGATGGCTCATTCAGGATTGTTTTACACCAAAGAGGTACTTTTCAATTGATCGGGTGTTCCGTAACGAGGCTGTGGATCGTACGCATCTCGCTGAGTTTCACCAAATCGAAGGTCTTATTTCTGCTTCGTTGTGATAATGTCATTGTCATCCAGTGCTGCCGATTATGCGTTTTTCTTTTTTTCGTTTTTCTGGCGGGGCAGATAGGAGAAACTTGTTGAAGGTTTTCAAAAATTTAGAGTTCGAAGACGTTGCTGATGTTTGCTAGACATATCATTGAGCTTCCTTAAGCTATTACTTTAGTTTCCAGTGTGTCCCTAATGTGAGGATTTCATATTTAGACCTGTGCAATGACATCGGTATGTGTCTTGTGTCAGTTATTGGGACTTAGTGTTTAGGCAGTTTTTGAACCAAACCCATGTGCCATAGTGCGCTGCAACAGAATCGCTAACTGCTTTTCATTATCATTCTTCAGGTCTTGTATGTGATAGAGGCCTCTCGCTTGGGGATCTTATTGGCGTTTTGAATGAATTTTTTGCGCGCCTTGGTACGTTTCTCTCTTCATTATGTTGTTGTGATTCGTGTAATATTATGCCCTCTGCTTGCTCTCATGCTAGATGTGTAATTCGTTGCAGCTTCTTTTCCGTAGCACCACGTCAGGTCAGTCCTACTTCATTTTAGGTATTTTTCATGTTCTCACATCATCGGGAGTACGCCCTGGTCTTTGCAGGAATGAAGAAGCTTCGTTTCAAGCCAGCCTATAATCCGTACACCGAACCAAGTATGGAGATTTTCAGGTGTGAATATTTGACCAGAAAGATGTCAACCTCTTGATTAATGATGTACGCAGAGCCCTTCAATCGTCTCCAATCTTGAAATGGTTTATGAAATAAAGACTTCTAAATATTTGCTTCATCTTCTCTGCAGCTATCACGAAGGGCTGAAGAAGTGGGTGGAAGTGGGTAATTCGGGAATGTTTCGACCAGAAATGTTGCAACCAATGGGCCTTCCTGAGGACGTGTCGGTTATTGCGTGGGGTTTGTCCTTGGAAAGGTACGAGTATTTACATTATTATGAGATTACTGGGTACTTTTTGAGCGCTGCTAGGCTTGACGTTGCTGTTGTGATCATCTGGATCCTCTCTAGTTTATAAATGAGCGTTAAATTTCATTATTGAAATGATATAATTAGTGAGTTCTTTCGCACTCCAATTTTTTCAATCACGATTTCATATCTCATGGCATTTCAGATACGAGCTTTAATTTAGGTATGTTTTGAGGTCGGTTGATTAGAACACGTTTAGTAGATTTAATTTGAGTGCTTTATTTGAGTCCTAATAGTGGCTTCTGCTTCTGACTTTTGACCTCCTGACGTTTTTTTATTGCAACAATTCGTGCGTTCTTGTATAATTCAGGCCAACCATGATTATGTACGGTATTGACAACATTCGTGATCTCTTTGGTCATAAGGTGAGCTTCATTCTGTCCGCGTTATGCATTCCAACTTGCTTCATATTTAGTAAAAGAGTGGCTTTATGCATTCAGGGGAATACAATAGCTATTATGGAACGGATTTTCTTCATTTTTTTTTTTTATTGATCCGTCCAGTTTGTGGGTTTCTGCCTATTGGCTTGTATTTATGAGGAACTCCCGTGGAAGATGAATTACTGGTTTGAGCTAGTAACAATGATCTGGTTGTTTGTTTTTGCAGGTGGATCTAAAGCTCATCAAATCAAATTCAATTTGCCGATTAGGAATCAAATAAGTTATCAAGAGGCAAATAGACTATTTGATAGACTATTTGGTAGACTGTTTACGGTTTATTTATGTTTTGACCTCTCTCTAGTCCTTCGCCTTAGCCGTCCCTTGTCCTTCGACTTAGCCCTCCCTCGGCTCTCGCCAAGGCCCCTTGGCCGAGGGAATCAGAGTTCTGCATTTCGCGGGTGGGCGTGGGTAAGGGCAGGTATATAAAAAAATTGTTAAAATTGCCCGACATCCATTCATGGATGAAGAAGAAAAATTAACATGGTATAAGTTGGGTATCTATTCCTCTTCGGCCCAAAATGTCAAGTGAGGAGGGCAGTGACTGGAGCTTGGGACAAGTAGAGTCTTAATTTGAATTTGTCTTATCATATTCATCTTGTTAGAAGAATTGAATGCCATTTTTTTTGAAGTTGTGGGTAGATTTTATATTTGCATGATTAATGTGAGTCAAAAATATATTATTACTTTTTCTATTCTTTATTGTATTTGAATTTTAAAGCAATGCTTTACTTATACAAAGGAGAATTATTCTATTGTAATTCTATGAAATGAATATCATCTAGTATTGTTTGTTAATAATTAATACTCTATTTGGTATTCATTTTTTTAAAAGGATGTATTTATTTATATCAAGATTCTGAATAACCTAGACCTATACTGAATTATATTTCAATATTGTATTAGCTTAAAGATTGTGTACATGTTTAAGTTGATATTAGTAGGTATTGGACATGTGCAATGGTTTGGTGGGTCAAAGAGATAAATCACATATGTAATAATATTTTTAGTAATACATGATGGTTTATTTTAAATTTTTTTATTTCATTTTGTTAATAAAAATGTTACATATTTTTAAGCTTTTAATATATGCAACTTAAAGGTCAAAAAGTATGATATGAATAATAAAGTCATCTAAGTTGGATGCATGTAATTATGTGTTTTAGTTGACATAAAGAATTAAGGTATTTAAATTATGTTTATACATGCAGATACAAATTACATGACATGGCTTCAAATGTAAATGTTAATTATGACCACAACTAGATTTTGATCTACATTATGGTTGGAATTGCAAAAATCTACTTGCTTTGAAGCCAAATAAGAAGGAGAATACTACTAAAAATATATATTACTTATGTTTAATAGTGTCTATTTTATTTCTAACATTTATACTTTAGATATTAATTTAGATTTATTATGTGGATGATTAACTATGTAAATAGTTGTACAAAATTTAATATGTAATTAAAATTATTTCTATTAAAATATACTCAATGATAAAAATAGAGGCGTATTATAGAAATTATTTATATATATTATTGAATTAATACTATAACAATAACACTAATATTTGTAAAAAGCATATACAAATTATTAAAATATAAAGGTAGACTATGCAAAGATATAATTGATATATTTTTTAAAAAAATTTAAATTTATAATAAAACCTATAGTTTTGCACACAAGTTAAAAAATTAAAAAAATAATATATTAAATTTGATCTAAAAAGTATAATTTATAATGCATTGTTAAGCGCTTGTAATTAAATAAAACTTAATTGTAGTAAAACTTAATAGAAGGTAATTTTTATATAAGATTAGAAAATCAAGATTATAAGTTTAAAGATATTCTTTATTGATAAAAATTAAAATTAAAAATTAAAATTAAGAAGTAATTTATTATTCTTCATACATATTTTAAAACTAAATATGATAAAATGTCTTATGTGTGAAAATAGATGTATGCATTAGTATATTATAAAATTGAGTTAGCAACAAAAAATTTATATATTATGTTTTAATTTGAAATTTTGGATTTTTTAAACAACAATATGATGACAAATTATATTTCATTTAAATTAATTGATAATAGTATTATGGATGGTTTATGAAATAACTCTATATATATATATATATATATATATATATTTTAAAATTTTAACTTTAAAAATATCAATAATAATTTTTAATTAATTTTTTATATCCAATATTGAATATATATATATTTAGCATCTTTTCATTTCTTCATTAGAATTCTCAAGAGAATAATTAATTATCCTATATGTTTCAAAAATAGCTATATTAATCAAATAATAATAATTTTTATTAAAAATAATTAAGTTTTTTTTATAGTTTTTACAAAAAAGAAACTAAAAAAAATATGGTGGCTTTTTTTAGAATATATATCAAAAATATTATTATATTTATAAATAAAATTATGATATCATTTTCTTTTATTTAAAATAATAATTTATAAAGTGGTTTTTAAAATTTTTATTACACATCTCTATAAAGAAAAAAAAAAAAAAAAAAAAAAAAAAACTATAGATTTATATTATTTTAGATTGAAGTTATTGTAGATAATATGCACATTGTACCAATACTAAATAAAAAAATATATAATTATAATATAAATATTTATATATTAAATTTATTGATTGTGTAAAACTATAAGAAATAAAATTTATATATATTAATAGATTATTTGAAGATCTTTATATTATATTAAGATATTTTTAAATTTAAAAAATACAAGAATCTAAAAATATATTTTATCAAAAAATATATATATTATATCAAGGATATGAATTGAAAGAAGATGCATGAATCAATGAAATGTATGTTAGAGGAAAATGACAAAATAGAAATAAGAAAGTATATATATTCAAGAAGAAATTGGAATGGCTATTGTCAAAGACAAAAAATACAAAGGCTCTTAAACTAGACTAGAAGCAAAAAAGGAGTTGACAAGAGTGATGAAGGCTTCACTCTTATCTCTATATTATTTATTTAAGAGCTACATGGTGGTATTCTATAGGACCTCTATCACATGTCTAGTTTGCAAGACACATGTCAAACTTGCATAATAAGTTTCTTATATGTACACCATGTACTTAGCTTGTTCCACAAGCTATTAATATGTGCAATATGTGGCTAACTTATTGGCTAAATTTTTAACATGTGAATCACCTATAGAGATGTATAAAGGTGAAACCGTATCTATGAAGCTTCTAGGAAGTTTTTCTATAAGATATTATCAAATTAATCTATTTTTATCTACTTCTATCTATCTATATTAATTAAATAATTATTGGAATAAATCTTATATTGATGACATTATTCCTTCTTCTAGAGACGAGTTCTATAAGGAACGATGATTACATGTTGAGAAAGTTCAAAATGTGCCAAATTGTGTTTGCCACATATTTTGATCTTTATTCCTTTTGAAGGTAGTTGATAGGTCATCTCAGCCATCAATAATATTCCATACCAAAGCGGGAGGACCATCCTAATATTTGATCATTGTTGAGGCCTTCATAACTTCTTTTAAAGAAAGCATTTGGAACACCATCAAGAATAGTTCTTATCTCTAAAAGTCTCACCAAATATTGAGAGTCTCTTCTAAGGTCATAATATCAAATACGTTGCATGTAACCATCAATCTAAAAAAAAATATGTCATTTTTGAAGATCTTCATTTCTATTTTGTCGTCTTGAAGGTTGTGATAGTCATAATGTCTCATTTGATAGATCAATAAATAATAATTCTTAAGTTGAGTTTGCTGATTGTTGATTCTCCATTTTTCTAATACTAAAAAATTCAAAAAAATAACAAAGCAATGATATAAGATAAAATGAAATCTCTATTAAACTTGCTTTATTTTATAACAAAGATTTTTTTGACTCTTCATCTTAGTTTTGATAGATTTTGTCAATAAAATGCATTGATTTTTGCTGATGTATTTGCTAAATTCTTGAATGGCTCCCATGTGCATTCACTAATATCATATCTGTGCTAATATACAAAATATTTCAATCGATTTTGACACTGTCTTGAATCTAAGATCTCTTCTACCTCAAATTCTTCATTGTTGTCCACTTCTATAAGAGGCGATGGCATTTCTCTTCTTCCTTGTATATCCACTATGTTGTATGATTTAAACACTAGTATATAAAATACATGATAGATTTTTATAGATTTTGGTAGATACAATCAATAAGCAACTAGAATAATTTGTTTACAAATCAAAAATAGTCCAAGCCTACAATAATCCAGCTTGTTATAAGAATAGATAGTCTTAATATTACGATAAAGTAATCATATCTTATTATTTATATGGAATAAAGGTTATTTCTTGCAATAGACATCTACATTGATCTTTTGTCATTCTTAAGCTTCTTTTAATTGCGCCTTCATTGTTGCATATACCTCTAATAATTGATTTTTCAAATCTCATGTGGCAAAATTATCAACTTTTGAAAAGTCAAAAGTATCAAATTAGGAATGATAATTATAATTGGCAAAAAATAAAATTTATTAAATAGAAGAATGTATAATATTATTTTAAGCAAATTCTAATGGCAATAAAATTATCCAATCATCTTGATGATAATTGATGGTACATTTCAAATATTACTCTAAAATTTAATTTAATTATTCTATTTATCCATCGATTTGAGGATAGAAAGCTGAAGATAGTTTCATATCTATCTTCAATATTTTAAAAAATGCTCTCTAAAATCTTGACATAAATTGCATCCTTCTATTTGATATAATATCCCTTGATAATCCATAATAGCAATAGATATTGTAAAAAAAGAGTTTAGCTCTTTCTTCACTTGTGATAGATTTTGTATATAGTATAAAATATGCCATCTTGGAGAAACAATCTACAATCACAAATATATAATTAGATAAATTTGAATTTCAAAGATCCATGATAAAATCTATAGAAACAAAAGACCAATGTTGTTTTGGTTTAGGTAATGGTTAGAAAAGTCCATAAGATCGATGATGAGGAGTTTTTGATCTTGAACAAATAACATACAATTGTATAAACTTTTTTTATATTCTTCTATTTTTGAGGCCATAAAAAATCTCTTGATATTAGCTCCAAAGTCTTGTAATATCTAAAATATCATGTTGCAAGGAAGTTGTAACGAGCTTCAAGAGTATGTAGTCATATTTCACCTTTTGAAACATTTAAGCATTTTAAAAAATATAGTAGATTGTTTTTGAATTCAAACTTAGAAGTATCATGAAATTTAGATGAATCATTCTTAATATTGTAAATAAGAGGGTCTAAAGACATACTTGATTAGATTTGCTTGAGAAAAGTTGAATCAATAGTCAATGTTGATTTTATTGCTCAAAGATGAAATTTTTCTAACTTTAAGAGGATTGTTTTTTGTTAATCAAAAGCTGAATCTCCTTCTTTTGGTAGAAGATAAGAACATCTAGAAAGGACATCAAATAGACCTTGTTTTTTTTCTAGTCGATAAATAATAATGAATTTGAATCTTGACAAAAACATGTTCCAACAAGTTTGACGATGATTCAATACACATTGTAACATGGAATACTCAAGGTTCTTGTGATTTATATATACGGTGTCGTATGGTGTGAATTTCTATTTGGAAATACATTAGGTACCTAGGTGTAGAGAATTCACTTAAAACTTATTGGCAAGAATCTAATAAGTGATTTATCTTTAATAAAAAAGACAAATAATACAATGATATTTTTATTAATAAACTTTTTTATATTTAAGTAGGTTTGTACAAAAAAATTTAAATTGCCACAAAACCTTTTAAAACCTTATTCACCTGCAATGACTTATTTCTTTTTAATCTTTAGAATACAATAACTCTTGATCCAATTATTCAATTTCTATAATTTTTTTTTCAAAGTGTAGATAATCTTCTTAAGTTTCATAATAAATAATAATCAATTATTAATTTGCTTCCAATTGTTTGATATCTTAAAAACCCTGGTAGGTAATTAAAACCCTAGTTCAAAGATACTTGAGTACTATTTTCTTTATATCTCACAAATCAAAATTTTTAATGCTACAAAAATTTTATACATAGTCTTGTGATATAAACATATATACTCTTGAAAATTTTGAGAAAAAAATCTATCAAATTTCCTAAGATATAGCTCAAAACATAACCACTAGTTAAGCAAGGTTACTTACTATCTTTAGCTTACAAGCACTGACTTAAACTTCCAATATCTCCTTTATTCTAGCTTGGATTTCATTAAACTATATATAAAAGATATAGCAAAGAAAGTGCTCTTTCTAACCTCAATTTTCGATCCTCTATTGCTTTTTGTATGCACAAGGTATGTCCAAAAGAGTGACAGTAGGTATAATTTTGATACCTTAACTTTGAGCACCTATATCTCTTTCATAAAAAGTTCAAATTATACAAATTTTGTACCAAAACCATATCTAAAAATCCAAACTTATTGATCCTAGCCTTTGATGTTTGACTCCCCTTCAAAAACAAATCCTAATTCCTAATAAATCCGTGGGTAGCCTCCTTGAAGTCCATTGGGAATGATGTTACAGACATAAGATTTACTCCAATAATTACCTAGTTAAAATAGATTGATAGAAGTAGATAAAATAAATTAATTTGATAATAATTTATAAAAAAGCTTCCTAAAAGCTTCCTAAAAGCTTCATAAATATAGAATCATCTTTATATATATTTATAGGTGATTGATAGATTAGAAACTTGGCCAACAAGTTAGCCATATATCGCACATATTGGTAGCTTGTGGAACAAGCTAGCCATATGTTGCACATGTTAATAGCTTGTGGAATAAGCTAAGTATGTGGCGCACATGTAGGAAACTTGTCTTATAAGTTTGACATGTGTCTTGCAAATTAGACACGTGTTGGAGGTCCTATAAAATGCCACCTTGTAGTTCTTTGATAAATAGTATATATAGAAACAAGAGTGAAGCCTTCTTCACTCTTATCAACTCTTTTCTTACTTCTAATCTAATTCAAGAGTCTCATGTATTTTTTAATCTTTTATAATAGCCATTCTAATTTCTTCTTGAATATACATATTTCTTTATTTCTATCTTGTTATTTTCCTTCAACATAGTTTTTACTAACTTATGCATCTGTTTTAGTACGTATCCTTGATAGATTGATAAGAGTAAAGTTATAATATCAAAGCTTTGTTTCTTCTTGATTAAAAGTGGATTATCCCTTTTTCTTGATAAGACATAAGCATATTAGAAGTTCTGGATTATCCACTTCCAAATTGATATTGTTCTTAGAAATTTTTTCTTTATTCTTGAGTGTTTTATTTTATAGTGAGAGTAGATTTTTTCTTCTTTTTCTATTGTGATATCATGGTAGATCTTGCTAAAATGAATAGTACAGTGATACAAATGTAAGAACAAATGAGAGAATTAATACTTACAATGCATCAACTCAATGCACCACCACAAGGAGCAATAAGATTAGCAAGAAGTGAAGATATAGAGATGATTTGAGCTACTTCAAGCCATACCACTTCACCTACGATTGAATACCATTCAAGCATCAAAGAACCAAAAATTAATTTGCCAGAGAAGTTTGATGGTATCAGATTTAAGTATCAAGGATTCATCAATGAAGTACAACCAATAATTGAACTTCAACTTCAAAGTTATCTAATCTAAAGACCATAAATCAAGTTGATTGGAACACTACTATCAAGTTCTACATTATCATGGTTTTTATCTTTTCTTGAACGATTCGATGCAGTATTAGATAATTTGGAGATATTCTTAGCAGAGTTTTGATTTATGTTTGGAAAACATGATGCAATTTGTGACGCAACCAACAAGATCCATATCTTGCTATAAAGCAATCAATCAATGACTTCATATGCTTTATAATTTTGATAATTAGCAATTGATATGAAGTTGGATGATGTTGTACTTATTAGCCAATTTCTCTATGGATTACAATATGAGATAAAAAAATTGATGCTCAATTTACTCAATCCTCAAACATTGAATCAAGTAATTTATTTTGCTGTGAAATGTGACAATCAACTTTTTGAATTTCAATCAAAAATTCACACAAGGGAACTTTAATATTACTAGAATACAATGGTAAAATCAATGTCTTCACAATACGTACATTTAGAAGTAGAAGACATGCAAATTGATGTGATATATTTTAAACCTCTTACTGAATAAGAAAAGACTCATCATCATCAAGAAGGATTGTATTTATATTGTGGAGAATCTAAGCACACTGCTCAACATTGTTCAAAGAAATGATACAATTACAAGATGAGGAGTACGGCTATTAAAGAAGACAATATGTCGAAAAACAAGTTTGTCCAATTACAATAGAGAGCCTGCAGTTGGAATCTAGTACAACTCCTAGTAAAAGTCCTATCCTCTTGTCAGAACCTTCTCCTTATTTTATAATAGATATCTATTTAAGACCTAAAAATCACAAAGCCTCTACTTTATTAGATTCATTAGCCTCAATGTGTTTTTTAAATAAAGAATTTATTAAAAGTCATAGAATACCTTCAATATCACCAAATACTAAATTCGTACATATAGAAGTCATAGATGGTCGCCCGTTATCTTCTGAAAATTTTATTCATAAAATCTTTCCTATAAATATAACAATAGATGGTCATAATAATTGTGTAGTCTTTAATATAATTAAATATCCCTCTAATCCAATCATTTTAGATTTATCATGGTTAGAAAAGTATAATCCTCAAATAGATTGGATTTTTCATAGACTTGATTTTTTTCAAAGCATTAATAAGAGTCTCATAAATCAAATAACAAACCATAAACATAATATAATAAAATCCGTACTTATAGGCGCAAAAGCTTTTATGAATGAAGCAAAAGAAAGATCATCTTTTGCTATTTATGTTATACTCATTTTTGATGGTAGAAGGACTTCAAGTTGCATTCTAAGCCAATATCAAGATTATCAAGATGTTTTTGAAAAGAAGAATGTAGACATTCTTCCGGAGTATTGTCCATATGATTGATCAATTGATCTCAAAGAGAGAACTCAGCCTCTATTTGGACCAATCTATAATCTATCTTAGAATAAATTGGCTAAACTTAAGAAATATATTGATGAAAACTTGACCAAGAATTTCATACGTTATTCAAAATCTCAAGCAAGAACTCCTATCTTGTTTATAAAGAACAAAGATGGATCACTACGGATGTGTGTAGATTATCAAGGACTCAACAAGATTACCATCAGCAATAAATACCCTCTATCTCTAATATCTGGACTTCTTGATTAACTAAATCAAACTAAGGTCTATACAAAAATAGATCTAAGAGGAACATACAACTTAGTGCGCATCAAAGAAGGTGATGAATAGAAGATTGCATTTTGAATAAGGTATGAACATTTTGAATATAATGTCATATCTTTTGAACTTACAAATGTACCAATTGCTTTTCAACATCTTATAAATGACGTATTTTGTGAATTTCTTGATGATTTTTTTATCTATTATTTAGACGATATTTTGATGTATTCTAAGAATACAGAAGAACATGAACTTAATATTTGTTGTATATTACAAAAACTTAGAGCTGCAGGATTATATGCCAAGATGGAAAAGTGTATATTTTACACTATTGAAGTTGATTTTTTAGAATATATCATTTCAAATGATAGTCTCAAAATACATTTGAAAAAAATCCAAATAATCATGGATTGGAAGATTCCAAAAATAATATGAGATGTATAATATTTTTTGAGATTTACAAATTATTATCAAATCTTTATCAAGAATTTTTTGCAAGTTGCAGCTCTACTTACATGCTTAACTTGTAAGGACAAACTCAATTGGAGCAAAGAAACAAAAACATTATATGAGGCTTTGAAGATAATTTTTTATTTCTGCACCAATCTTATGTATCGTCGACTTTTTCAAAGCATTTTTTATGGAAATAGATGCATTAGACTTTGTTTTGAAGGCGATATTGTCACAAATGGGAGTAGATGATAAATTCCACCTAATAGCTTTTTATTCCAAGAAATTTTCAGCAGCACAAAAATCAACTACAAAATCCATGATAAAGAATTTTTTGTAATTGTAGATTCTTTTTAAGAATGACGTTACTATCTAAAAGGCACTTCTAGACTAGTCACCATGTATATAAATCACAAGAACCTCGAGTATTTCATGTTAGTACGTGTGTTAAATCGTTGTCAAGCTTGTTGGAGCATATCTTTGTCAAGATTTGAGTTTATTATCACCAATCGGCTAAGAAAACAACAAGATTTGTCTTATGCCCTTTCTAGATGTTCTTTTCTTGCACCAAAAGAAGGAGATTCAGCTTTTGATCTACAAAGAATAATCCTCTTAAAGCCAAAGCAATTTCATCTTCGAGCAATGAAATCAACATTGATTATTGATTCAACTTTTATCAAGCAAATCCAATCAAGTATGTCTTCAGACCCTCTTATCCATGAGATTAAGAATAATTCATCTAAATCTCATGATACTTCTAAGTTTGAATTCAAGAATGATCTATTCTATATTGAAGGCCGCATACATATTCCAAAAGGTACAACATGATTACGTGCTCTGGAAGCTCATCATGTCTTTTCTACAACATGATATTTTGGATGTAATAAGAATTATGAGCTAATATCAAAAGATTTTTGGTAGCCTCAAATATGGAAGGCTGTTAAAGAATTTCTACAGTTGTGTGATTTTTATTCAAGATCAAAAACTCCTCGTCATCAATCTTACAAACTTCTCTAACTAGTACATGTATCAAAACAACCTTGGTCTTTTGTTTCTATGGATTTTATCACGGATCTTTCAAAGTCAAGTTTATATGACTCTATATTCGTAATTGTAGATTGTTTTACCAAGATGGTATATTTTATACCGTGTATAAAATTTATAATAGGTAAAGAAATAACTAAACTCTTCCTTGATAATATATATTGCTATCATGGATTACCAAGGAATATTATATCACATAGAAGAACAAATTTATATTAAGATTTTGTATCTTTTTTAAAATATTGAAGGTATATATAAAACTATCTTCAGCTTTCCATTCTCACACTCATAAACAAACGGAACAAGTAAATCAAATTTTAGAGCAATATTTGAGATGTACTATCAATTATCATCAAGATGACCAGATAATTTTTTTGCTATTGGCAGAGTTTGTTTATAATAATTTGATACATTTGTTTATTCAACAAACTCCATTCTTTGCAAATTATGATTATCATCTAAAATTTGATACTTTTGATTTTTTAAAAGCTGATAATCCTATGACAAAAGATTTGGCAAATTGATTGTCAGAGCTATATGCAATAATGAAGGCACAATTAAAGAAAATTCAAGAACAACAAAAAATCTATGCAAATGTCTATCGCAAGGAACAACCTCAATTCCACATGGGCGATAAGGTATGGTTACTTTGTTATAATATCAAGACTATTTTTCCTTGCAACAAGCTAGATTATTCTAGGCTTGGATCCTTTTTGATTTGTGGACAAATCAATCTAGTTGCTTATCAATTATGCCTATCCAAATCTATGAAAATCCATCATATATTCCACATATCACTACTTGAGCCATATAAGACAATAGATATACAAGGAAGAAGACAAATGCCACCGCCTCCTATAGAAGTGGACAATAATGAAGAATTCAAGATATAAGAGATTTTAGATTCAAGGCGGTATTAAAATTAACTGAAATATCTTTTGTATTGGCGCAAATATAATATTAGTGAACGCACATGGGAGCCATCTATGAATCTAGTAAATGCATCAACAAAAATCAATGTATTTCATCGATGACATTCGTCAAAACCAAGATAAAGATTCAAAAAAATCTTTGTTATAAAGCAAAACAGGTTCTATAGAAATTTCATTCTATCTTATATCATTGTTTGCTATTTTTTAAAATTTGGTCATGCTAAAGAGATGGAGGATCAACAACTTGTAAATTTAGCTCAAGAACCATTGTTTGCTAACTTACCGGACGAGACATTATGACTATCACAACCTTCAAGATGATAGAATAGAGATGAAGACCCTTAAGAATGACATGTTCTTTCTTAGATTAATAGTAAAATATAATATATTTGATATCACAACCTTGGAAGAGACTCTCGATGTTTGATGATACTTTTAGAGGTAGGAACTATTCTTGATGGTGTTCGAAATATTTTCTTTAAAAGAAGTTATAAAAGTTTCAACAATGATCAAATATAGGGTGGTCCTCTCGTCCTAGTATAGGACACTATCGATGGTTGAAAGGACCTATCAACTATCTTCAAAGGGAACAAAGATTAGAATATGTGGCAAGTACAATTTGATGTATCTTGGACTTTTTCAACATGTAACCACCGCTCTTCATGGAACTCATCCCTAAAAGAGGGGATAATATCACGAGCATAAGATTTATTTTAGTAATTATTTAATTAATATAGATTGATAGAAGTAGATAAAATAAGTTAATTTGATAATATTTTATAGAGAAGCTTTCTAGAAGCTTCATATTGAAGGAGTTATATATAGTTTCAATACAAAATCACCTTTATACATATTTATAGGTGATTAGTAGATTAAAAACTTGGCCAATAAGCTAGCCACGTATCGCACATGTTGGTAGCTTGTAGAACAAGCCAACTATATATTGCACATGTTGATAACTTATAGAATAATCTAAATATGTGGCGCATATATAGGAAACTTGTTTTACAAGTTTGATATATGTCTTACAAGTTAGACACATATTCGAGGTCCTATAGAACACCGCCATATAGTTCTTAGATAAATAATTTATATAGAGACAAGAGTGAAGCCTTCTTCACTCTTGTCAACTCTTTTCTTGCTTTTAGTCTAGTTCAATAGTCTCATGTATTTTCTAGTCTTTGGCAATAGCCATTCCAATTTTTTCTTGAATATACATACTTCATTATTTTTATCTTGTTATTTTCTTTTGACATAGTTTTTACTAATTTATACATTTATTTTAGTTCGTATCTTTGACACATGATTTTTGGCCAAATAGGAATAGAGACTTCTATCATCCATCTCCATTCATTCACATGGATGGCCTAATTATCCCCTCTTATACTAAAAAATCCGTTTCTATTCCTTTTTCTTATAAGATTTACATAATATGTATTCTAAATATCAAATAAAAAAAATAAATAAGATCTTAAGGATTATCAATGTCTAATAAAGATAACTTAAGATATATAAAATTTATTATCAATATAAATCAACTTCAAAATTATTATTAAATATATATATATATATATATATATATATATATATAAAAATCTCAATAATATCCTTTTTAGATAGATTCTTTTTAAACTAACAATCTAACCACCTCTTGTAACCAATAAAATTCACTAATAATGCTCTTATTTATTTGTGTAGTAAATTATATATCAAATATATATATACAATGTTTTCATATGGTAGCTAAACCATAACATGACAACATTGTCATAATAGAGAGAATTTGCCTCAAGAAAGCGCTGGACTTCTAGTTGCCATTAATTACTCATGTAAATGCAAGTATAATATAACCTCCAAATTTATATCAAAGAGATCTTCATAGGGCTATTACACCCAATACATAAGCCTTATTTCTTCAAACCACTCAAAACATAACAAATACTCTAAAACCCTCATTCCCCTGTAAGAAGGGAATTTTTCCCAAACTTCATTAATTCATAACTTTTAATCTAACTTTTCAAATCCACTCAAAATTTACATAAAATACTGATGTATTTGTAAAAACTACCACTACAAATTTCAACCATTGATTCATTATTGATCTTTAGATATTGCAAAAATCCTAACAGTAGCTTCAAATCCTTGTTTACAAATACCCGTGTACTAAATTCTTCATATCTCAGAATCTAAAAGTCTAAATACTATGAAACTTTGATATATAGCTTTATAGTATAATAATATACTTTTTTAGAAATTTTTAGATAAAAATTTATCTATTTACTCAAGATATGGCAAATCCCATTATTGTCAATAAAATAGCCTAATTACTGCCTTAGAATTTGATCTATTGTCTTTGATTCCCAATATCTGCTTCTTTATAACTCCAAATATAATAATTCTTCTATATTAAGTGTAGAATTTGAAATCACCTCTTTAGTCGTACCTCCCGATCTCCAAAATCTCTCATAAGACTCCTTCAATCTTCAAAAGAGTGACACTAGGTACAATTTATACACCTTAATTTCAAGCGCCTACTCTTCCTTCATAAAAACTCCAAATCTCTCAATTTTTACACTAAAATTGTAGCTCAAAAAAACAAGCTTTGTAATCCTAGCCTTTGATTTTCAAATGGCTTCCTTGAAGTCGCTGAAATCCTTATTCTCCTTACGGGCAGCCTCCTCAAAGCCTACTGAGCATGACCATTGACCAATAGGAATGAAGAACTTCACCTCTTATCTTCATTCATCCTCACTTTGTCTTCATCCTTCCACATATTCTTCTTAGTAGTTTAATTCTTCTTCTTTGGATCCCAATTGCCTCTCAAGGCTTTATACTAAATATTTAGGTCCTATATAATTTAAACACCATAATCAAACTAAGTAAAAATCTAAAATAAATTTTCTTACACCAATTTCTTTTAATTTATTTTACTAACCATTCTAGTACATATCTAAACTTATAAACATATTATATATTTTGAGTGGATTTTACATACTCTAAGCAATTACAATACAATAATGATGACTGGATTAAAAGCCCCTTTTAGATAATGATATCATTCTTAAAAAGGATCTACAATTGCAAAAAGTTCTTTATCATGGATTTTGTAATTAATCTCTACTATTGAAAATTTCTTGGAATAAAAAGCAATTAAATGGAGTTTGTCATCTACTCCCATTTGTGACAATATCATACTCAAAGTAAAGTTTGATGTGTTTGTCTTCATAAAAAATATTTTAAATAAGTCGACATGATACAAGATTGGTGCAAAAATAAAAATTGTCTTCAAAGCTTCAAACAATACTTTTTTTTTTTTATTCCACTCGAATTTGTCCTTATAAGTTAAGCATATAAGTGGAGTTGTAATTTGAAAAAAGTTCTTGATGAAGATTCAATAATAATTAGCAAATTTTAAAAATAATTATATATTTTTTTATTATTCTTGGAATCTTTTAATTTATGATTGTTTAGACTTTCTTAGGATCCATTTTGAGACCTTCATTTGAAATGATATATTTTAAGAAGTCAACTTGAATAGTATGAAATATACACTTTTCTATCTTAGTATACAACCTCGTATCTCTAAATTTTTGTAATATACAACAAACATGTAATTTATGCTCTTTTATGTTTTTAGAGTAGATTAAAATGTCGTCTAAATAATAGATAATAAAATTATTTGGAAAGTTACTAAAAACATCATTTATAAGATATTGAAAAGCAATTGGTGTATTTGTGAGTTTAAAAGGCA
The DNA here is from genome assembly GCA_036785485.1 of Physcomitrellopsis africana. Classification (NCBI taxonomy): domain Eukaryota; kingdom Viridiplantae; phylum Streptophyta; class Bryopsida; order Funariales; family Funariaceae; genus Physcomitrellopsis; species Physcomitrellopsis africana. The sequence continues at coordinate 221,030 of JAWRVF010000010.1, forward strand.
TAATGTTATATTCACAGTATCTATATCTTGTTCAAAATTTAGTCTTCTATTTATCTCATTTTTTAATAGAAACCAAATTATATGCTTTTTATAGATCTATTTTTTATATAGATTTTAATTTGATTCAGTTGATCAAGAAGTTTAGATATCAAAATTAAAAGATATCTATTTTTTATGGTAATTTTGTTGAATCCTTGATAATTTATACATATTTGTAAAAATCCATCTTTTTTTCTTTATAAAGAAGATAAGAGCTCTTGTTGGAGATTTTGTATAGTGTATAAAATTCTTGGCCAAGTTTTCATCAACATATTTTTTGAATTTAATTAACTCATTTTGCAATAAACTATAGATTGATCCAAATGGAGGCTAAGTTTTCTTTTTGAGATTGATTGAGCAATCATATAGACAATGCTCTGAAAGAATATCTACATTCTTCTTCTAAAAAATGTCTTAATAATCTTGGTATTGATTTGAAATGCCACTTGAAGTCTTTCCACCATCAAAAATGGGTGTAGCATAAATAACAAAAGGTAATCCTTCTTTTGCTGCATTCATAAAAGTTTTTGTACCTTTATTAGGAATTGTACAAGATTCTAGTTGCACGGTCCTTATTATAGCTAGATAGATTCATTTTTCAACATATTATCTTTCTTGACAGTCGTACTTCTTATTTTATAGTTGTATTATTTTTTTGAACAATGTTGAATAGTGTGTTTAGGTTTTCTATAATATAAGCACAATCTTTTTTGATAACAACAAATCTTTTCTTGTTTAATAAGAGGTTTAAAACATATCACGTCAATTTGTATGTCATCTATTTTTGAATGTATATATTGAATAGACGTCACTGTTGCTATTATATTATAATAACATTGATGCTTTCTTATACAATTCTTAGATTGAAACTCAAAAAGCAGATTGTCATATTTTACATCAAAATCAATTGCTTGACTCAATGTCTGAGGATTATATAAGCTAAGCATTAATTTTTTTACTTCATATTATAATCTATTAAAAAATTGATTAATGAATGTAACATCATCCTACTTAATATGAATCGCTAGTTGTCAAAATTGTAAAGCATATAAGATCATTGATCAATTGCTTTGTTACAAGATATGGATCTTGTTGGTTGCAACATGAGTTGCAATATATTCTCCATACATAGATCAAAACTCCACTCAAATTTCTCAAAATTATCTAATATTGGATTTTGTGATTCAAAAAAAGATAAAAATCATGATAAAACAAAATTTGAAAGTAATATTCTAATAAATTTGACTCATGATCCTTGAGTTGGATAACTTTGAGGTTGAAGTTCAATCACTAGTTGTACTTGATTAATGAATCTTTGAAACTTAGATCTTAAGCCATTAAATTTTTCAAGTAAACTAATTTTTAATTCCTTGATGCTTGAATGGTGTTCCATTGTAGGTGAAGTAATATGCCTTGGTGTAGATATTGAAGCAGCTCTAATCATGACTTCTTACTAATCTTGTTACTCCTTGTGGTGGTACATTGAGTTGATGCATTATAAGCATTAATTCTTTCATTTGTTCTTACATTTGTATCATTGTGTTCTTTATTTTAGTAAGCTTTGCCATGATAATATAATAGAAAAGAAAGTATTTAATCTTATTGCACGATAAAATACTCAAGAATAAAGAAAATATCCTATAAACAATACCAATTTAGAAGTGGGTAATCCATAACTTCTAATATGCTTATATCTTATCAAGAAAAAAAGATAATCTATTCTTATTCTAGAAAAGATAAAGCTTTGATATTATATGTGCATTTCAATTAATTTGTGAAGGACACAAACTAAAAGAACATACATGAATTAATGAAATCTATATCAAAGAAAAATGATAAAATAGAAATAAAAAAGTATATATATTCAAGGAGAAACTAGAATGGCTATTGTCAAAGACTAAAAAATACAAAGACTCTTAAACTAGATTAGAAGCAAAAAAAAGAATTGACAAGAGTGAGGAAGGCTTCACTCTTGTCTTTATATATACTATCTATCTAAGAGCTACATGGTGGTGTTTTATAGGACCTCTATCACATATTTAGTTTACAAGACACATGTCAAACTTGCAAGATAAATTTCCTATATGTGCACCACGTACTTAGCTTATTCTACAAGCTACCAACATGTGCAACACATGGCTAATTTGTTGGCCAAGTTTCTAATCTATCAATCACACATAGACATGTATAAAGATGAAATCATATTTATAAAGCTTCTAGAAAGCTTTTTTATAAGATATTATCAAATTAATCTATTTTTATTTATTTCTATCTATCTATATTAGTTAGATAATTATTGGAATAAATCTTATATCCATGACACATTTTTATAAGCAATATTATTTTTTATATTATCTACTTGTGTTATAAAATAAAATTTTATTTAAATTATATAATTAGATAGTACATAATTTTATGCCAATTTGATATCTTTTAAAAGTCAAGATACATTATTGCATTGATATATTTAAGATTTTAAAGTCATTAAGTTGTTTGTACAATTATGACATGGAAAAAGCATAAGCATCTAATATTTTGAATGTATATGTGTTGTATTTTTTATTACATATTTATAGAAGAATTTTAAGATATTATAAGAAATAATACAATAGAGTTTTAAAGAATTAAAAGAAAAAATTATGTCTTTGAATATTTCATATTTGATATTACATTATAGAATTATACAAATAATAGCAAATAACAAGAATATATAAAATAAAGACTCAAAACAACAAATAAGATTGCATTAGATGTAAAATATGTATTTAGTATTTTTGGTTGTTTTATGTATAATTTTATGAGCTTGTTCTTTCATTGTAAAATAAACATCAACATTAAATGCATTTTTACTTATTAAAACAATGTTTAGTTTTATGTAAAAATATCAAAAATAAAAAATCGAATTATGTTTTTATTTTGTAATTTTATAAAATTATAAGTGATAAAAATATATTTGAAGAATAATTAATTATATATGTGAAAACACAAAAGTATTTCCAACGAGAAAACGATCAGACGGTAATGGGAGCCGGGTGGTAATAGAGGAGGCAGCAGTGACAGGAGCCACAGGCGGGGAGAGGGGGAGCAAACCCTAATGGTGGGGGGGGGGGGGGGGTGTGTTGCTGCCCTTCCCTGCTCCCTCCTCGTCCTCCCTGCCCCTGCTTCTGCCCTGTCTCTGCACAATCATCGCTTCATCGCTGCTCGTGCCCCGAATCGCGCCGTGTACTGGAATCCCATCTCTCCCTCCTCCCCCCACTCGCCCATCCACCACTTGGCATCCTCGTGTTATGCTGCATCATGCTGCTTTCGTTCTTTCGCATGCTGCGCGATGCGTGAGGCCTGTTCTTTGGTGCTGGACAGGGTGCATCTTATGTCCAACGAGTAGACTTAGGTCGGAGGTTTTGTGTATTATTTCTCGAAGCTATTGTTCTCTGAAGAGATAATTCCGTGCGTGCGAGATTTCGAGGAGGGAGAGCATAGGTAGGAGTGTGGGAGAGGCCTTGGCGTTTCCAGCTGGCTCGGTGTCGTTGTCTCGTCCGAGGGGATCGCACAATATGAGTCATTTGCAGGTACATTGGTTGAGAGTGTTTGCCCTCTCTTTGGAACTGTGTTTGATAGCTGTTGTTGGAATGGTGCGTGCGCATAACTTGCTTTAATACTCACCATTTTGGACGCACAGTGGACGCTATCTGCGTTCATGTTGGTTCTGTTATGATCGCGTATTCCGTTGGGAATTCAGAGCCTGATTTTTCTCGTTCTTTCGCACTCACATTTTACCGCGGTCGTCGCAGAAGCCATCGCAGAATGGTGGTGGTCGACGTGGAAGGATCGACAAGGACGTCGTGAGTCGGTCAGATAACCAACCCTGGAGACAACCCGTGCGAACAACTTCCGGCTTTAATTCTTACTCGAATTCCCACCTCCAAGGTCAGAACCTTTTCAACGTGCTTTAAATCGTATCGAGGCCGTTGCCCCGCTGTATACTTCTGCGTTGTACGATGATTGGGTTGTGAAGGATATATCATGATTGTAGGCTGAAGTGTCTGGTTGACGTGTGCTGAGTGGAACGAAATCTGTGAGTGTACGCATCTTCTCCTCTTTTTGGGGGCTTGTTCAGCATGTTACACATTAATTTCAGTAGTCTTTAATTACTTTCGGCTTTGAGAAAGTTGCTGCAGCGTCTGCAATGCAAGTATGAGCAGAGCACAATGTTAAATAATGCGGACATCTTTGTCTCTTCAGAGAACAGCCGACACCCATGAGTGGCTCCTATATCATGAATTTCTAGCAGAATTTGTTTTTGTTTTATTTGTATTGTTTTTCTCATGATCTTGGCAGTGTCATGAAAGTTAAGTACTTTTTAAACTCATGCGTGGAATGTCAAATAGCTGGAATTCTGCCATATTTTGATAGTGTTCCAGACTTTGACTTTGACTTTGATTTCCAGGTGGAAATAAAGGGGCTCATGATCGGCTTGTATACATGTACACTTGCTTGATTGGCCAGCATGTTGATGTTCAGAAAATCGATGGGCATGTATACTCTGGAATATTTCATGCCGCTAGCTTTGAGACGGAAATCGGTAAGCGTTATTGCTCGACTTTTTACTTGGTAATTGTTGTATTTCGTACACTTGTTTCTTGGTTGTATCGTTTCATTTTTTCGGTTTCGTTTTCCCCTTTCGTCCGCACCATTACTATGCCTTTTTCTTTTCTTCTTCTTTTTCTCGTGTAATACAGTATATCTCCAATTATGAAAGTCGATCAGTCAGTTGATGAAATATCTAGCCATTGTAGTTCGTGGTGGATGGTGTATTTTGGCGCTTTTTTCGAATTTTCTCCATCAGTTCATGATATTTAAGGCTTTATGAAGATTTCTAATGGCATTTAACATGTCCTGTAAATTAACATCAAATGATTTTTCGCATTATTATTCGTATTCTTTCGTCTGACATTCGTTGGCTGAGGCATGTGGGTGACAAGACATATATCTACTTTTCAAAGATCTTCGTGATATAAATGCCACTCCTGGCATTCCTAAAGCATCATTGTTATCATTCATCAGGAGTGATCTTGAAGATGGCAAGACATGTCAAAGAAGGTACGCACCCAACACAGGGTGAATCAGCTAGAGAAGCAGCTAGGAAGCTTCCGATTAAAAAGCTCCAAATTCAAGGGAAAGATATTGTACAAATTATTGCGAAGGTTAGTTGCATTGTTTATATTTAATAGCTACAACTAGAATACTGCACTTAAGACTGCCTTTCTGCCCTTGTTTTTAGTCCTGAACATGGCAGTTTTTATGAATTGTGTATATATTTTTCCCATTTTTGTAATAGTTTTGTGTTGTCTGTTAACACCCTATATTATGTGGACTTGTTGTCCGTCTGGAGCACATTGTTCCCGTCATTATCGTTTATGTCGTCTTTCTGGATGATGCAGGATGTTTCCCTTAGTGGGGATGCTTCATCCAACTCCCGAACTCGAGAGAATCGCTCTGACATTGTAACTGATTCAGCTGTTTCACAAGGTTGGCATCGGGAATCTGAGCGTGAACTGAAGCCATGGAAGCCCGATGATGAATCTTCTGATACCACAAGTTTTAGCTTGAGCAACGCGTGGAGGTTAGTGATATATGGTTCCCAATGATGTTTATTCACCTTCTTAATATAGCTCTTCTTGTGGTGTTTAGTTACGATGTTTTTGGAATTGCCTCGTTTCTTTTGCAGCGGTGGGAATTGGGACCAATTCGAGGTAAACAAAGCTTTATTTGGTGTGGAAACTACTTTCGATGAAGAGTTATACACTACAAAGTTGATACGAGGCCCACAAATGCATGAAAGAGAGCGAGAGGCCCAGAGAATTGCTCGGGAAATTCAAGGGCAGCAAACTCGGAATATGCATCTTGCAGAGGTATTAATTAGTGGTTAACCGCTCGTGAATTCGGATGAAGTAGTCGATGCAGTACTCTGCTGTGTAGGTTTTGGATAAATTTTTACTTTTATGTAGATTTTTAATCATCTTAAGTTTCTTTGGATGTCTTTGAATTTCTTTTATTCAACTTCATGCTGATTAAATCATCCTGAGTATTTGCGTTTTAAAAATTGTGCTTTGCCAAATTTTTTAGACTATTGATGCAGTTCGTATAGTGTTTTGAGGATTTAAGTTTATTATTGGTACTGGGTTGCCTGCTTCTCAGTAGTTTATTGTGTTGACCTATTTTCTGATAACAAAATGGATTTCTTTAGGAAAGGGGAGTTCATTTGGCTCCCGAGCTGGAAGCTTTGGATGAAGAGACCAAGTACTCTTCCGTAGGGCGTGGGTTTCAAGATGAAGGTGACGATGATGAAGATCAGCACATTGACGACCATAATGATGAGACATTTGGAGGACCAGTCACATCGGTCGGTGTTAGCACCTCTGTATACAGCAATCCTAGCATTCTTATTTCAGGTACGTCCTTTCTGACTAGACGTTGAGAAGTCTAGTATGCAAATCTTCCAAGACCTATATGCATCTTTTAGCTACTTTGTGTGTGATTTTTCGTGGCGAGATTGGAAATCTAATACATGGATATTGCAAATAGATTTTTCTTAGTACTTGTGCTGGTTGTGGTACTTAGGAATGTTGTGATGTTCGGATACATGGCAATACTAGTTAGGGTTTTTGAAAATCGTGAAGTGATTTGTATTTATTTTTGTTCAGCAGTTGAATATGTGGTGTACACATTATGTGTTTGATGAAATATGTGATTCTTATTATTCCTGTAGGGCAAACTGATGGTGACGAAAGCTCTACACCGTCTGCAGATCCACAAGTAAGTGGTAGCATCCATAAGTTATCTTTTACTGGCAGTCTGAAAGTTGCATTCCAGCTGGGCTCATGATTGCTCTATAGATTCACCTAAAACTAGAACTTTTCATACAACATATGTACTACTTTCGGACATGTCGAAATTGGAATATGATTTCTTGGGAAGGTGTATTGGGCATGGCGATCGCGGACTGCCTGAACAAACCGTGTTAATTTTCACAGCTGGTGTGCTGTTGTATTTTCCTTGTGATTCGTGATTAAATGCTCTCTGAATATGTTCTATGTGCGCAGATTGTAAATGACATAAGATCAGAAGTCTCGCGAGAGCATCAGGACCAGTCTGTGGGAAAGGAAAATTCAGGAAGCTCCGAAATCTTTTTAGAGAAGCTTAAATTGCGGAAACTGTCGCTTTTAAATAGTGGTGACAAAAATAAACACTCCAACAAGGTGTCTACTTCTTCCGCTTCTCAAACAATTTTCCTTCTTAAAATTTCAAATTTCAGAAATTTATTTATTTAATTTGGGTAGTTTCGTGTGTGGTATAATGACGTCTATAAATGCGAGGTTCAGAGACGTGTATTCTCGAATCGCAACAGCTTTCATGTAGTCTTTAGCAGAACTAGTACCATCAATTAATTTCAAAGGATGCTACCTTGCATGGCACATTGAATGTAAGTGGTCTTCAGTATGGGGCTCTTACTTTCGACATTGATTGGAAACAGTATTGTTTCTCAAAATCAGTTGCTAAATACTTCGTAAATATTGCAATCTCACTCTGATTCTTACTCGTGGTTGTGCTCCTTGGTTTGTTTTGGCTTTCTTTTTTTCTTTTTTTTTTTTTTTTTTTGTAGGGATCTGGTTCTCCTTATAGCAGTTCTATGGGAAGGGGTTCTCCGCTGATGTCTCCATCAGTTGGTGATCTAGCAGGCATCAAAACTCTTAATTTGGATCCGATCTTTCCTCAAGTTGCTCCTGAAGTTCACAGGTTGGCATTTTCGTTCATTCATGTGGCTGGTTTTCCTACTTTATCTAATTTTGCTTCTATCTTCTAGTATTTCTTTTCAAAGAGGTAGGCGGTTATGGAGGTACAGTGCTTTCTTTGTCACTGGTTACTTTCATCTTTTTGTATTGGAAGGAGTATTCTTTTGAGCACAACCGACATTGAATGGTGGGTACTGGCTGTTCATTTGTTCAGAAAATTTGAGGAATTTAAGCAGAAGAATAAAATGGAGCAAGTGAAGGCGCAATTAGAGACCTATAAGGTATCAACGGATAACACAGTAATTGAAATAATTCTTTTATATAACTTCTGTTATCTTATGTTCTTGGATGCACTAAGCTAGCCTGTCCAATTATCGTCGTCTCGGGCATTCTTCAATTATTTACTCTTTCGGACTAGGTTGAAACCTTCAAATTAGGTAGATTGCCGTGTTAAATGTTGTCTGTTGTGCATCTATAACCTGATGGTGTTTGTGTCTGAAGGAGTCGCAGCCACGGTCCCCAAGAACTACAGGTTTCTTTTCAACTCTATTGTGTTAATTGCTCCTCTAGTCTTTAATTGTTCAAGTCAAATGGTATCGTAAGCTTGTGATCCTTTCATTGGGTTATCATTGTTGTGCTTGCTTCTGCTATTGCGTCCGTTCTAAATATGACCAATAGAGGTTTTTTTTTTTTTTTTTTTTTTTTTTTTTTTTTTTTTTTCGGAGAACGTGATTGTACCCTCACCTGCTAAATGTTTGGTCGTAATTTGCGACCGAAATTGTTTTTATTCCAAGGTACTACCTTATCAGTTGATGCCATAGATAGTATATCATCAACACAAATATCATGTAATATTTCTTTCGTTTGAAGTGAATTATTTTGAATTATTTACCATGACAGTAAAAGCTTCTTCTGGAGATATGTCCAAAGATGGTAACGTGCAGCCCCCCAGCAATGATTCCAAATCAAACCTAGCACCGACGTCTGCTGCTCTTCAACGCAGTTCTCTTGCTTCAACTCCTCCTCCTTCATCATTGCCTTTGCCTACGAGTCTCGCTTCATCAGAGAAGCCACCCACCTCTGTTGTCGGATCCACGGGGTTGGTGTGTATGATACCTAGTAGGAATGCAGTGTCATCACCATCTTCTAGCGGTCAAACCTCAGGACCATTCCTCAATTTGCGAAATCAGATAGAGTCTACTCCAAACTCACCCTCATCATCCACACCACCTTTGCCAGCTACCTCTGCATCAAAAAAATCTTCGTTGAATGCACATGCGAAGGTACCAATTTCACTTCATTGTTTGTCGACCAGTATTTTTCTTCTAGTTTGCACTATGTGTTTGTCACTACCAGAAACATTCATTTTCATCGTTTAGTTTCTTACATTGGAAGGTCTGAAGAGTTTTACTGTCTTTTCTGTGTGCAGGAATTTAAGCTTAATCCGAACGCTAAGGCATTCACTCCAAGTACCTCCTCCGCACGTGTAACTGCAGCGGTATCTCAGCAGCATCCAGTTATGGTTCCAAATCCTATCTATTCTGTGCATTCATCTGTCCCTGCGGCAACTTCAACTCCAGGATCTCACGTGAACCTGCAAAATATCGGTCAACAAAATCAGTTCTCCCCGTTTAATCATGCGGTACCCTCGGGAGTTGTTCCAAGTAACCCAGCACCATACATGCAGCCTTGGGTGCCTGGATTTCCAGTTGGAGTAGGAGTTGGAGGTGGTGGTATTTTACCTGGTCAGCCGAATATGAGAGTGGCTCCTCATTCACAGCAGCAGGTCGTTTGCGTATTATTTACCGTTTGACTCTTAAGTAGATGTTGACATTCTTGATTCTATTATTATTGAGCATGCTATGTATTTTACATATCTAAGACACTAATCACTCGTGTGTACTAACGTTGTTGAGTGTTTTAGGTAGCCTTCGTTCTTTAATGCCTCATCTATTTTCTTTAATGTCAATGCATTGTGAATGTCCAGTTAAAATTTATCCTATGATCGATCTTTGTCAAGTACTGTGTCATTTTCAAGTGTTTCAGTTAGTTGCTCTTGTCCTTCTAGTAAGCAAAGCATCTTGCATGACAAGAAATAGTTTTCATAGTGTTTGTTTCTACTACAGTGGCTCTCACATTTCAATTCTCTTATGCAATTTGCAGCAGTGAGTATTGTGTCAACTATCATTTCTATGTGAACGTTGCAGGCAATACCTTATGGTCATCCTCAACAAGTAAAATTCCCCATGCAGCCCTCAACTTCTCCTGTACAGCCCGGGCTTTTACACCCAAACGGCCAACTGGTATCATCCTTTCTTTGCCAACACATTCCCTAGATTTTTGGCGCGTATGTGCATGAAGATCATTCATGGTGGGGTTATTTCTTATTCTAACCAAATTTATGTTGGTTTCTACAGCAGATAATAGGATTTTAGTGTTTAGTTCATTTGAAAAGTCAGGGCTTTATTTCAAACCTTATTATATTCGAGATGCATATTTTAGTTCCATCACATTGTGTGAGCGTGCTGGGCAAGATAGTATGCCATGCTATGGTCTGAAATGTTTTTTTCTTTAATTTCTGTTCTGTTCTTCCTCAACATTGTGACATCTAAAGCTTCTCTTTAGTATTTGTCCTGGCAGTACTCATGTTCTTCTGTATTCTGTAAGTGGATAGTTTTCCTGAAATTGAGGTGGCATATATCTTGTAAACATGTTGTCAAGATTACATTTGACCTCTAACACTTCGAATTCGTTTTTACTGTTCAGTATCCACAGCACATGATGTATGGGCAACCTGGAAGTCAAGTTATGTTCATGCCGTACCAACAGGTATGAACCTGCCAATCCATGCATTGATACTTGATGTCGAGTTTCAAAATTATATTTTATGATATAATTTGATATCAATCTGACTTGGGAATGCTTGTATGGGGTATGAATTGCTTTGATTTGCAGAAGTGATCAAAATCTCCTGATCATCAAACCAGTTGCAGTGAGGGACAAGAACTACCAGAAGAAAGTCTAATTTCAGTCACATCCTTTACATGGTTTTGCCTCCCAGCCATAACAGCAATCAGTCTTGTGGGATTGTCCACTCAGCTTACGAAAAGAGGATAGACCCGTTTTAGTGGCGTACACAATTTTTTCGAATCCTCACCGTGAATTAACACTATGCAAGCAGGAGGTAGTGGCTCCTGGAACGCTGAGACATCGTGAGAATGAGAATCAAGGAGACAGTAGAGAAGCTGGGGTTGGAGGTAGCCCGAGACTCTTGATCAGTCTGCACTTCCAGCAGCAATATCCATCCAATATCTAATTGCTGCTTTACATATGGGTCAAGTCAAAAAGTCCAAAGAGAACCTTGCACGTCAAGGTGCTGTGTACCGGTTCCTTGGTTCAGTTTCACCCATGCTCTGCCGTGGAAAGCCATCTAGTAACGGTTTATTTAAGCTGGCTGGCTGCCAACTTCTGTGTTGGAATTCTCCTGCTGTGGAATTTGAGGTTTGAAATGGTGTCTGCTCTGACTGACCATGCTATCTTCTGTCACTTTTTGGACTCTTGCATTTGTAGCTTGTGTTGCCTTTTGATTGAGTGATACCTTGAACTAGTTGATGAAATGTTTGTGATATTCATGATTTGTTAGTGTAAATTTCTTACTAGTTCTGGATTTTGTTCAAAATTTTGAATTTGTACCCAGGTATTGGTCTATCCACATTTTAATATTTCCAACAAATATACATAATGACTGTAATAGTGTCTTTTTAAGTGTATGATTGATTGTGGTTGATGTTTGTGGGAAACATGTAATAAGAAACTAAATGTGTACTTGGATCGATAATATAAAGCGTAAATTGTATCTGCATCCTTACCATTCCAATTCCTGAACTAAATAGATTCTTCAGTAGTGTTACTTTTTTTTTGTTTTGTTTTGTTTTGTTTTGTTCTGTTTTTTTTAATGATGAAATAACATAAAATTTAACACCAACTATTTGATTTCATATCGAAAGGGCTGAAAAGATCAGAAGAAAATTTAAACGAATTAGAGAAAAATGAATTACACATAATCCAAACGAGAATTATGAGCAATGTTTTTTTGATTATGGGATTTGTTTTGCTACAATTAAATTGTGAAGAAATTAAAACACTATTAATTCAAATACTTAAAAGTGTCAGCATCAAATCTTATATGTTTTAAAGTAATTATTTCTTTGAAAGTGCTTACAATGAATCCATAGTTGTAATTTAAAATAAATGTCTTAGTTGTATATATGTGTGGAGATCAGACTACAAACAGCAAAAATTCTAATAGTTTTTTTTGTCTTTTTTGTTTTTTTTGTTTTTTTTGTTTTTTTATTTTTTTATTTTTTTTTGTAAAGGTAAAATAGTTTATAATTTTTAAATTTAGAATGTCATACAATAATTTATTTAAATATGTAAGCAAGAGGATTTGAATTAACAAGCAATGATAAGGCCACAAAATTTCTAAAAATCTGTATTTACTAAGACAAAGATTATATCCTTGACTTATTCAAACATACAAAATGAGAAATCTTTAAATATCTAAAAAAAACATAATTAACCATAAACAATTTACTTGCTTAAATTAAATATATCCTGAGATAGATATATTGATGATAAGACATTCAACTAACATGTTTGTTCAATATCTTGTTATAACATTCTTCTAAGGTGAGCTACAAATGTTTAAAAAAATCTTAATTCAATAGAAATTAAGAAGAGGCTTTGAGGTTCTAGCAACAAGACAATGTAGAGTCTTAATTTGGTGTTAGTTACAAAGCAAAGTTGCACAAAAGATCTTGAGGCTTACTCTTAAACCAACTTTCAACACAATTTCTAAGAGATCTTGTAAAAAACTTTTACAAAGCATAAAAAAGAAAAAAGAAAACTTATTAAAGATTTTGGGATGTATTTTATGGAAATCAAAGAAAATACTAAGTAATTTCTTTATATCAATGTTAATATATATATATATATATATATATTTGGTAAATAAAATGAAAGAATGTATTTTAAAAAATATCACATGTTATTGCCATAGTTGCTTCAATAAAGACATACTTGAGGTGCTTCTTGATGTGATTAGGTCTAAAATAAAATTGTATAACAAGTAGATATTAAAATAAAATGGAAGTCTATGCTTTGTCTTAAGTAAGTCAACTAAATTCTTAATAAAAGAATATTTATAATACCAAATAGCTAAATTGAATTATTAGTAGAACATGTGTGTATCTTATATAGTAGTACAAGGAAATTATTTTTAACTTTTAGAGGTGCAAAATTAATTTTTTTAATTTTTTAAGTAATAAATTTAAATACAATAATAACATATAAATACTAATAATAATAATATAATAATATAATCAATTAAAAATATTTTAATTAAAATTTAAAATAATTTCTATAAATATATATCATAGTTTGTAGGATCACAATCAATACAAATACATTAAAGATAAAATAAAATAAAAATTATTATTAGATAAAAATATAATTCTTAATATTATCATCTTTATAATTTTATTAATTTTTTTGTTGATAGAATATTCTTTTATAAAGACTATTTTATGTTATCATAGTATATTGAGTATTTTGAACATTTAAACATTTGAGTATATTAACATTTAAACTTAATCCAATCTTAATATATAAAATTTATATATATTATTATAATTGTTAATAAGATTAGCAAATAAAAATTAATATTAATTTTATTTTATAAAGATTTAATAAATTTATTTATTATGATATATATATATATATATCATTATTTAAAATATTTTTTAAAGATTTAGTTTATTTTAAAAAGTTCTAATTTTATAATTATTAAAAATAAAATGATATTTATTTATTTATTTGTTTATTTATTTGTTTATTTAGTTAAAAATTATTATTACTACTTAAAGTATTATTTTTGATAAAAATAGACTTTATTTAACTTATAAAGAATTTAATTGTAAAAATTTAAATTTAAATTTTTTTTTTAAGATTTTTTAAAAAAAATATCATATAGTTTCACAAAATATCATTTTAAGTATATATTAGAGATTTAATGTGTGACATATAAAACTTTAAAAATACATAATCTTATTATATTAATGTATATCAAATACTTTAATAAATTAAGTAGTAAGAACATATGTAAATTGGAAGGGGCTATGAAGAAACTTTGGTTGGCAAAGCGCCTTCTTTAGGATTTGAGTGCTTTTGCTTTGTTCCTATATACAAACGGTATGGCATAGTTGCACTGCACTATTACTATTGAGGATTTATAAGCTAGTCAATTTCCATGTATGCTAAGCAGCATTTAAGTGGATTTTTTATTTTTTATTTTTTATGTTTTTGAGAAAGAAACAATACAATACACATAAGAGAACTGAGTGAGAGCTCACAATGTGTGCAGCAAAGCAAAGATAAGGATACTACTTCAAACTTTAACTTACCAATATACTTACAAGAGGAACAAGAGGTCTGGGTATCTTTTGACCTACACTGGAAGATTGATTGGATGCACTCCACCAACCAAATTCTAAGTGAGTTTTTGCCCTCCGGATATATTTGTAGTTTTGCAAGCTTTCTCTTAAAAATTAAATTAGACAAAATTGTGATCAATCAAGAGTTAGTGTAGTAAGAAGTTGCAAAGTTGCAATAAGACATAGTCATAGCCTGCTTTATGAGAGTTAGATTAGAAGCCTTTAGTCTTAGATTTTGGATAGATAATTTCAAAGTTATAAGAAGAAGCTCTATAGTTCTTAGAAAAAACCTCAATAGAGGCTATATCTATTTAAAAATATCTTTAAAAGAAACCACGTGCCAAGTTCTTATGGAATCTACTTATTAATCTATTCTTGGCTTTTGTATTTTTTAAGCTTGGAACTTGAACTTTGATCCACATGATATATGGAGCTTGAAAGAAAGATTATATTGTAATGCATTTAAACTACCAACTTAGATAGCATTAAAAGATTTGCTTGAAGAGTTTCTTATTATTTCATATGATATTGCAACTAAGTTGGAAACCTTTTTCAACACGGTGTTGTATTACTTGTTGTCTTGTTTGAGAATGCACTAGATACTTGGTTGTGGAAGGTAAACTTATATTTTGCAACTAACTAAGAGCCTAATAATCCTAATAAAATCTTAAATAAATCCAAATTGAATCCTTAATAATCCTAATCAAATCCTAAAGTAACCTTAAAAAAATCCTAAAAGAATCATAAAGAAATCTTAAAGAAATTCTGAAACAAATTCTAAAAAATCATAAAGAATCTCATAGAAAGCCTAAAAAAATCATAAAAAAAACATAAAGAAATCCTAAAGAAATATTTAAAAAATCCTAAAAAAATCCTAATACAATTCTAAATAAATTCTAATAAAATCCTATTTAATCTTAATGAAATCTTAAAAATATCTTAAATAAATTTTAATCAAATTATAATCAAATTATAATCAAATTTTAGTCAAATCTTAATCAAATTCTTATCAAATCCTAATAAAATCTTAGCCAATCCTAATGAAATCTTAATCAAATCCTAATAAAATTCTAATAAAATGCTAATCAAATCTTAATCAAATCCTATAGTAATTTGAAAATATCAATAATTATTAAATTAAATATTGATCTTCATTCAAAATTTGTATACTTTTTAATCTATTAGTTAAAAACAAGCATACAAAATTTAAAGGAATTTGAATTTATGAATTGGAAAAAAAAGCTCTTAATTTGCTCAAGTGTTTGTTGTCTTTTTTCTTCAATTTTGATATCAATCTTCTAACATCAATAGCTCTTCTTTTTACTATTCATATATTCTAAAATATTATAAAAATATTAAAAACTAAGTTAACTATCAGCTCAAAAAAGAACCATTCTAATCTAATTAGCAAATTGCTCAAAATCATAAAAACCCTCATTGATCCTTAAAATCCAATTTCTGTGATCTTAGCCTACTTAAATTATAATAACCTTTGATTTAACCATCTAATTAAGCTATAATTTACAACACATATTTAACATAATTATAATCATAAATCCACAAATTTTTTTATCTATAGATTTGTTATAAAACTTACAAAATTTTCCAAAATGCAAATCCACTTTATTTTTCAACAACCAAAGTTACCCAAATAGAACCTTGACTTTGCATAGCTTTCACAAAGTCATTACAAACTCAAAAATCTTGAAACCAATGCTTTAAAAATTTTTATTTAGTTTGCTATCTAACTTTGATTTCTAATCAACAAAAGAATCTCCTCTGTGCCATAGGTGCATGGTTTTGTACCTTGGGATCTAGTTTTGATTTAGATTCACAATTGGCCTTTCTTAAGTATTAATCTAAGATTTTCTTAAGTAATTTGTATTAAAAACTATTCTTTATTTTTTATTTTTATTTTTTATATCTAAAGATGCTTATAATATTATTTTTATTAATCTATCTTATTTTATATTATTTATGGTCTTATAAAATAAATAGAAGGTTTTTTAATAAAAAATAGTATTAATACTAAATATTTTTACTATCTTCTTATTTTTTATCTTTATTTTCTAAAATAATTTTGTTACTAAGTCTTCAATTAAGCTCCTCTATAATATTTGTTTTCATTTGTTTTTTTATCCTATAGTTATGATATAATATAGCAACGGGGCTTGAAAACAATAAATCAATAGAATCTTAATTTTATATAAAGATGAAAGCAAGAAGTGCTAGAAATTAGAAGTTTTGATTATTAATCTAATTTCAAATTAAAAAAACTATTTATATTAATTATATTTATCTATCAATTTAATAAAAAATTTGCTTATCTATTGAGCATCTAATTAAAGATTGCCTATTTTTTTTTAAAAATCAAATCTAGAAATAGATATGTTCTTATAAAAACTATGAGATATACTAATTTTAGAATTAATATCAATAAAATTACTATAAGATCGAGTAATATCCATCAAGGTATAATTTTACTTATTCTTTTTAATTTAGTGGTTTTTTCTAACATGGATACAAATGAGTTTATTTTGATGTGGCATAAAAAAAAAAGTGGCGTGCAAAAATAATGATAAACCACATTTTAATATAATAACAAGAAGTCCTATATCAAACATATTGGATTTTTCTCCACTTTGTTCAACCAACACTATTTTTATTTTAAATTCTATATTTATACTATATAGAATATCAATTTCTTCCAACATAGAATTATATCAAGCAAAATAAATTCAAGTAATGGTTACAGCAAATAATACTATAGAAGCTTAAGTTGCAAGTATGACCACATTAGCTTCCATAGTTGTACAATTAATATCTACAACAGAAAATTTGGTGCTTACAAATACCACTAATATCAAATTAGAATAGGAGACATTTGGATCAATAGAGAACTGTATTAGTGGTAAGTGGTTTTTGGGAAATTATACATGGCGCCTTACATTTTCACATTTGATTAGCTAAATTGGAGCTTTAGCAATAGTTAGGAAGTCTAAATACAAAATATGTAAGAACAAAATCAATCCATTTTGAATAAGAGGAGTATGAAAAAACTTTTTTCATATTTTACAAGAGGTTTTGAAAATAAGTTCTACATCTAGCCAGAGCAGCATCCAACAAGGTGCAAAATATCAAATCAATACATATGTGCAAAATGGAAATGTAATTGTAAACATAGATACTTAAAAGACCAGCTCCGCTAAGACATCAAATGATAAAGACTTTATATAAAAGACTTTTTTAATTTAGAAATATAATAATTATATAATATATAATGTAAAATATAAAAAATTAAAAATTATAGGGACTCATTACAAGAATGGTAATTTGAATATTGATTAAGCCATGACAAAAGGCGTGTGGCTACTCTTAGTCCAAATTAGCCTCAATTTGAGGCAAAGAATTCATCGTTCTTATAAGAAATACTTATAAAGGAGCACCGGTGTCATGTGGCATGATTTTCAATTTAGGAATATATTAGGCACCTAGTTATGAAGAATTTATCTATTATTTATTGGTCAAGCTCTGATAAGTTGTTTGTTTTTAACAAGAAGGAAAAATAAATATAATAATATTATATATATATATATATATATATATATATATATATATATATATCTCTTAAGTTTTGTATATAAATTTTTTTAATGGTATCTAAAAAATCCTTAGTACCCCTTTTTATGCCAAATCATAACTAATTAATTTTTAATAAGTTAGATTTTCAATAACTTCTAAGAAAATCCATAATCTCCTTTTATAAATTCATCTTTATATCAAAAATATTATCATAGCACCATATATCTATCTTTTCACCTCTATAAAGTCTTGGCTTCTAAAAAAATCCCTTTAATTTGCATAAAATGTTCAAATTATAACAAAATCCTTCAATACCTTATTCACCTGCAAAAGATTATTTTCTTTTTGAATTTTAGGATCTAATAACTTTTGATCTAGCTATTTAATTTTTGTCAAATTAATTCAAAGTGTAGCTTATATCTTTAAGCTTTATCACAAAAAAAAATCAATTGTAGATTCACTTTAGATCATCTTATATCTCAAAAATCCTTGTAGGTGCTTAAAATCCTAGTTTATAGACATCTAAGCACTATTTTCTTCATATCTCATAAATCCAAAATCTTAATGCTATAAAATTTTTATATGTAGGATTTATGAGATAAATATACACACTTCTAAAATTTTTGAACTGAAACCTTGTCAAATTGCTTAAGATATAGCTCAAATCACACTATTAATTAAATAGGTTACTTACTACCTTTAAATTGCAAGTGCTAACTTCAACTTCTAATATCTCTTTCATTCTAATTTAGAATTCATGGAACTATATATATAAAATATAGCTAAAAAGATATTCTTTCTAATGCCAATTATCAATCCTTTATTATTTTTTGTATGCATAAATTATATCCCAAAGAGTAACAATAGGTATAAATTCAATAGCTTGACTTTGAGCACCTATATCTCTTTTATAAAAACTACAAATCACTCAATTTTTGTACCAAAATCATAGCCAAAAATCTAAACTTATTGACTGAAATCTTTGAAGTTTAAATACCTTCAAAAAAAATCCTATTCCATAATAAGGCCTCAGATAGTCTCTTTAAAGTCTATTATATAAATTTCTTTTCAATTTTTTTTTTTAATAAAATTTATATAATAGGTATCCTAAATATTAAATAAAATAAATAAATAAGATTTCTAGAATCACCAATGTTTAACAAAGGTGACTTAAAATATATAAAAGTTACTATCAATATGAAATCAATCTCAAAAGTCACTATTAAAAAAATGAAGTTGTACAAATTTCAATAGTAGTCTTTTTAAACAAATTTTTTCTAAAATGATAGTCTAATTATATTTAATAATCAACTAAAATCTACTAATATATCTTTTATTTAGCTATATAATAAATTATATATATATATATATATATATATATATATATATTTTTTATATAGTAGCCAAACCATAATATGATATTGGACAATAGAGGTCCAATATATTATACATCACAAAATCATTGATATGGGCATAGATCCATTGGTCTAGTCAATGCGTCTAATGCATAATTCAATCTAAATAGATCACATCTTTATTAGGATGAAGCAAGACAATAAGCATGCAAAATCTTTAAAAAAAAGTTCCAAATAAGACAATATAAAGTGACCTACATACCAATCTGATACTTGTAGGTGGTTCTCAGATTTTGCACATAGGATCTAGATTTCAAGGGGGTATAGATTGAATTGAGCATATAATATCTATGCCATAGGATATGGTAGATACTGTCCAAATGGAGTTCATAGAACCAATGCCTCCAGAGTCAAGAAACCTTGTAGAGTCAATGATATCTAAGCCTATGATTCCTAAAGATATCTCTTCCATAAGACTAATAAGTTCTATACCAATGGATATTGAGATTCAAACGTTATAAACAAGTAAGCTAGGTCTCATTCCAATAGGATTTGAAGATGACTCTTCTTTGGCCTCTTTGGAATAAGGCCAAGATGAGAGCTTATTAGTTTCTATAAAATTCTATCATAGAGTCTTGTTGGTTAGCTTAGATATCCAAAAGAGAGGATTAGATTAGATACATTATAGTATTAATTTTCTCCAATATCTCAATAAAGAAAAAGATTCTATTTAAGTTCAACATATTATATATTACAACTTTAGTACTTCTTCTTAAAATTAAGAATTTAATTTATCAAAAAAAAAAAAAAAAAAAAAAAAAAAAACTCTACTTCCATATAAAATTAAAAGAAGCGGATATATTTGAGAATACAAATTATGAGGCTTAAGGGCCCAAGAATCAAAAAATTCTTTGTAAATTAATACAAGTTTTCATATTCTAAAAATAATTCTAGGCCATATGAACAATCTTGATGATGTGGGAGCTGGAAGTATTTACATACTTATTTTTCTAAAAATCAAATATTTAGTGAATAATATAGATTTTCTCATGAATAATAGAATGTTATGAATTACATTCATTGGTGATTCTATAGACATAGCTAACATCTATACATCCAACAAAAATTATAAAAGATGTCAATTCTAGAAAGACTTAGCTAATAATCTACCTTCTAATATTCTATTCATCTTTGGTAGAGATTAAAACATGGTTGAAAAGACAAGAGACAAATCTTTATTTTGTAATAGAATATTTTCTAAAAATAAAAATAATTCTTAGAATTACTTGCATTCTTGATTTTTCTTAGTAGATGCCTTCAAACAAGGTGGTCATTAAATTATTCATAGGACAATAAAATAGAAGGAATAAAGATCTTAACTAGATTAGATAGATTTTATGTAAGCTCTTTTTTTTATCTAAGTAAATCAAATTCTAGATTATTATATTAAAAAAAACAGCATACTATTTGATCACCTTCTAATAGAATTTATCTTTAATCTCTAATTTCTTCTAATTGACATTCACCTAGAATCTCATCAAGCTACAATTTTCTATTCAAATGGTCTTTATTGGATTAAAAATCTCTTTAAAGGGCCAATGTCTTTGCTTACTATGGAGGAAACAATATTCATATACTACATTCTACTATTATATAGTTGTATTTGAAATTTCTTCCATATTTATATTTCAATATTTTGAAAAAATATACTTCAATATAATAATGTCCTACCAAAATCCAATGATTGAATTGATTTATATAAATTAGGATCTAATCATATTTTTGATGTGGTATTCCAACTTCTTTGGGAATATGTTGGAATAGAAGAAACAAATGATTTTTCCTATCTTGTCCCATGGATATTAAATTTTTTTGTATAGGCATTTAATCTAGAATCTTTTAGTTTCATAAAAAAAACTTTCTATTAAAGATGATATAGAAGATAATAAAAATAAAGTAAAAGGCTTCTTTGAAAATTATTAGAGTGGTTCCAAAAACAAAATCAATAAAAAAAAATGCTTTTGGTGTTGATTTCTTCTATGGTCTAATTAAGAAATTGATCTTCAATCATCTATCTTATTTTTAGATTATTGATAAAGAATTCATGACATACTCTATCAGACTTGGCAAAAAATTATTCTACTACTAATATAGTAGCTTATATAATCATTATTAGGTTAATAAGATTTTTTAAAATATATATTTTTATTATATATTTTTAAAAAAAATTATAATATTTATTAGATTTTTTAATTTAGATATTCTAATTTTATAAAAAATAAAGATATAAATATAATAAAATTAATAAAAAATTCATAATTATTCTTGATTTTATTTTAAACAAAAGAAATCACATCTTAAAGTTGTAAAATTAAAAATCTTAATTGGTCTGAAGTTTCTTGATTAACTTGATTTAAGCATGTTAATAAATCTTGGTTTTTAAAATTAAATAAAAAAACTATTAAATTTATTATATTTTGTATGATCCAAAATACTAAACATATTTATATATACTTTAATCCTAATATGACCTAAAAATATCATATTTTAGATCAAAACTACTTTAGAAATTATTTTAGGAGGTTTTTAGTAGCTTCAAATATAAAAAATTGTTTAAAAAATTTATATAATTCTACGATGTTTTTTACAAAGTAAAAACTATTCAACATCTATTTTATAGACTTTTTCAACCATTATTTATATTTAATTAATATATTTTGATTTTTTTAATTTTTTTATTGATTTTATTTTAATCTTTTAAAATAGTTATTTAAAAATAATTTTTAATGGTTTTTTTGTTAGTTATTATTTTAATTTATCTCAAAATAAACTTAATAATATTTTATATTAGCTAATTTATGATTATCAATCAATTGATCATATAAAATTTATTTTTATTTTATCATAGTTTTTAAAGTTGAAACTCTATATTAAATTCATATATTTAAGTCTTCATTTTAATTCATATTTACTTGTATGTTTTAAAAGTCTTTTTTGTATTCAAAAAAAGATTTTTCTATTACTTGATTTTAATTAATAATTCTATATTTGATTATATGATTTGCATGTAAGTGTTAAAATAAATAGGAGTAAATAATAATTAATAGATAGTTGCTATCTAAAAGCTTTAATTATGATAGGTTGCTAGTGGTCAAATATCTACTATGAATAAAGTCAAATAGATGATGTGGTGTCTTAGATTGTGTAGTTGATAGGATTGTTGATCTTTAGAATGTAGAAAAGTTAAAATATATCTTATTGTGGTGGATAGAATTGACGGGTTTTGAAAATTAATAAGATCAATCCAAAAACAACCAATTGTTGATAAACATCTTATAAAGACCAATCATAAGATAATAAAGTTATCAAGATACAATCTTATAAGGACCAATTAAAAAACATCTTCTATTGTATCTCCTACTTATAAATAATAAGTATAAAAGGTGAGTTATTTTACTCCACATATTTCCTTATGTGAGCACTTTTGTATCTTATTTGTATGTGTTATTTTCTATTGCATTTCTTTTATATTAACATACTATTTTTTTTTTATTTTTTTATTTTTTTATTTTTTGTTAATTTCTAGAATTGAATTTAAAAAATTAAATTGACATGTTTTTTAATAAACATATTTAATCATAGATATTGGCCATCTAATTTTTTAAAAATCTTTATAAGATAATAATATGCTTTTATTATATTTTTCTTGAAGAAGTTAGTCTTTTAATCTTATGTTGGTTTTATGGCATTCAACTATTCATGATGACTTTGTTAGAAAAAAAAGAAATATTAAAAAATTACACATGAATAAAAAATAAATTAAAAATAAATCTATTTTATTAATATTTTGAAACAACATACATATTTAATTATGGTTTTATTAAGCTAAGTATTAGAGTTGTTAAAATTGTCAAAGACAATTCAAAAAAAAGTTCTAAACATCCATTAAATATAACATACACCATGCTATAAAAGACAAAGCCTCCTTCTCCATCCTTATTAAGAGAAAGCTAAGAAAGTGCCTCCATCCTCTAATCAAATTGTCATAAAAGTAGTTAAATATATAGCAAGCAAATCTACTATAATATTTGAGGTTGTTTAATTCATTTGGCACTAATATCAAGCTTAATTACCTCCTTATACTTAAAGTAATCAAAGATATAAGATTGTCCAATTCATTTGGCAATGATGTCAATCTTAAAAAATCACTAATATCAAAGGTAGTCAAAGATACAAAGTTGTCTAATTCATTTGACAATAATATCAAGCTTAAGCACTCGTGCATATCAAATATAATTAAAGATATGAGATTGTCTAATTTATTTGGCAATAATTTCAAGCTTATGTATTTTAGCATATGAAAGATAGTCAAAGATATAAGATTGCTCAATTTATTTGGCAATGATGTCAAACTTAAGCACCCCTACATATTAAAAGTAGTCAAAGATCTTAAGTTGCCCAATTCATTTGGCAATGATA
Organism: Physcomitrellopsis africana; assembly: GCA_036785485.1. Lineage (NCBI taxonomy): Eukaryota > Viridiplantae > Streptophyta > Bryopsida > Funariales > Funariaceae > Physcomitrellopsis > Physcomitrellopsis africana. The sequence goes on from JAWRVF010000010.1 coordinate 244,769, forward strand.
TCAAGCTTGAGCACTCTAATATACAATCGGTAGTCAAAGATGTAAAATTGTCTAATTTATTTAGCAATGACATTAAGTTTGAACAATCATTGATATAAACGGTAGTCAAAGATGTAAAATTATACAATTCATTTGACATTGATATCAAATTTGAATATCTTGGCATATAAAAGGTAGTCAAAGATGTGAGGTTGTCCAATTCATTTGGCAATGATGTCAATCTTTTATACCACAATATATCAAATATAGTCAAAGATGTGAGGGTATCTAATTCATTTTGCAATAATATCAATCTTTTGCACCTTAAAATTTGAAAGATAGTCAAAGATGTAAGGTTACCTAATTCATTCAGTAATAATGTCAACCTTTTGCATCTTGACATATCAAGGATAGTCAAAGATATGAAGTTGTTTAATTCATTGGATATTGAAATTAACTTATAGCACCAATATATACTAAGATCCTACAAAAAAATAAGACTTTTTATAGATTTTGGTATTTTTTTAAAATTCCAATAATCTTTAAAATGAAGTTTTTTTTAATGATATCAAACATTTCAATTTTTTTGGAAGTAAAATCAACTTTGAATATCATTCTAAATCAAATTTCAATAATATATCTATTTCAAAAAATAATTTTAGAATTTTTTTTATAAAAGTATAATTCCTCAATTATAAGATATTCAAACTCTTGAACTTCCTCCAAATATCTTTGTCATTTAGCATGTGCCATGCTTTGTCTAATATTTTTTTAAATATTATTTTTATAAAATAGGTTATTAAAAAAATATTTTAAATTGAATGAATGTCTAATCAACTTCAAAAATGTGCCTAATTTTCTCAAGTCATCTTTTAATGAAAGATCACCATTATTAAAACTTAACAATCAAAGTGTTAAAAAGTATGTATTTTTCTTCCAATATCTTTTCTTCAATGTTAGTCCATATTTGCAATGCTCTTTCTTTCAATATGCCTTGTGGATACAAGTGAGTCATCAAATTAACTCATTAGTTGTTTTACACCAAAAGAATACATTTAAAATGCCAAAATTATAATTTTTTGGTGAAGAGGTGTTTAGAGGATGCTAAATGAAGGAAAATAGTATTAGTAGAGAAGAAATGGAATCTTAGTAAGTCTTGGAGGCAATTATCTTAGTTGACTAGTATTTTCTCTTAATTGTAAGAATTAATATTTAGTTATTGGAACCAATATTTACATTGGCCTTCTATCTTTATACACCACTTATTAAAAATATATAAATTTTATTTAGTAGATAGAAGAAGGATGAGAAATAAACCTTATGTCTTTTTAATTATTTATATAAAAAATATAATTTTTAGTTGATTTAAATTGATTTTATTATTATAAAAAATCACCAAGGTAGAGTAAAATAGTTTTAAATTGAAAAAATTATTTTAAAAATGTATTTAAAAAATTTAGAATTTATTTAGAATTTATTTAGAATTTTTTAGGAATTTTTAGAACAATTTTGAAGACTTTGATAAAAATGAGTTTTACCACCTTGGGAACCATTATGAAGAAATGGAGCAAGATTTGAAGGCCATACAAAATTCCTAGGCTAATTGGATATTTTTAAACACCGTGGTGAAGTCAAGAATACAAAAAAATAAGTTTTACTAGTAGAAAATAGAATGACCAACAGCTAGTATAGTCCTTGTAAGAAAGGAGGTGTACGAGTTCCATATGGGTTGTGGCACCTTGGATGTAAGTAGGAGTAAAAGACTAAGGCCTTGAGGGCTCTCTAGGACATCCTTATACATTACTTGTGAACCTTAGTGAGGTTCAAACTCATGATTTCTTAAGCAAGTTATCTTTGAGATAAAAATTATTTATTTAATTTTTTTATTAGTTATCTTCTATTTTTAAATTATTACAACTTATTCATAATAACTTGAATTTTTTTTTATATCATTAAAAAGATTAAAAAATATATACTTAAAAATATAACTTTTATTTTTTATTTTTATTTTTATTTTTTATTGCATGAAAATACAATGATCAAATTGTGATGTAGTTTTGAATTGTGTACTTACATGATACCATCTAGTTCACTTGTTTTATATTTTTTCTTCTTTTTGTTCTTGTTATTTGCTTCTTTTACTTCTTACCACCAATTACAAGCAACTCTTAATTGAGGCCATCTTATAATTTGGATTGAAGGGTGAAATTTACCCTTATAATATACATCATTATAAAATTAATAACATATGTCCAAGAACATATTCTTTTTTTTAACTTTCAAGTTATCAAAACTTATCCTCAATATATTTTAAATCTTATGGTTATTATTCTTTTCATCTCCATCTAATTTTTTTATCATTTTTAACCTTTGAAAAGCTTGTTTTCAATATTTCAACCTCTTTTTTTCTCTTAAATATGCACCCATGAATTTTAAGCTCAATAGTAGGCTATTGTATACTTTTATAATCTTTTTACCAACTTCAATAAGTTCATGAGGCAAATTATCTTAGTATGTATAAAAATGAGTGATAAACAATTTCAAAACTTATTTCTTCATCAAGCTCTTTAACATTTATTTAAAATATTCTAATAGCATAATATTCTATAGCTTCTCAATCTCGACTTGTCATAATTAGTGTACTACCACTTATAGCAAATATATCATCTATAGACACAATATTTTAAATTTGACTTTGATTCTTTATATTTTCAAAGACTAAGATGACTTTGTTTTTGGTCAAGAATAATTTCAACACTTCTTGTACTTCCTTCAAATCCTTTGATTTTGCTTGAACTTTAAATTATTTTAAAATATGGCAAGAGGTTTTATAATAATTACTACCACTTTCAATGCATTCAATAAAGCATGAAGCATCATATATATACTTCATATTATTCAATGCAGCCTTTACTATTGTAGTCTTATCTATTACATCTATTTTAATAAGATATAATGCCTTTATTTTACTTGCACATAGATTTGATATTTGTAATAAGTATTGCTTTCTACCAATCACTTCTTCTTCAACTATGTCAACCTATACTTAAAAATTAAATCATGTATCAATACAAAAGATAAAATAAAAATATGTATAGCTTACATTATATTTTAATCTAAATCTTCAAATTAGCATGCCTATTAAGACATCCAACCATGATTATAACATATTAGCTTGTGTATAAATAAAATATCAAATCAATCAAATCACTTCAATACATTCTTACTTCATTTATTATAATTGATTATGGAAATGGCAATTTATTGTATATTTGTTGTAATTTTATATTTTTATAACTTTTACCTTTTGATGCATCAAAATATGGTACTTTTAATATAATAATTCCATCCAAAAACTTTTACTTTAATACATTTAATTTTTTATAAATGTTTAAAAATTTAGATCGTTACAAAGGATTTAAGCTCTAACATTCTTTGATAAGTTTAATTAGCATATTACAATTTGAAGATAACTTTGGTCTCTCATCTCTTTTTATTCTTTTCAATATTTCATACATCTTATAATCTTAAAATGGATTTCTTTTAGAAAGAATCTCACAACATGTCATTGCAAATAAATACATGTCTACTTCAAAAGAGCACATTGTTATTATTTGATATTTATCCTTTTATACTTCAACAGCCATCTAAGCTATACTATCATAAATATAATTATTCTTTATTGCTTTTGGATTCCTACCAACTTCAATCTTAGATATTCTAAAATCAATATATTCATAATTTTATTTTTAACAACATCATGCAAAATATTTTTAGGCTTCAAATCACAATGTGTAATGTATAATTTATACAAATAACACATCTTTTTTATAATTTGATACATTGTATCAATCAAAAATATGTAAGATGGCTCTCTATTTGTTTCTAACAAGTACCTTAAATTTATTTGCATCAATTCCATTTCCAAATATATATAATTATTTTTTATTTTAAACATATAACATCCACCACTTTCATTTGCAAATATCTTTTATTGCAATATAATATGTTATTAAGTTTAAATAGCTTATACTTATTAGAATGCTTATTTCTTTAATAACAGATTTAACATGTATAATATTTATCTTTTTGGTTGCATATATAAGTTCCAACCACTTTAATTTATATACTTCTCTATAAGATCCATTACCTATGAGTTTTATAAATTCAATATTTTTTATATATAATAATAGTTCCAAATCATCCAAATCTTCACTTTTTGTGCAATGCAAGTCATTCAACTTTTGTAATAGATACTCTATCAATTCATATTTTTTAAAATTTTCTTCTTTATTTACAAGACTCAACCTCTCAATTAAATTTTTTTCATCACCCTCTACTTTAGTATAGGTTGCAACATCAAAAGTATCAAATAATTTTTTTTTCAAATTTGTAAGCAAAATATTTTGAAAGAATATCATTTATTATATTATAATAATATTTTAAGTCCAAAAATAATTCTCTAAAAGTCTCTTTGTTCTTCAATTAAATTATTATTACTTCACACCAATTTTATTTTCTATTATTTTTTAGAATTGAATAAAATTTATCTAATATAAGAAATAACTCTCTTAAAAGAAGTCCATACTTGATCCATCATTGTTGCAAGTTATCAAATAGTCACACACCTTCATAACATGTTCAATATTCTTATATAGATTAGCACATTGGTTTCTATTTAATATTCTTTTTTTTTTTTAATGAAACCTTCAATGCTACAATATAGGCTTGATATTCTCTCCAAATATTTCTATTAACATCCATATTTGATATTGTGTCAATATCATACAAATTAAAGTTGAATTGTTTCATATTGAGTAGATATCTTTGCTTCCATATACATGGCAAAGGCCTTTGTACCAAAATATATTTTTTGATCAATTCCAAAAGATATGCCATAGTTACTTACTTACAAATATTCTAAAATTCAATCTATTGCTATATATTTATAATTATATATTAGATTTATTTTATTCATTAAAGTATATATTCTACACTCTCCTATCTATATTTCTATATTAATCATGTTATTTTTTACACTATAATATATCATTCTAAAAATATATCTTTTATTTTAAATAATCTTTAAAATAATATTCAATCACTATATATATTTTAAAAAGCTTATTCTAATCTATAATAATAATATATATCTCATTAATTATACAATCTCACTTTCAATCTTAGCTCAAATTAAACCTATATTTTCGCCTACATCTTTAATGACCACTATCTTAAAAATTTCAGCATATATGCTTTCATACACAAATAAAGAAATAATTAACAAGGCACAAACATGCTCAATACAATAAACAAATGCAATGCAATCCTAATAAACTATGCAATTAAAAATCAATGTATCTACTAAATTCCATATTCTAAACTATTCTTCTAATCATCATTTCTCCATTCTATACTATCTTCTTTCTATTTCATCCAATCTTAACAATCCTAAGGTAGCAAATATTATATCCTAATAAATCCTAAATAATCCTTTGCATTTCCTAAATCATACATAAATATAATATATATTCTAAAAAAACAAATCCTATCTCTAAGAAAATCCTAACAAATCTTAAGGCAACCACTTCAAATCTACATTATAATTTTAATATTAATATATATTAACAAACTCTTAAAATATTAACAAGTTCTATTCCTAAAAAAATCTAACAAATCTTTTTTCTAATCTTAATAATTAGTTTATAATAATTCTAATAATTGAATAAATAAACAAAACAAAACAAAACAAAAATACAATATAAAATTTTAAAAATCACTTTTTCTTTTCTTTTCTTTTCTTGACTTCAACTATTTATATAATATTCTATCTTATCAATCTATATATCACAGCATGTTTTCTTGAGGGCCTCCATTCACTCCAGCAGCCGCTCCAATCATCTCAATATTCCAATCTCGACAACCTTTAGCTTATTGAAACCACTATTTATATACCTTAAGCCACACTAACATTTATTGCAATTCAATGGTTGAGCTCTTATAACTTTTCTTTCAAAGTTACATCATCCAAACTCCTTAGGAACTACAATACTTGTATAATATCATATCCAAGCTTTGAAGAACAATTAATAATATTTATATTAGCAAAAGGCAATAAGCTTGCGCAACAATTCTTGACATTCAAATCATACTATTTAACTTTTATAATGTATGGATTCAATGATGATCTAATAAGTTCATCCATAGTATCTTTAGAATCATGTATATTGAAGCTTTGAAACAATACAAGATCCATTGCTATGACTCCTATTTAGCTCTTAAAAAATTTCCAAGCCAATGCTTAATTCTTGCCTACCACATATTTTATCTCCTAATTTACTCATCTACTTTAATCTTGTAGCTACAGAAAGACACCAACTAAAATAAAATTTTACAATGGCACCCTCCGCTTTCTTCTTTTTGTTGGATTTGCTACTTCTTTACCTACTTATAAAAAAGTTTCCTGTCAACTGAGCTCCCTTGTATTATGGATGTAAATGTCAACATCCCTGTTGTATTATTAATATCTCTACTAAATAGCATCAACCACTCTTATGTATTATAGATATCTTTTAAAAGATCTTGTTCACCGCTATCCGAAATCATTGAAACCTCTTATAGATCTTATTGTTGTACTTAGCTAATTATATAAAGAGGCTATAAAAAAATAGGTATTCAAAAAGTACCTGGTACTAAATGAATTGGAAAATACTAATGGCTCCTTTTATTAGAATATTATAATAAATTCTAAAATCTTAATCCTATTTAATATACTTTTATGTTTATTTTTTTTAAAATTATTCTTTGTACATCCCTCCTATCAATGTTTTAAAAACTTTCAACAATTGATTGTTTCTTAATGAGTTGTTTACAAAATCTAAAGCAAATATCCAACATCCATATCTATATTTAAAAATATATGATAGATAAATAAAGTAAAAAATAAAATAAAAAAGTCAAAGTATAAGCTAGTTACTTGTTTTATAAAATTGATATAAAAGATGTATTTTCTAAAGCACCCATATATTTTTTATTTTTGCTAATTTTATTCTATAATTCATTCTTTTCTAAATAAGGCACTTTCTTTGTTACTTAGTTATCTACACTACTAGTTACTTCTTCTAAAGATATGATCTTATCTTATTGTATGTGAGATGTCAAATCAATTGCACTAAATCATACCAATTTATATCCCTCAAAAAGGATATTTTTTCTAAATACATATAATTATAATATATATATATAATAAACAACTTGAAAAAATGTTGTACTACAAGAGTTAAAACTATATGTTTAAAAGAAGTTGATAACATTTAGTAAGCTACTACCAAAATTAAAAATATACTTGTAAAGCTATAATAACTTTGTAAGATAAATTAAATGATGTCCACCTAGATGGCCTTCTTAAACTCCTTCCAGTACTTACAATGTTTGTCCTTCTTTGCAGACTCTTGGCAAGTCATCCCTCACTATTGTCTGCAAAAAAGAAAATTATTTGCAAATATCAATTCCTTTAACAAAATATTAAGGCAAAAAACATCACTATCCTATAATATTACAAAGCCCAAACATGCAATGTGGACTAACAAGTCATTTTATACCATCAAAGTTCTCATTAAAATCTTCATTAAAAAGTCACCACATCTTATTTAAGGCTCTACAAGCAAGCAAGTTCTTGATGGTTTTTAAATTGTTATATTGTTGCAATATATTTTAGAGATATATTTATAACATAAAACTACCTATGAAAAGCATACTTGTATTGCTTAAAGCTCTAACATGACAAAAGGACGTAAACTTAAGAACATCTAAATCTAAGATATAAATAATAACTCAATAATTTGGTGTAATAATATTATTAATTTGGCTCTATAATAATAAAAAGAGAGCCTTATTATTGTCACAACATAACTATTTGGAATCCATGGCCATGAGACTCACAATTTCTAGCCCTTAAGAAATGCTAAATTGTACAAGTTGAAAATAGTCACAAAAACATGCAAGCAATTGTGACTACTAATCAAGGAGTAGTAAAACTTGTCATCTTCTTATGTTGTTATACCTTTAGATTTCAAAGCCAAACAGCATGTGGCTTCAATTAAAAAGCTCTTAATTCCATTTAATTTCTTTGTCAATTGGTTATCAACTTTGAAGACACATGGAATATACCAAAAGAAATCAAAATTATTCTTATCATTTCAGCACTATGTCAAGAATTGTTAATAAAATACATCCAAATAAATCAAAGGAATTACAAGTAACTAAGCATATTTAAATGCATAATATGCAAAAATAATTTCAATCTCCAAAAATCATCTAGAAAGATCTATTCAACTTAAATCAGCAGGTTTATTTAATATACTAAAGTCAGCAATATTATACTTTGTAATTCATAGTAAATTTAGATATTTTATAAATCACTAGTTGCATTTCCATGTAAAAAATCCAAAAAATAAATATCATTATTTTTTTTATACAATTACATGACATAAGAAGCATCATTCTAAGCTCTTTTAGAAGAAGTACAAATCACCAATAACTTGCAATTTGGACCTTCTTAAGAGTCTTATTAGAAGATTTTCCATTCTCAAAGTTTGTATTTTCAATTTCATTCTATTTCTTCTTCTTCTTCTTCTCTTTAACAAATACTTCAACATCATCTTTTTTGTTGCCCATATGAAAATGGAAAAATTGACAAACTTTAATTATCTCTCAACCAATTCTTGGACAACCAACATTTGAAGGAAATTTAATTTATGTTGCTTTTCTTACAAAGGAATAATTCTAATTTCTTTATTTTGAAATATTTACACAAATCTTTGTAAAAGAACTAGGTTTTAAATATATATATTTATATTCTAAATATCTAAATTTATATTTTATATTTATGAATCTTTATATTTTATTTCAACAATCATTCTATTCATTCTTATTGTTGAACAAGCATTCTTATAATTCCATCTTTGTCTATTTTTACCAATGATTGGTTCATCAATATATTTAATATAAATTCCACATCTTCTTTTAATATCTTTTCTTCAATGCTCGTTCATATTTACAATGCTCTTTTTTTAAACATGCATTATAAATATATATTATTATTAAAAAAATAATATATATTTAATAATATATTCTTATTTTTAACTTTTAAGTTCTTAAAATTAATCTTATAGTTACTATTCTTTTTATCTCCATCTAACTTTTTTTTCCTCTTCAATTTTATAAAGCTTATTATCAATATCTCAATCTCTTTTTTTCTTTTATAAATGCATATATAAATTTTAAGCTCAATGATAAGTTATTCTATGCTTTTATAATCTCTATGCCAACTTCAATAAGTTTATTAAGTAAATTATCTTGATATCTACAAGAATAAAAGATAAACAACCTCAAACTTTTTTTTTTCAAAGTTCTTCAACATCATTTAATGTGGCCTTTGTTATTATAATCCTACCATTTCTATTCATTCCAACTTGAAAAATGCCTTCACTTCTCTTATATATAGTTGTAATATTTGCAATAAGCAAAGTTTTTTACTAAACGTACTGTCTAATCTTGTTAAAATTATTATTTATATTTTGATATAAAAGAATCTAAGAGCAATGTTCTTTACTTTGCAAAATGAGTAGTTTCATCTAGGATTTCCAATTCAAATTGATTGAAAATCTCTAAAAAGATTCATTATATTAATAAGATAATTATAAGATTATTGAATCAATCAATTAGCAAGTGGATCATTATATCATTGGATTGCCTAAATATATGCAAAAATCATGGCATTGTGACAAAGTTGTTGAGAAGTAACGAGATTGTGGCAAGTTCGAGTAGTGGCGATGAATCATAAGTACTTGGTTTATAGAGAATTGGATCAAGGAATTCTCCTAAGATAGGGTAGGAGTACAAATCCAAGGTGCATAGATTTTAGAACTTTATAAATGAAAAATGGTATTCAAGGCATCCAAAGTATGATGTGATTGGCAAGTTGTGTGTCCTATTGAAGCAATAGCTTTCCAATATAGCAATGGACTTGTTGACTTACTTATAGAATCAACTTCTAGTGTGCCATTAATAATTATATTTCTAAATATAAGAACCAAATGCTTTGTTTATAATACACATCACAACTTCTTTCTATGATTGTGTTGTAATTTGGTCACCGTTATTGTGGTAGAGAGAATTTGCCTCAAAAAAGCGCAGAGCTTTTAATTGCTACTAATTATTCAATCAAGATCCAAAATAAAAATAAAAAAAACCCTCAAATTTATATAAAAGACTTCTTTATAGGGCTATTACACCTAATACATAAGTCTTATTTTGTCAAAACATTCAAAATATAATAAATATTCTAAAACCCTCATTCATCCATAGAGAGGGAATTTTTTCTAAATTTCAATAATCCTTAACTTTTAATCTAACCGTCCAAACCTACTCAAAATTTTTGTAAAGTACAGATGTATTTTTAAAAACTAGAAAAACAAATTTCAATCATCGATTCATTACCAATATTTAGATATCATGAAAACCCTAACAGTAGCTTCAAACCCTTGTTTACAAATACCTATGTACTGAATTCTTCATATCTCACAAAATAAAAGTTTAAATACTATGAAACTTTTATATATAGCTTTTTAATATAATAATAGATATTTTTAAAAAAAATTAGATAAAAATTTATCTAAAAGCTTAAGATATGGCAAAAACCATTACTATCAACAAAATAGCCTACTTATTGCCTTCAAATTTTGATCTACTATCTTTGACTTCTAATGTCTTCTTCTTTAAGATTCTAAATATAGAAATTCTTCTATATTAAGTGTAGATCTTAAAATCATCTCTTTATTTGTATCTTCCGATCTCCAAAAGCTCTTATAAAACTCCTTATGTATTCAAAAGAGTGATAGTAGGTACAATTTGTATACCTTAATTTCAAGCGCCTACTCCTCCTTCATAAAATTTCCAAATCCCTTGATTTCTATACCAAAATTATAGTACAAAAAACAAGCTTTCTAATCCTAGCCTTTGATTTTCAAATACTCTCTTTGAAGTTGCCAAAATCCTTGTTCTCTTCGTAGGCAGCCTCCTCAAAGCCTATTGGGCATGACCATTCACCAATAGGAATGAAGAGCTTCATCCCTTGCCTTCATTCATCCATTCCTTGCCTTCATCCTTCCAAATAAGCCTCTTAGTAGTTTAGTTCTTCATCTTTGGCCCCCAATCTCCTCTCAAGGCTTCATATTAAATATTTAGGTCCTATATAATTTAAACGCCATAACCAAACTAAGTAAAAAAAACCAAAACAAAATTTCTTATATCAACTTCTTTAAATACTTTACTAACTATTCTAACACATACTATAATTTATAAACATATTACGTATTTTGAATAATTTTTATATACTATAAGCATTTATAGTACGACACCATGTTGTATAGCATGTCAAAGCTTTCTTATTCTATGACTGTATTGTAACTTCAAAAAAAAAAAGTTTTTTGATGAGAAACTTTTCTTATCTTAGGATAGTATTAAAGTTTGATTTGGATACATAGATTTTCAAATACAGATGACAATCAAAAGAAATTATTATCATGTAGAATTCATAGATTATTTATGTCTTTTTTTATAAAGTTATTATTGATAAATTTGTCTTAATAAAAGTAGTGGTACATTGTTATAATAACTTAGTAGTATTTAATGTTGTTAAGCTTCTAAGCAATCATATTATATCGGATGTGTTTTGGTTGAAAAAAAATTGAAAGTAGATTAAACATCTTATAAATTCAACAATATTCTTATTTTTATTAAAATAAATATTAAATTTGGTTTTGAAAAATAAACCAATTATATATATATATATATTTATTTATTTATTTATATATCAATCACATTCCTTGACAGAGAAAAGAAGGGTATTTCTTCTGTTTTCCTTAATAGTGGAAGGAAGAAAGGGTGAAGAAATTAGGATTTTCTAAATCTTAATAATGAGAACATCGCAGCTCGCTTGCTTCCAGGACCTGAAGCTTTCTCTCTCGCTCTCGCTCTCTTCGTCTTTGTCTTCGTGGAGTTTTTGTGGTGACCGCAACAGTGCAGTTCGTAGCAGTTATTGCTGGAGCAATTGGAAGATGGTGATCTAGTCCATCAGCATAGGGAGGATGAGCGGAGATCCTGGTAAACGAGAACGTAACTGTCGCTGTATGCTGTGCGCTGTGTCATGTCTCCTCCATTCCCAGGATTCCAAAAACCTCTCCAAAGGGAACGTCGATCTCCGCTACAGTTTTGATTCTCAGTCTGAGTGCGTGTGCAAAGGGCTGTTGAAGCACAGTCGACACAGAAGGATGGCTTGTGGGACTGAATAGGAACCGGTTGTGAGGAGGATTGATCGAGAAGTTACGGTTGAAAGGATTGTGTTGACGAGAATGGAGACCAAGCGACCCGAGTTGTGCCCCGATCCTGTGTGGATGCGGGATGCAGTGTCTAAGTTCCTCGAGAGCCCTGTGTACTCCGTGCCTCTGTTGGATTTCATTGATGAGAATTGTGGTCTGTTTGAGGATTCTGACGATAACAAGCTGGAGTATACCATCGTGAGTTCAGCCGCTTCTGGATTTTATTTGAATTTTGCCGAGGTGGATATTCAAATCTCCCCGAGTTTGTGCTGCTTTGCGAAGAGTCAAAGTGGGAGTAACTTTTATTTAATCATAATAATAATAATAATATGTTTTTTGTTTACATCGAGAATACAGGAGTCTGACCTAAAATCAGTAGATGATACTTGCACATTTAAGAGCAATGTGGTCGCAAATTTCTGGAGCAGACATAGTATTCCGTTAGAAGCTCACATTAAGGGTTCTGACTTCAGTCAGCGTGGTGGCTTTGATTCAGGTTCATGAGAACTTCAAGGAGCTTGTGGATGGTCTCATTTCCGATTTTTTAAGTAGCTTGGGAATCCCTGTCCCCACCTTTGTACAGATGTTGGCCAAGTAAGTTGCGCAATCGTACATTTTGCAAGGTTGATGTATTTGTTTGAATCTTCTTCACAGAAGCAAAGGTGTTCACTCTGCTCCATGGTTGCCGGGATTGTTCAACTCTATGAAATTTGCAATCGATTCAGAACGCAACTACTTTGCAAGTGACCTTTTTCTGGTAGGAGGTCTGCGTGCATGATTTGTTGCCATCGTTACGGATGCTGATTTACATCTAACTTTGCAGTGAGGTGCACGCATCATTGTACAGCATAGTGGTGACCTCCATCCTCATCGTGGATGACTTCCTCCTGTTTAAGGTATTAGATCGGACCCTTTTCAATCAAAGAGGATTTTCTTACAGAACTCCAAAATGATGGAAATAGTGAATTCTTTTCACCTTTTAAATTTGCGACAGGAGATGATGCTGAAACGCAATTTCCAAATCAGCAATCAGACTTTGAGTCAGATGGCGAGCCAGGCACATGCGCTACAAGTTCCTGGTAGCGATTTCTGCTGGGCCCCCAACAACACCATTTCTTAATCAGCTAAAAATAATTCGTAGAAAATTCACTCACTATCTGCGCATTGGTCGCTGGTGGGAACAGCTGACCTAAACTCTGTCATGGACCATCTCTCGGATGTGTCGAAGCAGCAACAACTGAGTGACAAAGAAGCAGCGAAGTCTCTCTCTTTTGCTGAAGTATTTCAGAAGCAATCCAAGGTGCTCATGCCCATTTATATCTTCACCCAATTGGTACGTACAGTCATTTAAGCTTCAAATTGATGCTGAAATCAGCTTCGGAGTTTGACAGAGAGCACAATGGTCGCTTAAACTTCTGCAGGTGAATAATGTAGACTTGGATCCAGTACCTCTCCCTGATACCAGCCAGTACGTACTCATCCTCACTAAGGTTACAGACCTTAAAAGAAATATAAGTAGAATTGGGTGCTTAATTGTCTGCTCAATAATCTGCTTAGTGATCAACCCAAACCTTTCACCATTGGAATCACATTAAGCAATTGCATTAGAGCGAGTAGTTCGAAACTGATTGGAAGACAAACAACGTTCAGATCACTCACCCTGGTTAGTTGGAATGAAGTTCTAGGAAACTGGTGGAGGATCATGCTGGTCTTGGTGATCAGCGTGAGGAAAATGACGACGAATTAAAGAAAAAAGAATCTATTCCTCATTCCCTTGAAGCGGACTTAACACAGATCCTGGATCCTCCAGCCACTCCAGACATTTATTTTCAGAACAAAGAGACAATCATGTGAGAATCTACAAATACTACTGAACTCTCATATGATTCATTTGCGAAATGAAGGTGGTTCGGAAGGGCGTCTGATTCGAAATAAACTATAAAGTATTCAGTGCTCTTCTAATCTGATTCTTTTTTCTTTGAACGACATCACACATGAATGTAGGAAATCGTTGACCTCATCATCAAATCATTTAACTTCATCAAAATATGAGAAAGAACCCCCCAAATCTGGCGAAGTCCAAAATCCAGAGCACAAAATCGAAGTCTCGATGCTGGCGACACCTGAGAATGAAGCTTCCTTTAGGGAGAATCGAAGGGAAAATACGAGTACCATGAAGGTATCCTTTCGGGAGGCCGTAATCATGGGAGACCCACCTTTAGAGCAAGATAGTGAGGAGCTGATCGAATGTCTTGACAAGGCAAGACATTTGGATGAAGAGAGGCAAGGTCAGGATGAGGAGGAAGCTCCAGAGCTCTCATCTACCACCAAGTAAAACACCTATAATATTACTACTCCCTTCATTGTGTGAATTTTGCTTTGCCGAAAACTTGCTGCAAGACTTGGCCCATTACCTCAACCCCCATGCGCCTATGAAGTACTGTACCAACACTTATTGATTACCTTCCTAAATTATGATTTCAAATATACTACATCTAAATTCTTTTTGGTAATTTTCATTTGAAAAAGTTGCAGAACATTTGAAGATTTGTATGCTGACATCAACGAGTGGAAGCAAAAATCACTCAAATTACTGGTCAGAGTTCGAACTACTTTTACGTTCTTCTAATTTTCTATGCACTTTCACTTCTGAGCATGTGTCAAGATTGTGACCTAGTTTGTTTGAAAATAGTTCACTGATTGCTGTGAAGGTGAGATACCAAAAAACGTGGGTACCTGAGTTGGCAGGTGAACGATGGAGATATTCAGCAACGAAGGCGCTATTTGCAGCAGCAACGAGATCGCATCCTCGCTCACAAAAAATGTTCGTTGTAACACGTTCTTCATTATCCAGCAAAAAGTTTGAATTATACAATTCCTTAAAGGAAATTAAGAAAAAAAGCCTACTTTGTCTTATTTTTGAAACACAATTTGCAACCAACTGCTGTTCTCAACCCATAGAGCACACCAAACAGCTTTGTAAAATTTATTAATAGATGCAACCCTCTGGTGTTTTGTGGACACGATTGTACAGCTGCCCGAGAGAAGCAACTTAGATTCTTCAGGCAATTTGAAAGCAAAACTGATGCTCCAAATCCCAGACCAAAACGATCAACCCAGCATACGCCAACATTACCTCGAGATACAGAGGTATGACAAAAAAAATATATCTGGAACATCGTAATCCTCACACATACCAATTATATAGACAAGTGGTACAGGTAGTTGTTAAGTTACCCTATGAATAAGGTCATCATGTCCAGCGACATAATTATTCACGTGTATTTCTGTAATAGATTCCTCTGCGTGCGTATGAAAGTATTGCTGTGCAACACAGCATGTACTAGTATATAAAATTAACTGAAGAGTGCATTTCTCTTACAGATTGGGTCTTAAATAGTGTCCACAATCTCAACGAATTGTAACTCATTCTGGGGTCTCTCATTCCTATCAAACAGCTACGCTCCTATTCTAACTATTCGTTTTCCCCTGCATTGAGGGTGTTAGTTTCTCATTTCTTTCAATCTATAGCAGGCAAATAGAAAGAGGGAAACTTTGAGAAAGGAATTGGCCAGATGCCTGAAGGAGGAGCTTACAAACAAGACTTCTAGGACGTCAATGACTTCAAAGCAAATACATGTGTGACTGAAGATTGCGATCACAGAAATTTGATGGTCTATGTGACGGTCGTAATGCAAATGTGAGTAACAAACAATTCCAGAGCTTCTTTGAAGCTCGGTACGGTTACATTATAATTTGAAAGGAACACATCAGTAGACCGGAGTGCTCATACTTTACATTCTTCTCCACCAAAGGACTAACATGAATGAGATGTATGCGAGGTCTGAACTGTGTGGAAATACGGCATTTCTGAAACTGCCTCCGTTTTCCAAATTGATCCGAATGCACATTTACTTACAGTAGAATTTCCACCATAAACGACAGCTTTAGATGTGATTCGATGAGCATGTTAGTCTACTCTGCTTCCTAAAATGCCTCAATTCAATGGCCCCTACAGCATGACATGGCCTACTCTTCTTTGGGTTGTGAACCTTGTGATAGCGAATATAATTGAAAGTTTGAAGGTTAGGGGTGATGGTGAAGGTGAGTGTTGAGTTGATTTCTACGTTGGGAATATCTAATAATCTTGCAATGCTGCCCCTAACACCTTCTGAATGGGATCTTTACCTTCAGGTTTGAAGTGGAATTAGACGCTTAAAAGTAGTACAAAAAATAGTAGAATTCTGCAGCATTGTCTCATAAAACCTCTTTTCACATTCACAATGTTCATGGAACAGGGTATATTTAAAGAACATGTATTGGCATCAAGTCGCTGGAATCTTGAAACCATCGAACCAGATTCCTAAAACTTATGCAATATATTCATTTCTCTCATGTGTGTGTTTTTCAAACCATGTAATGCATTGGTAGTCAAAGTCCTTGTAAGCCTGAATATATGACGTTTTGCATCAAGAATGGTTCAATAATTACCATTATAATTTACCTTTGAATTTAGAACTACTTTCAATCCATGAAAAAAGTTGTGTATTTTAGAAAATTAATGGATGGATTGATATGATTGGGTTATCTGTGAAGAAATAAAGCTTAACATAGTTCTATACATTATACATTAAAAATTCACTTAAAAACCATTTTAATTTTTTTGATCTTATTGCAAAATCAAGAAAATCCTGGTTAGTCAATTCTCAATATTGTCTCATTGTTAACTATTACAACCAACCAAAGTCCATGAAATCAACATGAGTTTTAAGATTTTATGAAACTGCGTCAAATAGGCCAGTATTTTAAGTTAGGATCGAGAAAATAAATATTAAAAATTGATCCCCTTACTATTAGAGGTGAAGATAAAAATTAAAATAAATTAGGCTCTATATTACACGCCTTTTAAAAAATTCAGATTTAAGTTTGTTACTCTAAAAATATAAATTATAGATTATAAAAATATATATCATACAATTTGTATATTTTTTAAATTATTTTTCTTATATAAACATGCGATATTCTTTCAAGTGTAAATACTGTAACCCACAGTATATGCACAGAAAAGAAGCTTCGAGGTGAGGGAAGCCCAGGATCAGTCGACCGGGCGAACGAGAAATCTGCCACGTCGCTCGCCGTCGACAAAGGCAGTTCTTCGTTCAGTTTCATCGTCGTCTTCAACATAGGGATCACTGAAGCACCGCAATCTGTGTCGCCATAGCTAAGAATCGCTCTTCGAAATGGCCGACCACGAGGATTTTGACGATGACTTGCTTGACAGTACGTAGCCCATCCCTCTCCTTGCTTGCCATCAATTTTTCCTACCACTAGAATTTTTTTTAGCTTATTTTGAGGCCTTTTCGTCCGGTTTTGGGTCCAAGATGGCGTAGAAATGAGGTTCGTGAATCTTCTGGGGTTCAGTGGTTTTGATGTCGGAATTCCGACACAATTTTGTATACACGAGAATCTGAGGAATTTTCTGGGTTTTTGAGGGTTTTTAAGGTGAAATCATGTTGCACGTTGGACGATAGTACGTCGTAGGCGAGCTTCGGCTTTCTTTTGACTTGTTGCCTCATCGGTTTCTGTAATGGTGCTTCGCAATGATTAGTTTACTACTTGGTCGCTCTCAATTTCAATTTTATTTCTTGGGGGGGGGAGCAAGGCTTACTAAGCGGGACGTGACTTCAAATTGCAATTGATTCTGGGTAAAAGTGCGGCGTGAGTCCTCGGTAGGTTTTGGAAGATGTGTGCTTCTTCAGAACGATAATTTAAGGCTATTTGGTTTAGTTGTTGAGATGACTTATCGGTTTGTTTGTGTTTGCTGAGATTTGTACTTGCGTATGAAACGTCTTATCCTCTCTTCGTCCTGCGCTAGCGGATGGCGTGTAGTGTGATTTGTGTCTCTATGATTTTATGAAACCTGAGATTGAAGAATTATACTACAATCCAAGAGCACACAAATTGCATAGTAGGTGCTCTGATTAGGGTTAGGTTAATATGATCGGCATAGACATTCAGGATTAAGTTTTAATCCACGTGTATAGTACTTCACACTCACTATTCTTGAATAGCGAGTGCCGATTATCATGAGATTAAACCTCCTTTTGTATATTGGTTGCTTCTATAGACTTCTATTGTAACATAAGAGGTTCAGTCCATCTCAAATCGGTGTGTGCCCTTATGAACGGCGGGATTCACATATGCCACTTCTATTTTTGGAGCTTCTCAAGGTCTGCTCAGAAATGCTATTGCAGAGCTTATTCTGCACATGACATGATTTAATTATATTGGTAAGCATAGATATCACCAGAGCAGTCTTTGTTATCACTGTTTCCTGATAATTTCAATTTGTTGTCGCATTTGCAGGTGCTTTAGACGATTTCCGTGGAGTTGGTGGCTTAAGTCTCAAGTAAGATGATTGTTCTAGCTCTCTACCTCTCAATGGTTCTCATTTCAGAATGTTATAATGATTATTTATCATACGAGGTCAAAATTTTGAAGTCTCCTTAGATTCTCTACGTAGTATGTTCAAGGATCGACCTTTTTCATGACGGACTCTCCTTGCGTGTATTGGGAACACATTTTTACTTTGCTTTGTGGTTATTTCCCTCCTCTCCTTCTGCACGTCATTTTTATTTTGCCCTTCTGAGTGGAGTAATTTTTAGACTTGGATTTCAGAGCTTTGAAAATTTATTGAATTGAGGAAGTATTCGAGCTCATCATTATTATGTCGGAATGATTTATTATAATATGTACTCAGAACCGAAGAACAGAGTTTGTGCATGAATGTCGTTACAACTGGTGCTTGTTGATGGCTATGTGTAGACACTGATACTTAAACATTATTCAGGTCTTCTGATAAAACTCCAGCGTCGCAATCGGGTCCCTCTGAGTCGAGCGCAGAAACAAAGACAATTGCAGTGCAAGGACTAGGCAGTAGTTTACCATCATTAACGTCAGGAAAGAAGAAAAGTGGTAAGGTTTCAAAAACTAAAAATGCCGCTGGTCAAGGTTCCCGTACTGTCAAGCCGGAGGCCAACTTGTCTGCAACATTGGAAAGATTGGCTGAACAAACACGGCACACAGTTGAGAGCATAGATGCGCCTCCTATGGGTGAGAATATAGGCGACGAAATGGAAAGTTTCGCCAAGCAGTTTGAAGCTCTAGGCGGAAGTCAGGTTCTCTTTGAAAACTATTGCTCCATATACAAGCGGGTTCATTTGCAAGGAAATAGGCATTCCTTTTCAACATTGTCTGTTGTCGAAGTTTAGACAATCGCGTCTGTGATTAGTCATTGGATGTAATTCAAACTTAAGATTGCGGCTTTATCCCTGCTTCCATGTGCACGCGCAGGATATGCAGGGTTTGATGGATACCATGATGCGGCAGCTCCTCTCTAAGGAAATATTATATGAACCAATGAAAGAAATTGGTGATCGTTACCCAGAATGGCTAGAGTCACACAAGTCGGAGCTCAGCGGTGAGGACATGGCGCGCTACACAAAACAATACGACTTCATCAAGCAGCTGTGCCATGCTTATGAAACCACACCAGACGATTTTCAAAAAGTTGTGGACCTTATGCAGAACATGCAAGAATGTGGACAACCGCCCCCAGATATAGTTCGCGAGCTTGCGCCTGGCCTTGAACTTGGAGAAGACGGTTTACCAGTGTATGTTCTTCCTGGTCTCATACTTACAACTGGTCTTTTTTCTGAATTTTAATTTGCTCTTTAGGTTAATTGCTGAGATTGTGTTCTGGTTGATATTGTTTCCTAAATATTATCTGTGTCAAGTAGCATCTTGTTTTGGATGTTATTTATCTTGTTGAAACTGAATAGTGATCTGAAACTACCTGCATCAGCATTCTGGCACATTTTTACATACGTCCAGTTGGAGAGAGAATTTGACGATGAGTATTGTTTTGTATTTTACTCACTCAATGTGTTCCATTGCAGGCTCCCTGATTTTTCAGGAGGAGGTGCACTTGGTGGTCCAGGTAATTGCAGCATTATGTGATAGGTGAAAAGTTTAAGGTTTTTGGTTCAGTTTAGGATCTAATTGGAGCCTGAGGTCGTTCGTGTAATTTGATCGTTGACGTAGAGATCTCTGGTTATTCGGAGTCTCAGGGAATCGTGACATGGAGTTTGGGATCGAGTTATTTTTGTAGGATTATGGTTATGAGGACCATTGGGTTCATCTTGAAATTTGGACAGCTACGTGGTCCAGAATATTTACTGAAGTAGGTAGTGGTGTTGGCACAGATTCTGACCTGATGCTGAAACACAGTATATGTTTTTCTGATATTAGCCGTCACAAGTATTTTTGCAGTATGATGATTCCTGATTGTTCTCTGTAGTTGGTTGACGAATCATTCAACAATGCATCTATTCATACTTGAACCTCTTCATTTAAGCATGACCCATATTTTACATATTAATGGTTCATTCTGTGCGGTTTTGATACACGAGTTATCAGGAAGTTTTTAAAATAGCACTTAGGTCATATAATTCTTACCTGTTATGTTTGCGGAACATAGTACTTTCATGCGTCTTGTCCGACTTTGATGTGCAGAGGTTGCGATAGTCTATCACCCTTGTGAAGCGCAAGCCCATATTGGGACCTTGTTGGCTCTGGATTGATATGCTATAAATCTCGGATGGAGGTTCTGTGGACTGATATTCGTTTTTCTCGAAGTCTCAAAATGATCGCTGTAGTCTCCTAATAAGTGTTCACTTGGAGTCTCTTGCTTTAGCTTGTCAGTCTTATTTTTTGGATGCACCGGACACAATTTACTGTCCTACTCGATTAGATCATTTTTTCTGTGGAGAAACTTGATTCCCAATATTTCGGCTGCAGACCTTGATGCTCTTGGGATCACAAGGGACTGCTTTGTTCCTTATTTTTTATTAGATAGCATAATACACATCCTACTGTATCTTTCAAAGCAGAGGGTTATAGTAAGCTTAATGAAGTAGGTAATTTGAGGTAGCCTACCAAGAACGTGAAGCAGATCTAAATAGTAGCTGCTTCACTAACTGAAGTTAGTTTTCCATTTGCATAAGTGGACAAAGAAAGTAACTGCTATTTTCTTGAATTGACGGGTCCTCTGGTTTCTCGTAGCATACACGGCTGAGATCCGCTAATTGGAACTAATTAAAGATGGAAATGTTCAGTGGATCTTCTGAAAGTTGACAAACCCTAGCTCTTCTTTTCTGATCAGTTTCTGATCACTTGGTACGTAGAGTGCGCATTTTGCTATCTGATGAATAAGTTCAATATCACTGCAGTGTTTCATAAGTAGAAATGTTCGGCAACCCCTTGCCCTCGCCCTCGCCCTTGCCCAACTTTGAAGAAAGCATTATTCACCACAATGCACGAGAATTTTGGCGATATGATGCTTGTCAATTCTGACGGGTAAATTAGGTAGAATGTGAAGCATGTTAGCACTGAAACGATTAGTAAGATATTAATTCCAATTCTTTGACTAATCATTTTCTTCTAACGATGGAGTTGTGGAACGTTGAGGTGTGTTTGCGGAGTTCTTCCTCACATACTACTGTGTGGAAGTTCCAAGCTTTTCATTCCAGGCAGTAAAAACTTCACATTGAATGTTCATTGTGAGATCGCGTGAGGAACTGATGTTTGGGCGAAGCTGAAAGAGTAAACCCTACAGAAGCATTTTAATCATGGGCCGAAGATGTTGGATCACCACTCCATACTGCTAATAGTCTTTCATGAAAGCCTAAACCGCTTTTCATGGTACAAATCGTCCGTGGTCATTGTCAGTCAGCTCGCGCAGATTTAATATGCTCCAAGATACACTCAAAAACGTGATAATATAGGGTGGCAGTTCGGTGAATGTCTCACAGCTTGTGCATTTGCCTTCCATTGCTTATATGTGCGTAGGGTCATTATCGCCAGTAATTGCGCTGAAGTGAAGCAGACTTTTCTCTGGACATCCAATGAACTTTTAGAGGTTTAGTTTACGAAGATTATACTGTGAACATTTGAAGTATAACATCACCAATCGATGTTTACATTAATAAAGCAGACCTTCACTTCCTATCACATGTTGCAACCTTAGTCCTTTAAGGAAATAACTACATGTGTCAGCTTCTGGATCCACTAGGACGTGAAGGGCTACTACTACTTTCTAGAGAGGTGAAGCATCTTACATAAAGTTGAAAGATATTGATGCGAAGACCATCACGGACAATCACTTTAGTGGTCCACTAACACTCAACGCGCCCAGTTTCTAGTTTTTCCCAGAAGCTGGTCTCCAAACAATCACATGGACGGCGGATTTAGCGTGCAAAGAAAGTCTCCACATCAGCAGCTCAGATTCCAATCCACAGCCACCTGTTTCCAAGCCAATCGAGGAGGCAAAAGAGCATATCTGTTTAGGGCCGGTACGCGGTTCACTTGACATACCTGCAACAAATGGCGTCCCACTTTAAGCACAAGTATGGGATTCTAATCTAAAACTGAAGCCACAAGAATTTAATAAAGGTGCGTAAATGGAAGGTGCGCATAGCATCTTCTACCTTTCCAAATAAATTTGTCAACTAAGCATCTCTACTATTGGCTTTGCTACATACAATTTCGGAACAGATGATTAAACAAACAGCTCACTGGTTTTAGTGTTAATGAGAAGCCGCCTCTCTAAATGCTAACACTCTGAGATAGCAAATGTTTGATGATAGAAATTTTGCACCATCACAAAGGACGTGGTATAATAATCATTAAAAGTATATTTATTACTGCAGTATCAATAAAACACGTGTCTATGAATTACCCATCATATTCATATTCCTATAAATAGACAAAAGGGTAATGTTCACAAGGTTTCCTACTTACAAGTAACGAATTTTTAAATTTCTAAGGTAACTCAAATAAGTACGAAGAAAGTTAGGATTACTTGTGTGAGTTCACCTAACGAGTCTAATAGCCAACTACATGATGGCTGATATATGATCATTCACACATGATAAACATATTAGCATAAACAAATTGATTTCGAACATTTCTTGAACGGCCCTACTAGATGAATCTCGACCACTTCAAGCTTTGAATAGCACCTGCATCTCTCTAATGATCTAACATCCTGCAGTAAACGCTGCGCAGGCACTTCTTGTAAATAGACACTTTGCTCGTGTTAAACATGCCTTCAAAGCTCTCTTCTTCAGTTTCTTGTTCTATGACGCAGTGGTATCTGAAAGAACTCAAATTCACACATTCATTAGTTTTAAGTTTCAATACTTCACAAAGGTTAAAAGAGGATTCACATTTCTTCGTCGACAGGCACTGTGAACAACTAAAGAGAAAAAGTGATCGACATCCACTTTATTGTCAGTCTCAATGCGCAAAAGCAACGCCGAATCTGCTATCTAACGAGTTTCTACAATTGTATATGCTCATCGGAAGCATAACATTCCAAACAACATTGGCTACTTTAAAAATAATTTACTGCACCCTGCGAGCCTCATCATAAATCACCTCAGCATTGTAACACAACAGCCAAGATTGTTGCAAGATGAATAGAGATTACGAGTGTCGTACCTTTGAAAGATATCGAATGTAGCCTTGTCCCAAGCGCACATCATAGCACACTGAAGATAATCAGAGCCTTCCATCTCAGGATCCAGCTATGCTTTGACTCCAGCGCCTTCGTTGTCTCTCCTCAGCAAGTACCAAATTTATTACCTCGAATAGCTCAGACATGAGCTATTTCTCAACTGTCCACAAATTAAATGACCTCCAATGATTTATAGTAAATCACACCTACAAACTAAAACTATAGAACATGTGATGCCGAGATATGCCAAAAAAAAGGTAGCATATCCCCTCATCCTACCACCGCTAATAATGCACAATCCACAGCTTTCATTTACACAACAGCCCAACCCCTCAATGAATCGTTCTATCACTGAATGCTATCCTAAGGCTACGCAGGGACGCGACTCAAAAATTCGTCATATCCCTCCTCACACACATGGCACATGCCACGGTTTGATCAATTGTATCCTTCCCGAGAGACGTTGATCCCTCAATTCTGAACCCACAAAAGGGTTGATTAAAGACTATCTTCAATCTCTACTGAGATTTCAATATGCTCAAACCAATCTTTCACTGCGCCACAGTGAGGTTACTTGATTTGTCCGAAACTTCAAGGGCTAGGAGAATTGTGGTTTCATCTCCACATTATCGAGGTCATTTGACCTCTCTCAGCGCATGTACGTCTGCTCTTGTGATCCGCAGGGATGCAAGAAAATGTTGACTATGGCTTAGAGGATCAGGTGCAGACTGCAATAGAGGCATGACCCCCGAGATTAACATTTATCTGTTTCACCCTCGTCAACGACGTCTTCAGTGGGTGTATTATATACTAGAGGTGTATTAGAGCCAGAGTTCGCAAAAACTAAGATCTAGCCATGTTCTAAACAGGATAAGAGACAGAAAACGGTAAATTACAAAATGACCAAAGGAACTCAACCCCAACCATTAAGAAAAGACAGGGAGCGAGATATCTAATAGTTCCATCACCACAAGATGCAGTCCTCCAACAAGAGCAACATCCCCATTTCGTAGTTCGCGCGCTAACCATCAAGCTGCTGAAGGATCTGAGCAAAGTCGAACCTGAAATTCCGAAAGGCGTTACCAGGGGGACCCTTAAAAACAGTTTTAGGAGGGATACTTGGAGGTATCGTCGGAACCATCGGTGGAATCAACTTAGGAGTGATCCCTGCTGTAGCCTTCGGGATGGTCGTTAAAGCCGCTCTTGGAGAGTTCTTTGGTGTGTCCCTTGGAGAGCTCTTTGGGGTGCTCAACGGAGATATCTTTGGGGTACTCATCGGTGAAGTTTTAGGTGTGCTCCTTGGAGAACTCTTTATTTTCTCCGGTGACGGCACAGGAGCAGCCACAGCTGCAGGTAATATAGGCATCACAGCCGACACATAATTTTGTGATAAAGGACCAAATCCTCCGCCCGAGGAATTGTTCTTCACCTTCCAGACAGAAACAGTTGGAACCGGATTCACTCGCTTCGGGTATTGAAGTCGCCTCTTCGAGATCCAAAGCTTAAGAGGCGCAATAAAAGGGAGCACCATGAAATATTTGAATCCAGTGGGGCCCCGATGGTGCAATACGGACTCACCGTTAGAAACTGGCAGTTCATCCAATCTGTGCCACGCTATTTCGCTCACTTCCTTCTTCGTTTGAGGCTCGAACAAGAAGTCATCCTTCACACCCGGAATAATAAACAGTCGCATTCGTTGCTGCCCTACCACCACTTCCAAATGATCATCCAGATTCAGTTTGGGCTTGATATTGTACGACGTCTCCTCCACAACTTCCCGTACCGCACAGGTAGAGTCCTCCTCGTCCTTGTTCTTCTTCCCTCGCGGAAAGCTCCAGCTTGCGCCGGCCTTCCACCCTTTCACAAGCAAACACCTCTCCAAACTTTCATCCAGAATGATCGCACCCGTCACCGGAACCCTGGTCTTGTACATCGTGAAATCTTTGTAAATGTTATCAATTTGCGTGAGGTAAGGCCGCAACGCGGCGCAGCTCTCAAACATCAACGACGAAAACTCACGCAGCGTCATCGACTTCAAAGCCATGTTCTGCTCCATCGCATTATCTTCATAAAACCAGTGTGCCTGCTCTATAGAGAACAGTATCCTCTCGAACGACTTCAGCTCCTCCTCCGGCATGTTCAGCACGAAACGGCTGCAAAGATCGTCCAAGAGCTCCCGCGACGGCAACTGCGTCCGCTGCGGCGGTCCCCCGTTCCCCATCCCACCGCCCGTGCGACCACTCTTTGGAATCGGCATCCCAACCCTCATGCGCCACAACTATCCCCTCTCTCTCTCTCCCTCACTCCCTCACTCCCTCCCTCTCCCCACAAATCCACGGCCCTCGTATTCAAACGACAGTGATCGCTCCTCCTCCTCCTCCTCACAATTGACAGCGAGAAGCAAGCCCTCTTGACGAAAATAGCTCCTCCTCGCCGGGCAAGTTGACACCACACGCATCGGAAGCTTCCAGAAACCCGTTCAAGTTCTGTTGCACCGCGTGAATGAAACTCGCCTCGACATTAATTTATCCCCTATATCATCCATCCTGAATTCCTGAGACTCTTTTCGGGATGGACCGGGTCAAATCAAACCCGCGCAGGACTTCTATCCCAAGGCCATGGGGGCTCGCGCTCAACTACCTGGACAGGCGCGTGGATGAGGTGGCGGGTTCCCATTGGTCCGACCTCCGACCTCCGTTTCGCCCTCGATGAAAGTTGACCCCTTTACAATTCAAGACGCGTTCAATGTGCTCATTTGGTCACTCTTCGTGACCATGAATAGTGATTGACAGTTTCGTTACTTTTATGGATGTTATTATTTTCAACTCCCATCGATTGTTTAAATATTCTTACGTTCAAAGTTGCTTTGAAGGGCGGCTGCTTGGACCAATTCTAATATTTTTGAATTCCAAAGCAATGGAGAAGTTGAGATATCTAGATTTTGCTATTCCAATTTCGCATTATCGAAGTTAGGGTATGTATTGGAGTCTTGAAAGCTGCAAATACCACTTTACAATATTTATTAAATATACTCTTTAAAAAGACATTAACTATTGTATATCATATCTGATCAAAATTATACCTGTAATTTTTTTCATCATTTTAATGTTATAAAAATACCCTTATGTTACATTTAAATTAAATAATTATTAAACATATAAATAAATTAGCAATCTAAGAATTTTTTTTGTAAAAATTAAAAATCAAAAATCAAAGATACAATGTTGTATCTATGCTTAAATTGGTAGTCTTCTTTTTGGATATTGAATTCCTATGTTTAAAGGTTTATTTGTTGAAATTATACATGCCAAACTTTAAGACTTGAATGGAATTTAAAACTCTTAATTTTAAGACAGTTCAAAAATATGCAGTATATTTTAAATTTTCAAATCACATATCTTTTTCTTTTAATAAATTTAAAAATTATAAGATTAAAAAATCTATTTTTAAAATTTTATTATGAATAAAATTAAAATTATGATTTTTAATAAATAAATTCTAAATTTTACTTTAATAATTTATGTAGTTTTTAATTATTTATTTTATTTTAAATAATCTTAAAATATAAGTCTATAATAATAATAAATTATAAAGAATTGAAGAAAATAATACAAACAAGATTTAAAAAAGAAATTTTTTGTACCAAATGTAGATCTATCATTCTTTCTTATAAACAAGAGATATTATATAGAAACTTACAAAATATAGAAAATATATTTATAAAACTTGGTATGATCAATTTTTTTAAAGAATAAATTAAGTATTGTAGTTAGAATAAAATATTAATATAATAAATAAAATAATAAAAATAAAATAATAATTTATCTTTCAAATAAATATTTTTAAAATAAAATATTATAATATAGGTGTTGTTAATGTCACCATAATTTTTGTTATTGCCACCACAACTTGATATCTACCACATACTATCACAATTTTTGCTAATGCCACTACAAGCTGCCCTAAACTTACATTGCATACCACAATGCACTTTATAGAATATTAAAATACACATCCATAAAGAATGTATATTTTATCCATTGTGGTATGCATTAGCAATGTTCCATAAAGTGTATTGTGATGTGCAACATATGTTTAGGATAGCTTGTGGTGGCATTAGCAAAAACTATAATAACTTGTGGTAGATGGCAAGTTGTAGTGACATTAGAAAAAACTATGATAGCATGTGGTAGATGGCAAGTTGTGGTGGCATTAGCAAAAAAAAAAGTGGTAGCATTAACAACATCCTATAATATTTTATAATTATCATAATAACAATAATAGTTTTAAAAATTATTTGCTCAACCAAAGTGAAAACAAGAAACACTTGAGGTAGTTTAGCAAAATAGTGAGGATATAAAATATAATTAAAAAAAAGAAGTACAAATGCACAATAAAGAAATAAGAGCATATAAAACAAAAATAAAAAAATCTTCAACTAAGAAAAGAACAAATTGGTAAAAAAGAAAATAAAATTAATATAAAAATAATTATTTACAAAAATATTTTAGATTTTGATTGGCACCATAATATTTGAAGTATAAAATTATAATATAAATATTATTGAATATTATATTAGATGGATAAAAAAGTAACTAATTTAGGTAATAGAAATATAGTATTTTGGATATGTTGTGTAATAGAAAGATTATATCTTTATTTTCTTATGATTTAATGATAACAACAAAAAAATAAAAATAAATAAATCTTTGATAGAAATAACAAAAATATAAAGAGTTTCAAAAAATACATTTGACAAGAATTTGTTTTAAACATTTTTATTCTTTAGAACAAAAATTTAAAATAGTGATGTTAAAGATTATGGTTCTTATTTTTTTTAAATGATTCGAGACTTTTGACATTAAATTGGTATATTTCTATCAAAAAATTAATTCTAACAAAGTTTTAAAAATTATAGATTTTGAATAGAGAAATTAAACATGTTTAAAATTAATACAAAATAATAATTCATTGGCTTAACAAATAGAAGAACTTCAAAAATGTTTGTAGAAAAATTATGCATTTTATATGCTTTGTTGGCAAATTCATGATATACTAGCAGAATCAAAATAAGGACAATGAAAAATGAATGAATAAATAATTAAATAATTAAATAAATAATCAATTGCATATTTTTGAAGCACATCTTCAACATACATTACAGTTACTTATCCAACCATTAGTAAAAACAAATTAAATAATAATAAGTATAATTAAAAAAAACTAATGTGATTTTGAACCAACCACCAGAAATTTTGAGAAGGCAAATATCTGTTAAAATAAATCTATTCATCAATAATAATAAAATATTAAAATAGGTGGAAATGAATGTGAAGTGGCAACTTAACATAATCTGATTCAGTGATTGTTAATAAGACCATTGTATTGATAGATATTTATAAGAAAGAAAAAATTAAGTTTTAAAATTCATTTTAACATGCATGAGAAATATTTAATATTGAATGTAGAAGTTCTTAGAGTGCAGCCTTAATATAAATGATATGTAAATAAATTCAAATTTTGGTTGGGGTTTTTTATGAGCATCAATAATAATTTTGGTTGAGATTTTTTAAAAGATATTTTAGGATTAGAAGAGCACTAAGTGTTTGTGAAGAAGAAACCAAGGTGACAATTCAAAATGCAAAAGGAACTAAAAAGTTTGTTATTGACTTCCTCAATAAAGTGTGTGAAGTATTAGTCAAGCATTAATGATTTTCAAAATTCAACTTAATAAAAACATTTGCACTTAACAACACAAGTTTCTACCACTATGTAAGTAATTACACCTTTGAAATGCCATCCAAAGTGAGTTAACGGTAACCAGATTTGGGCCATGGTAAGTTGGGACTGCAGAAGAGAGGTAAATTTTAACAAGGGGGACTCAAAAACGGGTAAAATTAGGAGGTTCTTACCGTAAATAGTAATTATTTATTCGCTCCACGTAGATTTTCCTTTTAACTTCAAAAATGTGAGAAGTAACTTTAAGTGGCACGGTCCGCCGTGGAGATAATAGCCATGGCCAAGTAGGCTGCCAGGTGTATGCCACGCGGAACCCACCGTCAGCAGTGTGGACGGCAGTGCTGGACAGGCTCGCTAGCTACCGCCCTGTGGGACCACTGGGTCCTCGTGGCATCAGCCTTTGTTGAAGCCCACCACAACGAAGAGCCTGGTAGGTACGACACTGGAAACTTCTGTGGTCGGTATCGAGTAGCTCCCAAAATTCGATGGATGTGCTGCTGCTTCCGTTCTCATCCTAATTTTGAGGTCGTTCGTGTATATTTTATTTTCATTCATCGGATTCTGTGCAATAATATTGTAAGTTTAAACTCTTTAATAATATTTTCTTGTAGCAAATATTTGTATATTGTTATTGATCTCAATATCAAATGTTCTAACTTGTCTAATGGAGATGCTGTTTTATTTCTAGTATATATTTATATACAAGAATGAAAATTTAATGTAAATTTATCATTTTAGCTTATGTTTTTTCATACAAGTTACTCTCTTGTTTTATAATATAGTTACAAATTTCTTCATGGATTTTACTACAATTGGTGATAAGTTATTATTTTTAAATAAAAAATAATATTATAAATAGTTGCATAAACATAGTCGTAACTTAAAATTAAATTACTATAATTACTATATATATATATATATATATATATGCATATCCTTGCATAAATAAACAGACTTTCAATAAATTTATAAAATTGTATGATATATTTGTCTTGCAATAGTATGTGTTAAACAGTTGAACACCAACACCTGTAGATGATAATATTGTTGACTCATATTAGATTAAAAATAATGAATATATGTTGGTTTGCAGTGAACTTAAACTATCAGATGTTAATTCTATTAGGTTGAAATCCTAGTTAAAATCCTAGTTGTGAAATCCCTTGATTTCCAACGTTCAAGTAATAGCTCTTTCATCTTCAAAACAAAAGAAATGAAGAAAGAAAGAAAATGATTGAATGAGTGAGCTTTTGTGTGTATATAAATACTTTTGTGAACATTTTTTGAATTATAAATATCCTGACATGTTTATCTTTAAAAAACATCATATTAAAAAATAAATGATAATATTTTATTTCATGTTTAATATACTAATATGATTAGTATTTACTTAATAAACAATATGATGACCAATGTTACAAATCATGCAAAGTAATATAATATTAATGGACAAATTATCAACTAAGTAAATTTAAAATACAGCGATGCATCAATTATCATTTTAAAAAGCTCGTAGAATTATGACATACATGATTTTAATATTAATGTATAATGAGATATTAATTTATAGTAAGACAAAACATAATTTTTTTATTACTGACAGTTAATTTATGATATTGTACAAGTACTAGGCTGGAGATTACTTGCTTTATGATGAAATACATATTATATTTAAATATTAAATAATAAAATAAAATTTTTTAGTCTTTAAAGTTTTATTATGATTTGAAAGATGATATTTCAATCTAAATATGTAGTAATGAACTGATAATTGATACACAAGAGGTTTTTTTTCTTCACATATTTCAATTCAATTATAAATTGGTGTGTGAATGATTGTAATTACAAGATTGAAATCTAAATTTTCATGTAGAGCAATGTAATTTTTTTAATATATCAACTCCTCCTAATTTGTAGCTTGTTACTCTGTAGTTGATAATTAATATCCTCTGAATAAATGAATTTAATAATAATAATGATAAGTAGTGAACTTATGTACACAATCCATTACAAATATTTTTCTTAATAAATATTTTTCATGTTTGGCATATAGAATAGAGTGATGATATTTCATATAGTGATTAATTACATTTATGCAATTGATTGCTCATGCACAAGGCGGTGACATCATCAAGCTAGCAACTGAATGATATGAGACAAATAATATGAAAGCGAAGATCCAAATTATTTGTGAATTACCAGAAAGGTGGAACATGCAAGCAATAAAAATGTTTTTATTTTATTTTATTTATTTTTGTTTCAAAACCTAGATTTTTTAAATTAATAGATATAAAATATATAAATAAATACAAGAATAAAAAACATTTATTTTATCAACATGTTGAATAAATTTAAAAAATTTCCCGATTAAAAAAAACATTAGTATATTTGATCTTTTGAAAGTTGTAGACCATCGTGGTATAAATCTTAAAATCTCACAAATGAAAAAAATGTATTAGATAAAAATGTGGAGTTTATTTATTTGTTTATTTATATTTTTCATGAATACATGATATTTAATATTAAAATTTAAAATTTAACAATCATAACATGTTTAAACAATTATACAAAATCATTACGAATTATCAAACAAACTGAAGGTATAATTATAATAAGAAAATTATCAAATTATTTAGGATAAAGATATTAATACACTTGCTCATGAATCGAGAGTTGGTAATATGGATGGCAATGCAAAAGTCTATGTGGAGTAATTATTGGTAAGGGTGAGGATTTAGTTAAAAGTAGTAGGCACCAACTAGTGCATTGTTAATCACAAATAAGGATACACAGATAAAGATTATTCTAAACTAAAAAATAAAATAAAATAACCCTGTCTACTATCAAAAAAATCACAAAATAGTTTCATCTGTAATAGTTTGATTTTGCAATAGAACCATCATGAATAAAAACTATGTCCTTTTAGAAAATGATTTAATTTAATTTAATCTAATTTTTTTTGTGTTCAATACTAGCTAAATACTTATATATTTAAGTTTTTTTTTCAAAAAAAATTTGGCAAAAAAATGGTATTCACAATTTTTGTTTTATTTCAATTATTTGATTACTTCTAATAAACTGATAAACTTCTAGTGAACTTTAACAATATTTAGAAACAAATTTTGTTACAAATATTTTTTTCTTTGTAAAATATATAATAAACAGTATAATTTATGTTATACATATTTGTATAGTATATATATATATATATATATACACACATACATGTTTTTTCTGCACTGCTTTGTTCTGATGCATTAGTGTATTTTAAATCACATGTTTCAAAAATCATAAAAGAATTTTAGGTATTTTTAGAGGTATTTTATTTTTTATTAAACTTTTTAGTCTTTCCCAAGAAGAAGGAGAAGAAGAAGAAGAAGAAAGAAAAAAAAATACATGAATTTTATTTTTTCCTAAATTTAACTAGTTTAAATTACATTTAATTTCTTGAAAATAAAATGTTCTTAAATAATGTTTTTCTAATTATTTTAATAAAACTTTTAGATTTTCTTTCGCAAAACCAATTTGTTCATAAGTTTTTGATTTTTGATTTTTAAAATAATAATTGAATATGGACAAATTTGTTGAAATTTTGTGAAAAAGAAACTAATTATGATGGTTAGTAGTAAATTATAACAAACAATAGCAAATAACCTCAACTTTTGATGTTGAAATTTTAATTGTTTTGCAGTTTGTGTATTTTGTTACAAAAGGCATCTATAATCTTTCACAATATACTTGAATTGAAATTTTAGCATGATAGTTAATATGCTACTTGCATAAATTAGTAAATATTATATAACTACAGAAGGACTTCCTCTTGAATGATATTATAATATCAAAATTTTGTAATAGAAATTTAACTTCCCTCCTTGAATTAAATTGGCACCATGGTATTGGCATGTTTTTATAAAAATAAAAATAATTTTCTAAATATAATTGTCACAAAACACAAATTGTAATTGTGTAAGAACATTGCAAATAAATATCCAACAGATAAAGTTAGCAATGAAATATTTTGAATGTGAATAATATTATTTTAAAGAATCAAAGTATAGAAGTAGATAAGAACTAAGATCTAATTGAACAATAATTTTTTTTTTTTTTTAGAAATACATGAAATGCTTTTCAAAGTATACTAGACTGTTAACCTCAAGGTTCATACTACCATATATTGAATTTTGATGGGTTTATGTGTCTTAAATTAATTTCTACTTGTTTTAAATATTAACATGTTAAAATAAGTAATAAATATTTCTTTATATTTATTTATTATTTGACTTCAGATGAATGCAATCTTATTAAATAATAATTAGATATATGATTTATTTGTTAAATTGAATCTTTATCTTGCATATTTGATGTTTGAAATAAAACCATCAATATACTTTATTAACAGTGACATGAATTCTAAAAACATTAAAATTACATGTTTAGAATCTTGTGGGTTTTAGGATTAATATTGGTGGTAATGATGTATCAATTCTTTTAAAACCCTAAACCCTAAACCCTAAAACCTGGTATTTTTCTTTGCAAATTAATAGTTTAAAAGTGTTTCAGTATTATATATCCTGTATTTTGTCTATGCAAAACATTTTCATAAGTAAATAAATAGAATATAATCAACTATGCTCTACATATCAAAATCAAATTTTAGTTAGATTGCAAGCAGAAAAATACCTTTAGTTTTAACATATTAAGTAAAATTTTTGACATAAATTTCTTATTTGTAAAATGTTTAACTCTATTATGTGTGTGTGTGTGTGTGTGTGTGTATATATATATATATATATATATATACACACACACACATGCAATATTACACTATCTACACAAAATGTATTACAAAAAATTTAATTTTGAAATAGTTTTTGATAAATGCTTTTGAAAAATCACCAAAGAGTTAATATCTCATGTGCCATGTTTATTTTGTCCACTTTAATAAAATGCTTTTTTGCAGTTAATATGAATATGCCATAGTTCATTTAAGCACAACAAGGTAATTTTGACAGAATTCTGAAATCAACATAATGTATTTTGGTAATATTCACACTCTGCATCAGCTAGCTTCAACATATATTTGTTTTTTTTTGAAATCACAAAGTTTAGAGGAAATATTCTCCTAACCATGTTAAAAAATTATTTTTCTTTTCTTTATAATGTAGTAATGATATAGTTTTTGATGGAACAATGACACCGTGTGTAACAATGCTTTATGTGAACTTGAACTTGATACAAAACTCACATGCACGACTTAAAATAAGTCGGATGAATGAATAAGAACAAAGGGATGAATACCCACGAGTGAATGGATGATGAAAAACGGATGAATGTAAGATGATAGATGAATTCCGACGCACCTAATTCTAACCTTCTAGAAGGCAGGATCGGGTGCGTCGCCGCTCGCGGAGTGCGTTGCGGAGGGTCTGATCAGACGTGAGAGAGTGTGCGGGAGTGTGTGTGAGAGTGTGAGTATATGTCCATTTGTATCGACGACGACTGGACTGCTACAATTCCGATTCCCGGAGTTCTGCATTTCAAGTTCTTGGTTTCTAATCTCGTGGCGCGATCTATCGGAGCCATGGTGGAGACTCGCCAGTTCCGAGCTCTGAGTCGCAGTCTCGGGGACTAATATAAAAACCCCCCCCTCGACGTCGCCGCATTTCCTTTATCTCACACCTAATGCAACGCAGCATGCGGCTGCACTTTTTTGTTATTGGTCGTTGACTGGTACCCCTGGCGTCATTTCAACTGAACTGCATATTCAGTGGGTCGATGGGTCCCTATTCGATCCGACTGCGTGCATGGGGCATCGATTAGTCGGAGTCGCTGGATACTCTTTTTGCGTCTCGACTGGCTGTTGTTGTTGCTCGCAGAGAATGGAAGTGAAGGCGAAGAGTTGTCCCTTTGTCCAGGCCTCGCGCTCTGGTGCCGCATTGGAGTTCTACTTAGAAGTTGGAACGGTGTCGTGCGTGTCCGGGCTAGACAGCAGTTGATATGTTTTTGATTGGAAAGATACAATCCTGGGGAAAGATAGGATACTATCTCACTAATCTGGAACATCATTTAACTTGTGCTTTTGGTTTGATACATTACGGTTTGGTGCCATGGACGATATCATTTGAGCTGGTGAAGTAGAGGAGGCGATTGATAGCGGGGCGAGAACTACATTGTGCCCTCGGGTGGTATAGTTTTTAGAGTGATCAATGCATGCGCAGTGTAGAGAGTGCCAGAAGCGAAGAAAAGGAAGCAGAGGGAAAAGCCTCAGTTGATACGGATCATCTTCGTGAGGAGAAATCTTTTGAATTGGGAAAGCCTAGTGATTTGCAAGGTGTTTGTGGAGAGAAGATGAAGTCGGAGAAGGCGGATGCGATGGATGGTAGGCAGCTCTCCCAGAGCGGCAGCCGGAGGCTGTCCTCGTTCCAAAGCGAGGATTCCAACTTCCGCAACTTGAGTTCTAATTTGAGAGGGAACTGGGGGTTGATGGGCATTATCGACAATCCACTGGAGCGCGCGTCCACCTCGCACCGCGACGAGGCCATGGATGACGAGGAGGCGCTGAAGTGGGCGGTTCTGGAACGACTCTCCACCTACGACCGCGTGCGCACGAGCATGTTCCGCAAGGCCTCCGGAAGCGTGAAGCAGGTGGACGTGCGTGAGTTGACCCGCGTGAGCTACTCAACGAGCTTTTGATGGAAGCGCATGACGCAGACAGCTTGCTCCTTGTAAAACAGCGCCAACGCCTCGACAAGTATTACTGAATTGACCTCCTCCGAATGCTTTTTCACCACAATAACATCCTGAGCTAGTGAGTCTTCCATTGGTGGTTTCTGAATGATCCCGCCTTGTGTGGACATCAGTTTAGTGCCTCTTAGAATATCAATCCTTGGATTTCTTACAAATTATGAGAATGGAAAAAAGTCATCAAATAATGGCTGAATTTCACCGCGGAGATTGAGCAGTGGTGCCAATCGGCATGTGGCAGCTCAGCGTTGAGAATGGGAGGTTACAGCTGTAGCAGTGCACGATAATCAGGATTGATGATGGATCTGGAGCCGCTGACAATGTTCGAGTCAGGTTTCCGAGTGCCTACACAATCGGAATAGATAAGTTTTTGGTCTCACGGGGTATGTTTTTTTTGCAGAGTTGGAATCCAGTTGCCCACAATTGAAGTACGTTACGAAAACCTATCAATCGAGGCGGATTGCTACTTCGGAAAACCGCGCTCTGCCATCTCTCACGAATACTGTCCGGAACTTCATCGAGGTACTGCCTCCGTCTCATATTGCAAACATGAGAAGCTAGTGTAATAAGAGTTCTAACGACGTTATTCTGAGCACCAGCTCTTCAATATTTCAACGAGAGTAATTGGAAATCATACCTTGTGACGTCGATTGTTGTCAGAGTAATCTGTGTCCATGGTTGCAGTGACTGCATATGCTTCGCAATGCAGACGGGTTTGGACAAGCTTCACCTCTCGGTTACCAAGAATGCTTAACTGTCAATTTTGGAGAATGTCAATGTTTTGGTCAAGCCTGGAAGGTATCACAGCTTGCGCCAACTTTGGATTGTAGAAGGATTTGAGTTGCTTGAATAACCTCCATAAATCAACTTAAAAGTCAAATTTACAAGATAGAGTTATTTGTGATGGTGCACAGGATGACTCTGCTGCCAGGCCCCCCTGGGTCCGACAAGACGACGCTTCTCTTGGCGCTAGCAGGAAGGCTTCCCAAGAGCTTGCGCGTCCAGGGAAAGGTGACACTGAATGGCCACACCAATGACGAGTTTGTGCCGCAGCGTGCAGCAGCATACATCAGCCAGCGCGACCTTCACGTTGGTGAAATGACTGTCCGAGAAACATTGAACTTTTCTGTTAAATGCAGGGTACTGGAATTCGATGCTGTGAGTTAGCTATTCCATATTGTGGTTGAAAATTGCAAACATTTTCTCATCGAGTTCTTCACAGTGCAGTTATATGTGATTCTGATTACGACGCTGAAGGTTTTCCATCTTCACTGCGTTTCACTATAAGTACGTTTCTATGATTTGTGTTTTTATCTACAGAGCTTTTGGAGGAGGTCACCAGAAGGGAGAAGGAGGCTGGAATCTACCCTGAAGCAGATGTAGATGCCTTCATGAAGGTCGGTTGCCTTTGCTCCATGTAAATCGAGTTTCTTGAGTTGGCATGATTCTGAGTCTCAGTGCAAAAAGAACCAACAGATTCTATATGTAGCACAATATGTATAATTCACTACATTCCTGACGAAACTGCACCATCCAGCCTCCATTGTTTCTATGGGTCTAATTCTCCGCCAGAAGATGAAGCAGCAGGATTGTGATTGGGTCGCAAATATGTCAGCGCGCATCCACAGGAGAGGAGGAAGCATGGAAAAAGTTATCGTCATATCTATTTCACAATTAAGAATCTATGACGGAGACTACCAGTTTGAATGACGGGTCCTTCATCTCTCAAGGTCAAGCGGGTCCAAGGTTTACAGTTTCATGGAGTTCTGGGAGCCATAGCAGGAAGATAAGTTTCCATGCTCCAATTCTGTATGTTCAACGACCTTGAATGGTGATGAGCAGTGATCGTCAATGTAGTCGTCCCCAACACCTATATCTTGGTACGCCAAGCGACGTTTCTCAAGACTGGAGAGGAGAAAGAACAATGCGCGCGTGATGACCACAAGTACTGCAAGATGCCAGCTGAATTGCAAATTCGCCAGCGCTTTCGCTTGATGGGTAGCATCAGGATTTGCACATTCCACTATGTCATGCTCCGGCGTGTGAACCATAACACAATGCTTCGGTAGCAGATTTAGAGTCCAGAGGATAAAGCCCATTTGGATGAACCACGTTCCTTTGAACACGATCGACATGCTGCGGAGGATGGTGATCACATGGAGATCGTAGATTGCGATTTCCACCAAGAGGGCGAGAATTCCAGCTGCAATGGGCAACTGCAGGAGCAAGTGGTAGTGCCCCTCAAGTCCCATGTGGTCAGACGAGTGGAAGTGGAAGAGAAGTAGCTCCTGGCTGAGGGCAGTGGCGGCTAAGCCGTGCAACCATCCTTGCGGGACATGGAAGCGCGTTACGTCCACGACTAGTGCGGAAGCGGCGTAGATGAGCATGAAGAGCGAGACTGTGGAGTGCTGGAAGTTGTTTAGATGGTAAGGGGGGATAGACCAATTGTCTGCCCACCATTGCGGGGCAAATGAAAAGCTCGGCTGCAATGGAGAGACAGGAATCGATCATGATGAAGTAGAGCTTAACGTGACGCAGTCGAGGGTGATTCAGAGGAAACCATATATGCGTCCTGAAATGCCGCGGCGACCGAACGTGAGCTCCAATTGTGTTGTAGAGGTGCCATAATCCCAGTAGGACAAAGCCTGCTCCTGGCAAAATATGCCCGATGAACGTCCCCATGGCAAATCACCTAAAATTTCCCTTATATTATCTATCACTGCGGTGCACCGAGAGAAATGTTAGCGGCTAGCATGAAATACGCATCGAAGTTTGACGTGAGAGATTCCAGGGTACTTATCAACACGGCTCTCAAACTGTCTGAATGATTGAGTGACCGTGGATTTTAAGAGGGGGGGTGCCAAAAGGTCGTTGGAGGGTGTCAATTCAAGATTTCCAAGGTCTCACGTTATAAATACCTATTTTAAATTATTGATGTTTGTTGTTGTTATTATATCAACTTTGTGCCTTATATTATAAACAAATTTTTTTTCTATAGTTTTGCTTTCATTTGCACCATCTTCACATCACTTCTAATTCCAAACAATTGTACTTTTGTGCATAAACATATTGCAATGATTATACAACCTATTGTAGCGGTTGTTGAAAAACATTTCAAGAATTTCATTATTAACACCATTGCATCAATTATGGCTGTTATAACTTTGAATGTCTTGATTGTCATCAAAGTTGATATTCTGTAATAAAATTATCAAATTGGGATTTTAACAATCTTTCAAAACTTCACCAACATGAACACTAGCATCAAAACCACAAGACGAGTTCTTAACTAAGCAGAAGGATCAGTTGTGTAAGTTATCTCCACAGGTTATCAGGAAGCACACTGGGGATCCACGTCGATGAACAATACCACATTAATATTGTGAAGTTAAGAAGAATCCAATCACGCATCACAAGCCTTCCAGAGGACAACACACGCGCACACACAAACACACACATTACCCACAAGTGGAAAATTATGCTCCACTACTACAATGCTGACAAATTTCATGATATCTGACATGCTGAGAACTGTAGTAGTGAAAGCAAGACCAGTAGACTGCGACTCCAAGTTGATGACAATCAACGCTCATTCGAACAGAAAAGAACAAAATAAGAACAAAAATAAAAGCGATTGTATTAAGCTATATATTTGGACTAAGCTATACTGTTGGCATTATTTTGCAAATACTGGATCTGCACAAAGAGACGCACATACTAGTGCCGTTTCTCATGCGCTCTGCTAAAGCAAAATGTTAATGAATCAATGCTTGAATGCAACCGAATCGAGGTTTTCTGAGAGTAGTTGGACTTAATCAACCTGGGCTTTCTTCTCTATGTGAAGAGGAGGGTTGCTGGTGTTTATAAAATGGGCGAGTGCGCATAGTGAACCACAAGGTGAGCATGGCGCTCAGAGCGCACAATAAGGCGAGAACAAGGAGGGAGGAGCCGAAGCACCGGGTGCCCATGCATGTGTTCTCTGCAACTGGGATCGGTGAGTGGCTTCTGTAGGTGGCGGCTTCTTTGTCGTATAGAACACCAACGATCTTAGCAGACAGGAAATAGGCCCCCAGTGGAGCACCCAGGGAATTAATCTTGTATAAAGTCGCAAAATGCTGAAGGCCGAACACTTCAGCGAGTATAGGAGGTTGGATGCTCCAATGGGACCCATACGCCATGCCAACCATACAGGATCCGACGTAGAGGAATGATGCTCCTGCGTACCCAAAGCGTTGAGTGTCAAACAGCAAACATAAGAAGCTAACCTATCTAGATACAGTATACTTGTATTAACAAATGGGTACAGAATGAAATGTAAAACATGTAGAGACTCAAGAGGGAAGAATTGTGGGCTTGAAAATGGAAGCATGTTTGAACTCACGTCCTGTGGAGAGAAGAAGGCAGCAAGTGCTCATTAGGAATTGCGCCATGAGCAAACAAACTGGGCGTGGATACCCTCTTTCTAAGAGAAGATCTGAACCGTAGCTGCATCGACATACAATGGTGACCAAGTCATATGAAGAACTCATTGTAGGTATTTCAACAAATGGACAAGGAAATTCACCATTAGACAAACGTCACAAGGACGTGACTTTCTTAAGGATAACGATGAGCTGACCATGAACGTACCCTCCCAGTAGGCGACCGAAACAGCTCCAAATGCTTATGAGCCCCACGTATACGACCACTTCGGTTTCTCCTAGTGCCTGTCCAATCTGTGAAAAGAAAAGAAAAGCAGCTACTGAAGCATCAGCATTTATGATATTTGTTGACATGATAGTTGTTTCAGTTTGCAAAAGATACCTGTGACAAGTTGAAAGGTTTTAAGGACTGTAGTTAAAATAATGACCTGAGCAAAGTTGTTGATGATGGTCAGGCCAGTGCCGCCGCCAACAGTGACCACCAACGTTATCAACCTGAAGCACTCATGCAGACACTGGTAAACAAGCTCCCATGACCGGTGATCATATTTCTAGGCTCAAGACTGAATTCTGTAATCAATTCGGGAAAATTAAAAAAAACGTTGCAATTCATGCGTAGTAGAGATTCTTTGGGTCAAAAGATCCCACCAGAAATCAATGCCAAGCAAGCTTGACGCCAACGAGGGTTCAGGAAGTTTCTCTGTGCGGAGAGTTTCCATTTTGTTACGCTTAGAGACCACAATGTCATCGTCACTTTCCACATCAGATGAGCTTTTTAAACCGGCCAACTCCTCCCCCTCGTAGATATCGTCCGGCTCAGGTTGGAAAGACTTGTTCTTGTACATGAACCCTTGTCTTGATAACTCTTTGAGACTGATTCCTTCCTCAACATCATCACTGTGGTTCCAGCTTATGTACGAGGATATCAAATCCACTGGTCTTCGTATAAGCTGTCATCGCAAAGCATTATTTGAAGCGTAATTAAGCACAGTTGTTTCCGAACAAAACTTTCACACAACTTGCAAACAAATAATCATTCTGATATAGTAGTCTCGATATGATTGACATTAATACAGAGGTTTTATATGGGTTACAAACTTGAGCCAGAAAACAATCCTCACCGGAACAATGAACATAATCGAAGCGAGACCAAGCATGACCGTCAAGAAGAACGCAAGTAGCGGTGTTCCCGGTTGTAAAAGAGCCTGCCATCGCAGAGTTTGTCAGAAATTCAAGGATCATCCTTACATGGCTTCAAACAATACCACTAAAATGTGTCTTAAGTCAATTGCTAGGACTGCACTTTACCCCTCACAATATACGACAAACAAGAAACTTGTATCTTGATTGTGTGCACCACGGCTCGCCTTAATAAAACACACCGCTTAACGTGGTTAGGCTCGAGTTTTACCTTGATAAAGATGACGAGCATGAGAAAGATTCCGAGAAAAATCAGCAGCCCCTGCACCCAGAAAATGGATCAGCATTTTATTGGATAATTTGAATCTACCCAAAGTGACTACAGCGAGGATAGACTTCAGAAACTTGGTCATCTGGATGAATCGAGGTGTTGAATACTTACGTAAGTGAGACGAAATCGTTGCCTGACATCCTCAACATCTTGATCATGACCCTCGGAAGGAAAAGGTCTGGTTAGGTATGCAAGAGCAAAGCCAGCAATTGATGGCGCAAGAGCAACTAACAGGAGAAACCGGTCTACATCTGGCGCCATAAATACCTCATAAATCTGGGTGCGATACATGAGTTAGATAACCACCGATGTTCACAGCAAGGTAATGCACCAGACATATTCCAAGCAATACCATCTGGTGAAATCCAGGAATTCGCGCTACAAGGATAGGCATGAAAACTCATTCGCAACTACACACATGGACGATTACTGAAAAAAAGAAAAAAAGAAAAGAAAAGATAAAGCAAGAAGTTCGAGTCTCTGATGACAGTAAACAAAACATTAGAACCGTGATTTCTATATGTAAGGCAAGCCAATACTATCTCTTAGAGGAGATATACCAGGACGAACATGGCGCCACTCAATCCCACTTGTGCTTTCAGGATGCCCATAGCTGTCCCTCGGTGGTCACCAAAGCTTTCCAAGCTGTACAAGTACACGAACTATTAGATGAGCTGAAAAAGAATAGGGGAAAAGATTAACACATCCAAACAGCAACAATGGCCATAACCGTGAAGAACGGGAGAATTCAGAAATGGCTAGTCGTTCTGATGCTACAAACAGGTTGACTATTATTAATTTCCATTATGTCTTCAATATCTCAATGACACATAAAGTCCAACCTGGTTGCTCTTGTGCCTCAAGTAGAAGTTGCTTTATATCCTGTAAATGCGAGGTGATTAGCCTCAAAGCTCCGATACAGAAATCATTAGTTTCCCTAAAGATTGCGATTACATTCGTTTGAGACTCAACCGGCAAATTGCCAACTGCTATGAGAAGGATGCTTACGTTGTTATGATGCAAGCAGTATCTACGTAAATGTCCCCACCATTACCGAGAGTGAAATAGATACACAGCTACCTTTCCAAACCAACATTCACCGTTTCTTGGTTAGTTTTCGAACTTAAAACCAAGTCCCCTCACTCCCTTACATGAAATACACCTATAATATGTGTTGATTGGTTTGAAATTTCTGGTTACCATGAACTGGAGTGTATCATATCCATATTGTTGGAAAAGGAACCGAAATGCATCCTCTGTTCTATATCAACTCAACACAAGCGCAATCAAAAGTCAAGACTCCGGAAGCCGACACTTACAAGCCAAAATGACGGTGCCACAGCTCCAATGAGGGTCATCCAAACCTGAACACACATACATCATCTTTTGACACAATGTTCGATTGAAATAACAAAATGTGAAAGTCTTTCTTGTGTGAACAGAGTTAATATGCAAACC
This sequence comes from Physcomitrellopsis africana, assembly GCA_036785485.1. Taxonomy (NCBI): domain Eukaryota; kingdom Viridiplantae; phylum Streptophyta; class Bryopsida; order Funariales; family Funariaceae; genus Physcomitrellopsis; species Physcomitrellopsis africana. The sequence continues at coordinate 288,539 of JAWRVF010000010.1, forward strand.
AGAATAATTATACGTTTGAAGCGTATACCGACAGTTAACATTCTACCAAGACACCGATTCAAAACAAGAATCGCCTTCGCCCTGCATTCTCTTATTCCAAAAGAAACAAAATGGGAGCATGTTTGGCAACAGGCACCAACTAAAAGAAAAAAAAAAACAGATTCGTGACTAGCATTTCAAAGAATTAGAAGCATACCATGCTGTAACCAAATAAGTGAAGAAAGGAGCCGATGAAAACGGTGACCCAAGGAGGGTAATAGTTGTAGAAGAAACCCGAGAACAGACCTAGCACAGATCCAAAGTCCTTTGCGGCACCTACATCGTCCGTTTGCTCTTGTGTGTAGTGAAGAACATCTTTCAGGTGTCCACTATAAACTGCATACGTGTACGTGAGGCCCCCACAAGCCTGTAGTCGAAAGTACATAGAGCAGTTTAATTACAGACCCAAAATTGTAAACCAATCAACAAGTCCATTTGTTACCGAGGCCAGAATCTCACGCTGCACGTGTTTGTTTCTTCTGAAGGATGATTTTCGAGGTGAAAGATCCTCTAATTCACTTCTTTTTTCTTTCTTTTTTCCTCACCATAATGATCATGTTGGAAGAGAGGCCCAGCCACCGGTCCATTCGGGGCACACACGTCCTTGGTTGTGAATCCATGTCGAACTGCAGAGCATTCAACTCAACCATATGTTACCAAATAAGACAAGACTGAAAACGATAAACAATTGCAATGCCAAATTGGTGATTATGTAGGTGTGGTGCAAGGAGAATCAGTCACTGTAAACTTTACTAAGAGAGAAAAATGATTACCGCAATTTGATAACCGTGCAAGCAAAGTTGCGCTCCTACATATTTTTACTAGCTGTAAAGCTCAGATTCAACCAGTAAATCCTATAAGGTAATAATTCACACCTGCACAATATTCGACTAGGTGTCAGCAACGCCAAAGAGTCCGACCTTAGAAACCAGTATGATGGAGACACGTGAATAAATTAACCCCAGCATTTCACAGATTTCTTAACCGAAGTTTATAAGGCTAATTGAGTAATACAGATTATATCTAATCCTTGTCTGGAAACGGCGATCTTAACCTAACGGAATGGAATGAAAACTATTTTCCAGAAAAAGCAGAGATCTAAAGGTCACAGTGACGAAGCTTACGCTGATAGTTTCAGCTGGAGAAGCTTGATCTAGGTATTCACTGCATCAATTCTCCCCTGGCCTAACGTAGCACAAAGGAGATCTAGCCACCACAGCTGAAAAGGTCAAAGTAGAAGCGAGGACAACGATGCTTGTATTCATGTCCCCCTCCTCACCATTGCAAATCCACTACATCTGCTGTCATATCTGAATCCTCCTCGCATCTAGCTTCTAAAACTAACCCCCATCTCCGAAGCGCATTGATGAAAATATTAACACAAACTCCAGTTCCTGCAATCAGTCGACACCTCTCGCTATGGCTGACTAAAACGTGCTCATCGTCTCTTCCTCATGCACGTTGCACGTGATTGGATGCAATCAGTGATATGTCAGCACCATGTTATCTCCCCTGGAGATACTACCAGTCCCGAAATGTCGGTTTAGAAGCAACTCACAACCCCCACGACGGGTACCATCAACCCTAATGGAGCCCACGGAGATAAAACTTCGATGAAAAGACCGCCACTGTTGACTTCGGACTGGAGTATGTGCCGTGGTCGCTCATTCGGCGACTGTATCAGACCACCCACCTATCAATCCTGTTGGCACCTTTGACATTGAGTCGCCAACATGAAACATCCTACAATGAAAAACCATTAGTGGATAGATTTGCGTTGCTTCAGCATGGAACAAAAGCTGTTCAGTTAGATCAGCCAGATTTGGAGTAATCTAGTCGAAGCACTCTCCGAAGAGAGAAGTCTTCACACTGCTCACTGAATCGTCAAAGCGCTGGCGTAAAGTCTGGGATTGATACCCTGATTTGAGACCAAACAGGTGATGAATTGATGTTTGGGTTTCGACAAATATTTCACAACCGGGACCATCCTCTTCCTGACTTCCAGACGCCGGTGGCGAAGGTGATGCATGGCCACTTGGCGATAGCACACAGTGGCCATGGCATTTGTCTCTTTGCTTCCTCGTCCAGCCGATTTCTCAAACAAAAACCGCGGGGGCTCGTGAATTCTTTCCAACATTTAAGTTCCTGTGAATATGCGAGAGACGTACTTTAGTCGTGTGCATCTTTGGTCGCGCCTGTGATTTCCTTCTTTTGGGTTGAATTTTCTGTTGATGGTTTCATAAGGAGTTGTAACATTGTTGTTGTGGTACAAAGACTGACCTCAGCTGAGCTTGCTACTAGCGCTACCGGATCTGCGTGTGTGTTGAAACCCTTTTCGTGTGAAGCTCCGTCTACAATTTTCTGCTTCGGAGAACAGGTTGAGAAGTTTGTTGAGTTTGAAGAATTGCGGATCGTAGGTAAGGCGTGCACCTTCAGCATTACGCCCGTTGAATGTGGGAGATTATTCACACAGTTCTTTTGATTTGTCATAGTATAGAAAAGGCTTTCACAAGGTTCTAACACACACCACCATACTTTTAGAGCCGATCGTCAAGGGTTTAGTTTTGGGGTGAACTGATCACGACGATCCGTTCCTCAAGTTATGTCAGAACCCCCAGCACTCCATCCCATTTTGCGGACGAAAGTCTAGAGTAACGACTACAAAATTATCGGTGTGCAGACTGGAGAAAGTTTACAGCATGAAGCTACTCCATGCACCGCAAACTGGGCACATGTTCAGCGCAGGCCCCAAAAGCACTCACTTCTCACAAAAGGGAAATGTTAGCGTAGCGGATTTCGGCGCAAGATGGGTTCCACCTGCAGCTCCATTTGGGGATGCCAGTTGCTCGCTTCATGGGACACCGACTACTAGCAAGCTTCTTGGTTCTGTCAGAGCCATTGGAATTTGGGGTCTGAAGAGTGAGAATAGAGCTGGACAGCATGGCGCACGGTACCCACGGGCCAAACCCGATGGATCCTCTGAAAAATCTGAGGCATGGACTTCTCCACCATTTTCATATAATCTTGTCGTTTAGCTATCTCGTCGCTTAAGTTGGAGGAAGTGATTCCTGGTTAATTCACAAGTGCCGGCTCACGTGATGAGAAGTTCGGACCCTAAGACATCCGTGACAGGTTGTGATAAACATGTGAATGCACGCTTGCGTATACATCGTCATGGGAATGCACTGAAAGGTGACGATGTGGCAGTTGGAGCAAGGATTTTGTTAGAATGAGCTTAACCTTTGCTGTTTCTGGCTTCAGTATGTCGAGAAGGCGAAGGCGAAATCAGCCTCAAACCTAGACGACTCCCAGGAGCCATTCCGAGACGCCGTAGAGTCTGGGCAATCGATCGGGGAAGCAACAACCGAGTTGCAATTTGAAGCAAAAGAGGGGAAGGAAGCAGATGAAGCTATCCGCGACAAGAGTGAGAAACTTTTCAAGCAGTCGACAACCAATGGTAAGCAATCAGTGCACGCAGTTAGCCACCCGGTCGATAAGTTCTACTCCGCAAACATCCGCCCAAACATTTCCGTCACAGAAACGCATCAATTTTGTAGGGGTTAATACTAGTATCAGCTACTGTTGATTCGTTGCATTACGTGCGCACTTGCAGGCATCTCCGAGGTGGGCAAGCGCAAGTCTCCGGAGCGTCAGGCCTCAAAGGCCGAAGTCTCCAGTGAAATATGGGCCGAGAAAGACCCGAATGAGGAGAACGCCACCTCGCACTCCTTCCTCGACGATGAGAACAAAGTGGACTTCCACGGTGAAGATGATAAGTCGGTTCTGGGCATTGGGGGGGAGAGAGCCGATAGTTCCTGAGTTGCCGAATCCACTCCAACTCCGCAAAACAGCTCGCCAACACATCGACGGACCCAGCGGACGTGGTCGTTGGCACCGCCGCGCCTAACCGCGCGGCCGCGGCAGGGGTCAGGAACGAGAGCTGTTCCCAATGGAACCGTAGGGAAACTCCGGGTGAGACTCCGGGTGACACTAGGGATGGCGCGCAGAGAGGGCACGAGAGACCGGTCTCAGGATTTGGTACAACGGGGTGAGGAAAGTAGGAAGTTGATGGTTAGTTGCACAAGGCTTGAATGGAATTAGAGGCTCTTGATGATAATGTGGAGGGAATAATGGACTCAGTCAAGGGGGGGGCATATGTTTATATTTATGACTTTGGCAAAGTCACAGAAGTAAAGGCTCAAATCCTTGAATTTAATATCTGTTATGTGAATGTTTTCATCACAACTCTACTTCTCTTTTATAAAATTATGAACAAATGATGTCTTATTAGAAAGCAATTAAATAATAATAATAATAATAAAAGCCTCCAGATGTTTGGATTTTGAGAGTGATGAGAGTAAATATCTTTTATGATTAACAGCCAAATCAATAGTCATGCTTAATCTCCTGAATTTTTTTATTTGCAGAATGTTTAAGTTTTTTAACACGTTTACATACATTCCTATGGCCAAGGTGTTTGATTGTATTTACTTGGTGATTTTTAATGTTACCAACATGTATTAGTAATATTCAAACTTTCAAGCTGTTTTCAAATCAAAATCAATAGTGTGCAATTAAGTATGTGCCTCTTGAAATTTGGTCTATTGAATATCATTAATTAGATTTAAAGTAAAAACATAATAATACATGAAAGGAAATTTGGCCAAATAAATTGGAAGTTTCAAAAACTGGATCCTAATAACAAATAAAGAAATCATAAATATTGCATTTATGCCTAAGAAGCTAAATTAATAATTGTAAACAATTTACTAAATTACACAATTGTTCTTGCTTCTATGCCATAATATTACAATATTCCATTTTTAGGTTTAAGGGGTTCAAATGATTAATTATGCATAATTATCTTTATTTAATTGATATTACAATTAAAATTATTTTTGAAATGTTCTTTTACATCTACAAAGATATTATTATTATTATCATTATTGTAATAATTATATTATTTTTATTTTTATTTATGAAGTATAAATATATTTTTTAAAATAATTTAATATATTTTAAAAAACATTAACATGTATAGATACTGTATAAATAGTTATGATAAACTTTTCAAAATCAAAATCTTAAATATTTCCTGAGAATTTGAAAATCAACAGTCATCATGCTAGTTAAATATTCAAATATATTTCAAAAATTAAACCAAACAAAAAATATTTTAATTTCATATTATAATTGGATAAACTGTTATATATATACACATATATACATATATATATATATATATATATATATATAACTCTTTCATGAAAATGACAAATGCAATTCCAAATTTAGTACGTTATAGAACAAAAAGCCCTAATATTTCAAATCCTACAATGTAACATTGGAACATTTGAATCATTATATAAAGCTTCAATAAAATTTCAATAAAATTACTCATCTTATGTTGTTCATGTATATGATTCAACAATCACTCATGCTTTTAAGATCAAAATCCAATCCACCAATTTGGTTTTTCTCAACAAATAAACACAAAAAAATGAGCACTTTAAGATTCAAAATTTCTAAGACATAAACTGGTTCCCAAAAAATGGATTTAGCCCAGAAAAAGAAAGGCCTATTACAGTGATTGCAATGAGACCCACATTGTATCAGTTCAAGTTCATTATCAGAACTATGTCAGAAATAACGAATTAGTGATCCTTTCTATTCAATCAGCAAACTACAAACGTTCAAACTATCCACAGCCCATGAATTCCTGCAACAGGTCATCGATGACAAATTGCAGGAATGCAGCAGCTGCATTGGTAATGATAGAAAATAGTAATAATAATAATAATAATAATAATAAAACTAAATAAAAACTGCTACAACTTGCGGATGCAATGTCCAAACTTCTCAATGACTGTCACCCACTTCGGCTCAGCTGAGAGTGTGGAATGTTTTGGAGGTTTTGGCCCCGGAGATCTGGTGTCTCTCAAGCCAGGAACAAGGGGTGACTGGAAGCTATCCAAGGAAATGGAGCGTTCAAGAGGCAAACCTTGGCTTCTCCGGCTCACTGGACGCAACCCATCTCTGCCTTCCACCCAGCTTGAGCTCGAGGATACTTTCTCCTTGTGTATTTCTTTGCCCTTGATGTAAATCTCACAGGGTGTAGGTGGTCTCTTAGGACTGCTCTCCTCTCCACCGTCTGAGGTGGTTTTCATTGGCACTTGCAGTGACGAGAGCTGCTCGTGTTGCTGAAGTTTATTCAGTGGGGACTCGATACAACCCCCTTCCGAGGCATACATTGGTGACTGCGTACTGTGCAGCAGATCGTGGCCTCCCAGAATTGATGCTTTGGCATGGAGGCAATTGCAATGTTGTCCTCCGGTTGCATATGGCGAGCTGAACGTTGGTGCACCCTCACTGTTTAGGTTAAGGTTTAGCATTGGCAATGCTGGAGGTCGGGGGTAGCTTGGTCTGTTAACTGAAGCAAGATCACCAACAGAATTGTAAAGAGTGGTTAATACTGGCTCAAGCATATGTCATTCTTGTTGCTGCTTTGGGTAGCACCTCTGAAACCTAGGTTGGATTGAAAACAGGTGAATATGGAACCGTAACGTAAACAAGATTTGGAGTGTTAAATTTGCACCTTGTTGACTGCTCTGTGCAAGATATTGCCTCCAATTGTACTGAGCTTGAAAATCGGTGAAATTCCCGTGTGTCCCGAATGTTGGTCCTGGAGGGATGGATTCCTCTCTTGCTGGTTTAAGGGGGTCGCTAGAACGCTTTAAGATGGAATGTGGTGGAGGAACGGGCATCTTCTTCTCGAACTGTTCTGCGACAAGCTCTAATAGATCTGGTGGAGTGGAAGCATTGGAGGGTACAAACCCATGACCAGGTCTCTCGTACTTCAATCGTGGATCTCTGGGTGCAGGACTTGTGTATTGAGTTTGACGCATCTGCAAGCAGCAAGGAACAGAAAAACCTTGAATCGTGTTGTTAACTACATGCCCACACACCTGTTAAAATAAGTTCATATCCAGCCAAAATACGTGAACAGCAAAAGTACCTAATGCAACACACATGTAAACGATTGTAGCTTAACCACTACAGCATTCAGAAGCAACTGAAGGTTGCAGGAACTGTATTCAACTCTTTCGCAAGTATCTTTGTTCACATTAGGTGATTCTAACTAAGAGAAGCAAACAATTTGTGCAATTATAACTTGAGATGATTTACTTTCAAGTGATATTATAAAATGTGGAGGTTGAAACCCAACAGCTCGTCTTACATGATCCTTCACTGTCCATTACAAAATTCCTACAAGAATTTTTAATGTTTAAAAATGCGGTGGAAAAGGGTCATAACATCCATGTCAAACCAATGTCGAAAATGAACATGTTGGGATGCTCTGACCTGCGGAGTACTGGTCAAAGAACCCGCAGGTGAGATGCGCTGATAGAGGTGCCGGTGGGACAAATGCGCCGGTCTCACGCACTGCACACGAGCCTTGATCTCTTGCTGAGCTGCAGTAGGAGAATCACGAGGTGATGAGGAGGTCGTTGGGCAATCCAACCGCGCCAAGTGGGTCGGCAATAATTCCACCGGAACATTCACCAATGTGTCGGCCGCTCCGATCCAAACTTTGATGCTGGTAGTTGACGTGCGTCTCACCTAGCCAACAGACAGGCAATTGTGAAATTACTCACAGGAACATAACAGAGATTCAAAAACCAGTATGGATTACACTCTACAGCATACTTTCTCAGTCGTGGAGGATCGAGCTGCTAAGAGATGAATAACCAAAAATCATGAATGTTCGTAAAAAATAAATTGGGTTTACACCTGTCCAACGAGCCATTTGGTTTGATTACAGCGGACCAACACATTTTCACCAGAACTAAAAAATGGTGAAGCAGGGGATCTGTTGCAAAAATTTCTGTTGCTGCTGCACTCGGCGTTGCAATCACCGAAGCCATGGCCTGAGAAATTGCTTCCAGAGCTAAATTGTGAAACAGGGGACCTGTAGCACAAATTCCTAGCGCACTGGGCATTGCAGTCACCGAAACCATGGCCTGGATGATTGCTTCCAGGGCTGAATTGTGCACACATCGGCACCTGGTCGATGGAATCTTGGACACAGGACCAGGGTGTTGTATTCATAGGTGCTACTTTCATGGGGGGGCTCAACATTATGCCCTCTCCAGGGCTTTGAGGGGAGATGGGGAAATCGTAAATTCCTCGAGGAGACTGCGCACTGGCCGCTCCCCCTCGCCTCCTAAAAGTTGCCGGCTCAGTATTAGGTATCTCCAGCTTCGGTCGAGGAAACCATTGGCAAGTGTTTGCAAAAGAATGCCCCTGCATCACTGCTCTCTCCCACTCCGAATCGTCCATCACTCTCTTCCCCTTTCCACTCACTTTATATCTCGCTTCTGTGAAGATTTCTCAGAACTTATAGATGGTCCAGCTCTGGTCTCGTCTTGGTGCCTCTCCGTGCCCGCCAGTTGTGAATGCACTGGTTCCTCCGCAACTTGAAAGCTTCCCCTTGTAAGCTCCCAGTTGCAAAACCAATTTTGAAACTCCGTCTCTTGTCCTGGACCATCTCGGCTCCAAACTTGTGCTCTGCGAGTGACCAGAGTTCCGACTTACAAATCCTTCAAGTCAGCACTGAGACCAAAAACACTTCAGCATACATGGTTGGCGTTACTCAGCACATCTCACTATTCTTCTTGAAAAAGAACACGCTTCTATCTTGATATTGATAGAAACTAGCAATCCAACGTATTCTCGGAATTGAGAATGCGACATAGATCTCTCAGACTGCCAGTTTGATTCCGAGAGGAGAAAGTGGGAAATCAATCAAACCGCACCTTATTCGGCACAACGCCTAATCGTGCACCTTGCAAACATACGAACAACTTAGGCCAGGATGCCAGGAACCAAGAATACCTGCTGGTCACAGTTGACCATGAATGAGAAATCCCAAGAGACAGTGGTTCACAAAATGGCCAGACCCATCGCACTCCTAAACCTGTGGAAGTCGTATTCTTCGACTGAATTATGGTACAAAGCCGTGCGGAGAGAACACATGGCCAAACAGCACTTCATACAAATGCCTGAAGCGAGCGCCTCATGATTTGCAAACACAAATTCAGCGCAGCGAAGCAAAAAAAAAAAAAAAAAAAAAAAAAAAACTGGAATATCATACGTTCTTCCAACTTGCCCAAGAGGCATGACGCTATGAGGGGACTCTGAACTTGAAACAATCTCCCCAGACCATCTGCACTACCACTGAACGAATACTAAGATTACAACCACCCACCACCCAAGTCTTGTGATTTTACAAACAATCTTCGAAAGGACTCTACAAATGCACTCCGTTGGAGCATCGCACACCAATGCTCCAAGTCGCTGAGAGTCGTTGGAGCATCGCGAAGTCCTTTTTTCCGTCAGCATACAGCCCAAACAGACTATGAGAACTTGTGATCCATGTTCAATCAATCACGCGGATGAAGAGAAGCATGAGCTGCTAGTGAAATGCAATTCTTAGTTGTGGGCTTCGACCTCCCATCTTGGATGCACGGGCGAAGCAAGAGGGGAGAGGAAGGGGAGGAGAAGGATCAAGGGAGTGCAGCACTGGAATTGGGCAGAAGAACAGAAAGGGGGAGATAGTGTTCAGGTGGGTGGAGTTGAGATAACTAACCCAACAGTCAGACCAGCTGATCGAACCACCATCCCCACCGGTTACTCTCCAAGCCTCCGCCCTCCCCTCCCCCTACTATTTCTTCCGATCTGAATTCCAAGACTACGAACGACGTTTTACATTCACCACTGCTAACCCCCTGGACTACGCTAAAGATGTTAACTAGTACCAATTATGTTGCTTACCAATCCAAACGAGTATTTGAAAAATAGGTGTGCAGAAATTGAAGGGAGTTGTGTCTTCAGAGTCAACAGATTCGTGACCGTCTCGAGCCATTGCAAAGTGCACGCCTGATATTTACTGCAATACTCATATTTCGTTGTATATCCAGTAACGGTGAACGTAGGAATCACACTTGTTATACCAGACTATTGCATTGTAAGGTATGAAACCGTATGACTGTTCGTTAAACAACCAACCATGCAACATTTTCCCGCTCAATGAAAGTAGCCGAACTTGAAGCCTATCCAGATGATGTTCAGGGTCAAAGTAACCGTGGTCGTATTATTATACAAATAAAAATTCGACGGAGACTCCCATGCCAACTTCCTCTACACTAAAACTCTCTAGCAGCTGCAGATCACAAGTCAGTGATCTTAGAGGTCTCCTTCAAGGTCAAGCAAAAGTAGAGAGACAGTAGTTACATTTCTGAATTCTAGATTCACCAGAGCTAAATCCTTCACAAAACGTTTAAACCTTGACCGGAGGCAGAAACTGCTGCAGGAGCCATCGAGGCATGTAGTGGCCATCGTATTAGACATAAATTAGCCACGCTGCATGCTATACACATGCCCTCTAACATCCTAACGCTAGCGATAACTTCAAGAAGAGGATTTGAGTCCGTGAACTAGATCAACCGTTACCGATCCCAACCTGAAGGGCGTCGTCGCTGTCTGGGCTTTTCCCTGCAAAAGCATGTGGAGCAACATAAGTCGACAAGCGGACTTCATCTTGATCAGACATGAAATTGTGAACATGATGCAAATTCGTAACTATTACGTCTTGCAGAGGGTATGGACGTTCTGCTTCAATATGTTCATTTCGACTGGAGAGTAACTGATGATGAACTGCTGTGTTGTCTTCAACTATGTCTTGTTACTGAGAGAAAAGAACTTACAGAACGACCATGAGAGGAGACCAAAAGACATGGCAATACACCGGACATAACTTATGACTGGATACGCATTTAACAGAACCATGCGTGCTAGTATAGACGATAGAAACTGAGGTGACCCAGAATACATACAAAGCCTGCACAGGCTCACTCGAACAGGAAATAAATTATCATACCTATCAGACTGATGATCTGGTTTCCCGTCTTCAAGCCTACTTGCTTCTCGAGGATCCTGTTTACTATTTGTGATCTGATCCTGATCCCTGTCCCACCTTGACCTCTCCCTTTCTCTTCCACCATCTCTATCCACTGCTCTCTCAACTCCTACAGCAGTAGCAGCTGGCGGGGCACATCCTGCATTCAACACTTCCCTAGAATAGGAAGCGTTTAAAGACGGGGGAACCCCACCCATAGACCCAGTTGAACTTGAAACTTGCCTACCAACTGCGTTTCCACCATGGAAATCTCCTAATGTATGAGCAGAAGAGCCTGTCGATGTGAAGCCGGACCCAGATTGAGATCCAAAACCAATACCTGCAACAAACACTTTGGCATGAGAAATATACTCGAGGACAACCCTTAGCCTCGCAAAAATCAAATGGAGCTAGCAAGAATAACAAAGGAGAATCAGGAATACACTATGAAAATTTTTAAAAACCTCCAATAATAGCTCTTAACGAAAAAAATCAGCTACGCATAGAGGCTACCGCAGCTTGCAGCGGCTGTTAACAATACGTAACAAAATTACAGACCCTGAGTAAAGTTCAACAAAATGAGCAGCAAGACAAGGTATAGACATGTCGCAACTAAAGAAATAAGCACAAACTGAAACTGAAATAAATCCTCATGAGCTCAAGAAAAGTGCAAGGTAAAGTCTAAACAGAAATGCTATATCTTTAAAACCAAGACTTCCTGAACATGACCATTAAGACTGTAAAATGGCAACTCATGAAGCAAAACCACCTGCAGATACAAAGTTTCCGCGACCCTTTCCGTTAACTGTTGGTTTGGCACCATAGACATGCCCTTGTGGAGTATTCGCTTGAGGTGGCGTGTAGCCTACAGAGTTGGCTGTATTGGCTGCAACGAAACTGCTCTTGAATCGAGCCATCATTCCTAGTTTAAGAGAATCTACAGCAGTGCCTGGTGTTGGAACCTCTTCTCTCTTGTATTGAACTTTGGGCGTTTTTTCTTGAGGTGCACTGGGCGCGGTACTCGCAGCATCGGCACTGTAGCCAATACCTAAGCCAAAGTCAACACCTCGAACATTCCGGCCTCCACCTCCACCTCCACCTCGTCCATCTTTCCCCTGTCCTCCACCACGACCTCTCCCTTTCCCTGCATGTGAAAAACCCAGGTGAGTGCAAATTCCTGTTCAGACCATGAAAGTATGCCTCAGAGCAAGTTGCACCCAAAGAGAGTCTGTTCCATTGAATCACAAAGTTTGAATGTTACCTCTACCACCACCACCACCTCCTCCTCCTCCTCCTCCTCCTCCTCCTCCCTTACGCCGTCCTTCTCGTTGAGCACGGTAACGACCATCCTACCAAACAGCGAAACAGAAGAGCAAGCAAATAAAACTTGAGTCATGAAATATAAAAAGCTTAATGACGACCCATATAGTGGTATACAAGAGTTATGGAGATTAGGGAGTTCGGGCACAATTTCAGGATGACTAAGACAGTGAAATGCTGCAGACAGCAAATAAAGCACACTCGGTTCTTCTTTGAACACGATCTATCCTAGTCCATGTGACAAAATTTATCTACAGCTCCTGTGTAAGTACAATTGAACCTGTTTCTTAGCCTGAAATGGAAAGCAATTGAGATGCAACAAATAGAGATTAGTAACAGACCTTCATGGCAAGGTCCATCAGCTCTGTGGGGACATTCTGTCCTGCCGCAATGAGGCTTGTCACAAGCTCACCAGCAAAACGGGCTTCCTTTCCTGTCACAAGTGTATGAGCCACCCCATCTTTATCACCAGCTCTCCCTGTACGTCCAATCCGGTGTACATGACTATCCATATCTCTAGCGATATCAACATTCACAACCGTTTTAATAGACTTAATGTCCAAACCCCGAGCTGCTACATCAGTTGCCACAAGAATATGATGAATTCCATTCTTAAAATTCTGCAAAACTTCCATTCTTGTAGCCTGGCACTTGTCTCCATGAAGAGCAGCGACTTTAAAGCCCTGCTCGGCAATTTTTCCCTCTAGCTCCTCCACTCTCAACTTTGTAGACGCAAATACCAGAACATCTCCATCATCTACGAAATTCTGCAGCCTGTCAATTAACCAAGGAGTTTTCTCGGCGTCGGAAGGCAGAACAGTCACCACCTGAGATTGATGTTCAAATTTGCAAAAGGTTAAAAGTGTAATCATAAGCATAGGAACCTGTGGAAATAATAGAAAATCTAGATATAAAACGTAGATTAGTCCAATTTCATGACCAAGTTCACCCATCGGATGTTAGCAAATGTGGAGTGTGCAAGAAGAAGACATTTTATTGAACAACAGGAAACAGAATAAATAGTGACATTGGAAAACCACAGACCTGCGTAATATCTTCATTTGCACTTCCAACGTCACCAACTGTGACCCTGATTGGATCTGTCAGAATCTCACGAGCAAGACGCTCCACTCGCTTGGGCATAGTAGCAGAAAATAGTAACGTTTGGCGATCGGGCCTGATTTGCCCTACAATGGATCGAATCTGAGGTTCAAACCCTAGGTCGAACATGCGATCAGCTTCATCAAGCACAACATATGTTGCCCGGCGCATCGTCAACGCTTTCATCTTAATCATGTCTATCAAGCGTCCAGGGGTAGCAACTACTACCTCGCATCCAGCCTTCAACTCTTTGAACTGCTCAAACTTGGACATCCCTCCATAAACACCCGAGACTTTGATACCATACACCTTGGCAAATTTCTTGGCCTCCGAATAAATTTGTTGAGCAAGCTCACGTGTTGGTGCACAAATAACACCATTAGGACCTTCGCCCTTACTAAGATCTGGTTGATTCATAATATGTACCATCATAGGCAGAACAAAGGCTGCGGTCTTTCCTGATCCGGTCTTAGCGATCCCTATCAAGTCTCGACCTGACAATACTATTGGACAAGCCTGGCATTGAATCGCAGTAGGTTTTTCGTAACCCTGTTTTGCTATTGCATTCATCAGCGGAGGATCAAAACTTAAGTCTTCAAACGTCTTCACAGGACTTGAAACGTCAAATCCCGATACTCTAATCGCCAGTGATTTGCGATAGACTGCTACTTCCTCTTCAGTCATACCTGCATCCAGGGAAATATTCATGAAACAAGAGAAGAAAGTAGGTCGAGTAGGTCGACTGTTACTCGAAATGTTTTGTAACCTTATTCTAAAAATTCTTGGAATATAACATGTCAAAACTTTCACGTTACAAATTCCAACATCGTTTCCTGGAATTATTCCGCTTAATCTCATTATTGCAACAGTAACACTAATTAAAAACAAAGCAAATCTACAAGCAAGGCATGATCAGAGTGAAACCTACAACCTAGTATGTACTCGTGCCTCAGAAGACATAACATTGGAAACAACTCACTTGAAATTGAGGCAGACTCTTCGTAGAAGTCCTTCGAAAATCGATCATAATCCACGTCACTGTGGTCTAGAGGAGCAAGAGACTCGATCTTCTTTTTGTCTAAGGTCACAATTGCATTGTCATCAGAGTCGTACTCAATCTGTCCATTGTCAACTGCCTTCGCAGCCGCATACACTTCCTCGTCACTATCATAACCAGCGTGCAAGGCTTCAGCAGCCAATGAGAGGCCTGCATCCCGTCGAGCCTTGAGAAAACTCTCCATTGGATCATCTTCGTCATCCTCCAACTCTTCGACTATAGCTCTGAGTTTTACAGGTGCTTTCTTCACCTACAAAATTCAGATTAAGATATCATAAATTGCCTTGCTTATGAGCTGGTGCGTATAATCGGACATCTACAACTAATTCCCCACACTAGTGTAGTCAAAGTAAGTTACTAGACTGAAAGCTCGCATAATGTCTGACCGACACAGAAGCAATCCAGACAATCAACTGAAATCAACAAGCAAAATGTAAAAAAAGGTACTATGACAGGATAGCATTAGAAAGTAAATATTTCAAAGAGTGGGAAGTTCGCCAATGAATTATCAAAGAGCAAGCACATGCACTTGAAACAAACTAGGGTAATGGACGACTATGGTTTCGTCAATTGAGCTCTCAAATCCAGTTGCACTAGTGGGCGTATCACTCTGTAAAGTTCCATTAAACCTCTTGAACATATCCTCACACATAGTTTGACAATAACCTTTGCTGTTGCTCCCATTCAGGTTGATCATCGCCAAAGACATACCAATAAGTGTAGCTTGGTTAAATACGCACCATGATCTATGGGTTTAAAGATGAAATTAGAACGTGATCTAGAAAAAACAGGCAAGGATAATGTTGGATTCAAACCAATTGCCGTGTACGTAATGCAATTCAAACGAAGCATAAGTTAGCACAGAAGTATCATCAGAAACAATCCAACCTCCTCGCGAATGCCTTCCATAAACGCATCAAGCGGATCGACTTCATCATCATCATCAGGCACGGCGCCACCCCCTGCATGATTGTCACTGTCATCGTCATCGCTTCCAAACCATGGTTCATCCTTTTTCCCCTTCAGTGGCTTGCCCAATGATCCACAAGCACCTTGACTACTTCTAGAGGCATTGGACTGAACACGGTCCATGAAATTCTCAGAGTCGCGCTCATCGTCCTCGTATCCAATGTTATCTAAATCATGATCCTCCACGTTGTCGGAGCGCCTACTCCGTGGAGGGAATGGTAAATACAGACGCGGCTTGGCAGGTTGCGCTTCAAATTCGAAATTTTTTTTCTTGTTTATGCCAAAACCCTCAAATCCAAACCTCCGCTTCGACATTTTCTTCAACTTCTGAACACGTTTTCCGAGTCCTTCAGAGTCGAAAACCTCTGAATAAAACACATTTGCTCAGACTGCAATCATACAATTGCCCATGTGTCCAACCCCTTTTTAGGAACGAAGGAGAAATTGGTCTAGATTAGAGATACTAACTGTCAAAAATTGACGCAATCCAGAGCTGATCCTTTGCACAGCAAAAGTAGACGCAAAACCTATCCACGTGCATGTCTAATTTCCCCGTCACTACGAACTCAAAACTCGACAACTACGAAATTAAGCAAATATCCAGAACCGCAATCCGATGAGTGAATTACACCGACACAATAGACGTAGGCCTCACTGCAACACGTACCGCTTCTATCAAAACCCTAATTCCTGATCACGGAGCTGAAACTTCTCCAAGTGTTGCACCTCCACGCCTGCAAAATAGATCCTCCCGTGGCACCCAGGTTGTAACATGTCCTTCTCCCCATGCCAGGGCCGATCGCCGTGAGCGAACACACACTTTGTCAGCGAAGAAGCTCCAAAGCTGCAGCTGGATCAGCAACGCCATAGCCCATAGGCCTCACTGTGTGGCTTGACGTGCCCATGAGTTGCCTCGCTCCTCTGCAAAGCGCAATGCAGAGAACAGCGACGACGGCGACTTCGAGTTCGTTGGGGAATTAACGTCGACGAAGAAGTTTCTCGTCCATGGTTTTAGCTTTCTCGTCCATGGTCGTTGCTCGTCGATACTTTAGATGTGCTTTTCTTGCTTTAACCTTCTGTGTGTGAAACGAAATATGGAAAGATTGAGGCAACAAAGTAAAAACTTTTCCCTAACATTACATACCATACAATTATTGATAGTCATGCAAAAAGAATTAGGTCCAAAACTAGATTGACCAAAGATGGAAATGTAAAAGGTGACAGTGGATGGGCATGACCACAAGGTGAAAGGAGGGGAACAAGTTCTCAAGGGATTGAGAACCAGAGGATATGTAATTTATCTCAAGAGTTCTGTGCTCTTTTATGTTTGCATGGCTTCTTTGTATTCCTTTTGCATGTGTAAGTCTTGTATCTCAAGTTCCATATTTCTAAAATGGGCCAGACATGATTTGGCTTGATATGGGAACCAATCTCATACAAATTGATGTTCCCAAAAGTTCCCAAGTTGACTGCCTTGGGCTGGTGCAATGGGGAACAAGAGTTGCACTCCCCAACAATTCTTTTTGGACACAGATTCCCATGGTTCTCCATGTTCCCATGCTCAGGATTGTTCTTTGGGGTGTGTTCAACTTGGATTGGAGTGAGAACATCAAACTCGAGATATATATTGGAAGTTTACTTTATCTCATGAGGACAGTATAATCACCAATGCATCATTGACTTTTTAGATTATGGGAATATTTTCTGTTAATTAACAAGGAGTTATTTCCTTCTCTGTTCCAAATATGTACATCAAATAATTATGCATTGTGATATATTTTTACTTTATCTTTTATAATCAGAATTTCCAAACCAATCAAACAAGTAGGAAAATATATTTAAAAAATCAATTGATAATGAATTACAAAAGCAAAGTAAATACTAAAAAATACAATTAGCTTCAGTTGAAATCCTTCTATTTAAGACTTTGTTTTATAAATTAAGGTTTTAATTACATTAAAAAAACGTCAATTTTTTTATATAAATATAAATATGATACTTGATTCTGAGAATATTTTATAATCATTACATTGAGAAACAGTATTAGCAAATGATAGTTTTTGAACACTGAGATTCATTGAATATATCCTGAGAACTTGTGACTTACTATATTTGTTTCAATGATAAAGCAGATAGTATTCTAACAACAAAAATAAATAAAAGAAATAATGGTAAGGTAGCAATAGAGCATCTCCTATGCATAAGGGTTGCTAAAAATGGTTCAAATGAAGCTCTATTGAAAAATTGCAAATACTCAATAATTTATTTTTGTTAAATTAGCCAAGTCTAGCTTATTTGACTAGTTCAAACAAAAAAATACTACTTCAGTATATAGATGTAATCAGTGTTGTGTATACATCCTTCTATTTTTATGAATGATAAAAAATCATGGTTTCAAATCAAGATGTATGCAATGCAAGGAAATTGCTGCTACAACAATTTTGCTACCATCAGGTCAATATTCATACTTTAGAAATGCTTCATAATGATATATTTTTTGAGAAAAACCCTAGAAATGACACACTAAGGTGCATTAAAATATTCCTCTTTTCTATTCATTTTTTTTTTTATATTAACATAAAGTGCTTACAATTCATTCATTTAATTCCTTTCTCTCTTTCATTACTCAATTGTTGTTCTTTTTCTATGTTGGTGTATGAGGGCATTTTCAAAACTGCATTTGTTAGTAGGAAATGCACTGGCTTTTTAAGAATACAATCCAACAGAATGATCTCCTACTGATTCTTCAAATAGTTCTAAAACTCAAAAATGTTTTCTTATTATTCATCTTGTAAAAAAATACCAGTATAAAAAATATTCATCGCCTTTGTTATTTCCTGCCTGGCAACAAGTAAGATCAAAGTTGAGTCAATTTATTATCTAAATCAGCTTGGATTATGATGAATATCATGTTGCTTTTTAAAAAGCATTTCTGTGTTTTGAAAAAAGCCAATGTATTCATTTACAAATGTGACTGAAGCTCTTTACTTGAAAAAACACAATTGATTTTTTCTCATTAAATGGTTAATAATGATGATTGTTTATACTGTATTTAGTATTATGTATTTTTAAGACTAACATTTTATGATTGGTTTCTCAATAACTTAAAGGACATAGATGTGATTTCATGTTCTGAATATGTGGGTGAAATAGCATATGATGTTTGTAAACATGAATTTCGAATAATCTCTAAAAGCTTAATGATATTTTAACCATACAAACTTTTTGTGCAAAGGAAAAATGAGCATCATAATTCAATCATTGTCTAGTAATTAATCTGTGGATTCATACAATTACATTGTTGTTAAAATAGTCCATGTATAAATTTCAATGTTTTTGCTCTAAATTATGTTCTATGTGTTTTTGAAGAATAACAAACAGAGTTTTTTTCTTTTCTTTTTTCTTTTCTTTTATACTATTTGTTACTGATTTTCTGGACAACTCAATATTCAACAGTAAATAATTATGTCCTCTTCCAGCCCACAAACAGTGCCATGTAAGCAAAACCAATATGAAATTGACAGTCTCATTCTCCCAGTCAATGAATATTTCTATAAACGTTTTACCAGTGAAACTTAGAGTTACTTTCTTAACCAATAATGACATCAAACAACTGTAAATGTTTATTTTATTAGACATAACTTTATTATGCACTATCTGCACATTTAATTTTGAACTGAATTGAGAGTAATTTTACATTAAAAACAACTGCCGTAAGTAAAAGCAATTCAAACAAGATTAGCATTCCCATTTATAGATAAATACAACGACCTTAATCTTCTCTTAATTGAACAAACAGTTGCTGCATGCAATCCAAACGCACATCATTTTTAGATTTGATACCATGCTTATAAATTAAAACTTTTCTAGACATTCCATATAAAGTGAGCCTAATTTGTGTCAGTACAGAACTTGTATGGACTAATTTTGTTATAAAAATCAAATTTCAATAAATGTATTTAAGGATGAAAAGTTAAGCAAACCTACTGAACAAAAGTCGAGGACTACATTTTAACAATTAACATTAGTTATAGCATCAATTGTACATTTACTACCAGAAATTAGTTCACCCGTGAGTTCTTATTTTATTTTTGATAATTCTGCTACTCTAAATAAATATATGACAGCATTTAGTTGGGTTATTATAATGGGGAAGCACATATGACGGAGCTCACGTTCCAAACCTCATAAACTACCTTACAATCAGATGGTGCCACGTAAGGGACGTAAACAGCACCCAGTTTCAGTTGACTGTGTCAGAGTTCTGATACGGTATCAGAAGTTGGTTCCCGCACAGAAGATGAAGAAACGCTTGTTATAGAATATTCAACTAGATCAGTCCGATTAGCAGTCTAGATTGCGAGTGGCGAGCTCATTAAGACCTGCACATCGGAACCCAGGAATGGCTTCCGACGTCTACACCACATTCAATACGATTTCGCACGTCTGACACAGCTTCGATGAAGTTGAAACCGCAACAATGAGGACATGAGCGAGCGGACGAGAGAGAGAGGGAGAGAGAGATTAGCTTCGGCTGGATTGATTCCGCTGTTGGCTGGAAGAAGTTCGACGCAGCATGCAGAAAGCTTTGAATTAATTGCTCCTTGAAGAATTCACCATCATCTTACACACAAAAAGCATGCTCTGCGCATTTTATAGTATTGTTACGGCACATTGACAAAAGTGTGTGTGTTGCTTTGAAACGGGAGAATGACCAATACGGATGCCCTTGTTGCGGAGGATACTAGGTACGCCATGTGAGGGGGGGTGTTTTCATGCCAAATGTGGTGTGATACAGTGCATGAAGCATTGGCAAAAGGATCCCAAGAGGGTAAGAAAACTCACGAGAGAGAAAATGCCAACTGATTCGTGACCTAAATTTGGAAGATCGAAGAAAAAAAAGCAACAGAGGAGTCAATGTGGGGTACATTGACCACATCTCCGTCAGCCAATTCTCATCGCTTATTGATCCCATGAGCGAAGCTGTACCTCTAAATTGGCAGGATAGAGGCTTGATTGAGTCGGAGATGACGGGGATCAGCCAGAATAGATGTTTTGAAGCCCAAATAAGGCTGTGTTGAATCTGCTTAGATATGCAGCAATTGCTGAGAATAGGAAGTGGAGCCCCTATATTGGACCAGCTGATGAGTAAGGATATGCTGACCCAAGGGCCCCGCGACCCAACCAATGGACATTAGCGGGCCTCCTTATTTTCGGAAAACGCAGCAAAAACACCGAAAGTACCAAAAATAAAGTCTATGTTTTATCCGAAAGTAAGACATGGTTCTGTTCACCTTCTGTTCACATGTCTTCCTCCTCGGAATTTTTGGAATTTAGTGTTTTCTCCTCCTCTGAATTTTTGGAATTTAGTTAGTGATAGAAACAAAGTAGCTATTTAGGTTCAAAACTAATATATGGAGAGCTGCAAACTAGCTCCTTCGGATCAAAACTAATTCACGAAGAGCTACAAACCTTAGAACGTGATACCAAATTAAAGAGCTTACAAAGTTAACTGGTAGTCCATGAAGCAATTCACAACTCTCAACAACACATGAATTTACATGCAAGGTGAATACATACACAATTCATTTGCTTCAAATCACGATACTACAACATGAATTAAGCAAACTTACCGCAGCCACTTACATGTATTTGCTCAGAGAACATAAGGCAGTGCCAAAACATCACGTATTTGTGCACAAAATTGTGTAAATTCTGAAAATTCCGAAAATCAAGTCACATTTTGATCCGAAAATAAGCTAAATTCGGTATTTTTGGCAATTTCCGAAAATAAGGAGGCCTGGACATTAGCCTTTCGGTTCTTCCGTTCGTTTACCAACTGGCGTCTGCATGCGCGAGTTCGAGGGTTCCTTACAAAGTCCTGTCTAAATATTTTCAAACTGTCATTAGAAGTGGCTATCTCCACATGGGACCCATGCTGCTCATGCAAACCGAATTTGCCGTGAGTATATTTGAACAGGGAGTGGCGATTCCGGGATGCTACATACAATGAAAGATTCCGCTACTTGGAATTGAAGGCAAATTAGAGACCCAAGAAGCGCTCGTTTGCAGTCTGGAGGCTTGCGCTGCAACCTGGCAAGGCCTGTGTGTTTTGTTGTTTGTGGCTGCCGATGCTGGTGTAACGAGTTAAGGTCTACTGGTGAACGGAGACCATCGCCAGAGTACGCACGCGGCAGGCCCTTCGCAACGATATGACACCACAATAATGCCACAATCACAGGTATCATCGAACAAAACAAGCAGAGATTCCTTATGTAACATGGACAAAGAGAAGGAAAAGCATGACTATACCTAAACATCACCAGCCTCACCCGCATCTCTGCGCTGGGATATCCACCCAGATCGCCCATCTCGTTGAAATTTGTACCACCCAACACCCCGAATTGAGAGGATTCCTCAGCTACTGTCACCGAAGCGATTCGAACCTCGCCCCTAAAGTAGCTCGGGAGGACCCGCTGCGAGTTGTTCCTTGTGTCAAATTAGACCATGTTCTTTATTTTACACATACTGAATAGTAAGGATTCGGCGGGATGGGCATACTGGACTCTATGCGTGAGTCATCACCTCGCCAGAATGGAACGATGAGCATCCACAGATTCAATGCGTCGTTCATTAATCGGGGATGTATTTTTAGCGTGCAGAATGGCGATGGCACTGGAATTAGAGGCGTGTAGTGCCCAACACCACACAGTCTTTAACCCATAGCCTCCATCCCTCACACGCGTGACGTCAACAGCAAGCAGCAGGAGTGCCTGCAGCCCATGAAACACAAGACGATGAAAGCAGAGGGCAGAAGACGAAGCAGACGAAGAATAGAAGAGGAAGAAGCAGTACCGGCACTCGCCGAGACAGTCTGGCTGTGCCGCAAATAGCCAGGCTGCCCGTCCACTCTTACTTTGGCTGCCCCTCCCTCCAATTTAAGCTGACCTGCCCTGCCCGCTTTGCTGTTTTCGTCCCAGTTTTGGACAACACGAGCCGGGCTCCGTTCACGCTTGCCCAGAATGGGCAGCGCCACCCGCTGTCGAAATTACTCCATTCCGCCTCGAAGTATTTTAACCCTCTGAATCTTTCTTGGAAAAAGTTACTCTCGGAAAAAGTCATTGGGAATCTTTTCTTTCCAATGAAGACATAATAAATGGAGAAACGTAAATTAAAGATTCAAAAAGTGAATCATGTCATATTTTTTAAACCAATTCATGTGGATGAATTCTATCCAATGAATTATTATCTACATAACTTGAGTCTTGATAATCCTTTGTCTAAATAAATATTCTTCCATTTTAAGAAGTTTACATATGTCCCACAAGATTGTGCTAGTAGACATAGCATCTCACTTCAACAAGGGGTCCTAGGTTAGAATTGGAATGACTTTAATGTCTACAACCTTATTTGAGTGCAAACTTTCCAAACACTACCACATTGTTTTAAGAAGTTGCTTTTAGTTATTCTTCCCTTGTAATATTATGTCTTCTCTCAAGCTATCCAATTATATATGCATGTTATAAATTTTTGGACCTTCTATAATTGTTCATAATATAAATTCTATTTTTTAAAATTCATCTTCTTCAATTCTTAGTAAATGAGTTATTTTTTAGTAATCCATATCAAAGCTTGTGAGTTATTTTTAAATTTTATTTTCTTATATGTTATCTAGATTAGTTAAATTTAGTTGATTATAATCTTTTTGAACATAAATAAAATCATAATTCCATAAACATGTATTGTTATAAAAATATCAATTTATTCATCAATTGTTTAACAAAGTGCCAAAGAAGCTACATTGCTTGAATATTTTTTAAATATATCTAAGAGTAATTTTAATTTAGATAAGAATTTGAATAAACTCTTTTTCTTGTTTTATGATATTTCATAGATTAAAAAATGTAAGTAACTTTAGCATAGCATGTAAAATAGTATTTTTATAATATAAATTGTATTACTAAAAAAAAAAAATTGAATTTTTTAACATCAGTTATCTTAGAAAAGAATTATACTACTTAAACACATTAATTTCTAAATAATTAATATCTATTTATCTATCCATATCTATCTATAAGAATTAATAGACGAGCATTGGAATTAGATTGCCAAATATTTAAAAGCTAAAAACTTAATTTTAAATCAAATACTATTTTAACATAAATACATTATATATATATATATATATATATATATATATATTATAATTATTACATTAAATTAAAATACTTACATCTAAACACTCTAATGTTTAATGTTTTATTTTTTAATTTGTTTTATTTTATTTATTATAAAATTCTCAATACATCTAAAAATTTTATTTAAAAAATTTAATTAAAATTATAAAATATATTTATGAATATAACAATTTAAATTATTAATATGAAATTTTGGGATATACTAATTAATATATATATATATATATATATTTGTTTCATGTTTTTAAAATAACCAAGCTTGAAGATTATATACATTCAAAATTAAACATGTTCTAGTAAACATAGCATTGCAACTACAATATAAAATTAATTTTAATATTAAGTTTTTGATCACTTGTTATATAAAAATATATGTGTTTGAATAATTCTTTGTATTTATAAATTATCTAATTTCTTCTTTTAGAAAAATCAAAATTATGAATGACAACTACCATTTATACAAAAAGTGAATAAGAACTAATCATAAGGTTGGAACTAACATGTCAATTGAAATTATTTTGGAAATAATTGCTAAAATTTTATAAAAATATTTAAAAAATTGCATTATTTTACTTGCATTTGGATAGATATAGAACTTAAACTAATTATATAGGTTCTTCTGAAATTATATACCAAAATAAATTACTTCCTTATTTTGAAATTCTTTGCTTTCATTCACCTTCTGGTCTACTCAATCATCTCATGGATTTCACACATTAACTAATCTTACCACCTAGTTTTTATACTTTGACACATAAAGGGACACTGTACATGCGATTCTTTTAAATGAACCATGAAACGATTTGACTCGATTTTGGATAAATTAATCCATAATTAATATCACTGTTTAGAGGCATCGACATAACTACCACACTCCCGCAATTATTTGTGTAATCACATTTTTTTTATTGTTAACTTTTTTAAATGCATATCGTTCATGATCTTTCATTCATATCCAATACACTGTATGTTTGTTTTGTTTTGTTTTTTACTTTTATTACTTTTTTAATTTTGTGAACAAATACATTAATTTTGTGAACTTAATTAGCGTTCTATAAAAAGCAATGACACAACCTTGAATTTCACCACAATGCCCAAACTTATTGCAGAAGCGCTGCCAATATACTTTTAAGATTACCATCGCGGCTTTTAGTTTCCAGACATGCCCAGGCGGGCAGGATGGGCAGCCTCGAATACAAAAAGCAGTCATGTGGTAGGGAGATGTTGCTGTGGGTGCTTCCACCGCGGAGCCCATGGCCGTGGCTATAGCAAGCCCTAAATCTAAGCCCATCGCCATTGCTGATGCTGCTGCCTTCTGCTGCCAGTGCTGTTGGCATTGTGCATTTACGCTGCCAATTTGTGAGATGCGATGCGAGGTTTCATGGTCTCCGTCGTCTTCAGTTGCTGCGCCTCTTTTACTCTTCTCTACCGAAAGCCTGACATCCAGCCTCTAAACTGTAAGGTTAACGTCCCTGAGAATCCTGTCTCTGGAGATTGCCTCAACTATTTCTAGCTCTCTGCCTGACGTAGTTTTATCGCCAACTGGGTTCTTCTTTTTCAAAATTATTTGTTTATTTACAGCGGCATCCGTTTGTCGTTGCGGAATCTCATGGCAGCGAAGTTGGTGTGCAGAGAGGGCCATCGAAGGAGTAGCAGCGGCATAAATTAGTTCGCTCGATTTCTTGGGTGTATGTGAGAGGATGAGAAGCGCAAATTTGGGAGTGTCCACGGGAATGCAGCGATAATTGGAAAGAAATTGGTGATCTCCGTCATGCTGAGCAACCTCGTAATTGAAGCTCTGTTACCTAATAATGGAAGGGGCGTGAAAAGAAAAGGAAAGTGAGAGGAGAAAAGAGGAAAGGCGATTGTTAACTCCGAGAAGGGGCCATTAATTAGTCCAAGCGTATCTGGATGGTGGAAGACTGGAATCGGGCCCCACCTGCAAACATGCTATTCCAGTTGGTCTGCTTGAAATAAGTCGCTGCTCGAGCAATGCGTCGAAGCCTGCTTTCAACCCATAAGTACTTTCGCTCGCTTGCCCTGCTGTTCCTCGCACCACAAGCTGCAACCTCTTGCTTTTGCAACCAAACTCATTCAACGCTCTCTGTAGACTTTTCTCCACTTATAATCTTGTGTGAGGCCAAGAGTTTGTTGAAGGCGCAAAGGTTGGGGTGTGTGTGTGCGATCCTCGTTTTCGGGTGGGAAGTGTTGCAAAATTTATAGTGGTAGTAGCTGTTGCGAGGCGCTGTGAGCGTGGTGGTTGGGGGCTTTCGTTTCCTTGCGCCTGAGGTTAATCAGTGGGTGTGTTGGGTGTCTGGATTGGTTCGCCTTTGTCATTGTGGTTCGAATAGGAATGCGACCGTGAGGGGTGCTGTACAATTTGAAGAGTGTCTATATCGTTGTGGGGGTGGAGGTTGTGTCTGGTTTTTACTACTCTGGCTTTCGGGGCTGCGAGTAGTTGGAAGAGTTGTTGGCGTCACTGTCGGGTTAGCGACGTCGAGATTTAATTGTGAGAGAATTGGGGAATTTGGTGCAAGTAATTACGTATTATTCTGTTGGGTGCTGTTGGTTTGCCGGACTATGAAAGACATGCCCATTCGTACTGAGAGCATGGATTCCTTGGTTGCTCCGCACAACCACGAGTCTCTTACTTGTTCTAGACGTAGAGAAGTTGATCATGAAGCTCCCCGGAGCAAGAGAGTGTGCGCCTCAGGTGGACGAGCGTACGGATGCTATGCCAATGATGAGTTAAAAAATCATACTATGAGTCTATCTGTGCAAGAGCTTATTGATTTCGACGCCTTCGAGCCCGGAACTCCAACAAAGAACGATAAGCCTGCGGAGTCGACCCGAAAGGTTTCCAGAGGGTGGGATAACTTGCAGCTCTGCCTCCTCGAGCGAGTCACTCGGTCTTTGTCTGCGGCCGACCTTTGTCGGCTATCTCAGGTGATTTGGCTAATCATCTTTCTTAGAGGAGAAGAAGTTGAAGCTGCTTAGTGGTGCCTGTGGAAGCTCTGTGAAAAGAGTCCTATGCTCAATTTGTTACGGTCTCATCTTCCGACACGCGTCAATTTTCTGCCGCGGGTTCTTTTCGTCTCTTTGCTATGGAGCCATAGCTTATATTACAAAAACTGCATTCTGGTTGTTTAGTATGCAACGCAGTCACCGCATTTGTCTACTTTTGTCTGAGACTCTTCCAACAAAGTTTTGAGAGGTTTATGTTAACATGAGGGATAACTTTTTGCTTCGTCGACGTTGTTAACGATTATGATACCCATTTTCTTTCGATGGTGGAATCTTTAACAATCTCAATGCCTCATGAAATTACAGGTCAATAAACACTATCGAGAATTATGTTCCCGGGATAACCTGTGGGCCTGGAGAGCTGATAAGAAGGGAACTGAAAAGACTGTAGATAGAGAAAACATCCGCTCGAATGCGAATGTTGCAATGGCTGGTTCACTGCAGGTCGCTCCGCTCGAGTCCTTCACAAGTCTCTACTTCTCTGGAGATGTGACAATTGTGGACCCGTATGTGCACTTTCTTACATCCCGTTCATGTGTCAATAACATAACTAAAGCTCTCATGATTGTTGAATTTTTTATTATGATTTTTCAAGAAACAAAAGCACGAAGATTCTGTACTGGACAATTCATGGCTTTCAGTTTCTAATCATTCATAGTAGTTTTAACACCTGTTTTACGTTTTTCATACTACTGCGAGTAGCAGCAATGCCATGACGTTCTATCCTCTACATTCTGCTTTAAGTGCTTCTTTCTGACAAATTTTTATTGTACTTTATTTTGCTGTGCTTACCCTCTGTCTTGTGTACAGGTTTCGTATTTTTTTCCAAGGAAAATCCAATCACAGCAAGCACTCTGAGCTCCGGAAGATCGTGAAGGAATTTGGCCACAAGGATTTGGTGCTGACATATCGCGGTATTCAGAGTGCGATCCTGCCAACGAGCTGTGTCATCCATGACGACGTCACTGCATTTGAGGTTTTCCGCAACGGACAAGAAGTGGGAGCTAATGTGACCACCTCTGGTGTAATTGCCGTCGTGCCTAATCAATTGGTACTGCATTTGATTGAGGAGAATGGGGGTGTATCTGAGGAGGTACGCCGTGTAAATGTTACTGGTGTGGATGGCATCTTGCGATGTAGCTCAGACGGAGATTTCATCATCCGTAATTCTATCCCCGGGAAAGGAACGCCTGTGAACTTTCCGTTGACTGGAGAAACCGATTCCGCGGACATAGTGTGCTCCACGGGTATTTCCTCGTTCATGGGCTTTTGCACCAGACTCTTGCAGGAAGTCTGGATTCCAGTTTTGCGATCGCGTGCCTCTTTGTCGCTTACATTCTGAGTATTTACGAAAGAGCGTGTTCACACAATTCGATGGTTAGCCTTTTGACCAAGCCATTCCGTGAACGTGTTTCAGGTGGGAGCTGGACCGAGGACAGTGATAGTGATGATGAAGAGGAGTTAACTGACGAGGAGATGGCAGAGGCTGTTGCTGAAGTAGCAAAGATCACGAACTCTTACAGCAACCTGCAGCGCTTTTACTGCAACGGCGAAGGATTGATTCACAAGTTCACCAACTTTGAAGTGTCCATGCTTTCATGATCCCTCACATAGAATGAATGCTCCATCCTAGTTTTAGTGTCCATATGGAAATGAAGAGTCTTGAATCATTGGGAGCTTAGGATCCCCCCACCACACCTCTCCCTCCCCCTACCTCTCCTCCATCCCCCCCCTCTTTTAAAAAAATCCTGCCTTATGCTCATTTAACGATACCTATGAGCAGTCGGGGGACTGTACTTTACAAGATTTTGCAGCTGATAGTGATGCATGAAACCTTCTTCCTTGTGCATCGAGTACATATCTGTAAATTACTTCTGAGGATTCCTTGTCATAGAGTGTACCACCTCTTACGGAGTCACGGCAGTCCCTTCACATTGTGGAACTTCATCTGAGAAAGTACACGTAGTTTGTACAAAACCTGTGCGTGATGCTGAGCGATCTATGTAGCGCCGTTTTTCCCGTACCTCAAATCATCATCCTTGTAAACCTGCTTTTTGCATCGATCTTGATTCTCGAACATTGTTAAATCTACCTTCTTCTACCTACTGATGACTGCCAGACAGTCCTCTTTCGTGAGATCGCCCTTACATGTCCTCATTTTTTTTTTTTTTAAATTTTAAATTTTTTTTCTTTGTATTTTTTACCTGGATTTGATTAGATGCAGAAACCAACCTCCACAATAGTTAATGGAGGGAGATCTGTACTTGGCTTCAATTTTTATCAAATAAAAGTTCAGTTTCGACATGGGTTTTTCCATGCAATACCTTCGTAAACAAAACAAAGCAGACCTGAAAGATATGGGAAGAGCCCCCTTTGTGCAAGCTTGATCTAAAAGATTGCAGCAGTAGTTGTAGCGGAGTATGTATCATTTCTACTGCTACAATATGACTTAGCACACTTGATAATAAAACTGTGTTAGATATACCAAATGTCTCGACACCACCAATACACATTCAACTTCTCTCTTGTTTTTTATCAACTGTACGTGCCATGTTTACCCACCAAATACAAATCATGTCCAAAGGTGCGACAGTTTTGGTAGACGTGGATCATGAAATATACGCGTCTTCAAATCAAATTTAAGGAAATCTACTGTATCCCCAGCAAATATCAAGACAAAACATGGAAGACTATTTGTGCACAGACAGAAAAAATAAAGCAGGTATGGAAACCAAAGGAACGCACACTGATTGCCCTTTGGTTTTGTTATTTTCTATTCTTTAACAAATCATTCTCCCGTTTTTATCCACTTTAGTTACAACACCATTTTTTAGTGGGCTGGCAAGTGGGCTGGCAAGTGGGGTTGTTGACAAGAAACCATGGCTTAAAAGGGAATCAGTATTTGATATTTTGACACGTTGATATTTTATAGAAATAAAATAAACAAATAGACTGGGTCAGTTTGGGCCCAAGCTGTGTAGGATCCATTCTGTGACTAATTTTGATTGAGGCTATTTTTGCTCAAAAGCTATATGGGACTTCTAGTGGAAATTCTACACGTGGCATAAGTGCTTTGGACATTACCGCCTCTGCTATTGTACTGTTTAACTTTCTTTTCTACTTTTAGTAGTGTTCTTGGTAATGCTGCTTCCAGTTCTTTCCACTTATCCTTATAAAGGACATTGCCAAGTGTGATCAGTTTCATTTGTAGTTATTTTCAGAGTATTACTGTAAATAAGAAAAGAATAAAGAATAAAGAATAAAAGAACGGTAAAAACAATTAGGTGCTTTTTGATGGAGTTCATGAAAGTTGCGTGATACTTCTTTTCTGAAAACAAATTTTAATAAATGATCAGTTCAAAAAAAAAAAAACTAAAACCCAATCTGTGTGATTTTATGCCTTTATTACAGAGCATGATTTCTTCATTTTTTGGAATATGATTGTTTATAGTTCTTTCAGGAATTTTTATATTATAAGACGCAGAATAATAATAAAAGTAAAGGATTAAAAAGAAACAAAGTGATGCATAATTGTAAAGAACATGTCAACTCTGTCACATTGCTTACCACAGGTTGCAGCTCAATACCAAACCATTATTTAAACTAACTCAAAATCAACTAAGTTCAAGTATTCAAATTTCATTCATCTCTTCAAAGCAAGCATAATCAAGTATAATATTCTGCTATTTAAAAAAAATAAAAAATAAAAATGGTTTTCTACATTCCTGAACTACTTTAAAATACGTAATCAAGAATCTAAAAATAAAGTTTTAGCAGTATAGTTAAATTATTTTTCTTTAAAACACTAATCACAAATGATTTTCATCAACACACACAAAAAAAGAAAAAAGCAAAGTAGTAGTCCAAGTCCCTCTCAACCGGTTCAAATTCCATACCTACTTATTGAATATTCATAACTAGCAATCACACACTGATTTGAGAGAAACATTTAAAAAAACCCAATAATTCATATTTTTCCCTCTCTATTTCATACCCAAACAAAAGAATCCACACACACACACAAATATATATATATATATATATATATATATATATGTTTATTTGAGCAGAAAGGATTACATGTTCCAAAGCATGTGACGCAGAACATTCTTTGCCTGCAACAGACAACAACAACAGCAGCAGCAGCAGCAACAACAGCATCACTTGATCTCACACAATGGCCTCCATTCCCAAGGCGGCAGCAGCAGCGGGACTTTCTCATCGCCATCGCCAGCAACGTCAGTGGCGTCCAGCGCGTCCGTGGCGATGCTCACTCGCAATCTCCCCCCAGTAGCAAGGGAGGGACTCTTCCCCTCCCTCCCGCTCCACCACCCAGTCGCCACACCGCCCACAGCGCACAACAAAATACCTCTCATCCATGCACAAGGCCATGATCACAACGCTGGAGTTGATCCCCCCCCAATCCCCCCTCCCCCTTCCATGGTTGTGACTTGACGTGCAACGCCGCGGACGTGATTCTGCCCCCCTCATTGCCATGGCTAACACTCAAGCATCGGACGCTGGCGGAGATGTGTCGAGCATCTCTTCTGATTAGCCCTCGTCGGGAAAAAAACCCATCTCTCACAGCGGTACTGTTACTGCTCATCACCCCTCCCAAATGCAGCCCTCAGTCAGTTTCCAATCATGGGCACGCCAGCGCCGTAGCTTCATAGGTTGGCCTACGAGGCTGCGTGACCAGCATGCGTGGGAGTCGCTGCGGCGCTGCGCTTGGTGAAACGATAACACGGTCGTGTTGCTTCGTTGTTTATGAGATGTGCCGGTGATGTTGGCTGATGAGCGTCGGCCCCGGGTTCTTGTCTCAACCTCTGATGAACGCTCTGTCGTCGTAGACCGGTGCAGTGAGTAATCCAAACAAGTAAAAACAAAAGCCACCAGGTGAAGATAAACACGTTGAAGAAGAATCGTTCATTTCGTGACGTGTTGAATAAAATCTGGAAACGTCGAGAAGAGGACCGAAATTTCAGTGTTGTGTTGACAGCTTCACGTCTTGTGAAGTGTTGCGAAATGAGCAGTTTGAGATTTTGGGGGGCTTGACATTGAGTTAGAGTAACACTTTAAGAAGAGGAATCGCTTTGCGAAGATTGAGCCGTATCGGAAAAAAAACGAAGGCGATCCGCGTCGCATTCTTCGTATTCGTGGGAAGAGATTCGAATGAGTGACGTTGTTCGCGGTTTGTTGACACAAGGCGCGGCCATGGGAGCCTCGAAGGAGTCCTGGAGCATAATTATCTGAGAGCAGCTGCGATTGATTCATGAGAATGACGCAGACCCAGTGTGAGAGGGGATTTGGGCTGATCATGATGTGAGTGCGACTGCAGGATCTCGATCGTCTTTGCGCTGGAGGCGTCACCCCATCAACTCCGGCGCCGTATCGGACGGCTTGTGACTTGTCTCCCCTTCAGAAAAATCCACGGACGTTGGGATCCGAGGTGGAGGCAAGGGAGCTAGAGGAAAGCACATCAGCGTGCCATTGCGAGACAGCTTCATTGCTGAGGCGCCTTGGAAAATTTTGAGTCGTCACGCTGATAGCAGCACTCACTCATTTCTCTGTGCAGGATCGTTGCAGAGGGAGAGGGGAAAGAGCCTGAGATGCTGTTGTTGAGGATTGGCAACTGGGTCTCAGTCAGAAGGATTTTGGTAGCCTTTGGGTCCGGTAATTTGTCTGCAAGTTCGTCGGCCAGACTTCGTTTCTTGGGATCCCCACTGTGTTGCGGTGAGTTTGAATGTGATTGTGCATTCTGCTGGGTTAAGATAGCCTCATTGTGTGCATCAGCGACAAGGCTGTTTCAATTGCGTGATTGAATGTAGTGCGGAGGACGATGCAATGAGCTTGAATTCGGTTGGAGTTGCTTCATGAAAATTCGGAAGTGGTTTATTACTCTTTTGGTTTTCTTTTTGCGCATCTTCTATCGATTCAGCTGTTCCATTGCTGATATTTGAGATTTGTGCGGCATGAATTATGTTGAATTGAATGGTTAAAGATTTGCATAACAGAATCCGTTCGTGATTGGGTTATGACCAGTGCTGCCATGGACAATGCATTGCATTCGGCTTTTCTTAGACACCTTCCTATGCTTGTGTGAAGTGAGTGTTGGTACAAGTTTTGATGGTTGAGAGTTGGTATCCTGTAATTTAATTATGTTTGTGCTGATTTGGTACTGCAATGTAGAGATTGTCAGGTGACTAATTTTGACTTGTTGTTGCAGTTTTTCTTGCCCGATTCTGTTTTGAAATGTTTGAGCTCCAATAGTACCGAATTCGATTACGAACATCAGGTAGAAGTATGAATGGCTTCAAAAACAAGAGAGAAGGGAGCGTCGTAGCCCAGATGATCCCTAGATCTTTGATTTCAGCACCTGGCCGATATCAATCAGTACCAGTATCACGCTCGGTAATACTATCCAGCTATCTACATTCTCGGAAACAGTTTCACTTCCTAAGTGAGAGTGAGCCTCAATGGACTGCCGAGGAACACCCTCCCTTAAATGGTGAAGATGGCGCTGACGGTCTTTTGGAGAACTCTCAGCTGATCATCAACTCGAATATACAGACCTTTCGAGTCTGCAAATATGGACATAAGACATTAGAGGTTTCAAGTCCTTTCCTCGGTTACTTGCCAGAATTCGAAGAAGAGATAAGGATGTCATTTCCTTACATGCAAGACGGGAGTGGGGTTTCACCCCCTGGCCAGGAATTCTACTCCGCATATTCACAGAGCATCCTACGCAAGGGAAGAGGCATGCCGGAGAACAATTTTGAATTCATCTTCTCAGATACTTCCAGTATGGGCATAAGATCCTCAGTAGGTGTGCCGTATTCTTCCACGACCACTGAGGAGGATTTCCAGGAGCTTGAGCAAGAATCTTCGGTGGACTCTTCCCCTACTCGTTTCATTCTTCAAAGAAAACCGCGCAAGGGGAGGAAAATGCTTCTGTACACACCTGGGAGTTTTTGTGGCTACGATCCAGAGAAATTTGGCATTTGCAATCGTAGCGTCTCTTTCTTAAATCCTGTGCAAGCTCTCCGAAAACTACAGCATGAAGGAATGCACTCACCAGGCATCAACGTTCATTTCCGTAGTACTCAACGTTTACATGCGCCCAGCATCATTCGGTCGAAGCCAGCAATAAGTCATGCTGGCTCAGAGTTGCCTTTGAGTTCTCCTATGTCTGCTCCTTCAGACGAAATTGAGCACCCGCAGATTAAAGTGGGTTTATACAAGACTGAGCTCTGTAGATCTTGGGAGGAAACTGGTCACTGCAGATACGCAGCAAAGTGCCAGGTAATGTTGCTGAGAAGGTGATCTGTTTTTTACGATTTGTCAAAGCTTCAGTGGAAATCCCTAATGCGTTTGGATCAGTTCAATCTGAATTCGAGAGGTTTTAGTGGTTTATGGATTATTTGTGACAACTGAATGTTGTGAATTGTTCTTTAAGCAGATTCTTTCTAAGATTATTGCCTTTCAATTTTCCCATGTGTCAGGATTTTCATTTGGGTTCCTTTCGTATCAATTACCAAAGGGTTTCGTGGTTCTATTGAAATACTATTGTGGAGACTTATCCTCATGAACTTTGTAACGTCTCTTTGGCACACAGTTTGCGCATGGTAACGACGATCTTCGTCCGGTTCCCCGCCACCCCAAGTACAAAACAGAGGTAATTTCTAACTGGATGTTTTCACGCTCTTCGAACTTGATGACATGGTCCAAAATTTTGACCGAAGATAGGACTTCGTGGGCAAGCCGCAGAGCAAAATACGACTTAACAAAGGTAATCAACTTCATAGTATTTATAATAGCTACGGAAATGTTGAGGACTCCCTATGGACTTCGAATGCTGCAGGAAAAAGGACCAGAGCACGGTACTTCGAGCGTCTGACATATTCAATTTTCTTAGATCTTGTGCGTGTGTTCTTGCAGTTGTGTAGGTCGTACACAGAAACTGGACTTTGCAGCTACGGCAAGCGATGTCGTTTCATT
Organism: Physcomitrellopsis africana; assembly: GCA_036785485.1. Classification (NCBI taxonomy): domain Eukaryota; kingdom Viridiplantae; phylum Streptophyta; class Bryopsida; order Funariales; family Funariaceae; genus Physcomitrellopsis; species Physcomitrellopsis africana. The sequence continues at coordinate 323,202 of JAWRVF010000010.1, forward strand.
CACACCTCGGGTACTAACACACAAGCCTTCCTCGAGTCGAGAGATTTGGAGAAGAAAGGTTCAAGGAGATTATCAATATTTCAACAGTTATCAGGAGCTGGTGAGATGCCTCCAAGACAAGCTTGAAACGCCCCGCAGCTACTGCAAACAGTAACTCTTGCCGCATCATCATGAGTGGAAGTACGCAATGAATCAATTTTAATGGTTAATCTTGTGCATATCGCTCCAGCTCGCCTCGGTTGTATGACTTCCACAAATCGCACCTTCCTCAGTTTATTACTGCTCCACACGCTCTGCTTCTAGACTGACGTTGGTGCTTTTTGTGGATCCTAATATCTGAGTTTGACATCCTAATGAAAAAAATTCATAGGAGCTTTCTCAATTACCCAAGTATGTATACTTTTTAGAAGTCTCAGAAGTGCGTTTCAGAGTAAGTAGCTGGCACGACGAATGATCCGACGCAGTTATTTTTCCAAAGACAGTTTAGTGAATATGAGTATAAAGATATCACCCCACTAGTTTATGAGTACTGTCCCTACCAGACGAGAACTGGTAAAACCGCACACTCAATGACCACGAACTGAATCTGCCCAATGGTTAAGACTTTCGATGAATCATTGAGAAGCGCCCTCGTAATCTGCGCGAATCTTTAGGAGCCTTGGGTTTCTCCGAGGATTAGATTGTCAGCATTCCAGTAATAGAGTCTATATACAATGTTGATGTGTTCGATATCCATGAGTCACTCATCTGGATGATTGATGCTGGAATTCCTTGGAAAAACCACTTGGTTCCCGCTGCCAAATCATTGCAAAACCTGGACCCAAATTGAAACTATTGTTGGTTTGGACCCACTTGAGCAAATATGCGTAAGGAATACTACCTACTAAGTTACTTACAGCATCACTAATGCTGGGCGTCATGTTGCTGCAGCACATTGCTTGAAACAATCAACTCTTGCGGTTGAAGAATCAGGCTCTGAGAACTTTGAACAGCGTCATGTTGACATGAAGATGGCAATAACTAAAAAAACATGTTAAATTGCTAACAAAATTATGGACTGTTTCCTACGCTTCAGAAGGATAGGCTAAATCTAGTGAAGACCGCATTCTGATTGACGCACTCCAGAGCAAAATATCCTCCAGTGCAATACCGTGTCAAAGTTAAATTTCTAAGTTGTATGTACATTCTAATTCAGAATATGAGAAACCATATGTATGAAACACAACCCGGTAAAGCTCAATATCTTCCCGGCTTAATGTCCCAAACTCTTCATCGTTCTGGGCGGCGTATTACTCGTCTCCACCTTCATTGTGTATAATTATATCATTGTCATCATCATCCTGTACAGAGTCTATCTGAAGAATTCTATGTTCAGTAGAATCAAAGGAACTATCTACACCGCACTGGCAACTTGCTCAGGACCCAAACCTTCCAAGACATCACCACCAATACCTTCCGCAGTACCACTATTCACACCATTTGGATACCCCAATAAGACCTGCCTTCCGCAGTTCCACAATTTACACCAATTAAATGCCTCAATACGACCTGAATTCGTTAATAATATTTACGAGGTCCGTGATGCTCTAGCCCTCTGTTCGCCACAGCATCCTAAATCTGCCTTGCATGGCTAGGAAGCCGCACCTCTTTCATACGGTGCTCGAGAGTATGCCGCTGGTTGAATCTTCCAACAACGCAACCAGATTCATAACACTTGCCACAAAAATCAAAACCAACAGCGTCTGGACAGTCTTCGCACATAAATCGTTTCCCAATGATCGGCATCATTCCGCAGCCATCACAACCAACTGTGGTGTGTATTGGACCATGTAGTTTTTTCCTTGTGCTCGCTTTCATTGAGACTTCATGGTCTGCGAACAACGACAGCTGCGATTTATTCTTCGGCCGTTCCCGTCTCTCTGCAGCGACTTGAACAGAGCGACGAGCATACTCTAGTGGGAAAATCCTGTCTATATAGTAATGAAGCTCTAAACATACTTGCGGAAACATTTCAGGATGCTCTGCTTTACATGAAGGACAATTTATCGAATCGTCATCATCAACCACTATACAATGCTCACAAAATAAATGCCCACAATTTAAGACTACTGGCCGATAGAGAAGGTTACAGCAATGCGAGCAGGTCAAGTCCAAGGCTGTAATTACAAGATCTGAGAGTGACTCATTAGAATCCTCGTCTTGTGTGGGCATTTCTTGAACCTCAAAATCAATTTCTTCTTCATCAGCCACAGGAGCTTTCCCTTTAGACGATGAACCGGGTTCACTGATCAATACAGGACATACCAAATCCGTCTGCTTTGTAATACAAAGTTTGTTGACGTTGCTGCTAGAGGAATTCGGAGAGCAGACACTTCCGAATTCGGAACTCTGATCAGAAGAAGACACGGTCTCAGCATCAGCAGACGATGCTACTTCTGACGTCTTCCTCGAGGGAGTTACTAGCCTGTTGATATCAAAAGGTGTACTTCTGCTGCGGAGTCCATAATCATCAAGTTGAGGAGAGAAAAGACCTCCCTCATCTTCCTCCTTCTGAACCTCTCTACCTCGGATAAGATACTGGACATGGGCAGATTTGAGAAGGACGAAGTGAAGCTGTTCGCAAATTCGAGGGAAGTGCATGTAAGGTCGCCGGCAAAGAGGACAGAAGCTTTTGAATACGTCCCTCATGGTCTTGTTAACGCACCAAAAACAAAAATAGTGACCACATGCGTGCACTATAGGCTTGTAAACAAGCTCCATACAGATGATACACTGAAACTGCTCCAACTCTTCATATGTCTCCATTTTACACGATTGACTACTGTTACTCCAGCAAAGCAGTCACGCATCGTTAAGCAGTTATTCTCAGGGATTTTTCAGCTTTAACTGCTGTCAGAAATATAGACATCAAACCCATTCTCTTCACACTCCTCTCCCTTGACAAAATATTAAATTAAATTAAATCAAATTGAAAAAAGAACCGAATTCAATTCAAAATCCAGAATCATGGTTTACTTTCCTCACATAGCTAAAGAAAACTCGATATCCCCTGGTCTTTGGAGTTATAATTCAACACGAGTAAACGTATTAGAGTTGCTCAAACTCTGTAGTGTAATTGCACCATGAACAAAGCATCATTCACCTGCAGCAGCAGCAGATACTCAGTAACCTGCCAGAGACACAGCGATAATATATTAGAACAGCTTCTTAGCAAGACAAGAAAAAAAAAACAAAAAAAAAACAAAAAACACACACTGTCGCAGAAATACCTCTGTGCAAGGCACCACAACCACCACGACGAAGAAACTCGACAAATTCACAACGAGCGCCGCGACCTAATTAATATCACAAACCTCAAACACGAAGCCAAGAACCGACAGCGGTCCGGACTACCGAACGTTGAGAGAATCAACAACACTCAGATGCTTAAGATATATAGCACCACGACGCGTCGGACGACGAGGTTCCTTAGTCGAACCGGAAATGTGTACCTGAGGAATAAAGCAGGGGAAGAAAACGCCTGGATGGAAAGCGGCACAGCAGCCAGCGTCCGTCCGTCCGTCCGTCCGTCCGTCCTGTAGGGAGGCTACGGAAGAAAGCGTCTGGGTAGGAGCAGGAGGACGAGGAGGAGGAGGCGGCAGCGGCGACATGGCCGTGGTGGCGATGCTCATGAAAAGAAGCGACAAGCTTGACAACCTTCGCAGCCTTCACAGCATCACGCAAAGAATGACTGCGTGCTACGCAACAACGAAGCCCCTATACTTAGATGAATAATCTATGTGGATAAATGTCTTCGTGGATGAATCATCTATGTGGATAAATGGATTCGTGGATGAATCATCTATGTGGATAAATGGCTTCGTGGATGAATCATCTATGTGGATAAATGGCTTCGTGGATGAATCATCTATGAATCATCTATGGATAAATGTCTTCGTGGATGAATCATCTCAAGGATGAATCATCTATGGATGTCTTCGATGAATCATCTATGTGGATAAATGGATGATGATCATCTATGTGGATAAATGTCTTCGTGGATGAATCATCTATGTGGATAAATGTCTTCGTGGATGAATCATCTATGTGGATAAATGGCTTCGTGGATGAATCATCTATGTGGATAAATGGCTTCGTGGATGAATCATCTATGTGGATAAATGTCTTCGTGGATGAATCATCTATGTGGATTAATGTCTTCAAGGATGAATCATCTATGTGGATAAATGTCTTCGTGGATGAATCATCTATGTGGATAAATGTCTTCGTGGATGAATCATCTATGTGGATAAATGGCTTCGTGGATGAAACATCTATGTGGATAAATGTCTTTGTGGATGAAACATCTATGTGGATAAATGTCTTCGTGGATGAATCATCTATGTGGATAAATGGCTTCGTGGATGAATCATCTATGTGGATAAATGTCTTCGTGGATGAATCATCTATGTGGATTAATGTCTTCAAGGATGAATCATCTATGTGGATAAATGTCTTCGTGGATGAATCATCTATGTGGATAAATGTCTTCGTGGATGAATCATCTATGTGGATAAATGGCTTCGTGGATGAAACATCTATGTGGATAAATGTCTTTGTGGATGAAACATCTATGTGGATAAATGTCTTCGTGGATGAATCATCTATGTGGATAAATGGCTTCGTGGATGAAACATCTATGTGGATAAATGTCTTCGTGGATGAATCATCTATGTGGATAAATGTCTTCGTGGTTGAATCATTGGCTGGCCCACTCGAACGTTAAAGTTATTGTGCATGACTCACTCACCTAGCTCTGAGAGTGGGGGCTGTTCTGGGTACCATCGCCACTTTATTTTCTTCTTTCTTCTCCTCCTCGTCCTCCTCGTCCTCCTTGGTTTTGGTTCGTTTCTTTTCTTTCTACTTTTGATGTCTTTTTTATGTATTTAGTGTATTCATGCTTTGGTGCAACTGATGTAGACAGAGTATTTCTGGATTGCAGTGGAGGTGGAAAAGTGGACTGGAGAGGGACAGGGAGACAACAAGAGAAAAAGAGAAGGGGGAGGGGGAGTTTTGAGTGTTGTGAAGTTGGGTGGACAGAGTCTAGTCCCTGTCTATCTATGACTCATGTAGATATGATAGTGGGTGTTTTAATAATAAAGATTATATAAAAAGTTTACAACTATATGTTTATAAATGAGTAGATACTTCAAATTTATATATATATATATATATATATAATCTCATGCTTGAATTATATGTGCATTGATATTATAAAATAATTAAAAATAGTATATATTTTTTTATTTTTTATTTTGTAATATTAGAATTTTTATTAATAAATAATTTTTTTAAAAATATCATTATGATTTATTATTTCATCTTATTTTTTCTGTTTATATATATATAGGAGAATATTAAATTGACTCATATATTTCTTAAATTGACCTATTGTCAATAAAATATAGTTCCTACCTCAATCAAATCTGCTCTCCTCCAATCTCAAATCTACTTTGCTTTAATCCGATCTTAGATCTACTATGTTCTATTTCCAGATCTATTGTGTAGTATATACTGAACATTGAGTGCATGTCTAATAATTATGCTCCTACAATTGATAGATCCAACATTTCCTAAGTTGGTGAGGTCTAACATTATTGGAGATTAGTGATAAGACTTTTATTATTTCAAATTGTGAAGGTTCTTAGCGTGTCAATGCTTCAAATCAAGCAATAACTTGGCTTGGCCATTATCTCCTCAAGGATCCTCTTGGTCGGCCCTTGTTTCTTTACAATTGAGGATTTTATAGCATGAGTGACTTGTTTATTAATTCAAGCAAACAACTTTAGATGTCCTCTTGCTGGTGGGGCACCAATACTTTGTACATATTGTTCATGATACTAAAAAGAGATTCTAGTATTTGTGATGCCATTGTGTAAATATCTCAAGCATCTTGCAATATGATTTTTATATAAATGTCTTCATCTTGTTTATCTTATTTTTTAAAAAATAGCCTCATATTATGACAACCATATAATTTTTATAAGGTGCTAAAGTGGATAAAAATCAGCTATTTTTAAAGATAAATTTGCCTAATGCTTCTCCTCGATCATGTGTATACAAGGCAATTCTATTATTTTGAATAAAAATCTTAGACTAGTTGTATTACCTACCTTGAGAAATTGTTTGTGCACTTCTTTAAGTACAAATGTAGAGACCTTTGGGATCACATTGTTGTATTATGTGTCATCTTATTTCAAAATGCACTAGGTACTTGACTGTAGAAGATAAACTTATATATTACAATTAACTAAGAATCTAACAATCCTAATATAATCCTAAATAAATCCTAATTGAATCCTTAAAAATCCAAATCAAATCCTAAAAGAATTATAAAGAAATCCTAAAGAATCCTAATGAAATCATAAAGAAATTTAAAAGAAATTCCAAAGAAATTAAAAAAAGATCATAAAGAAATATTAAAGAAATATTAACCAATTCTAAAGAAATCTTAAATAAATTCTAATTGAATTTTAATCAAATCCTAATCAAATCCTAAGTTAAATCTTAAGACAAATCCTAATCAAATATTAATGAAATCATAATAAAATCCTAATTTAATATCCTAAGTAAATCATAATGAAATCCAATAGCAAATTTAAAATCTCAATAGTTATTAAATTAACTATTGATTTTGATTCAAAATTTGCACACTTTTTAATCTATTAGTTAAAAATAAGCATACAAAATTTGAAGAGATTTGAATTTATAGATTGGAAGAAAAAGCTCCTAATCCTCTTGGGTGTCGACCATTCTCCTTCTCCAACCTTGATATTGATCTTCCAATGTCAATATCTCTTTTTTTCACCATTCATATATTTTAAAATTATACAAAAATACTAAAAACTAGGTTAATTATTAATTCAAAAAAGAATCATTCTAATCTAATTGGCAGATTTCTCAAAATCAAAGAAATTCTTACTGATATTCAAAATCCAATTTTTGAGATCCTAGCTTACTTAAATTCCAATAACCTTTGATCTAATTGTTGGATTAACCTAAAATTCACAACAGACATTCAATACAACTATACTCACAAATCTACATATTTTCACTTACAGATCTACTACAAAACTTATAATATGCTTTAAAATAAGAAAGAAATTTATTCCTCAATAATCAAAGTCACTTGAATAGAATCCTAATTTTGCATAGTTCTCACAAAGTCATTATAAATTCAAAAATCTTGAAATAAATGATCAAAAAAATCCTATCAAGCTTGTTCTTGAATCTTATTCTTTGATCAACAAAAAAAAAAAATCATCTATAATAGGCACATGGTTTTGTGCCTTGGAATCTGGTTTCAACCTTGGTTCACAACCAGCCCTCTTTGAATATCAATTCAAGATTTTCTTAGATAATTTTTATTAGAAACTATCATTTGCTTTGATCTTAAGATGTCTATAGTAGTATTTTTGCTAATCTATCTTATTTTATCTTATTTATGGTCCTACAAAGTAAGTAAAAGTCTTTTTTTATAAAAAGATAGTATTAACATTAAATATTTTTATTACCTCTCTATTTTCTATTTATATTTTTTAAAATAATTTTATTATTTAGTCTTCAATTAAGCTTTTCTATAATATATGTCTTCTTTTATTCTTTCATCTTATAGCTGTATTACAACATAACATGAAAAATTTTCATAGAACAATTGGCTATAATTATGATAAATTTGTATAAGCTTTCTTGCAACATGAGTTGCAATTTCATTGATCCAATTCACAAATGCTTGGAATAGACTGGCCTAAACTTAAATCAAATCTTAGATTGAACCTTGTAAATATCCCTTCAATACGGAGTGAGCTCCTTTCAGATATGATGAGTTTACATTCTCAAAGTGGAAATATTTGTTTGTCCATGCAACAACAAAGCATTCCTTATAATCTTTTACCTAAGTATTATTGAAGTAAATAACAAGTGTTGGCACAACATGATACTTGCTTTTTAACTCACTTCAATATATTTCAAATGACTTCATAGTGTGGGAGTGGATAACACTTTGTTAAATTTGCTAAAATGTCTCTCAATCTTCTTTAATGCCAAAGTATTTTTTGCAATTTGCTAACATATTTTTATTAATGTGCCAAAGACAAAGTAGCAACAAATTGGTTGCTTTGAAAGCAAAAAAGAATTCATTTCTATGTTTGTTTGTTGTAATAGATAAATAATATATTGCTATTTTTTACTTTAAATTTTTTTTTCATGATTTATAGTGGCATGTATCTAAACAAATATATTGTATTTAAAAGGGATTTATTTATTCTTGCATTAATTTGATAGCATTCTTTGTTTTTTTTGTTTTTTTTATCTAACCACATTACTCAAAAGGAAGTCACCAAATAAATCAGTAAAGAATCAACCTAAAAATGGATCATCTAGAATCTTCAAATACTGTAGTATCCTTTTAACAAATCAATTTATTAAATTTTATTACAAACCACTTTTTTAAACAATTTCAATTAACTTTAATAAAATTTAGTTAGTATTTTAAAAAATTATTTTAAACACAATAATACAATTGTACACAAATAAAATAATTAAAAATAAATTTAATTAATAATAATTAGAAAATTAAAAGCTTGTTGTCTAAGCTTCTAAAATTTTGATGCACAAGCTGCCAAATAAACCTTCTTATAAAAGTTTAGTCACCAAAATTGTTGCTTTCACTTTTATTTCTTTTTGAAAAAATAGAATATTGAAGAAGCTTCCATAAAATCTTCAAAAATTATACTACAAAATATTTTATATAAAAAATTAACACTTTATCTTTGTAAAGTGTTGATTCACATCAGCTGTATGAAAACAATAAATAAATAAATAAAGAACAATATTTCTACAATAATAATTTTTTCAAACCTATTGCAGACTGAATTTTTTAAAACAATAACAAATTCTTACTTTTGTGTGTGTATATATATATATATATATATATATACACATACATACATACATATAATCAATTCTTTAAATATATCTAAAAAACTTACACATATTTGATACTTGTAGCACATGTCTATGTAAACATTTTATATTATATAAAAACTCATTTAAAAAAGGTATTAAGTCTTCAAACATTTTGAATGATGCTTGTGTGTATATATATAGGATGTTTCTAATATATATATATATATATATAGAGAGAGAGAGAGAGAGAACTATGATGATATGGTTGTGGTGAAAGTAGCAAAAAGAAAATTTTGACTAAAATTTTCATAGGATTGTGGTGGCATTAGTAATATCTTATATATATATATATATATATATATATAATATTTTATTGATATTTTATTAAAAATTCAAAGAATATTTATAATAAGATGTTAAATTTTCATAATCTTATATTTAAGTATAGCCATAGAATTTGAATTGTATTTCTATGATATTTTCACAAATAACATCTCTATATGTATCCTTCTTTTCTTTTCTTTTCTTTTTCAAAAAAATACATATATGTATTAACAAACTATAGAGTGATGGTAGATATGTCTGATTTTGGTACAAGGCATATATAATATAATATAATAAATACAAATTTACATGTTGTTTCATCAAACATAACCATGGTGCAGTATATTACTATTATATCAGATGAGTGCACATCAAAATAACAGTCTGCAGTGTTTTGTAAAGTTAGAAACAATATTAAGAGTTGCATTTTTCTGTTGTGTTTTTTAAACTATATATATTCTAACAAAACTTATAAATTTGTTATTTTTAATTTTTTTGTTTGTTTGTTTGTTTGTTTGTTTTTGTTTTTGTTTTCTTTCTTTCTTTCTTTCTTTCTTTCTTTCTTTCTTAAGTGAAGTGATTATCTTCACATACATGGAAACGCATCTCTTAATATACATATTAAAACATCATCAAATTTAGTTTTCCAGGATGTTTGTTATAAAATGTATTTATGGATTTGATTTTGCAAAAATAAGGTGGCAGCTCAGGTCATTGCAATATTAGTGACTTAGTGAGTTCGTGAGGGGGGATAGTAAACCAAGTGGATATGACATCCACGTGGCCAGATCCACGTCCAACGGCTCTCTCTGCCACGTCCACGCTACCCTTGGATCCCGCCACAATGCCTAGGGCGCTTACATAGAGGGACTAAGGCTCTTGTGGCTCTCCCCCCCTCGCGCTTGTGCCCGCAGCCTGGCTTAGCCCACTGCTGCCGAATCGCGTTGCCGAGGTGCACTATCGCTGCTGCACCTGCTGTGCTGCATTCGAAGCTGGGCTTCGGTCTTGCACATAATTCCGAAGTGATTGCGGGGCGAAGATGGATTCCAAGAGGAGCACTACCCGTAGCCGCCGCGCATCTCTTCTTCCCGTGTCTCCTATCAAACAAGGTTACATGATTTCTCGCTTCTTTCATGACTTTGATAGTAGACAGACGATGGATTAGATTCGTTCGATCAGCTGGTGGTTTCGGTACTTGGAATAGACCCGGTGTGGTTCAGACGTGGATATTATTTTGTATCGATGTGTTGGATTTTGGCTTTGTGTGAAAGGAAAGTGGCATTTCCTTCCCAGCCATGATATTAGGGTCTGTTTTGTGGAGTAGCCGGTTTGTCGTACTGAATTGCAGTGCTGCAATGGTTTGCAGCTGTGATGGCCAGCGTCATGGCAGCAGCCAAGTCCAATGGGAAGAAAAGCACGCGCAAGCCGCTGGCAGATAAGACTAACTCTTCTCGCGTTGCTGGACCGATGCCTACCAAGTCGTTGAAGAAAGCCGCAGTTGTTCAGGAGAAGGAAGTGTGCACTCCGCGCCGCAAGGTGCAATCTCCTGAGCAGCCTGCAACGCCAATGATGCGTGGTGAGGATGTGCTTCGTGCTCTGGTGCACCGCAACCTGGCAATGATCCAGTCACCAGCCAATGGCGATCCTGACACACCCCAGTTTCGTGTCTCAAGGCTATCATTGTGTGGCAACGTTCTGGAGCCAGTGGCAACAGCCGTACTTTCCACATTGTCTGAGCAGGTGAGCGTGTACTTTCAACAAAATTTAGGGTTTTTTCATTTTTTTCATTTTTAAGAAACACCTGCAAGGATTATAGTAATACAGGATTTCTGCAGTAGACTGTCTGCGAAAATGAGTCGATTCTCGCCGCGTGCACGATACTGACTGCTGTCAATCTGGTGGAGCTTGCTTTTCTCAGAACGGGCTATGCGATGGTAGGCAAGCCGACGCCATAAGTGAGGCCTCGCCGCATTGCGAAGTGACCTCTGTCTCGGAGTTGCCATCACTAGGAGTAGAACAAAACTCTGCCGTGATCAAGGATGTTGGTGAGGCTGAACCTGACTCGGATCACTCCATCAACAATCCCCCGACACCCCTAGCTTCTGACTTCAAGTGGCGGCGAAGAGAATCCATGAAGGTGCACGAGGTAGAAGAGAGATTCAACCACGACGAGAGCGACGATGACCTGTTCGAAGACGAAGAATTCGACCAAGTGGATTGCGATGAGATCTGTTACGGGATCAGTCGGATCAGAGTCGCAGAAGGGCTCCCGGAGTACCAAGGCCGACACACCCGCTTCAACTACAACAGTGACGATGAGGTTGACATCGAAGTAGTAGATGGTAAAACCCACCGAACACCAGAAAGCCACGTTACCAATCATGTACAGTGTATGCGAATCCAGTCATCGTATGTCTCCGAATGACTGAATTGTTAGACTCGGCTGTGATTACAGGGATGAGGCTTCGGGTTCTTCCAACCCCGAGGGGCAAGCACCTACAATTCTCGGAAGACGAGCAAGGCGCGTCGCCATGAGCGGATAATGTCTCGGAGGCATTATCACTGCGGGTCTAGCACTGTAGATGTGCAGATCGGTGGAGCCATTGCTGAGCCCCGATGTGTCGGGCTCGGTTCCGCGGCGGCGGGGGTACCGACAGTGTGATCGATCCTGTCATGCGCCGCCATGCTTCATCTCCGTCGATTCCCGCTCATTATCCAACGAGTCTGAGTGGATTGGGGTTTTACTATCCTTTGGGGGATGATCCCTGAAGATGAGACGAAGTGAACCAAAAACAGAACCAAAGAGTTCATTCTTTTAGCCAACGAAAATTGGCAATATATATATATATATATATATATACACACACAATTAATGTTACCAGGGAAAGTCTGTTTCATGTTGATACTTTACAATTGGTTTATTAGTTGAGATTCTTATACTTGTTTTTGGTAAAAACCCAATTTTGTTAAAGAGGCAAAGATGAATACATGGGCTCTTTTTGCTATGACGTGTGTGAAGAGATTTTTTTTTGATGATTTATTGTAAACTTGGATACTAGGTGATGTTAACTTCTTGGATGAATTAGAAGTCCTTTATCTGCATCATCGTGTTGATCGAAAATTTGTAACAAATTAATTGTCAATTATTCATTTATTACTAATATAAATATATGAACGAATTGATTTTGCACTTAATTTGTTGAGTCCAAAGTCCTAATTTTTGTGTACAGCCAAGAATACGTACAACCACAGTATGTCTTATTAATATTATAGATCACTTCTCTATGGTGAAAGTATGAAGTAAGAAAGCACTATAAGAATATTAGCATTATAAGACAAGTAATGTGCAAGAAATGTTTTGTGCTCAACTCTTCTTTTTGTTGTGGATGTTTTCTTAGGAAATTTTCTTAGAATCTCAGGAAATGTATAGTTCTAAAAGTATGTTTCCAAACACAATCTTTAGAAGGAAAGAAGAATAAATATTTTTCAAATAATGGTAAATTATATTAATCAAATTAGATTACTGAAAAACTTTTCTTATGTATCTTTACAGAGGAATTTTTTAATCAATGTCAATGATATTTCTATTAAAAATATATTGCAAGAATTACATCAAAAATATTATTATAAATACTTAAAGATATGTTTTTATTAATCATAGTTGTTTTATATATTGCTGTTGTATTTCTAAGTAACACAAAGTGAAACTTGAATTGATTGTTATTAATACAATCAATTATCATTGTAATACATATATATATATATATATATATATATAAAATCTATTATACTTTTATTTTTATTATTTTAAGTAAAATAGAATGTACTTTAAATAAATTACAACAAGAAGAATTGTCAATCAAATCCAATTGTATACTTCAACATTATCACTTTAATAATGTTTCTATTGGGCCATTCTATGCATTCCAAACTAAGACTTCAGATTAGTTTAAGAAGAAAATGCTTCCCATTTATAGCTCATATATAGTAAGGACTTAAAATTTTGTCCTTATCACACTAATTATAGCTTTCTCAACAGGTTGTAATAAGTACCAAATGTTCTATTTACATAACAATTAATTAATTAATGAAAGTAAATGATTGTGGGCAAGAAGAACTTACAACTTGAACCCAATCTTTGTGATATCAGGTGCCATAAAGCAAACATTGGATCTAAAATTTAATCCCCAATTTCAAACCACAAAATAAATGCACTGTTGTAGACATTTATGGTGGTCTATTACTGTAGACATTGCATTCAAAGCAACTAGTGGAATTAGTTATCTAAAGAATTGAAGAGTTATGAATAGCAAGACACTCTAAACTGTCTTGATCCACCCAGGCATGCCATAGATGATGATTTTTTGTACATTCACAAAACAAAATTTAAGCAATTATAATAATTTCTAAAATAATTTATATCTTTCAAATTTAATGTTTATAATCTTTAAGAATATAAACAATTATACTAAAAATAGATAAAAATATTATTTAAAAAAATCCCATTTAGTGTATAATGGGATTTAAATATATATTAGTGAGATATACATTTATGAAGTCATTTTTTGAATATTTTCAAATGTTTTTTTAAGACCCATATTATTTTTTATTTTTTATTTTTTTAAAATTATATATATATATATATATATATATAGATAACCCAAATTGACTTTAACGAGGTTTAGTATAAGAAGGGCTGATTATACATACTATTAATAAACTATAAGTATTATAGCTATTTGTGCTATTATAATATTAGTATTATAATTTAAATATACTTATTATAAAAGAAATACTCATTTTGAACTTCAACTTTTGAAAAAGAAAAAAATTACTAAAATTACCTTTAAACTTTTGTGGTTATTTGCATTAATTTTGCATCCTCTGCTTACAACATGACTTTAAACGATTTTTTGCACTTTTTCAGATAATTATGTATTAACAATAATTTTGGTTGGTAGTAATTGACTTTCCTTCATTTTGCAAACATGCAAGTATAAACATTTTTTTTAACAAGAATATATTTACTGAGTAGCAACAAATTTGATCAGCTGATAATAAAAATTAGTGAAATTTAAAAAACTTGAATTGACTAATGCAATATGCATTTAACAATTAGAACAACAAATCTATATACTCTTATAGCTCTTAATTATCAAATTTAATTTCATGTTGTCTATAAACAACCAAGTATTCAAATAATCTGGAATTGAAATCCAATCAATATTCTAAGGTTTTTTTAAAAAATCTCATTCTACAAGTAATTCAACATACACTTCTATTTGTGGAAAAAACAGAAAAAAAGAAATGTCACTTCGCATATCATTAAGAAAAAATAGTATTAAAAAAAAACGAATTATTCAATATATGAGAGTTATTATGATACAAAATACAATTGTAAAATATAACAATATTGGATAAGCTTTACTAATTTTAAATGAAATTCATTACGACATCTCGAATTGGACCACACAAACACTAGTAGATACTTGAAGTGCAAATAAAGGCTTTAGAATTGGAAAGAGCACTGCACTGCACTGCAACAATGATTGCACTAAAAATTGTAGTATTGACTGGAATGCATATATAATCACAACTATACAGTTTAAGAAAGTCAGCGGCAGACATTCTACCAGAGTTTACTGCTTTCATAGCAATGCATATGGAACTCCACCAGTATGAATAGGCTACCAAGAAAAACCAATCGGGTGTACATGGAAGTCTCATCAACGTTGGGACTATTCCCACTCCCCCCAATCCTGAAAAAGTCAACAAAGTTCATATAAGAAAACGCTTCATCAGTATACAAAACCTTGACTACTTCAAATCACCAAAGTTTGTCTAGAAGATAAATGCATCAGGAATTAGAAAATTTGTGGTCAATTCTCTTCGTAAGGACAGTACCTCCTCATTCTCCTCGTTAGTTACATCATGATCTTTCAGAGTTACTTTCTTTTCTTCTCCCTTGTTCTGAACAGGAACCTCTACACCATCATTAATGCTCAGGTCTCCAAGTTGGTCCAGTTCAGCTTCATTCACCTCATGATCCTCAGATTTTTTAGGTGTAGAGGACTCAGTTTCCTTCCTACAGAATCAAGGAAGCCAAATAATGCAAAAATAAAAATGAGGAACATATTGTAATAAGCTTTGCTGCATCTACAGTTCCGACCTTTGAAATCTTTAAAATGATTGAGCTTGCAACATTGGTCAGTGACGAAAACAAATACAAGGCCTGAAAAACATGCAACTCAGTAGAAGTATTTGGGTTATCAAACATTATCTGGTAAGGTCGGTACAAAATATAATGCAGAGATCGATTCTTTGAAAGATAAGATACTAAAGTCTCGTTCAAACGATACATCAATGTTATCTAGAACAATGTATGAATCATCACATACCTCTCTGAAACTGGTGATGAGGGTGATGTCTTGGGCTCTGAACTTCCTGACCCCTTGCCTTCAGAGACAACCAACCATTCACTTCCTGCACTTCCCTCACTTTTTACCTCCTCCTCATCATGAACATCTGTAGTCATGCGATAACAGTTTAGGACATGGAATCAGATTTCTTTCGCACACATGAAACTAGCATCCTCTGGAAGTCCCGGATGAAAAATAGACACAATATAATTAAAAACACACAATTGTAAGAAAAAACTCGCCTACACATAGACATGAACTTATGGTGTCGTTTCCGTAAACATGCACCTCATACTAAGGAGCTTTAAAAGATAAATTACTGAGGCATTATTGAAATGCTGAAGTCCGCAACAAATCACACATGAGAGGCATTCGACACATTACATGTTTTATCAAACAAAGCTCATACACCATCTGTCCCTGCCTTTGGGAGACCCCATCAAAAACAGTCAACAGGGTAAAATGCTGAGATAAGAAACCTCGAGGAGTAACTTACCCTCAGCGGAAGAAACCAAAGGAGCTTCAACACTTCGTGGAGATGAAATGATTTCACTCAGCTTATTATCCTGCGCTACAGTTCCAGCAGGAACAACAGGTTCATCTACCTCTTTCTCTTCATCTTTCTCTTCATCCTTCTCTTCATCCTTCTCTTCATCCTTCTCTTCATCAACATCCCAGCTAAGATCTTCATCCTCCTCTCCATCAATTGCCCCTGTTTCACAATGATCAATTCGATTAAACCCCCTAGCAAACTTCGTCACTGCATACTTCCAAGTAGAAGACTAAAAAAATTTGAAACAACAAATGGCTACTAAACGAACTTACTTTTGACAAGGTTGACCCGAGCATTCTCTATCTGTTGCAGCTTGTTAAGGCGATAGAAGTAGCGAGTCCAGAAAGTGTCATACTCCACCAGACTTGGCACTGGACCCAGTAAGCCACAGCAGTATTAAATAGCCAGCCTGGCTCAATCATAGGAAAAAGAAAAGCAAAGAAGATACCAGTTCTTAATCAGTGTGATTATCTTTCATAGCCTGCGTACATATAATCTAACGCTTGGGTTTTTTGTAATAAACTTCCACGAACTGTGAGACTGCAAAAATACATTTGTGCACTACAGCAAGGCACCCTGATATGATATCAGCACAGTCATTTGCAATAAAATAACAACACTGTCAAGGTTATGTCATCTATGCAGTTGCGCACGCACGCACACAAACCCCCCCCCCCCCTCCAAGACAAAAAATGACAAAGAAAAAGAAAAGAGCTTAAACCGCACGACTAAGTACTGACAAACGAAACTCAAAATAGAACACAAACAACAAAGTATTGTATTATACCAATCTGGTTTTGGAGCTCTTTCATGAACGGAGAGGTCGCCAGAATTTCTTCAATCTCTCCCTTTCTGACCAGCAGGAGAAACATTTGGTTAACTCTGACACATTGTGAAACAAATTATCTAGACGGTACAGTTCAAAAACATCTACGAAAATACAGCACGAATTTACAGAACCAGCTGCTCGGATCCAACCAAAAGACATGAAATTTGCGCCATCTGAAACAGGGAAACGGTCGAGTTATCAAAAATTATCATCATCGTATCAACCCAAGACAATAAAATAATAGTAGTACCGATCATCCAGATTGAAGGTAGCGAGCCAAGAGGCAAAATCCTTTTCGTCCTCAGGTTCATCGTAGTAGGTGCTGCTATCTCTCTGCATTGCATGCACCTGTCACGAAATGATGCAGGGAGAACAGTACACCTTTAGACTTCAAATTGTGAAAAGAGACAAAGCAGTCATCATTAGCTTGAAATCCACCGCAACCCGGTGTCGCGCTATAGCAAACACGCCATGCTATTATAACATGTCATGAGAACGCACACACTGGTTTTACATAGTTTTGAACAGATCATTACACTATTGATCCTAACCACTACAATCAGGGCAACCACTCGCAAAACTTACGGAAAAAACTGCAACCAGACAACTAGATCATATGAAAGGAAGAATCTGCCTGTGAAAATATCTACAGATTACAACGTCAAAATGCAGCAATAGTATTAATAATCCGGAATGAAAAATCTCAAGTTACTATTCGCCAGTACAAGATACCTGGGACTCATAACGGCTGTACTTCCTGCAGTTCAACAAATGTAAACTAGTCAATTGACAGATCCTCGCACAGAAAACTAACTCGTCGAAAAATAGTCGTGCACCTTCTAGGATTAAACGATGCTGCTAAAAGCAAAAGAGACATAGGACTATATCAGAATTTGATCAAGTTGTAATAAAACGAAACATAGAAAATAACAGCTAGAAAGTTCACCGACGCAACTTAACCTTCAACTCATACCACATACATAGGTAAACGACATAAATCGGTAACCAGATGGAGGAAACAAACTATTATACCTGAAACCAACACCCATCCTAAAATAGAAACACCTAATTACAATGTTAGGAGAGTATGTCTAAGATTGCAAACGTAGTCTCACGTATTTGAATGTGAAGCTGACGAATCCCCTGTTGAAAGGTGAGACTCAAGGCCAGAATTCCCCTCTGCATCTTCATCAACAGTAAGAACTTCTTTCACTTGTGCAAAAATTTCTGTGGTTCTGTAAAACACCCAAATATCGACGAAAATCACAATGAAGATCCCTTCTAAAGATTAAATAGAATTGATTGAAATTGTCGAAAGAAGATTTTATGCTAGAAATTATCTTATGAGTTTGCGAAGAAATATAGAAAACATAACAGTAGCTCAAGTATTAGAGCCGTAATCGATAATAGTGTATAAGAACAGGCTGAAACATACCCTTTCCAAACTGTGCTCCCAAAGACCTCTAAAGTTTGACCAACAGTCTCCAGTGACTCCTGAAGCACGACCAGAAAAAGGCAGAGTTATTATCAGAAACACAACTCCGAAAAAAATGTGCGTCAATGCTTTCAAGGCTTCAAGTTTCAGACTAAACGAATGCAACAGACCAACTACTGAGGTCATGGGCACTAGACAGCAGAAAAGGCTCAAAACAGACTCCAGAGAAAAGTAGCACAAGCTAAGCAAGATGAGTGTGCAAATGCTGTGATAGATAATCCTTACTTGTGCCACTGTGGCGCCTGTTTCTAAGGTCGAAGGGAGGTCTTTGACAACATGAGCTGTGGCCCCCGTGATCACTTCTGTTTCTTTCTTCAACCCGATTCCAAATTCCTTCAAATCATGCTGATATGTTTGAAGCACCCCGCCAGACTGTCAATGCAGAATAAAAATTAATCTTCGTGTAATACCAGTTTCATGCTCCAGTACATCATGCAGTCAGAAATATTCTTCAACCTGAAGAGAACATCCTTCATAATAAGGGATATTTAATGCTTTCATATTTCTGTTCATTCAGGTTTCGCTCCTACAAGACTCAAAGAAAAAGAAAAGAAAAGAAAAGAAAATGCCTAGGTAATGTAAAAATAATAATGACAATTGAGTAATAATCACCTTTTCCGCAATGGTCTTCATGAAACCCCCAAAGTTCCAGCCACTGAGTATTCACGGGAAATTGAAAATTAGACCTCAATAGTCTCAAAAAGGATAGTAATCTAATGTGTTAAACAACACCACCTGTATCTATACAAGTACAGAGAACGACGTTGAGTGAAAGGTTGTGTAGGCACCTTGATTGCGACTCTCTTGGGGATTCCTGCTCCTTGTTCGCCACATCATCATCATCATCATGTTCCTGAGTCAAGAAACAGAAAGGTTATGATCAGCAAAAACTTTAAACCATGACGCCAACAATGTATCCATGCTTTGGTAAGAATTCAACTTCCAATACTAGACTAGATAAGGCATGAAATAACTCTCAGTATTCATCAACAAACAACATTCTTGTCCAAGCAGAGAGGCAGTGAGTACGGTTTAGACAGTAAGATGAGCACCAGTGAAGATGTTCCAAAGGCGAATTTGACCATACTCAGTTTTTTCCATTGAATGACAATCATGCTCAAAACAAGAGGCTCTAAAACGAAGAACACGTAGCTCACATTCTTTAATCACATCGTCCGAAGAATATTCTATCATGGTCATTTAAAATCGTGTTGCAAATCAGTCGAGAGCATCAAGGAATTAGATACAACAAACCAGACGAGCTGAAATTGCAAGACTCGCTAATTAAGGACACTCCATTTCTGAGAAGTGTGAGAGGTATATGAGAAACCCTGCGTAGCGTGATCCGAGGCATTATGTGCTCTCATCCGGATGTCCTTGCTATCACAGCCAAGACCTAGTCCTAAAGATCATAGTTAAAAAAGAACAATTTCAAGTCATCATGCCCGTAGTCCAGGTCAGACAAAAAAACAAAACTATTCTATAAACTTGTTCGTTCCTCCTCCAAGAATGAGATGCATTTCACATCGGTACTTATGTTGTGAGCAACGTTTGATCAATTCATCAATTGCAGCTTCACAACATAAGCTCGAAGTGCGAGGGGGTAATAATAATGATGATGATGATGACGACGACGACGATACACCTGCACGTAGAATGTTATGCCATCCAGCCCTCAACTGCACAAAAGTCGCGTGCACATGGTTCATCGTATACCCTACGGATCCTAAAGGCCCCTATGGACACTGCAACATAGTAACGCCAAATGTGTCAACCTTTATAACCATGCAATAACGGTGGCAACCTAGCACATTCTAGGGTTTTCAAGGGAAACGAACTACCACGTCAAGACGGATTCGACAATTCGGGAATTGCAGAGCAAAACGTGTCATAAATATTACGAAGTAATAACATGTACTGAATGTGCTCATTTTCTTACATTGATTGTTCGGGAACCCCTGTGATTTAAAAACTACGTAAGATGCCAGTCATCTAATGTTTTAGGTTTCATACAACTGGTCCTCTACACACGCACTACCTAATCAGCCGCAGCTAGAGTCCTTCAATTAGCCTCACCAAGGCAATCCCTTCATTTAAGCTCAATACGTGTTCATAGAAAGGTCCCGAAACTTGAAGAGCATCGACTAAACAAGTGACGTACAAAACGCGGGACAGCTAGCAGGAGGGGTACGACATACACATACCTGAGGAGATTCTGCACGAGGTGAAGACGACGAGGATGTGGATCCAAAAAGTCCACCCGAAAAGAACCCTCCGATGGGATTCCTCCCCATCATGTTTCACATGCAATGCCTTCCTCTCACTCTCTGACCTAAGCACAGACGATGCGAAATCCCTAGCAAGCTCGGGTTCCAACACTCACTGGTTCCTTAAGCAGAGGCCAGAATCTTCTTATCCTTCCTTCTCCCTCAAAGCCTACACCAAAGCTTCAACCGCACACGTTTCCAAAGTCCTCTCGCATACACAAAACAATTGTCCCTCTCCTGCCGCGACTCTTATTCTGGACAAGACAACGAATGCCACAATGCTTCAAATCTGGTGCTCGAAATTCGAAAATCGCGTGAGATCGCGCAGCGCCAGTGCAACAATGAATCCTTACGATGCGCTGCAACACGGAGAGAGAAACCAGAAATGAAGGCGCGAGAGAGGAGCGGCGATCGGAAGGATTGTAGACGTGAGCGTGAGCGAGAGGAGGAAGCGAGTAGGGGCGGAGAAGCATGTACAAAAAGCAAAGACCCTTCGAAGCCTCGCTCATCCACGTTTGCTCCCCCATGTCTTCCGCATCGCGGGCTGGGCCGGGTCATCTACCGCAGGTCCCTCGCACCCCTCCCCGCGGGCCTCTGCGTCAACCCGGCTTTTCAAAAAGTTATCCCGCACACGGAGATTCCAATAACATATTATAGTTTTGAAATAATGAGTTTGTGAATATTCATTTATTATTCTCTTGACAAATTCAGATGTTGAACATCTACGTCGAGTTATTTTGTCTTTAATACTTAGGCTTTTGAATTTTTTTTAATATAAATTATATTTATTGTTAATCTTCATCGGAGATGTATTCTTAAACATTAATGGTTGTAAGGGTTTGTAGATTTTTTCGATTTGATTATCGAATCCAATATATCATAATATAATCATTCAATTCTTTTACGACTCAAGCCATACATCATCAAAAATTTATCAAATTTGCAGCATCTGTAAGTCTTTTCGGTTTTTTCTACAGGAGCAGGTGAAGATATTTTTTAAAGATATTCCGCTATAATTTTGAAAAGTTTAAACCTTTTATATATTATTAAATTTTTCTTTAAAAATAAAATTTTTGGTAAATAATGTTTTAATTAAAGTATAATTCCTACATTTTTAATGAATCAGTTTATTTAAGTTTAAGCATTATAAAAGTAAGTAAATTGATTATTTTGATATATAGATTTCATTTTTTTAAAGTTATTATAAATCAATACAACACTTAACCAAAGTTTATCATATGAAAAAATAGCAAAGATATATGAATTGAAACACAATACATATATATATATATATATATATATATATATATATAACTTATCTATGTAAGAAACTTCTTTTGAAAAATCTATGCATATTTAACTTAATATATATTTTTTTTAAAGATTTATCTTGCAAAAAATTTGTAAGAAATTTCAATTAATACTAACCTTCTTCAAAGACTTATTTTGGAAGTAAAATCTAGTGTAATTTATTAAAGGAACCACTAGGTGGACACTCCTCATGCCACACGTTGATTTAATGAATAAATAAAATGAATGATCATAATTTAAAATTGTATTTGAAGATTCTTGTATTATATTTGTTTCTTTGAAGATTCTTGTATTATTCACTCTATGATCATAAATATAATTTATTTATGATCATTCTTTTATGATCATTCAGATTTTATATAAACAAAACCTTTTTTCTTTTTTTCTTTTTTTTAATGGAACTTGGGTTTTATTGTATGTTTATGGATGTCAACAAAGTTGAATTTATTTATACTAAAACTCAAACAACAAACATAGGACATGAATCTTTTTACATAGTTTCAAATAATGATCATTTATTTTATTTGTTTATTAAATGATGTGTAACATGGGTGTGTCCACATAGTAAAAGAGGAGTGTCCACCTAGCAATTCTCTTTATTAATCATATCCAAATAGAAGTAATTATTTTGGCAAATAAAAGGTCTTGTTTATACCTTTTGTTTGTTTCTTAATTATTTATTTTTTCACTTGATAACCATCATTTCTTGTATAAAAGTTAATAAAAATTCACTGTTAAATATATATAGGGTGTGTGTATGTATATATATATATATATATATATATATATAAATATAATTAAACTCACATTACATTTGCTTATAAAATTTATACTTTATTGAATTTTTAATTAAATTTTTTTATTTAAAGACTACATTTATATACTATTAAAATATATTTATACTTTAGAATATTTTTTTAGTTTTTTAAAATCTACATAAGAAGATTTTTAAATGAATCAAATATTGTATGTAATTCTAACTACTTTTATAAGTTGTACAATAATTTTTAGCATATAATAATAGACATTAATTATTATTACATAGAATCTTCAAATTTTAGATATTAGAAAATTACTATATTATTTTAAAAAGAAATTGATATATACATTGATCATTTGAATTAAATTTTAATAATTTAAAAAAGCATATGATTTCAATGTTCATGAAATTGTGTGTTATAATTATTGTATGTGTATATATATATATACATATATATTAAATATTGTTTTATTATTTTATAATTACAAATTTAACTTTGATGCATTTGAAAAAATAACATTATAAAATAGACACATTAGATTAAGTATGAATGTTTTTCTTGCTGCAATTAATATTTTTATATTTACATAATATTAAAATAAAAATATACATGTATAAATATATTTTTTTAATATATAATTTATAACTTTACGAGTTTAAAAAATATTAGTAGTAAAGATATTTTTATTTTTGTTATTTTCTAATTCTGTCCATGCTTTAATAATAAGGATGTTAGTCATCAATTTCAAAATTCTAAACTATACTATTTAAAGATATTAACTGTTATTAGAAATATTAATAAAACTTTAATCAACTCTTCCAAAGAGTAATATGTATTTTTTTTAATAATATCAGGATTTAGTTTAAAGTGAGTTTATTTTTGAGATTACTATACTCCACAAAAGAATTTTCTTTTAAAGTAATAAATTTAAAAAAACTTTAATATTAGAATTATTATATTATATTAAATTTGAAATTATCTCCTCAGCATTGCATTTTATATTTAACTAGATAGTTGTAAATATTCAAAAGATTGACTAAAAGATTAATAACTAAAAATCTTTGGAGAAGACTTAAAGTATGTATATTCCAACCAAATATTAAAACACTAATCTGTGATTGATAATTTTTTTATGTTTTAAATTATATTTCATGTTAAAATAGAATTTTAGAAGAATATATCTCTCCAACTTGAAAATCTTGTCTTGATTAATTTTAATTTTTTAATATTATATTATTGAAATTTTTATTTTATTTATAAATTTTTTATATTATTTTTTTTGATATCATATTTTATTGCTCAAGAGTTTTTAATTCATAAAATTTCAATATTTTTAGTCAAATTTATAACACTAATATTAAAAAATAATTTTTATTATTTATATATATATATTTTTAGGATATTGCTATTATTACTACAATATTTGGTACTGCCACCACAACCTTCCATCTACCACATGCCACCTTTGTTCAAAACCTTTTAAATCAATCAAATTTTCTTTATTCAATATCTTTCAAACCATTTGATTGAACAAATTTTTTAGATTGGAATAAAAAAAAAACTACATAAATATGTTGAATAGGTGGAAGATTGTGGTGGCGATAGCAAAAAATTATGGTAGTATTAGCAATACCAATTTTCTATTATAGCTTTATATCCTTCTTTTTCTAAGTTGCAATTAGGATTTTCATAACAAAAGTTATATATTAAACAAATGAACTTACATGTTATTATTATGTTAAATTTATGATTATAAAATTATAATTAATTTAATAGAATCATTGGACTAGAATTCTCTCTAATCTAAACACAATCAATCATAAAAATGGCAGTGTAATATTTGTGTTAAAGCATTTTATTTTTATTTTTATTTTTAAAACAACTATCAGCTTGTACTTATCTTGTACTTATCTAGTTAACTTGTCTTGATTCAAAACCAAATCACCACAATCACAAACACATTCAAATTTTCTAAATTTTTTTTTTTAAAATTTTTTTTTTAAAATTTGTTTTTTTTAAAATTTGTTTTTGTTCAAATTTTCTAAAAACACATAGTTATCAACCAAGAAAATCTAATGAACTATCCAAAATGCACGCAGGCATTAATAACTCGAAGAGTAAACCCGAAGAGAGGATAGACAGACAGATGAATGAAAAGTTGGATGGAGGATGACGAGAGGATGAAGTGGTGACCCATCCAGTTTGTGGTGCGGATAAGGCACGTAAGGATAAGGACCCTAAACCCGCAGCAGCAGACTTGGCTTGCCTTCGTCTCGCGGCGGTTGCCATCGCTTGCGTAGTCTCGATTGATCGACAGGGGGCCGCAATCGGGGATTCCGCTTGCGTGCTTTGCATCTCGCTGCAATCACAACCCAAGACATGGCAGCTATGGCTTGTGCCTCTGCTCCCGCTACGGCTTTGGTGCCCAGCACCAGCGCCTGCTGCAGCAGCAGCTCCTCGTCCTCGCTCATCGGCACCCGCGTCGCCATTGCGCCGTTGCGAGTGAACAAGGTGGCGTGCCGGAGCTTGGTGGCGGTATCGGCGTCTGCTGCTGCAGTGGAAGAGCAGACGGAGGAGAAGACCGTGCAGCGTCTGTTGGGTATTTACCAGGAGAAAGTGGTGCCCGCATTGCAGGAGGAGTTTAAATATGAGAATTCATTCGAGGTTGGCATTCGCCTCGTCTGGTGTGTTTGGGCATTCTTGTGACATTGTCTTCTTAAGTGAGGGAGTGGGGTGTTGTGGGTTGGGAGGATTTCTGTGTTGGTTCGCTGATTTAAGCTTGTGGCAATGGGTTTTGCAGATTCCTCAGGTGAAGAAGATCGTCGTCAATTGTGGTGTTGGGGAGGCATCACAAAATGCTAAAGCCCTAGAAGGGACAATCCGAGACATTGCCTCCGTGACCGGTCAGAAGTCCGTCGTCACTCGCTCCAGGAAAGCTATTGCCGGTTTCAAGCTTAGGGAGGGTGTTCCTGTTGGAGTTACCCTCACATTGCGCGGTGATGTATGTTTCTAACTCGGTTTAAGCAATGTGCCTGGATTCTTCGGGCCTGAAAATTGTAGTGTAGGATATTGGGGGATGATTCATATGGTTCTTGGAGGCTTCCCGCACCCTAGACAATACTAGAGGTTCGCAGTGGTATTCACGTGTCACAGTAACTCTGGTAGCTTAATTTTAGGTCAATGTATTCTGTTCGTATACGGTCAATTGTGGATAATTTTGAAGTATGAAGCATTGAAGGAGTTAGAATTCTCTGCTCCGACACTCAGTGGATGAGAAAAGGAATAGGCAACAACGTCTCGCATCTAATCATGACCATCATACATTGTGCAGGTCATGTATTCTTTCTTGGACAGGCTCTTGAACTTGGCACTGCCACGTACTAGGGATTTTCAAGGAGTAAACCCCTACAGTTTCGACGGAAGAGGCAATTACACACTGGGCCTTCCCGAGATTAGTGTGTTCCCCGAAATCAAGTTCGAGAACGTCGACAAGGTACGTGGGTTGGACATCTGCATCGTCACCTCCGCAAAGAACGACGCGGAAGGTCACAAGCTTCTCTCATTGATGGGTATGCCCTTCAAGGAAATGGGTGGTGGCCGCATGTCCGCTTCAGCTGCGAAGAAGGCCACCCGCGTGACCTTCAGAGGGAGGAGAAAGTAGAAGCAACAATTAGGTTAGGTACAGCTTTTTTCTCTCGTGATTGATGCTCCACTACCTATTTCTAGGTTTTAGGTCTCGATTTGTCGATTTTTATCAACCTCATCAATTTTACATCAATTGAAGAAACCTTCCCACCTAACACACACGCTTCTGTCATGTCGAGGGGAAACATCACCGACGCAAAAAGCATGTGATTGATTTCCTCCCTCGACACTTGCATGATGCAAACTGTGACCACGATGCCGTTCCATGAATAGGATATCTGATCGCACCAGTCTCCCGGAAAGTTTGTCTTGAGAATTAACCCTCAACGTAAATGATCCCATCATATGGAGTAATTGTCACAACCTCTACCGTCATAAACAAACTTGGTCTTGCTACGACCTGATTGCTTCGGGCTCCATAGCTGCGGTGGATTACTCATTTGCAGCACGCGATTGCTTGGTGTCGACGAAGTGTACGTAGCGCCTTGCTTTCTCCTCTACGCTGTCTCATCTCATCCCTGGTGACTGTTTCTCACCGTGCTTGCACCTTAAGTCTGTTTTTGTTGATGAACGTTCTTTTGGCATGTTTCTCCAATTGTATACTGTATTGTTTCCTACAGTTACAACTTTCTTTTAAAATAGTATGCTGTAAACTTTTTAGTTTTTGTAAATTCTGAGAGGGCTTTTGTTACATGTGGCAAATCTCACACCTCTTTACATTTAAGACTTTGTTTGTTTGAGTGCACTATCATGACAACTGTACTGCCACGTTTCTTTGTTTTTATTATTGCTATGGTTTCATCTGAACAGAAGCTGTAGTTACTTGAATAATTTTATAACTGCTGTACTTGCAAAAGTCTGCAGGCAGTCACAGTCAAAACTATGTTTCTGCCACAATTGTGGGCTGGTGAGGGGTTTCAAAATAGGCCATCAGTTGAATGCTGGAAGCATTTACTGGAAGGAGTTTTCAGTTTGTATGGTATTTGTCGAAACAATTCACAGAGCATTTTCATGTTGATACGAATGAACTTATCTGAAGTTTTCACACATATTTCATACATCTGACGTTCTTTCCACTGACTTACGTTTGTTAGTCTGTGGCTTAACCTGTAAACTGAATATGCTGAAATGTGTATTTTATGGAAGATGTCATTTTTTTGTATTAGTAAAATAGAGTTTTACTAATCAATGAGCATGCATAATATTTCATGTTCAAAGCTAATATCACGTTTTCATGTGTTGACATTTTTAGCTTCATGCAATTCTTTGCCAACTAATCATGTTATGAATTGCTAAGCTCAAAGAGCAACCATTGATTTAACCCACATGGAGTCTATGAATGTTACCCCATTGTAAGTAAATTATGATCCAATTTTGTTTTTGGTGAAAGCTTTTGAATTAGCTCAAATTCTTCCACCCTAAAGGTATATCTTATATCTAATTGGAAAGATTTGCTGACCCTTTGACATTACATTGCCCTTTGCTTTGGCTGACATGCTTCTAATCCTTTGACCAATTTGCAAAGATGGATGACTATTATTTAAGTCTAAAAACATGGGCTTCAACCTCTTTCTTGCTTTCATATTAAAATATTGTCCTCCAAGAATTATGAAAACTTAATTAAAATTTTCAAAATAATTATATGAAGAATCTCAGAGGTATTAGCTAATTTCTATTTGGGATTCTATAGAAACAAGAATCATCAATATTTGGAGCAATACACAAGTCAGAACAACTGTTTGAGTGAAAGCAGATTTGGTTGCTTTAAGTAAAAAAAATATCATCAAAGATAATTCCTTTTATCTTTCATATCTTGGTTGAGTGTTTCATGTAACTTTTGATCTAACAAAAAAAAGAAAATTACATTATTATTTTAATCATGTTATCTTTTGAATATATGTACATATATATAATATTTATAATGGAGCTTTATCTATCTTTATTTTTAATCATTTTATTGTTAATAAATAATATATGTACATCATACGCAAGATTATTTTTAATTAATGTGTGAATGTAATTTTAATCAATTAAATAAATAGTTTTAAAAAAATAGGCATGTAAAGGGTCTTGAAAGGAATTTTTTTCAGGCATGTTATATGGATGTAAGCAACAAACTATTGTGGTTGATTGTCCCCAAACACATTTTTATTATTTTATTGGTTAAATATTTGATATTTATCTTTCTTCCTTATAATCCTTTTTTAATCATACAATATTTTTTTAACTGAAAGGTTCAATGCAAATGTATTGGTACATGTTTTTTAAGTAATTGTTAAGGGAAGAATGTTGTTCACTTTTGATAGTGTTATTTCTAATCATGATTTGTTTGAGAATATTGTTTCTCTTTCAAATTGCTGTTATAAATGTTTTGTTGTCATTGTGATAATTATTAAAAGTAAATTGTATGTTCTATTATTCTTTTTGATGGTTTTCTTTCTACTAAAGTTTACATTCCTGTTTGTTTGCCAAGTATAGATGAGATTCGATTACATTTATTTACTGCATAAAAAATCATATAAAGCTCTGTAGCTTTCCATCTTTAAATCGAACTTTGTTGAAATTACCTATGACATGAAATATTGTTCAAATAAATATTTTCTACCAAATCACCGTGTAGAAATTCTACGGTCAGTGTGAAATGTTTTCGAATTAATAGTAGATACAAAAATAAAAGATGCTCTGTATATTTTGCACAAAGAATTGATATGTAAATAGGTTTAAGGTATGTGTAGGTTATTATTAGACCAATTCATAAAAACAATGAGTTGCTATTTATTCATTATCCTGAAATTGATGTCTTGAAAATAGAATTAAAAAAACATATTTTTCAATAACTCTAAACTACAACCACGATTCAATTAAAGTTTGCATCATGCATCCCTTGAATACAATTAATTGTGTCAAATCACAATTCGTACATTTGTCATTTGAAGCTTGCAAGATGTTATCCAGTCATTTTTAAAGTTTCACTTTAATTTAGTTTTTTGAATTATATAGTTGGAGCAGATAAGCTTGCAGTAAGAGAATTACCTAACAGCACAAACCCTCGAAACAAAAGTTTTATAAAATGACTAATTTAAAATTATAAATTTGACGTCTTGAATGATGAAGATTGAATTATTTATAGGTCATGCAATTGGCTTTTGGCCTTGCAGTTACTCACATCTATCTTATTGTAATTTACACAGTGATTTTTTTAGTTGTAAGGAATTCATTCTTGAGTACATATGTGCATGTACTAAAAAAAAGGATAATTTTTAGAAAATGTGGATCATAGTCATGAGATTAGATTATGAGGAGCGATACGTAAATAAAGTGGTAATCAGTAAAGGAGAGCACTCGGAGAACAATCATCTATCATCGGTGACAAAGTAACCGGTTTCAATCAATGTCTCACTGTTTCTCAACGCGAAAGGGAGTATTCAAGTTTCCACCTTGTTTCATTATGAGTTCCGGAAGCATCGGTGACTTCCCATGAATGGCTTTGATTGCCATGCGGAACATTTCGTAATTATTCTTGAGCAGGTTTGGCACTTGTTGATAAGAATATTGAGTGCTTTCAAACGAGGAATCCATTGGGTCAACTGATGACAAGCAGGAAACAGGAAAATTAGGTCCCCTACTTTCCGCGTATGTTTCACTACCCAAGTAAAACAAAACCATCCGGAGAAAGCCTTTCAAAGGATCCGTTTGTTTGTTTTGAGCATGAAATGGCATCTGTTTTAGAATCTGATCATGAACCAAGCCTCAAGACAAATGAAGCATATGCTATCGTTGAAACGTGAGTGATTACTTAAAAATTTACAAAAATTAACATATCATTGCAAGCGATGCTGCTCCTTGTCCGTGGTAATCACTGCTAATGTTCTAAGTAGCACCCTAGTCCCTAATAGGATAGAATCCGTAAGGGTAATCGCATCCAAACTGCCGCTCAATCGTGGGTTTCTAAGCATCAGAGTCTTGATATTGCAGCCGTCCTTATTGATAGAAGCCCACCCATACGGCGCAACGTCCTCGATGGAAGGCAAAATATTCGCTGTCCGGTACAGAGGGCCCACGTTTGTCACCTGTGCAGGCAGTGCTCATACTGCCACAAAAATTGAATAGCGTCTGGACATGACCCATCTCAGCGGATATACTGAAAAAGCATCCTTGCGATTTCAGTAACTCCACGGTCTTTGTCGTATTTGCATGCTCTTCTTGAAAAAAAATTGTAATGCCACTTATTCCTCAAGCTTCCAACC
This sequence comes from Physcomitrellopsis africana, assembly GCA_036785485.1. Classification (NCBI taxonomy): domain Eukaryota; kingdom Viridiplantae; phylum Streptophyta; class Bryopsida; order Funariales; family Funariaceae; genus Physcomitrellopsis; species Physcomitrellopsis africana. The sequence continues at coordinate 353,999 of JAWRVF010000010.1, forward strand.
ATGGATGAGGAGATGGCTCCGAGTAGACCTATCCATCAAGGCGGCGGAGGTTGCAATGTGCAATACTCTGGAGAAACAGATTGATGACGTCGTTGTGTACCCCCCAGGCAATCGCAAGGCATAGCGCCGATGATCGCATGCCAATCAGCAGTCACGGAGCAGTTGAAGAGACCGAAACCGAAGAGTACAATGAGTGAAGCCACAACGTCAGGAGGGGACCCAGTGGATCTCAGGTTCCGACTGAAGCGATCATGTTTCGACTTGACTTCGAAGCTCGAAGACTTCATCTCCACCGATTTGTCAATGCAATGCGAACAAGTAGATGAACTGCCCGAAAGATTCCAAGCTGGAACCATAGGAGAAGCTCCTCGAGAGCCAATAGGGGATCCGATTCAGAACAGAGCGCTTCAAACCATCAAACTGAAATCTAAGTAGTGCTGAGTGAAATTAGAGGAGAAGGACGACAGAGCATAGAACTCTGCATATAGGACCCAGGCATCGCCAACAGCCAGAAACAGCACTACGACGAGAAAGAAGAGAGACAAAATGTACGCCTTGAGCACCAACAGTGAAACCTCGCCTTTCGACTCCAACCCAGGCACAAGGGCCCCCATCATGTTTCTTTTCCCTTCAACCCTTCACACCGCTCACGAGAAGCACCTGTTTCGTAAGCCCAACTCACACCATCGAAGCCCAACCCCTCACACCAAACTCAGAGGGAACACAGGGAAGCTCAGGAAGACAGTTCCAAACAATCACTGAGTGCACACACGCACACTCACACAAGCCTCTTGTTCAGCTTCTTCTGCTGCTACTGCCGCTGCATCGAACACCAGCGATAAAAACACCCGGGAGGAAGACCTACACACACAGCACACGGCATTCACAATCCAAGTTGCCAAGCAGCCTTGACGAAGAAGCAGCTTGATGAGAGCTGGCATCCAAGCAACAAGAACGCCAGTTGCTAGGGCTCCGTTCCAGGTGAGAGTGGCTTCTGGGGCCATGGAACTGGAAAGGTCGTCCTGGTGGCGCAAGTGGAGCATGCACTTGTCAGCTTCATTGGTCGTCAGAGGGGAATTTCCATCATGATGACCACGAGTTGTCATTCAAGGAGGCCAAGGGAGCTCCACCCAGCGGATCCCTCGAGGGACCCACCTCCTCGGCCCACGCCAGGCCTGCCACTCCATTCCCCCTCAGCACCATCGCCCACCCACGCCCTCACTTCCCTTTTCATGCTTGCACCAACTTGCAACTTGCAACTTGCAGTACACTTGCAACTGCATTGATTCTCCTCATGGCGCTGCTCGCTGCCTGCCTGCCTGCCTGCCCATGCGCGTCCTTCCTTGCGTCCTTCCTTGTGTCCCGTGGACGGCCCTGCCTCGAATCTCCTGGTTCAGGCACCGCGCCGCCTTCTTCGGTGTCGACCCGGTGCCCTTGCTTCTGGGCACCAGCATTTCGAACTACTTGGAAAAATAGTCCTAAACAGTCCGAGAGCCTCAGTTAGTTAGTCATAAGACCTAATTATCTAGGTAAATGTTGAAAAGAGTAGCGCAAAACAACTACATCCAAAGACCTCTGAGTCTAAAAGAGAGTTTGGTTGAAAGGCTGTTTGGACTGACCTAAGGGGGCGAATGGGAGTGATGAGAAGAGAGGAAAGTCACTTGAGACTAGTTTTGGAATTAGTTGTGAGGAATTGGATATGTATGCTTAGAAGTCACTTCAGAGTAGGGGCTTGGGGTTGTGATTTTTTGTGAGGTGTTGTATGTGTTATGACTAAGTCAAATACTAATCCAAGGTGTGTGTGGGTTGCGCATATTAAGTATTAGAGACTAAAGGATTGGTTGTCATAGCATTTGACATTGCTTTGTATGGACATTTGATAATATATCATCATGTGTTGAAATTTCAAGTTGTCATAAAATTATATATTATTTAAGTAAAAATAATATATATATATATATATATATATATATATATTTCTTTAACATTAGTGAAGCTTTCTATACATAGATTAGATTTATGGTTGTGTCATTGAATTAAAGTAACTTCTTTAAGAGATTTTCTATTTCTAAAAAACTATTATAGAAGTGTCATACAACTTGGATCCATGGCTTGCAAGCCTTGTGGTCCTTAGGGAACTTCCAAATGGCTTCCTTGCTAACTAATCCATATGGAGGCAAAATTGAGGCCATTCTTATTCTTATTAACATTTTTTTTTGTTTTTATTAGTATTCTTCTTATTATTAGTTAACTTTAATTTGTATAAGATTTAATCTTTAAAAAAAAACCAAGTTAACTTGTACAAACAAAGATAAATATATTTTTAAATTTTTTTATTTATACAATATCCAAATGATGCCATGGCATAATAATCAAACTTTCAATGACAAAGAAAATCCAAATTCTTTTGTATTAAGTCTTATAATCATTTTCAAGACCATAAATATTTTGAATATATTTACATTTGAGTGTTGCTTTTGATATTTATATTTATTTATTTATTTAGTGATTTTAAAAGAAATTTTATAAATTATTCCCTCTTTAAAACTTGAACTATATCAACAAATATATTCACAAACTTTTATATACAAACCTCACTTGGGTTTTAAAAATCACAATATAAAAACAAAATCACTACCTATTCACTTAAGGCCACTTCACACTATGGCCTATTGGTTGAGCACACCTTACACAACTCCACTTGAAATTGGGCAAAAGACCAATGTAAAAGTCCATTAAAATATAATAAATATGAGCTTTGACTTGATTGAGAATTGGGTTTCTATTCCTATCTAGTCCAATTTCTTGTTCAATGCACAACTCATTGACACCAAAATTGCCATAAAACATTGTCATATCAACCAAATGGTCAATTTTTTTCTCTCCATCAATCATATTGCTGAAATCTTTTGTTTGTTTAACAATTAACTATAATATAATATGAAGTGGCTCTCATTTCAAAAAAGTTCTTCTCAAACAGCAAGAAGAAAAGCGACATGAATATCAATAGAATTAAAAAAATTACATTCATATACATTGAAAGATAACTTTGCAATTTGTAATGTGAAATTCATTCTGTCTTCCACAGATTACAAATTGCTGTGGGAATCAGTGTCAATCGGGTTCAACTTCAAGGTTCGGAGGCCAGCGGTATATCAGGATCTTTGACGACTCGTCAACTGGATCATCGCAGTAGAATAGAGAGCAACAAGGAACACAACAGCGCTGCATCCTGGTTATGGTTACAGACCAAGCTTATTTTGATATGCTCGAGTCCTTCGACACACAACTGGTCCACTTGGGAGATGTACCAATGTGCGCGGCACAAGCTCTGCATAGAAATTGTGAAGACATTCGAGAGAAAGAGTAGTATACAGACCGCCAGGCTCCACAGGCAAACTAGAAAATCGTGCCCGGTGCATGTGCAGCAACTGTTTATAAACCAATGGCAGTGTTCTACAATTTACATCCCAGAACACTTGCCCGGTGCTCGCTGAAATTGTCCAAAATAATGCAACAAAAGAATGACGACGATTTCGCAATGTGCTAACTGTGCCTGTGTTTGGTTACATACAAAACTAGAGTGGCCACAAATTCAAGCTCAATCGTATGAAGTCATTTTAGCCATCAGTGGCACAATGAGTTGCCTACAGACCATATTAAGGCCAATCTATTCGAGACATGACACGGTGTAGGCTTTCTTCACAGTACTAGACTGCAAATTACCCTGCGAATCACTAGCTTGTATCGACCTCAGCTAGTCATTGCTGGCCCTTTACCAAAGGCGGCGACCAAAATAATACACGTGGTGAGCCGCTACACTAGTTCCACTGGTTCTCACATTCGGCTGCACCGCAACTTCAACCGCCCAGCACAAATGGGCACTTGATCACATCGACTTGTGTGCCACATGCCAAGCGCCGAGGCAAGCACATACTTAAATCAATTAAGGGTTTCTTGCTTCACATTTAGATACAAATATTGTAGTATTTGGGGTCTGATAAATTAACCCCAAATTGATTATGCTACCATTCAATGAGAGGTTCTGTGTATATCATTACATGCAAGTTCACTCCCAATGTAATATTAATTTTACTATAAGAATGATAGTTTAGAATACACAATCTATATTTCAATGCAGCAAACATTCAATTCATGACAAGTTTTGGAGAACAGATTGAGTTCAAGTTGTGTTTTTGTTCTTTAGAAGTTGAATTGATGATGTTCAAAAAAATCTATCCAAAAATTTACAAACACATAAAAACATTGACATGAACTAAACTAGAATGATTAAACGCAGGTTGAAACTGAAATTAACACACTTACTTCCTAAATTATATGGTGAAGTGCATCAATTGATGTGAAAGCAACAATTATTTTCAATAAATAAATGAATGCTAAGAGGAATGTTTTTACACATCTTTCTCAAATGACTCTTCTTTCTCTCTATCTTTTCTTTCTTTCTTTCTTTCTTTCTTATTTTTATTTTTATTTTCCTTCTGCTTATTTTCTCTACTAAAGCACCAACATTTCAATCCAAAATTCTTTGGATTAATCATAGTTCTACCAAATGAAACGTGAAGCCGTTCACAATTGCCGATAAACTGAGATAAGGATTACCGGCAGCGATATCTCTTTGTATGCGTCATTGCAAAACGGCGACTGGTCACAGCGCCCGAGTCGCGACCTAAGAGAACCAGCTAAGCTTCAAGCCAAAAGCAGAGGTTCTGATCAGAACGAGAAGCTTGCGGTTCCATAGCGCTCTAGATGTGCCGAGATTCTGCCTGCTGCAACTCGTGGTCGCGGGTGGTGTGGTGGAGTGGATCAGTGGCACCACCTGTAAGTGGGCGGAAATCTGTCAGACGCCGCAAGCGTCGTGAAATGCACAGCGCGGCACGCGGGGTGGGAGCCGGAGCGCGGAGGTGCTGAGTACCACCGAGGCCGGGACTGGAGCAGAGGGCCACTTCCAGTGGTGGGGTGGTGGCGGAGGCGCGGCGTGGCATTGGCTCCCACGGGCATGGGGTTGGCGTCGCGACGCGGCGCGGCACTGGAAGTTCGTTCGGACGTAGGTGCGGAAGGGGTCGCAGCGGCGCGCCTGGTCCCGGGTGACTGACTGCAGCTTCCTCCTCTGCAGCTCTGAAGACTTATTCCTCGTTTCTTCTTATTCAATTTTGAGGATTATGTTTCCGAAGAATAGTTGGAAAAACTAAATCTTAAACGGAATTCACATCTTATTGGAAGTGGGAGTATTGTTAAAACTAGTTTAAAAAGTAACTATGTGTATTTATGTTGGACAAGTTTCCTATTACCAGCAATTTGAGCTAGAATTCACTTGCATGTCAAAAACTAGGCTGTGTTTAAACAATGTTCTTCTACTTGAGCATTAAGATTTAACATTAATCCATGTTTTGTGTGTAGCTTTGTAACATAATAATACACATTTGGATGTGTATAAACTATGAAAGATGTCTACAATCTATATATATATTATATATATTCAGATGTCTACAATCTAAATTAGCTTTGTAACATGATAATACACATTACTAAAAAATTTGAACTAGAATTTTGTCAAATTTCTTGAGATATATCTCAAAACACAACCACTGATTAAATAGGTTATTTACTACTTTTACATTGCAAGCATTGACTTCAACTCCAAATATCTCTTTTATTCCAATTTAAAATTCATGCAACTACATATTTATATTGTAGCTAAAAAAAAATACTCTTTTCAACCTAAATTGCCAATCTTTTATTATTTTTTATTTATTTTTTTGTTAGTAAAATCAACTTCAAAAATCACTAACAAAAAAAAAAAAAAAAAAGAAAAGTTGTACAAACTTTAATATTAGCTTTTTTAAACAAACTTCTTTTAAAGTAGTAATTTAATCATATTTTATAATTATTTAAAATCCATTTACATGGCTCTCATCTAATTATGTAATAAATTATATATTAATTATATATATACATTATTTTCACATGGTGGTCAAATCACAATACGACAATGAAAGGTACAACTATTATGTAATTGGAATCAATGCTGGTGTTTTGTTTAAGTTCTTGTTAAATTGGTGCTTTGTGATTTTAAGAGGCAAATAAGAGAGTAAGTGGTAGATATCAAAGAATTTTTTGTTTAGAAGTTTGCCACCTCTTGTCATGTCATAGCCTTTATTGCCTACATCTACAAAAAGAAGTTAAAAGAAGAGAGGTGGCTCTCTCTATACCTTCCATACTTTCTTTATTTACTATATTAAAGTACTCTGTTGTGGATGACAATAGTCATGTGGTGAATGTGGATGTGTTGAATTTCTTTGAGGTGGATGATGCAAATTTTTTATATGTATTGAATATGTCTCCACAAGGTTTGTTTAGGATCTTCCAATAGAATGTTTGTATTCTTAACAAAGGTTTAGAAGTTAGAAAATTGCTTGTTTAAGATTGAGAATTCATGATATAAATAAAAAGAGCTATATGCATGGACTAAGAAGAAGTTTTGACTCTACAAAGCTCTCTTACAATTTACCATGAGCAACATTATGAAGTAGTGTGAGAACATTAAAAGCATGTAATTGATATAACTTTCAGCAAAGAAGAAATACATTGTTTACTTTTCTAATGTTGATAGGGTATTGACAAATTAGATCCTCCAACAACAAACAAGCAAAGTAATAGTGATAAAAGAAATAATAATAAAAAAAAGATATCAGCTTGCCAAATGCTTTGATACCAACAAGGGAATGAAGGCCTTTGAATTTTGGATGGATGGCTTTATTGCTTTTAAAAACAATTCTTGTTCAAATTATTTAAATCATTTAAAGAAAGCAAGTCAGTTGATGAAGAAGTTGTTTCCTCATTGCTTTCTATTTTGATAGAAAAGATCTTAGTATATGTTGTAAAAGGTGTATTTATTATGGACAAAATATGCATTTATTTTCAAATGACACTTGATTGTACAATTATACAGCAATAGATTTAGGAGATGGAGAAAGATAAAGCTTAGGTTATAATTATATTTACAACAAATACAAATGGAAGTAAAAAGCTACAACCTCTTATCATTGATAATATAATGAAGTCCCATTACTTCAATAAGAAGTCAAATAATGAGCTGGAATTTATCATCAAAGTAAAAAAAAAAAAGGTGAGGATAATTGGACTCTAATTTTGTGAATGGCTAGAAGATCTAAAAAAAAAAAAAAAACTACAGATTGCTATATTCTATTCTTCCTTGATAATGCACTGTCTTGTAAAACAACTTATTTAGACCTGCAGTACATTGAAGTGGCTTTATTCTCTCCTAATACAATATCAAAACTATAGCCAATGGATGTTGGCATAATTGTCACATTCAAGTGGCATTATTGATGATTTTATTTACAAAATATAATTGACAAAATTAGCAAGGAGAGGTGGATATTTACAAGATTGATCACTTGACATTGATGCGTTAAGTAAAAGTTGCTTAGATTGATATGCCTATATTAATAATTATAAATTATTTTCAACATACAAGATTATTTACTAGCTTCTTCAAAGAAATTCAATATAACAAGGATGAAGATATTATCAACAATAAGCTTTTAGATAGCATCCAACCACTATATGTCTACAATCTAATGTTAAAAGAAGTCCTTCTCAATCTTACTGCAGATACTTTAATAGGATATGAGCAGTTGTTTCATGATGAATTGCTAGTAAATACTACAAGCAAAGATGTTGAAGATGATGATGAAGACCTAAAAATTGAGCTTGAATAAAAAGTGCTAAAAAAAAAAAAAAAAAAAAAAAAAATTATTATTATTTTCTATATTATGATTAAATTTCTTGATATTACAAAATCTATGCATTTCTCAGCATATACAATATTAAAAGCCATCTATCACAAGCTACATATCTTTGATTCTTAATAAATGATATTAGATGCTTCATTATAATAAAATTATTTATATATTATATAATGGATACTGTAGCAAAAGATTTAAGGTTGAAGCAATTGTATTTGTTCAATGAAGTAGATATTGTGGTGTTTAGTAATATGTTTATTTTAAATAAAAGTATTGAAGAAACACAATAAGCATAACACAAGTAAGTAGAAATCAACAAGGTTGCATATAAGAGAAGTATGGAATGAGATATCTATCTCTTCCAATATCCATTATTTATAAGTGGTGGTTGTTTTCCTTAATGACAACATCCATCCTTATGCTTTTACATTCATCAAAAGACATATTAAGTATATCTTTTAACATCTTATCTTCTTTAAGAATATACCTTTAGTATATCCAATATACCTTTAACATATCTAATATATCTTTAATATATTTAATATTTTTTTAATATATCCAATATTTCTTTAGTATATTTTTTTAGCATATCCTAATTCTTAAGTTGGCCATTCCTTTTATTAAAAGATAATCCTTTGACTATTAGCAATCTTTCTAAGGTAATATCTTTTACTTAATAGCTTATTTTTTTATCAATTTATTTCAACACTCCTACTTTGCTAATTATCAAAGGCTTTCAAATCTAATGCATTTGTCAACATATGATGCCTATCCTTTATCAATACCTTTATCAACGAATTAGTAAGCATGTCTTCTGTTGCACAATACTTCATATCAATTACTCCCATTTCAATCTTCTCTCGAATGAAGTAATGTTGAATGTCAATGTGCTTGGTTCTTGAATGATGCTTTGGATTCTTTGCAAAAGCAAGGCATCCTTGATTATCACACTTCATTGCAGTTTCTTCCAATTACACAAGTCTAATGTCTTCTAAAAATTGTCTTAACCAAATTGCTTCCATTGCTCCATGGCTTGCTGCCATGTACTCTACCTCCATTGTAGAGCTTGCAATTGTTGGTTGTCTCTTATAATTCTATAAAATTGCTCCCACTCCAACAAAGAATACATACCCCATTGTTGACCTTCTATCATTTGCATCTCTTGCCCAATCCACATCACAATAACCATGCAAAGTAGTGTTATCACTTCTAAGATACAATTTGAAGTCTAATGTGCCTTTCAAGTACCTCATGATCCTCTTGATAGTTGTCCAATGGATTAATCTAGCTTTTGACATGTCTTGACTTACAACACTTATCACATATGCAAGATCCACCATTGTGCCAACCATTGTATACATAAGTGAACCAACTGCTGTCTTATATGGAACACCTTGCATTTGGCCTTCAACTTGAGCAAACTCTTCATCCGTGAGCTTCATGAATTTCAAATTGGACTCCAAAGATGTTCCAATAGGCTTGCAATCTTCCATGTTAAAATATTTTAAGACTCCTTCAATATACTTCCTCATTTTTTCAACTTACAAACAAGATGTTGTTTACCTTCTTCAACAAATCCATGGAGTTGATCCATATAGATGTCTTCTTCCAACTCTCTATTGAACAAAGCCGTCTTCACATCTATTTGATGCATTTCCAAGTCCATTATTGCCCTAATTGCTACAATGGTTCTAGTGGTGGTGAATTTGGCCACATGAGCAAATGTCTCATTAAAATCAAGACCAAGAACTTGTGAGTATCTTTTCGCAACTAATCTTGCCTTATACCTCATAATATTATCCATTGTATCCGTCTTGATTCTAAACACCCACTTACAACCAATTGAAGATTGATTTGAAGGAAGTTGAGTCAATTTCCATGTTCTATTATCTATGAGAGATTTGTATTCTTCTTCCATGGCTTTTTCTCACTTTAATGCATCCGTGGACTTCAATGCATCACATAAAATTAATGGATCAGCAAGAAGTGCAACATTGACATGTTCTTCACTTACTTGAGGAAAGATGTGATTTTTCCACCATTTACCAAGTGGTTTTCTCTCTCTTGTAGGATATCTCCTTTCATTTAAAGAAGATTCTTCTTGATGCACTCTATGGCCTGTTCCAACCTTCTTTTCTTTTAAAGTATGTCTTTTCTCACTTAAAGGTTAGTATTCCTCATCATTATCATCATTGTCTTCAACTTCTTCATTGCTAGTCTTATCAATTATATACACTTTCTTCTTCTTTGGCTCTTCATGTTGATTGGCATCTCTACTATCTTCATTGTCTTTTTTTTTTTTCTTCTTCTTCTTCTTCTTTCTTTGCTGAAATTGAAGATGTGTCCACAAACACACTATTACTCTCAATTGGATACATCTCCAAGTACTCACAAGCACTCTTATGTTCCACAAATTCAACATCACAACTTTTGATGATCTTTTTGGTATCCAAATACATTAACCTATATATCTTAGTACCTTCACAATATCCAAAAAACACACATTTTGTACCTTTTGTATCAAGTTTGGATCTCATATAATTTGGTACTTTTGCATAAGCAATGCATCCAAAAGTCCTCATGTGTGAAACACAAGTTTTTTTTCCCACTCCAAGCTTCTTGTGGAGTCATTGATGTGAGTGCATTTGTAGAACATCTATTCTTTGTATACACTGCATTTACCACGGCTTCCGCCCAATACTCATACTCAAGGTTTTGAGCATGAAGCATACTCCTTGCCATCTCCACAATAGTTCGATTTGCTCTTTCAACAACTCTATTTTGTTGTAGAGTGTAAGGAGTGGAGGTTTATCTTCCAATACCTTGAATCTTCAAATACTCATCAAAATGCTTTGACAAATATTCACCTCCATTGTTTGTGTGCAACACCTTGATCTTGCACTCACATTGCTTCCCCACAAGTGCCTTAAACTCTTTAAACCTTGAAAAACACTCACTCTTAGCTTTGAAAATGAAAATCCACACCTTCTTTGAAAAATCATCAATAAATGTGACAAATTACCTTACTCCTCCCATTGATGGCATCCTCATAGGTCCACAAACATCCGAATGTACAATCTCCAATAACTTGCTTGCACGTGTTGCAACTCCACTTGGAAATAAAGCTCTTTATTGTTTATCTTGAATACAACCTTCACAAGTGAAATTGGTACATGATTGACCAAGATCTAAGCCACTTACCATGCATTGGAGCTCTTTCATATTTTTGGCATTTAAATGACTAAGGCATCGATGCCAAATGCCAAACTTGTCTTGATCTTGTGGAAATTCAGCAAATGCCGTTGTCGGGGTAGAGAGAATTTGCCTTAAGAAAGCGTTGGGCTTCTAGCTGTCACTAATTTCTCAATCAAGCTTCAAAAATGACGAAAACTCAAAGTTTATATATATATATATATATATATATTCTTTTTGAGAAATTACATCAAATACATAAGCCTCAAGTAACTAACAACATCCAAAGTATGATAAAAATCCTCTAAAACCTTATATATCTTTATGTGGAAATTTTTCTAAACTTCAACATCTCATATCTCCTGATCCGACCGTCCAAACATGGTAAAATTTTACATGAAGTACTGATGAATTCTTATCAACCTCTACAACAATTTTCAACTGCAAATTCATTGCGGATCTTGAGATATCTTGAAAACCCTAACAGTCGCTTCAAACCCTTGTCTTTATACACCCGCATACAAATTTCTTCATATCTCACAAACTATAAGCTCAAATTCCATGAAATTTGTATGTATAGCTTTTTAACACAAAATTTCACATTCTTCAAGAAGTTTGAGCCAAAATTTCGTCTAAAAACTCAAGTTATGGCTCAAAGCATAGCTATAAACAACACAGTGTGCTTACTGCCTTGGAATTGGATGCACTGTCTTCAACTCTTCATATCTCCTTTGTCTAAACTCAAAACTTAAGAATTCCCTCATATTAGACGTAGATCTTGAAATCACCTTTTCAACCGCATCATCCGATCTCCAAAAGCCTCCGTACAACTCCGCAAAATCCCAAAAGAGTGATAGTATGTATGAAATCCACTCTTTAACTTTGAACAAGTATAACTTCTTCACCCTAATTCCAAATTGCCTAAAATTTCCTCTCAAACTATACCCAAAACCCTAAACTTTACAACCCTATCTCTGAAATTACAAATCCCCCCTTTTGAAGTTGCCGAAAACCCCCTGTTAAGGTCGCGGGCAACCTCCTCAAAGCCCATTGGACATGGTATTCGACCAATAGGGATAAAGTTCCCTATTCCTTGCCTTCATCCGACCATGGCTTGATTTCATCCCTCCCAATTAGCCTCTTACTAGCTTAAATTTTCATCCTTAAGTCCCCACCTTCTCTCAAGGCTTCATACTAAACATTTAGATCTTATAATTTTTAAATACCATAACTAAAATAAGTAAAATAAAATAAAATAAAGTTTCTTCTATCAACCATTTTTAATTTAACTTACTAACCATTCTAACACACATCTAGATTCATAAACATATAATATATTTTAACTAATTTTTATATACTGTAAGTAATTACAGTACGACACCGCCACTTTAATTCTATTCACTTTCTTACAGTTGATAAAGTAGAGATAGAAAAAATGCTAACAATGCACGTGATGAAGTTGGAGGAGATGATTATGTATTCATGGCAAGTGAAGGCACGTCTATAGCTGCCATGTCCAAATGAATCATTCATTCGGGTGCTATCAAGCACATGACTCCATGTTGACACTTATGAGTCTATTCCATTTGGATATGGTATCCATGATTAGGAGACAATGGCATGGTACAAGCCATTAGAATTGGCTCCATATTGGTGGAGATTGTTGTGAAGAATCAAATCAAGAGAATTAGATCGAAAGAAGTCTTATATGTACCAAAGATGAAGAAGAACCTTCTTACAATTGATGAAGTAGAGATTGGCATTCTAACAATTTCGTGCAAAATGACCCGATTTTCCACATATGAAGCAAGTTCTCACATTGCTTCTTATATTGTCATGTTGACTGGAATAGGTACCTTTGCCTTGTCTTGAAAAGAGAGCTGAATCTTTACTTTGATGCTCCTTCTCTTTCCTTTTAGTTACTTCATGCGCAAGTCTTGATGTCACATAGTCTATGATAAGCTCGTTCAACCTCATGGATTCCAATGCCACAATAAGGTAGTTGTAAGACTCCGAAAGGCTCATAAGTAAGGTCATGATAATATCACCATCTTCTAAAAGCTTGTCAACAATTGATAGTTGGTTTGCAAGGGCCCTTACCTTATTAACATGAGCCATGAGGTCTTCACCTTCTTCCATCTTACAAGTGAAGAATTTCTTCCTTGTAAAGAGGATGTTGGACAAGTTCTTACTCTCATATATGTTGCAAAGAGTCTTCCATCCTTCCACTGGTCCTTTGCAATGGATAATGTGACAAAAGTTGGCTTCATCTAAATTGGTGGCAATTATGCCAAAAGCCTTCTTTTCACGTCTTTTAAAGTCCTTGTGGTTCTTAAGGCTTGCATCTATGCTTGGAGGGTCTTCACTCTCATCTACAATATCTCAAAGGTCCAAAGACGTCAACAAAAGCTCCATTTTTACCTTCCAATGGTAAAAATTGTTGCCTCTAAACTTTTCAATCACTCTCAAACCTTCATCCTTACTAGAAGCCATGTCTAAGGAGTAGTATATGAAAAAATATTGAGAAAAAGAGTCTCTATGTGCTTAAAATCACCAAAGCAAGTTTGCACTAGCAGAATCTCAGAATGCCTTCTTATAAACAAAAGAATGGTTTCTCACTCAAAACACTCTCAACTCAACTTTTGAAGCTTTCTACAAGTATTTGTATTCACATGAACCTCACAATCAAGTTCTTTCACTTATCTAAATCACTTTCTCATAAAATACATAAGATGAATGAAACAACTTCATTAATACAAAAAGACACTATCAAGATCTTTCTATAAAGTCTTAAACTCACAAAGCAAGGAGATAAGAACCCACAAAGCAATATTAGAGATGTATAAGCTCAAGAACAACAACCTCCTTATACCAATAATCCTAACATTAACAATTACCATAAGATCTATTCCACACAAAAGCAACAACAAAAAAAGACTTCAATTTTATTTGAATAGCACAACAAAGAGTGTGTGGGCCCATAACCTATTGAAGAAACACAATAAGTATAACACAAGTAAGTAAAAATTAGCAAGGTTACACATAAGAGAAGTGTGGAATGAGATATCTCTCTCTTCCAACATCCATTACTTATAGGTGGTGGTTGTTGCCCTTAATGACAACATCCATCCTTATGCTTTTACATTCATCAAAGGATATACCAAGTATATCTTTTAGCATTTTATCTTCTTTAAGAATATACTTTTAGCATATCCAATATGTTTTTAATATATTTAATATTCTTTTAATACATCCAATATTTCTTTCGTATATCCAATATGTTTTTAATATATTTAATATTCTTTTAATATATCCAATATTTCTTTCGCATATTCTTTTAGCATATCCTAATTCTTAAATTGGCTATTCCACTTACTAAGAGATAATCCTTTGACCATTAGCAATCTTTCTAAGATAATATATTTTATTCAATAATTTATTTTTTTATCAATTTATCTCAACAGAAAGAACAAATAGAAGCAGAAAAAAATATCATACAAGAATAGCATTTAACATGGCAAGAATGAATAATTCTAAGTCTTACGACACTATGCATTTAGTTAGCGATGTATGGTTGTGTAGATGGATTGAAAGTATGTAATTAGGATATATATGGTATAGGCAAAATATTTCTATGGGGATTTGAAAGTTTTTTCAAGGTTATATTATTGTAGAGATGTACCAAGAACCTATGTAAGTGTGCTTATCAAAGTTACAATAACTGCAACTGTTCTTTGCAATGTGATAAGGTACTTCTATATTATTCACGTTTTTAAGTAGCTTTGTTTTATTGTGACATTTGGTTGTGAAAGAGCATGCTTTTAGGATCTGTGTGTCATTAGATGGCTAGCTACATAGATTGATAAATTGTAAAACTATATCAAATATTAGGTAATAGAAATATTAAATTACCACTATGGAACAAACTTGGTGGAGTAAAAAATACCATGCAATAGAGGTTATTGAGTTATTGGTTATTGAATTATTGGATATTGAGTTATAGAGAGATTAATATATGTATATAGTATGAAAAATCCTTATTTTTCTTTGAGAGTATTATATAAAATTAAATGCAATCATTCTTTTTGTCTTTGTTTTTATTGCAAGGCAAAGTGTAATGCAAGATTTTGGTATGATTCTCCAAATGTGTGTTTTTTTAATTATGAGTATTGTTGTTGTATTTGGATCAAAGTAGCCATTGTAAATGATAGATGAAAATGGTTTTAATAAAACAGCATTAAATATAATTACTTGTAATATGGGCCTACACTTCAATTGTGCTTGGAGTAGGGTGACAACAATAAAACAACAAATTCAATAACAAGAAGAGTCTTCGTTTACAGCACAACTTTCTTCTTCACTTTCTGCTGCTGTTAAATGTCGATGGAACTTTGTGGTTTTCCTTGCTGCGAAAATCAGGGCTTGGTGTTTGTGATTGGTAATTGATATTCAAACTTTTGTAAAGTGATGCTCCTCAATTTGGTTGCTTTTCTAACCTCTTTGAATTTGGGGGAGATTCTGGGGATACAATAACTGGATAACTAAACTTGACTGACTTACAAAAAGGAGGAAAAGGGATAAAAGCGCATTCATTCTGAAAGGCTTCCGGATACAACGCTCATATCGAAATCCAGCAACCGGAGCAATTCCCTAGGTTGGATGGGAGACCAGCAAACCAGCATGCTCTCCCTCACTCCCTATCTTTCTCCCCCTGCCCCTGGGAAGGCAGGCAATCTATCCATGGCCAAGGCTGACCGTCACAACCCGATGCTACCAGCAGTAGCAGTAATAGTGGTGGTAGTAGTGGCTGTGGCTTCACGTGAAGCCACAGGTACAACAGCTAGCGCCACGCCCCTCCACCCCCCACCTGCACTGTTGCGAGTCTTGATGACTGGCCCCGCAAGAGTTTTGGGCGGCGGCGGCGGCGGGGGTTGCTGCTACAGTTGCACGAGAGCTTCCCTCCGTTGCTTCTGCCCACTTCCACCACCACCGTTGGCGTGGCCCTCACGGAGTCTGAGACTCTCAGTGACCATTTCCCTCTGCCTGAGTTTCCATCGCTTTGCATTGCTTGCTTGCTTGCAGGTGGGTGGGCGGGTAGTAAGAGTCTCCTCTCTTTTTCTTCTTTGTCCACAGGAGGTAACTTTAGTGGTGAAAACCGCCATGACAACATTGGGATATCAGTAGTAATCCTTGTTGCCTTAGAAGTTATTGCGTGTATTACTTGGACTAGGAAATGATATTGAGAATATTACTACCAGAAAAATGAGGTGGGTGGTTTCTAGGGGTTTGGAGGCTCAAAAAAAAGTTGTTGTTTTTGGTGATTTTATTTTGTATTGTTGCGTATTAATACTATCTGTAACCATTGCATTCTTGTCATTCATCTCATTTACAATTATGTCAGTAATCATAATTAATGGAGTCTCACATATCCTGCAATTCAGAATAACATTCTTTTAATCTTTGATATATATATATATATATATATATATATTTTTTATTATGAATATTTTCAATTACAAGTAAAAATAAAAAAAAATAAAAAAGCTAGCCAAATTACGTAGTTTTACATTTCATGCTTAAAAAAATAAAAATGAAAAAAATAAAGATAAAAATAAAAACTTTGATTACTTGAATATTTTGCATATTAAACTTTGAAAGTTTTGGATATAGAGTTTATACATTTTCAAAATACATTTTTCTTAAAAATTGCATTTTATCTAGAAAAAATTAAAAACAATGTTCATTTTAATATTATTAATTAATATTTCTTTAAATAGTATATCACGTTCATAGCTAATAACAACTCGATCGCGTGGCCTAATGGACAAGGCGCTCGCCTCCGGAGCGGGAGAGTATGGGCTCGAGTTCCATCGTGATTGTGAGAGTAAGTTCGCAGTCTTGATGCAGCCGGTCTCAGCATACATCTATTGGTGAGTCATCCTGTTTTTTCGAAGCCAACATAACTCCATGTTTTGGAATGCCGCAGCTACAAGGCCAGCTTCACAACTCATCCTCTGGTTTTTTGACATGTGAAGTAGGTGTAGCACATAACTGTAAATTCCGATGCAAAACTTGAGAATGGGAATAAACGAAGCAAGAAGTGAATCAGTGGATTATGATAAGAATCCTTTGATTACCCCCAGCTGCCAAGGAATGCTTGAGCTCCCTCTCTTCCTGAGGAAATGTGTTCGCTGTGAGTGGGTGGTATTGGCAACTGAGAGGAGATCCACTCCGATTAAATAGTTCAGAGTGAAGGGCATAGGGGTTCGAGGTGTCTTCCACTTCATTGGGCAATCATATCAGAGATTACCGAGAGAATTTGACCGAGGAGAAACATGACAACCAGCTTTCATGGAAAATTCAATACCCCTCATACATGAACCCGTGTGTGCAATACAACCCTTGCCTTTCATGGTATATAAATTTGGAGTATACTGTCAGGTAACATATTTCTGTCTAAATCCTTCTGCTCTTGAAAAAATGTTACCATGTCTAATAGTGAGAGAACGAGGACTTTCCTGCTAACGCTTTGTTTGAAGGGTTTCTTTGAATCTGGCTTGCTAATGCAAAACGCTAATTCTAGGCATCTGAGTAGCACGGTGTTGGAACCCTTACTAGTGTTGGTGAAGTGTCTGGTAAATTATCACTGTTCCCATAAGACGATGATGTATCCTTGGATAGTAAAGCTTGAATTCAGGATTGATTATCCATGGTAACCGCCCTCGTTGAACAACTCTTGAAAAATGCTAGATTTCTTTGACTATGGTTATCATCTGCGCTCCAATGGCTGTTGAGAGTGTAGTTGAAAATCTGAAATGGATGTGTGGGAGCTCCGCTGTGTCTTAATACACTTTTCGTGATCGGATACAAGTTGGTTAATGCCTCGCCGGTTGAATGTCGAGGGGAAAATAAATTCAGGAAAGGGAAGTTCGATAGGCTGAACTGCAGTATAACCGTGTTGTAGAGCTTGGAGCAGGCTATGGTTTGCTAGGATTAAGTCGGTAATATTTCACCTTGTGGTTGCACGCTGATGAGCACATTATATCTCAACAGGTGATAATTATCATATTCAGCATTAGCTCTTGTTGAGAGACAATCACGGGGAGAGATGGCTCCACTAGGATACGAAGTTGTGGTGACTGACCAGATTAAGTTGTTGACATTACTACTAAGAAATATGGAAAGGATTGTAGCTCAGGCTAATTATTCTGCTTCTGAATGTTCCCATCTATGTATCACTTGAAGCTTGCTTCCTCAATTTGAAATTCTCCTGTACTTGCATTTAATGAAATCGTGCACCAACACATTGCTTGCGCAGTTTATCTGGTGCACACTCAGAAACTAGCAACTTAATTGATGTGCGCAGCTCCCATTGGGACGATGGAAGTAGTATAGTTCGACCAGGGTAACCAGCAGTAAGCTGAGTCATCAATCCCTCAATTCGGCTACATCATCGGCACACACGTTGCACGTGTTTCACCTTGTGTTAATAATGTTACCTTCTTCATGATCAGAGTGCCCAGGAAGCTCTACTTGCCTTTCATCTAATCAAAACACACGTTTCAATCATTCAATGTGGAACGCGAACAAAGATGCTACATCTATATCTTGTTATGTGAAGGTGTACAAGAAGCATTTGTTGCCACTTTTTCTTGAAACTGTATTCGCTTTTTCTGATAACAAGACAATCCTGTTGGTATGAGCATGTCCTTTCCTGGTGGTAGAGATTCTTTCTTGGTTGTTTGACATTTTTTGATAACCAATTCAGTACAACTTGATCTACAACTTTCAAAGTAGCTGTAGCATTGATGAATGGGTTACGAGTTTTGGGCGAGTAGAGTGAAGGGACACCTTCAGCAGCTCTTTTCTCGTCATTTTGTGATCGTTCAGAATTGTTTCACTCAGAATCTATCTCGGTTCTTAGATACTGAACCCCTTTACCTATGTGGCGGTATCAGGTAGGTTTTCGTGATAGAGCATAACATTAGGCTTTGAGCTATAACCTGCACCTTATAGTGCATTCGTGAATGAATCATATCCAATTTTGTTGACATCAAATTATACTTCCTCTTTCACTTGATCTGAGTATAATAACTGCAGAGAGATGCGAAGTACCAGCATTAGAATATCAACCTGTACACTATGTGGTACACCACTCCACTTTTTCCATATCCTTGCGCTCCTAACATGTTTTGTGAGCTTGAGGTTTAAGACTGATCAGTTGTATGATTAATCATGGGTGATAATTCATTTTGCTTGACTCCATTGATTTGAAAATTTCCTAGAGTGATATTTGGATACGAAAATGAAGCACAGCCAATGCAATGGGGAGCTAGCTGGATGAACCCAGATTGTCACTGGAACAAATTCGAGCTCATGCGATTGCTACCAAATTCGTGAAAAGAGTCCCCAATCAACAGAACGAAAGATTCACAGCGGGACTGTTACGACTAAGCCGTTCAGGATTTCAGATTTCGGGTTCGTGCTATTTCCACTATCAACTTCATTCCCTGCAGTGGTACTCTTAGCTTTAAGCTCGTAACGACGCCTATTTTCTAAAATTTACAGAAAAAATTTCCATAGCCAACTCATATCAAACTAAATTGTGGAACTGCACCCACTAACAGCTCACCTGCATGAAACTAAAAAACCCATATGATCTAAAAGAAACCAGAGTACTCATATTAATGAAACCAGAGTACTCATATTAATGAAGACAGAGACATCCCTAGATAAGATGTATAACTTTGTAGATCAAAAAGACTTTTTAAGTTGTGATGAGAATGAAATTGAGAGGAATAGATTTAGAACAAGGAGGAAACACCAAATTTGCTGTGCATGTAGAGAAAGCTTACAAATTCAAAAGGTAGTGTATAGCTTATAATTTGTTACATATAATTAGAAGTTTTGTTGCTTGGTTTATCTAAATAGGTAGAGAAGAAGCCAAAACCAAAAAATAATATTACATGAGTTTCTATGTTTGAGATAGACTTAAAGATAATAGACAGTAAAATTCAATTCAAAATGTTGTTAGAAAAATAATTGGTAATATATATATATATATATATATATATATATATATTTCTAAAAACAAAATATTAGATGCAAGTAGTTTAGCACAAGGTTAGAAGGTTGAAGTCAAAGGCATTAAGAGCATATATTTTTTCAATTAATATGGCTAATCTTATTTTAGAATTTAATCATAAAAATATATATTTGTTTAATGACTATTATACAAAGACTTAGATATTTATAGATAGAATTGAAGCAAATAAACCTATATATATATATATATATATATATTTATTAAGACAAACTTTCTTTGGATATTTATTAACTAAAATTTTTTTAAAATAAAACTTTAGAAATAAAAAATTTATTTAAAATTCACCTATATTTCAAAGCAAGGATAAATAAGGTAGGAAATTTATGGAATTTCAATTAAGAAAATTAGGCTAGTTAGATAGATGATTTCAAATTTAACACTATTATACAAGATTTTTGGTTTTTGCAACAAGAATGTTGATTTTAACAAGTATTCTTTCGAATCTTAAGAGATTAATAAGAACTACAAAAATACTTCTTTTATCTTAATCAATAACAACAATTCTAAAAAAAATCTATATAAGAACTATTCTATTAAGATATCAACTAATACATGTATAATATTATGAAGTTTGTACAACAATAGATAGACTTTTATTATTAAGAAACTTTAATATAATTGTGCCACAAATTAATTTAAATGTTAGTAATTTATAAAAATTCTTTAAGGTTAAATTTTGGCTTATAAGTAATAAAGATCCTATCCATTATAGAAATAGTTGGCAATGATTATAGTTTAATAAAAATAATTTTAAACTTTAGTTTTAAAAAAATATAAGTTAGTTTTTTGAAGTTTAGAATTATAATTCTTATATATTAACTTATCTTGGTTTTTATGACATATGTTAATAAATTTAAAATTCTACTACATTTTTTTTAAACAAATATAAGTTATAAGAGTAGTATAATTTATTTTATTTTATCTAAAATCTTATATTCATATTTATAGTTTTTCAAAAAATTATATAGAACTAATAGTAAAAAAAATTTATATTTTTAATACACATACTCTTTGCTATAGAATAGAAGTACAAAAAATATATACTTTCTTTTTAGAAGGTGCTTTGACTATAAGTTGCAAAATAGACACTTAATTTATTTTATTTGGCACAACAAAAATAAACCTTGTAAAAAGATTTATTAAGCATAGTTGACATTTTACAATTAGAATTTTAATTACCAGTCTTTCTAGTATTATTTTACAATATTTAATACAATTATCTATTTAATAATAATTCAATATTATTATAAATAAATAAGATAGATATTTAGGAATAAAAATTAAGACTTAGAAATCTTAGATGATAGAAAGTTTAGAGGTAAAAAAAATATTATTATGTTAATTTTAGAATATTAAAAATATTTGATTGTTAAAAAGTTAAATGCAAAATTAAATTAGATATTTTAGATCTCTTAATAACCTAATGATATTTTTGTTTTTTATTTTTTTATTTAATTAGGATAAATAAAAGATATAAAAAAATTTCTATAATTTAAAGATAATATTAAAAATTATATGAAAAAAATAATAAAAATAATAAAAATTAAAATAAAATATTTAAGATAGTTGTAGGTATTCTTTCTTAAAATAAATATAGTTTTATAACTTTATTCATTAGTATAAAAAATAAAAAGGTCAATTAAAATTTTTAAAAGATAATGTTAAAAAAATCACTTTTTTTTAATAAACCTTAGATACTTGGTGGTGCCTTTAATGGAATTAAAAATTATAATATTATTAAAGCCATACAAAATAATTCTAAAGAAGTTTTGGTACTATTTAAAAAAATGACTTAGAAGCTTTATAGTATTTAAAAGAATGTATGATTTATAAGATCTTTAGCACACTATAAAAAGCACATGGTGCCAACAATATTTTACTTGGCCAAAACAAGAAATGTTTGATATAATACATGCTATCTAGAAGAAAAATACACAAATTATAAAAATATAGGGCTTGAAAAGAAACCAAAGCAAGAGGGTGGATCCAACCATTTTTTATGCTTACACAAGGCAACAAAGATTTCTTCTAATGACAAAATTAGTTTGAATTATAACTTATATATATATATATATATATATATGTGTGTGTAGGATGTTGTTAATGCCAACATAATTTTTGCTAATGCCACCACAACCCCATGAAAATTTTAGTCAAATTTTACTCAAAATTTCTTTTTTGCTTCTCCCACCACAACCATTTCTTCATGTTTCAGTATATATATATATAAGAAATATTAACAATTTTTTTGATTGGAATTAAAAAAACTAAAGAAATATGTTAAGTGGGTGGCGGGTTGTGGTGACATTAGCACTACCATACCTATATATATATATATATATATTAAAATTTCAAACCTTCTATATTTTAATTTCTATTCACCTTGATGTCATCATCCAAACACAACATCCCAATTCTTATATTATTTAGAACATCTTCAACATTTTACTTTTGTGATTCAATTTTCAATGCATTGTAACACCATGTGAGAGAATTGACACCAACTCGTGACACACCTCCAACTAAACTATCCCTTGGTCACAACTCTTGGTCACAACTGCCCTTCTCTGCATGGGCCCTCTTTACCAAGCTCTATCACCACGGTATATTCCAAGGTGAGACCCCAGAGCCTGAAGTGGGTTTGGTCTCAGTTACGTAATCCCTTCTTCCCAAGCTGAAATAAGGTTTGCAGCAAGGCTTCTGGACTGGGAGCGTTGTGCATGGGGGCTGTCGCTCAAGCTGGTTTCTGTGCACCATCTCAACAGCCAACCCCTCTTGTTCCCTCCGAGACCTCTCACAAGTCTCTAGTCCCGAATCCCCAAACCCTTCCCACCCACAGTCACGATGCTGCTCGGGGGCGATGGATCCTCCTCTCGTCACCCTGACCCACCTCAGGTCCAAAGGGTTTCGGATCCCATGCTCACTCCGCGCTTGCATGCCTAATCACCATGCTTGAAGAAAACGTGGCGGAGTTCTCTCTAGAACCCCAGGATTCTTCCTCCCAGCTCACATGAATTATGTCGAGGACGGCCTTCGCGACTTCGGCCTTGGCTTCGGAAAACAGTGTTCGGGGTTTTTCGCACGAATCTCGTGCCACTTCTCGTGTTACGGGCTTTCGCAGCCTCCTTGGCAAACTCTCTCCTGAACGCGGTAGTTGGGTTTGTCTGCAGCGCCGGAAATCGCATTCATTCTGCTTGGGGTACAAAAGAAACCTCTGTTCACCTTCTAGATGGCCAAGCACCGCCTATTGGAGGTCTCTGCGTCCCCCACGGTCAAGAAAAGCCTTCTTTCCGTTGGTCCGTCGCAGGCTAAGGCTTTCCTTTTGCCTCTTCTCGTGCACAACCTGTTGCGTAGCGGACGATTCCACTCACACCTGTTCGCGACTGCCACTTGCAGCCACGCTGGTGATCCCTTGAGCACTTCTCGTTGGTCGTTGTCTTCAATTTCCTCTGTGAATACTATTAACGCCCTCTCGTTATCGACACTGCAGTGGCTCGTATCACCTCTGCGTCTCATCATGTGGCGATGTTGTGGCACAAACAATTGCGGAATATTTGGGCCGCTTTGCACTGGGGGTGTGGGCCAGTTTGGTATCAATAGATAACAAAGTGCTGAGAAAGCTTACCATATATTTTTTCTCAAACAACGCAGAACGTTGAGATTGTATTAAAATCGATTTTTCTTGACCTTTAGCTTGCTGTCGGCTTCTAGTTTGCCCGCCCCTAACTCCAGGGTGAAGCGGACCTCACCCCATTGAAACCGCCCGATTTGTCGGTGCAGCAACCATTACTTGGGATTCTAGGTTCGCGCCAAGGTCCCGACGACTCGCACAAACCGGGCCACCACCCCCACTAGCCCTGCTGTAAGCCGGTGTCTGTCGAGCCCGTAACGGCGAGGGTCGCCGATACTAAGCTTCTGCTTTGAGCAATGCATGCAACTTTCTACCATGTGTGAATGGCTGTTCCTGTCGCATGAGGGTAAGCTTCATTCGCGAGAGGTTTGAACCCTCTGCGAGATTTCCGACTCTCCAAACCCGCGCGGCACCTGAGCTTGAAGCCAAGCTGCTGCCTCTAGTCAGGTAGACAGCCGTGGAGGGTTGAAGTCTAGACCCTTCCAAGCCTGAGGCGTCTCCAGTGGAAGCCAAATGTTTCCGCTGTTGCTCCACATCACCAGTGGTGATAAGGCACGTCGAACAGATCGTGGTGTGTAGGTCATGGACTGAACGGAACGTGGTGATGGAGGCCTGAGTGGCGGGGCTGGAAGGACAGCAAGCTCTTCCTCCAGACATCGTGACACTCCGTGAAATGCGACTGGGCTGGATGTGAGAATTCAAGGCACCAACAAAGGCTGCTACCATCATCGACGCTGGTGAAGACGCACCACATCGTTTTCGACAGACGAGAAACTTCTGTCGTCGAGGTAACGGAACATGCACAGCTCCGGTGCTGCCGAACTCCTCGCTGTTGAAAGCATCAAAGCTAGGGCCGGAAGAGAGTTCACCCCGCAAGCGACGCGACGCGACGCGACTGGAAACGAAACAGGCTTCCGCCACAGCGTCCGCTTGCGGCGGCTGTGGCGCGTTCCGGGCCAACATCACGCATCTACCCATTCTTCAGCCAGCAAGTAAGACTTTAGAATTCTTCTAGCTTTTCGGACTTTATGGAGTTTAATGCTTTTTTCCTTTTTGGTCTTACTTGAATTCCTATGTCATTGTCCTACACTCTCGTAACGTTAATGTGTGTGTGTGTTTTTTTTGTTTTTCTTGTTTTTTTTAATTTTGTAATATAACATTCAAAATACTTTAAATTTTATTCTCTATAATTGTTTCTTTGTCTTTTATTGCAAGTATGTAAAGCAGTAATTTATTATTATTATTACTAAGCACAGAATTGAGGAGACACTTTTTATATTCCATTTTTTTTTTTTTTTTTTTTAAATCTTTATTTGTAGATTGTGTCACTATGTTTCATCCAAATTCTACCAAAATCATGCTTCTTATTAATTTTTATTTCTGTACTCAAATTAAGTTTCTAAGATTATTGATTGCAAATGATTTTTTTTTTTTTTTTTAATATTTTTTTAGAGTAACTTTGACTCAACATGCTGATGTATATGAAAATCTTTAAAGTAACTTTTTTAGAGTAACTTTGACTCAACATTTTAAATCTTCTTAAATTGCTTCTGGAATGAATTTTTAAACCTTTTTTAATATATTTTTTGTTAAAATTACCAATTGCAATTTATGACTTTTGTGAAAGTCTGAATATAATCATAAATTTTAATATATATATATATATATATATATATATTATGATGGATTACCCTTTAATTTATGCATGTCAATGCTACATATGCTTCTGAGTATTTTAAAATTCTTTTCATATATCTTCTAACTTTTAAAGAATTAGATCCTAATTAGCTTGTTTAAGATTGAAGAAAAATACTATTTACATTTAAGGTTGTATGAAGGCAATACCACTTTGTAGTCTAATTACTTGTATACCATTTTCATCTCAATTGTATCAAAGTGGCAATGCCACATTTAAAAGACCTATCTTAATATACACTTTATTTTCTAAATCACCTATAGAATGCTCACAAAGTGTTTCTTATGAAATTTTTAAGATGTCTTTAAAGATACTTAAAAACACCCATAATGCTTTCCAAGTTGAGTCATTATAAATTTCTTTAGGTTGTACTATGATATCCTTTAAAATAATGAAGAAAGTTCATATGACCAAGTCTCTATGCTAAACCAATGAATCCCTCAATTTAACATTCTTAGACTTCACAAAGACATTAACAATTTGTTTGAAATAATTCTAAAAATTTTAGATTCCTTTCAAGATTCATTTTAAATAACATTTGTAAAATTCTATAGTAGATTATAATTATTCTATCAAGTGGATCTAATAAATTTCTAATAATCTCTTAATGATATTAAAATACTACCCAACATTCTATGAATCTTAAAGAAAAAAATATCTTTATTTTATAGTATCTTTGTAGAGTTTGGAAATCCTTCCCACTCTCTCTTTTCTCTTTCTTCTTCTCCAAAATATTAAATAAAATTATAAATGTCCAATTTTTTTTAAAAAAATTAACTTTAATTTTTAATATAGATGGCCATAGCTACTATATACGTGGTTTCTAATTTATTTTTTGGCCATAATTTCTTACATATAAATTTATTTATTTAGTCATGATATTTCTTTGTAGGATATTAAAAAAATATCTTTGATTTAATATTGTGATAATTTTAATTTAAATAATTTAAATTATAAAACTATGCACCACATAAAAAAATATCACTATAAATTTTTTTAATATTTTTTAATATAGTTATAAATTATAATTCATAGAAAAAATAATATTTTAAAATTAAATATATTTAAGACAGTTAAAACATCAAATTATTTTGAAAACTAATCACATAAACAACTCAAAATTTGTAAGGAAATAATTCAATATTGAGATACATAAAAATAATAATTTTATCCTCTTATATATATATATATATATATATATATATATATTAACATATATTTTTTCAAACCTTATGGTTCTATCAATTATTGATCTAACTCTAACAATATTGAAACCATAAAAAAAAATTACTATGAATTTTTGTAAAATTATAAGTAAAATTTTTAAGGAAAGTTTTTAGAAAACTATATCCTGATATTGTTTTGCCATGGTAGCCCATGCTGAGCAGTGCCCCACATTGAGTAACACAACAACCAAAGCTGTTCCTCAACCAATAGGGGCACACCCGCACACCCCCTAGATTCCCATTAGCAATTTTAAGCTTTGTTTTACTCTCTTTTTAAAATAAATTTTATCTTTCTCTTTCTGTAATCCTTAGGTGTTAATTTTTTGCCAATATTTAGCCTTAGATAGAATTTACCATCCACTTAAGGCTGCATTTCTTAAGAACTTGGGGCCATCCCACTGCATAGGATGCTTTTCTAGACTACAATTGGGGACACAAAGCATCCCAAATTTCAAGTTGGGCTCTTTCTGGTTTGTTTCCAATTATTAGGTGAATTGTGATTAGTTTTATTTTATTTTATTTATGCTTAGTGATATACTTAAACTCAATGGATATACTTAAACCTCAATGCAAACCTCTTCTTCTTCCAAAGAAGAGGTTTTGGGTCTTGATACAAAACAATCAAATTAATATAATTTCCAAAGCCAAACTTTGAAGCTAAGAGTCCAAGAAAGATCACCCACCTACAAAAATCCAAGTAGAAATAGAGGAGTGCAAAACCCTTCAATCCACCAACCCAAAAAAATAGGCAACCACTAGGGTAATACATAAGTTACAATAAGTTTACCAATAAGTTGTAAACAATTCATAAGGTTTGTTTTGTTTGTTTTGTTTTGTTTTTGTTTGTTTTTGTTTGTTTGTTTGTTTTTTTTTTTTTTTTGTAGTTTTGTGTGCAATGATCTTTCTGCAAGTTCACCTACAGAAACTTTGTTACAACTTCTTTTTTCCTTTAAATAATAAGTTATAATAAACTTCTCCAGTTGTCACTGAAATTTAATAATAAAAAAATAAAAAAATAAAAAAACTCAAGAAAACAAATCTTATAGTTCTAATTTGTTTCATGTGAACATAGTGCTAAAGCCCCAAACATTCTATTTTGAGTGCTACAAGGACAAACAAGAATATCACAATGATCTGGAAAGACAAAAAATAATTTAAAAAAATTATATTCATAGAATATACATTTTTAATAGCTGATATTTATGAATGTTGAATTTTTGGGGAAAATATACCTTACATCATAGTTATTAGTTTCAAAAGAAAACCTAATCGCAAGGAAATGATCACAAAATTGAAAAGCTATCAATCTCAATGAATGTACAAAAATAAATTCCAACCATAAATGCATATGTCCTGGAATAGCAACTTACACTTGCTATCATCATTAGTATTAAGAAACATAAACAATTAGGCAGAAAATTTATCCCTATCATCATAGTACATGGACAAGTTCTCACTCTTGATCCATCTTTCTCTTGCTCAAAAGTCACATTCCTGTTTCCAAACTTACATGAAGAATATCTTAGTTTAATACCAACCATCACCAACATCAAACTCAAAGAATAAATTGAAAATCAGGTTGCAAATTCAAAGTGAAGGGTGGACTTTCTCCAGGGTAGATCTTCACCATTTCCTATATCTGCTAGGAACCAAATTTTCCTTTCACAGAGGGAGCTGCGAGTGGCGATGAGCCACCACAATAAAGCTTCATAAAATTTTGGAAGCACAGACAAGGATGTTGGTGGGAGATTGAGAACCGTTATCAGGGGGCAGACACAAGGCTTGTCTCCCATGGCTCCATTCAAAGAAGAGGCTGCTGCAACAGCTAGTGAGCGATTTCAAGGGGTTTGGGTTTGGAGGAGTCACGCCGCTGGTGCCACACTGAAAGCATGGAGGAAGCGCCAGGAGGTCATGGGACCCTCCCTTGGGGACAGGGATTCCAGCGTGGGTGACGTCGCCGGCAAGTCGCGAACCCTAGAATTGGAGGACTGGCGGGGCGGGGCTGGGCTGGGATTCGCTGGATCTGTCGCCGTCGCGACTCGAACTGGCCCTGCGCTGCGAGTCGAACTGGGATGTGCCCGCCTGTTTCGTGGACGGGCGTCGCGACGGGACCCCCAACAGCGCCGGTTCGCACCCGCGCTGGGGAGGGCGTTGCTCGCAGTGGGGAGACGCAACGCGAGCGGGCGCGAGCAGGCACCCGCGCTCGCTCGCCCGCCGCGCCCCGCCCCACCCCGCCACGCTCGCAGGCTGCGCCAGCTTCACCGCATTACACGAATCCCGCGGGGCGACTACCCGCGCTCCGCTCCCCCAGCGTCACTCGTATGACCCGCCGCGCCAAGCTACCTTGCGGTGACTCTTCGTCGCTCTGGCTCCCGCTCTGTCCCGCCGCTCAACCCTTGCCTGGTCGCGCCAGCGCCTGCGCTTCTCGACGCTCGCCACCAGTCGCTCGTCACTCGCACTAGTCGCGCGTCGGTCGCAACCGGCGGAGCGTTGGTGCTTCGCTTTCGAGTCTCGTGTTTGAGGAGCTTTTGCTCGTGAGGGGGACAGGGTGTAGGTGAGTTTTAAGGTGTGTCACCCTGTGTCCCGCGTTGTATTGGTCCTATTTCCTTTTTTGGTTGTTAGTTTGAGTAGTTGGAGATGTTGTGTTTGTGTAATTTTTTTGAAGAGTTTGGAGTCTTGTATGAGTTTGGGTGGTCACCCGGTTGCAAAGTGAATACCCCTGTTGTTTAATGCATGTGTTTGTTTATGATCGTCAACTGCGAGTTTTTTTCTTTACACATATGGCTTAAAAATGGATGAAGTGATGGAGTCATTTCACTATGTTTTAAGTGTTTTAAGTGTCGGGTCATCTTTATATCGATTGCGTAGTATCGCAAGCTTATCTGAGAAAGTGTTGTCAACCTTGTAGCCTTTACTGGACTTTGGCCTGTGGTATTTTTATGTTTTACGAATAGTTCGTTTCGACAAAGTCCCTTAGCTTCTGCTACAGTATGTGCTTGTTGGCAGAGCTTGTTTGAATGACTTTGGCTGGTTCATCTTTCTGCTACCAGAATTCTTTTAAAGTTTGCAGGTGATGTCGGTCTGAAATTTCCATGCTGTTCGTGAGTTAGTGCAAGAGCAGACGATGTGTGTTCCACAGTTCGTGGTTAGTGTATGTCTGGAGATTCTTTTTTATCCATATGCTATGTGTAGTTTCCACATCCTTTCAAAGTTTCTGGAGTGTGTTCAGTTATCTTACTGCGAATTAGGAGGCTTGTCTGTAATTCGGAAACATGGGTAAGTCTTAACTCAAGACTCTTATCTACCTTGTGCGTTGGTTGCAAACTGCAGCGATGGACAAAAATCCGGCACCGCCAAAGCCAAAACCTCCTGTCAAGGACTCAGACGAAGAGTCGGAGACTAGCGACGAGGAGACTGAGGATGAGGAACAGGCTGAAGGAGGGTCTGAGTACGAATCTGAGAGTGACGAGAGCACCGACACTACAAAGAAGAAGCTTACCAGTTTACTTCCCACGAAGCAGCAGGTATATTTGAGATGTATTTGTAATAGTTCGTGTTGCACAGTAGAAACAAGTTGTCAAGTGTGGTCTCTAATTTATGTGTGTGTATATATATGCTTTTCTTCGCTCTTGAATTATTTATTTATTTATGATTAACATTATTTTGCTTGCGCGCGCGTGTATATATATATAGATATCTTTTAAAACTTATTACAATATTATTATTGACAAAACAATTTGTCTCCTTCGATTTGAAAATCGTTCAGCAGTTGGCTACCAAAGCTGCTGCCCCTGGCAGTCCTGCTAAGAGGGCTCGAGAAGCTAATGGGAAAAAGGGCAAAGAGGATGAGCCACAAAGTAAGAAAAAGAAGCCTGAAGTAGCAACCCCTGCAGCTAAATCAGCACCAAAGGTAGTTTCTCATGTTTCTGGTCTCGTGTTTTTATGCTTATTTGACGCCGCTATTTTCTCACCAGTGTTTGTGTGGAACTAATTCGGAATGATAACTGAATTCAATTTTGCGAAGTCAACGGGATGTTCTAAAATCTTCACATAATTTGCCTTTCATATTGTTCTAAACTGTTTCCCTGTCATTGACTTACATAGCCCAAAATAAGTAGAATATCCGAGTCAACATATTTGTGGGGGTCTATGGCCTCTGCGTTTACCTTATATTACCTGTGGCAGATCTCCGTTATTTCATTGATGCAATACACTAAAGCTCTCATCGAAATCTATCGTAGATCAATGGTGATTAATCTGTACTCAGCTCCTTTTTACAGACTACAGCCTACTCATATCTGGATTGGCAAACCTTGATTCATGGAACCGTCGCTTTGGGTAATCCGGATGGCAAGATGAACCTCCAGATTTGAGTTGAGGTCTGTCTGAGAAGTGAGTCACTAAGTTTAAGTAGCTTTTGATGTGGTAATTTTCCTGTAAGGATCTACGTTCGGTCAAGTGGAGATTAACCATTCTATATGTAAGAGTTGGGTCGGGGATAGATGGCCTTTACATATTCATTTTTGGGTCGCATGTACCGCTACTTCATTTAAACGAGGTAGGTATGTCAAGTACCTATTATAGTCGACGAAACATGTTTCGAGCACTTACACTTCAAGGTCTATTTTGTGTTACTAGCGATGCTTTCCACTTTCGGATGTCTTTGGAGTATTTCCAGAGTTGGAATGTTTTTGTTTGAAGCTTAGATACTAAGTGTTCACTCAATTTAAAAGTGCTCGGTTCGTTTACTAATACGAGAATTTAACTGGTCTATTTGGGAGTTTCTAATAATTACTTTTACTTTTACTGGTACCTTTTTGACGAAGTTTAAACGGTTGAATACATCTATACTGCAAATGGACAGTTTTATAGTGGTTTTTTTCACGATGCTCGTAATTATTGATCTACGACTGACTTCAGTGAAACAATTGCAAGTTTCCTCTTCAGTCAATGAGCTTTTTTCTCACATGTGGGTGCAAATTTATCTCCAGCCAGTGGTTTCTCAGTCAGATAAGAAGAAAGAAAACGCATCTAAAACAGAGAAAGCCAAGCCTACACCGAGAGAAAAAGCATCTAAAGACGCTGCGGATAAAGATGACAAAAAGTCTTCAAAGAGGAAAACCCCGAGTTCTGCTGCTAAGTCGGATGGTGCAAAATCTACGTCGAGTAAGTCCGAGGTAAGTATTTCGTAACTTCTTTTGTTTATCAAGCGTACTCTTCTGATATCAGGATTCCGTTGTGATCTTCGGTTTGTTGCACTTAAATTTAGATAATTTTCTGTGCGTATCTCTAACACTCCAACTTATTCGTTGGCTACGCCGGCGGTTTTGCAATTCCTTGATTGTTGATATATCTTAAGATGTAGTTAGCCTTCAAGTTGCAACTAGTTTTTGGTTCTTCGGTTCCATGTTTTGTTCCAAATGATAAAGAAAATACCTTTTGTTTCCAGGGGGAAACACCACAGAAGGCGAGTAGGCCTTCTCGACCATGGTCACCTGAGGAGGAAATTATTCTCTCAAAGGAACTTCAACTAGATCGTTATAATGACGTCTATGGAGTAGCTCTTCCCGCTTCTCGGTCAGATCAGTACTGGGAGAAGTTAATGAACAGGCTTCCGTTTATGGATAGGTATGATCCAGAACAAAGAACTGAAAGGCTCTGTGAGAAGGTGAGGCGGATGAGATTGCGTTATGAAGCTCTCTTGCACCGCATCCAGGCGGGCGAAACAAACGTCTGGAAGAGTGATCATGAAGGGATTCTGTGGCGAATGTGGCATACCATTTGGGGACCTAACAAGGTTAAGCATATGTTCACTTTTGAAATTAAACTATGTCATTTTTTTAATGAGCTTCTAGTTCAATCATTTCTGCCATTACTAGTCATCTCATCCTTCAGGATCTAGTCAATCTATATTACTAGTCATGTAAATATTCATTTCTACTAATCACCTACTTACCGTACTCACACGCCTTTATCTTCCTCTCTTATTTGATATCTGCCCAGGCGACACAGGCGATGTTAAGTGGCGAGGAGGAAGGGGAAGAAGACGAAGAAGAAGAAGAGGAGGATGATGAAGAAGAAGAGGAAGACGAAGAGGATGAGGAGGTTGAGCCAACGCAGGCGAAAGGACGTCAATCTACCGTAGCCAACACTACTGCTCAAAAGAGAGCGGCAAGCAAGAAGAAACCAGAAACTACCTCCGACGAACAGGTTCCAGCGAAAGGAACTTCACTGGCAGTAGTAGCAGCGCCAGTCACACAGGCCGTTCCAGCAGCACGTGCAACAGAAGCAAGTGCAGTGACAGGAAATCAACCCTCAGCCCCAAAATCTGTTGCAGCCAAGGGTCCTACTCCAACTCCAATGGAAGTGGACGTGAACTCCCATGGAAAGGATGCTTCACAACGAGTTGCAGCGTACAATGGTCATGTGGTAGCTTCTGCTTTAGTTGAACAAGCAGCCAAGATAGCCCTCAGTGATGAGATACGGGCAGAGAACCTTGCATTCCTTCGTGATTTGAGGGGCACCTGCGTGAAGATGGTCGAGGAAGCCAGGACGCAAAGCTTACTCATATCTGAAAGAATGCTTGAAGAAACTCGTGCCAAGGCCACTCAAATAGTTGAGGAAGCTAGGGAGAAGAGTTCCCAGATCATGGAGGAATTACGCTTGGTTGCTGAGAGACTAGGGGCTATTGCTGGTCAAGGCGGACGGATGAATGGTCCAGGCATAGGAAGCTGGACCGACTTTCCTGAAACATCATTTCCAGGTATGATGTTGTTTTACTAGAGGTCTTTTGTCAATATTGTTTGTTCGATTCTCCTGGATCCGCGAAGTTATGTTTTGGAATTGCTTTCTTTATACGATATTGCCGCGTGATCTTTACTTCTGCTACCTTATTAAACGAATTAGTCACTGTCAGATAAGTACACCTTTTTGATGGAATACCGTGTTGTGTCAACAGGCCGGACTCTTGGGTTGCCTATTGGAGATCAGACTCAACTGGAGGACAAGTGGCGTGAACAAAGTGAAGCTGAGCAAGGCTTGCTACTTCAGAGATTACAGCTTGTACAAGAACAGGCACGAGTTCAGCAAGAAGGTATTCGGCTCAAGATTAACCTTCAAAAGCAACAAGCCAAAGACAAGTGATGTTTCGTCTGTTTTAAATCCATATTTACAGCTTAGTGCCTTGGATCTGTGAAGAGGGCCTTATCATATTTGGATCTGAGTTTTGTAGCAGCTCTTGCCAGCTCATATGTGTGATACTGTGAGCAAGAAGCAGCAGGCTTATAGGTATTCGTAATGCCTGTATTTTAGCTCTAAATATGGGGCTTGTTGGTGTCTTTAGTTCCTTTCCACTAATGGCGGATTTGATCGTTCAAGCCAAAACTCTGGATGTTTTGACCACCGATGTGTCTAGGTACCTTCTAATTTTATTTGCTTTTGTTATTATTGACTTTCATCTTAAAGATTACTTCATGTGCTGCGAACTATCTAACACTTCATTCACTTTCTTAGTTGCACAAGCAACTCACAGGAGTATTCATCGTAGATCGGCTTGCTCTTATGCTATTAGACTTTCCTACTCCAACCACTAATCTTGAATCGACACTTAGCTTTTTTCAGAGGGTTTCTTTTGTTAAAATCCAGACGGTCTTAAGATGTCTCTCAATCTAGTTGTAGATAGTTCTCGTTGAGTTTTTGGTTAATTATCTTTATTGCGCAAAACTTAAGAAGTCAATAATATTTAATCTTTAATTTTAATTGAGGTAATATTTAGAATCTAAAAAAGAAAAGAAAGAAAAAAATTTAAGCTATTTATCCTTGCACACATGATTATCCAAACCCTCTTAGTCTAAGTTGTCAATCTTATTTATCTTATAACCTAGTGTCAAAACATTTATAAAGAAAGAAAATTATAATAACAATTATTAATTACTACTATAAATCATGTGGTTTAGACCAAATTCAAGATCTATTTAATTTTAATTTTATATGAAATTTATATTTAAAAAAATAGTTTTTAATTTTTAATTTAAAATTGATATTATTTTAAAAATTATAATTAATTTTTACAAATTTCAAATATTTAAAAAAAAATTAGTCATGTAAATATATATATATATATATATATATATACATGAATAAAAACTAGTGGAAACTTATGTTGTTGAGTACAAAAAATATCAAAATTTGGTTTCTAAGCAATAAATCAAGAATTCCTTAAAGAACTTCAATCTTATATATATATATATATATATATCAACATACAATTATCCATAGGGATTCTAATATCTATTCTTATATTTTTTAATATTTTTTTTTTAAGAATATATTAGTTGTCATTGCAAATGCCACCTTTATTATAAATTTTCTTTGTTGAAATTTAAACAATTTGTTTTGTTGATGATGGACATTATGTAATTCTTTAAAGAAATACGTATTATTCCTTGTGGTGTCTTGTTGAAAGTCTTACCTCTACAACATGATCTATCAATTACATAATCCTTTATATAAAGCAATATTCTACAATAATTTAATCAAATAGCCAATTTTCAACTCCAACTTAAATGATAGTAATCCATGTAGACTTAAATTACTATAATGCTTAGTTGAATAACAATTGTTCTTGTTAACACTATCTTCTATTATTACTATATTTTCTCTTAGACAAACATATAAGAATTTCAATAAATATCTGTAAAATATGCATGTTATTATCAACGTCTTCATCTAGTTCTAAGTAAAAAGCTTAAATAAAATCCTTTAATATTGGATCCATTTTTATATGTTTTAAAAAGGCTACTATATTCTTTAATAGATCAACGATTGTTAATTTATTTCTAACTTCTAAATAAGAAACATACTTATATATATCAAATCTAAATATTTTATCATAAAAAAATTTCAAAATAAAAAAAAGTATGCCACATATCTTCAAAAGCTCTTTCGTAAAAAACTATTTTTTTATTTTTTATAATTCACCTTCTAAATGCATCATATTTGTGAACTTATACACTTTGATATGAGTCCAAGTCTTTGATAGTTAAAAACAAGCATTAACAGTCTCTTTTCTAAAGACACAACAATATGAAGAATTTGTCAAAAATCTCTATTAAAGACTATAATAATTCTACCAAATATATTTTCTATGCTACATATGTCTTATAAGATTTTATCAATTGCCTCAATTGAATACTAATGTTGCATTAACATGTCAATATAAATATTAAGAACCATCTTTTTTAAGACATTTATATATGGTGCATTCTTTGTAATAGTACAAAATAAATCATTATGAAAATAGAGAAAAATTATAAATATGAAAGTTATAATCTATCCACCACTTAAAAATTATATTGCAATTTCAAGAGAAGCAATATTTAAAACAACAGACATTCAAAATGTCTCACCATGCTTTAGATTAGAAGATATGTAGGCATAAAAAGCTTCTACAAGAAATCAAATTGTAACTATATTTGTAAGTGTATACAACCAAGTACCCTAAAAACTCCAAGACTAGATGCATAACCAAGCATATCAATGGTCAGTAACCATGATTATTACAAAATAAGACAACTCCTTTTTGGACATGCTATGCTAGCTTCACACATTAGAGGGGAGGAGATGATATCTTACTAATATATTTTTTTTTTCCACCAAATCAAATATATCCAAAGAAACAATAATTTATTATATCATAACACAACTATTGGATGAAAGGGTGGAAAAATATCAAAATATATAGAATGGCATTAATTAATATTTTAATAGAGATTAATTTTTCTATTTTTTTTAATAAGAAAACATATTATAACTTTTCAAAAGCAAGGACTTTTACATATGTAGTCCTTGATCTTTTAAGAAAGATAGCAAGATAAAAGAGCTAACCAATGTTTAGATTTAATATAAAGAGTTTTATATTAAAAAAAAAATGTTTTATTTGAAACAATTAACTCTTGGATGGTTCATGCTAAAGATATACAAGCATGTATGGAGGAAGAGAAATATCCAAAGAACCAATGTTTAGATTTAATATGAAGAGTTTTATATTTTAAAAAAATGTTTTATTTGAAACAATTAACCATCCAAGATATACAAGCATGTATGGTGGAAGAGAAATATCCAAAGAGTGGACCTCTATATATGGTAGAAGGAAAAGGTCCAAAAAAAATTTTCATTTCAAAATATTATAAAGCAATGATTTTCACTATTGAAAAGGCTTCTTTGTCTTTATACTTTATACCTGATTACATCAATCCGAATTCATATTCTCTCCTACTGGAAGTTGAAGAAAGGCGGCACTGAGAATAGAGCTACTGAATGTTAACGGATAAACAAACATTGAAGGCTAACTACATTGAAAGAAAAACGATATGTACGAAGGATCACCTGTTAGACACACGGATCAGTAACTTTTCTATCTGGAAGCAAGTCAAATAAAATTGATTAGTTTCCATGCCACCTATTTTACACGAGGACTAAGCGAATAGTCATCCCAAGGATGACGGCTTCTGATTATATTTAAATGCTACTATGGACAAATTTTCGTTCAAAGCAGTGAAGCCTTCAAGCACTTTTTCCAGTTTGTGGTTAACACGCTCTAGAAGGTAAAGTTGGGGTTGGCGACCTTCATCTAAATTGTTTACTCTTCTCTCCACACGCTCCATGTGTTGCATCAAAAGATCCATCATCTGCTCTGTGCGGAACTTCATGGCCTCCTCTCTCTTTTCTGAAGCCTGTAGCGCCCGAACCCCATACAAGTTAAACATAAAACTGTAAGGCATCTCGAAGCATGGCGTTGACAATGTAGTTTTGATTTTCCTTACTTCGGCTAATCAATTAAATAGTAGTACCACTTAGCTACAAAGTAGCTGCAATACGCTGATGTAACAGAGGAAGATCCTAGCACTGTTTTCTAAGAACAATTCAGACCTCCACAGAACTTAGAAAAATTCATCATATCACCAGATGTGTGCATTTATTTCTGTTGACAAGATATTAGTTTATCATATGTGCCGATACCGGCTACTGTTTTCGTAACCTTACATATAATCCAAGCCACGTGCATCAAAGAAAGAAACCGAGGTCCGCCTTTACTGCAATTCTCACCTGGAGCTGTGCTTGCATAAGCCGCTGCAAATTCTTCAATGCACTGCCGCAATCTTCAATTTTGTGCTTCGTCGGTTGGCCATCCTTTCCAACTTTCCACGAAACATTGTACCTTGACGTCTTAGGGTCACGGAAGGAATTTTTCCTATCTTTGACAACAGTAGCCTTCGTTGAATTTAAATTTGTCAATACATCTTCTTTCTTCCCAGAAACTTCGAACCAAACATCGTAAAACTTTGGCTTAAGGAGTTCTCTTCCCTCGATGCTAGGATTCCAGCATGGATCAGATTGTGCAGCTTTGGCGGACATATTTCTATCAAACAAACAATTAAACGGTAGCATACATTAGTGATTGTGCTAGACAAAAACTTGCGGTGAGGGTGAACCTCTCACGACTCCAGTACCGAGAAAAAACATGGCAAGGTGAACATCCAGCCCGCAGATAATTAAGAGAGTACACACTGCTAGATTTTAATACCTATAATCTGCACACTCACGCTTTACGCTCCAGTATTTGCTCTGGCATTGCTTTTTAGAAAAATGCTTGCCAAACTTATCCTGCATGGCTTTTAATATAGGCGTCCATTTCTTCTGATATTTGACATGACCATTGCTTTCTTCCAATAATCGTTGGTGTATAGCATCATAGGTTTCGAAAAGGAACTTTACAGATTCATCTGTCCACGTGGAATTTCCATCAGCATCCTGACCAGTGCGTTTCCTTTTCTTGTTCCAGCCCTCCTTCTCGTCCTTGTCCGAGTCATCGCTGCTGGACCCAGAGTCTGAGGACGATTCCAGAAACTCATCGTTCTGATTCTCCAACAGTCGGGCATCAGAAACTGCATCACGTTCCCGCTTGCTGTGTTTGTGTTTTTCCCTTCTTATCTAAACACGGTAAGTGCCAAAGGATTACGATGCAGATTAACATAACAACCACTAAGTGCAGAAGATTTTGATCTTCCTCATTGAAATTCCTGCTCTTAAATTATTCTCCGACTCATGATAAGAAGGTAATTATTCTGGATTCAATTTACGCCACCAGACACCGGCGTTTCGAGCGCCGATGTCTATTGCTAACCATGATTTCTGGTAGATATTTGTCACCTTGGCATCAGTCCTCGGTGTGTGTGACGGTTCTCCATTATCCCTAAATCCGTCACTTTTATCTTCCCCCTTCTCATTATCTGCATTCATAAGGAGACGAAGCTATGATTTGAATCCGAGACAATGTGATACAGATAAAACTGGGTTCTGAAAGACAGTATTAGAGGGGAGAATGTTGATTCTCTTCTCAATTGATGGAAAGAGGAGACGACTTTATGCAGATACTTCATCACTACAAGACCTACAAAGAGAGAAATGTTGTACGCACAAACCACCCGAAAAATAATACGTCTCTTGACTACTCAAATTTTCACTAGATTTAGATAATGAACACAGTATATCCAGCAAATGATGATTTTCATATATGAAATATAACCTCTAATCCGCATACCCCTAAAAGTTTTCCGTGCCTTCTCCTCAGGATTCCCTCCTTCACGCAGTTTCTCTTTCCTTTCCAGTTGACGATCCTCCTCACCCTTACTCGAATCACCACTGTCACTCGGACCCCCACCAAGAGACCTTTCACCGTTCCGAATAGCATCTCCATCCCGCCCTACCCAATTCTCTTCTGCCGGCATGAGATGACCTAACAAACTCAACGGCGCAAGCACCTGGCTAGGACTGAATCCGAGCCCTGGCAAAAGGGAATGCGACTGCACTAAACTCTGTTGGCTACTAATCATATGCTGCCATCCAACAAAACCCGCCCCAACATTCTGCAGAGGCTGCTGCCCCTGCTGCAGGGAACTCATTTGCTGCTGATGCTGTTGCTGCATCCCAACAGACCGCGGCTGTGAACCAAACAACTGCATCCCCAAGAACAAAGACGAATTATTTCCAATGTAACTACCACCCCCTGAAAACGACGCCATGATCTGCGCACCCGTCGTTCGAGGTGCATTGTTCACAGACTCCACATCAAAACTCTCCTACTCGTCAACAATTCCTCCACCGCCACCCCTGTAATCCACCGCTCGACGACTGCCGATCATTCTTCGTTTGCAACGCCCCGTTTTAAAACAACCAACCAATACAAGGATCCAGAACGGAGCTCCTCAAACTGCCGCAGCTTCCGCACCCATGCCCAGCGGTCCGACAGATCTCCGCCAAAGCACTAGAGTCATGCAAGGTTGCGACTGAGCGGGACTGGGATCTCCAATGCGGTCCTGCAGGCATGCAGACCTGAATGGCGACGGAACGGACCTTCATGCGAGACACTGATCCCAAGCAAAAGCGAAAGTAACGCAGAGAGCGAGCGTGCTGGGCAGTGCGAGAGAGGGGAGGTCCCACCGGGGCAGTGGGGAAGGCAGCCATGGATGCCACTCCACGATGGCTGCGAAAGGCCTTCGCGACACGCTTCCCGACCCCCGCTGCATCGTCACCAGCCTCGCAACCCGCGCGCTGCCTCCCCGCGCGCCCCCCCGCCCGTCCGCGCCCCCATGCTCACGCCCTCGCATCCCCCTTTCTTTTTCTCTCTCTTATCATTTTCTTTCCGCGTCCTCGTTACTTTTTCTTTTCATTCATTTCTTTTTTCTTGTTCTCTCTCTTCTTCTGCTTGTTCTTCTATTTCTTCCTCATCTTTTTTGTTTGCTTGTATCTTTTTCTTTTTTTTTCCCGAATTGGGGATCTTGATTAGATGTGCATTATCACCAAAAGGTAGATATACATGAATTATTTCAATATGTTATATCACATTATGTTTATCTCCCTCTTCTTGTGTTATTCTACATACGTGTGTAATTTTCTAAAATAAGGATGTTATAATAAAATTATTAGTTTTCAGCAATATCTGGAGTTTTTTTCTTTTTTTCTTTTTCTTCCTTTTTCTTTTCAAAATATTCCACGATTAGTAATCAAGGCTGTAAACCATTCATTTATAAACAATAGGGTTTTGAAGGATTAATACCTGTAATTATTACATGGTTATAACACTTAAAATTCTCTGATACAAGGCCTTGTGCCATTTATGATGAATGGTTGTAGTAGTGGAAAATAAAAAATAAAAAATATAGAAAATGGTTCATACATTACATTCAATCAATCTCCTATAATCTACATTCACTGCATTTAAAAATGATCAAAGTCCTATTTACCTCAATACAATAAAGTCATGTGAAAAATCTCACAACATTGTGTTTAATCTAGGTATTGTTGGCATGTAAAAATTGTATTAGTAAAGTTTTTTTGATACATTCTTTAAGATCTTAGTACTCTAAAATTCTTAGAATGAGTAAATGAAATCAAAATGAATCAAACTATTGTGTAGAAGATTCTTCTAAGAAACTTTCTTGTATTGTGCAACAATAATCTAACGTCAAAACAATTTTATTAGTTAAATCAAATATTACATCAAATTTTTGGCCAACCATTCTGTTCAAAGAATTTTAATGAATTAAAATCATTTAGTAACTGAAAATAATATATACATTTTAGTGCATATGTATACAAGTTTATTAATACAAGAATTTCATAGTAAAATCATCTTACAAATTGTGACATTTAAAATTTGAAGAAAAAGAAAAAACTTCAGCCTCTTACATAGCCATTTGTATACACATGCATTTTAAATGGTTTAAGCATGACATTTGTGTTCAAATTTTATTTTAAAAGGAATATAATAATAATTATAAATATACAAAAAACAAACAAACAAGGGGAAAATGGGAAAAGATATTAAAAATTAATTTAAAGAGCAACTCAAAGAGAAAATATTCTACAGAGAATTGATTAAGCATAATAATATATATATATATATATATATATATATATATATATATTTTTTTTTTTTCTTTATCTTGATGATTTTTTTAATTTTTTAAAAAAATTATGTAAAAATTTCATCATGAACTTTAAGAATAACCTAACACATAATATAATATATACTATAAAATTTTATGCTTCAATTATTTAGTGGACTTTTGTATATTATTAATTGTAACATATGTTGTACAAATCATCAAATCTAGTTTATTATTTAGAATATATATATATATATATATATTAGAAAAATCATAGGAAATTTCTTTATCTTTCATAAATTTTTTAAATTTTTTTTTCATCTTTTTCTTGCAATATAAATGATTAAATAAATAAATAATTCTTAGGTTTTTAAAATGTTATTTTGTTTAATATGTACTTGATTCTAAATTCTAAGATTATAATAAATTATGCTCTAAATAATTTTATGGTACATTACAAATTTTATTTTTAAAAAGATTACAAAATTAAATGTACTATATTTTTTTCCTTATTTATTTTCTTTGGTATAGGTTAAAATTTCCGTTTGCATCATTAAAAAACATACAATATATTATGTCCATAGTACAAAAATTTAGAAAATCAAATGGAATTTTTTAAACATATATTCTACCAGAAAAATACAAGTGTTTTTTAAGAAAATTGTATAGAATTTTCAACCAGACAAAAGAATTATTTTTAAATATTTTTTGGGAAAAATCTTACTATAAAAGATCATAATAATTATATGCATTAATTTTTAATTCAAATATATGTCTATTTAAGAGATTTGTGTTGTTTAAGTAAAAAATACAAAAAAGTTGTAGAAGGTTACAAATCACCATGAATTCGCAACAATTATAAATCACAAAGCGACATAAGATTTCTAAAAAGTACCAATGCTTTAAAAAATAAAATAGAATAAAATAAAAAAAATACTTCTTTATAATTTATCACAATAAAACAAATAAAGACTGTGAGCATGTTTATTCAACAAGTAAATGACAATAAATAACAACTTATATTATGTGAAGAGAAAACAAGAAAGTTATTGGTTTAGAAAATCTTATAAGATTCTAAGACACACACATATCTTGTTAGTATTCCACATTAGTTTTTTATTTTCTAAAATATTTTTTTTGTTTACAATCATGACAAGTTTACTCAAGGTCAAAAGCAACATTTTTACTCACATCTAAGGTTACATAGCAACAATATCTTGGAATATAATTAATTCTCCTTGTTAACTTTTGCACCTTTACTTTTTCTAGAGTGGCAATACCATGATTATGCAATTATTTTTAAAACTTGTATTTTTCTTTGGCATGCCTTAAATTACTTCTTTTACTCTTGTAAGATGTTTTTTTGAGACACCTCAAACAATTTTATAAAGCTTTTTGAAACACTCTTAAGTATCTCTAAACAGTTACTTAAAACTTGCCACAAAACCCTTTTGGAGTTGTGGTGCAAATCTTTACCATGATATAGTATAATTTTTATTTAATACTTATTTTTGGAACAATGCAATAGAATATCTTTGCAAAACATATCTTCACAAAATCCTATTATGAGATTATTGAAAGAATCCAATGAAAGTTCCAAAAGAACATACAACATAAGTTTGTATTTATATA
The DNA here is from genome assembly GCA_036785485.1 of Physcomitrellopsis africana. Taxonomy (NCBI): domain Eukaryota; kingdom Viridiplantae; phylum Streptophyta; class Bryopsida; order Funariales; family Funariaceae; genus Physcomitrellopsis; species Physcomitrellopsis africana. The sequence continues at coordinate 397,220 of JAWRVF010000010.1, forward strand.
TTTATTATTATTAAAAACTCTCCTAGCCTAATTTTGATGTCTTTAATAGATAGTGGTTAATTACTTACAAAAATATTTACAAAAAATTATAAAAAACGTTAATAAAGTCATTAAGATTATAAAATTTTGCCAATTTTGGGAACAAGTGTTTTTAAATTTTATTTTTTTAATTGTATTTTTAATTTTGCCAAATACTAAGAATAATATAGAAAAAAAGAGATTATGTTTCTAAATTGATTAACACCTAAAACTTATTACAAATTAAATCATTTGTAATTAAAAACTTTTTAGGAAAGTAAGCTAAGGTCTTGGTTGCATTGTTGATCAAGATTTGCAAGCATGCCTTAACTTACGTCTCAATTTATCACATTTTTAGAATCTAAAATATTGACCCTTAAGTATAAAGTAAACTCTAAAATTGATTGTATGCAATACACAATACAAAAATAAGCAACAAATAATGCAACAATTTTATCAATAAAGTTGTTGCATTAATAATAAACTCAACTCATTTGTAACTGAACACAACAATTTCCTAGACACAAGTCTAAAGAATGCTAAAAGAAAGACTATGATCCGTCACAGATATGATAAACTACATCACAAAAATATGATATACCTCTGAAATTGATCCTTAGCACGGCAAATACCTCAAAAACTCAACAGTGAGACATGCAATGAAATGCCAACTCATGTAGTGTGGTACAAAAAATGACAATTTCATCCAAGAAACAAAATAAATTAATTCTCTTAAAAAATCAAGAATAGAACTAAAAATTTGTATGTTGCAGTGTGGGTGTGCCACAACAAGAATTACAAGCTTGTGCTCGTAAAATAGCTTGTGCTCGTGAAATAGATCAAGATTTCCACAAAGGCACCCCTTCCGATTTTTGCACAAACTCTCATTTAGACGCCCCAGTACACCCTGACGCCAACACATTCAGTGCATCCTTGCCACATGCTGTTCCGCCAGCCCAGTTTGCACAGCCAGTCTCAAAAACCCGCCGGGGATCCTCCAACAGCCTAATTTTAAAACCTTCCACAATCGAAGACCTCGAAAGCACAGATTGCATCATGATCTATTGATCAGGTTCCAAGTCCATGACCCAAGTTGTGACACATATGTGCACTCTCCCCACATGCTTCTGTATCTCACGTTACACCAAGCCGCCCGCATCCTCTTCTCTGCTGGAGGCTACCACCATCATCCAACGGGGGCATCCGAGCCCAACACGCCAACGCCAAATCAAAAACTATGTCGTGGCTACCAGAATCTCAGATTCTCCATCCCACTTCTCCCCCTCATTAATTCCACACTCTACCCACTCAACCTTAACTGCTTGCGCTGCTGTCCCTACCACTAAACCATTCTCCTTTCTACCGCCGCACACATGCTCAATCAACCCTCTACCAACTCACCCTAGAACCGGGTGAACTTCGTCGCGAATCCACCTGCTTTCTTCCCATAAGGATTGCTTGCATTGAACCCGTGCTTACCACTACTCCGCCCTTCCACTTTTGGTCCCTTCTTCCTGAACTTCGCAGCACTGCTGTCCAGATTCAGGTTCACCTTTGGAGGACAGTTGAACCCGAATGACGACGCCACCGCCTGTACCGCACCACACAAACCCATTACCACCGCATTAACACTTGACTCCACTCTGTGAACAGCACCCACGTCTCTTACCACTTTCCTGCTTTCATAACCCCTTACCACTCATCGTCCACACGTCTTTTCCCACCTGCATACTCCTACCTTGAAACTGCTGCTCCACTTCACCCCGCATTACACTGCCATGCATCTTGTACACTATCACTTCCCACCGGACATCTAATACCACTCCATATCCCCATATTCCCTACCTGTAGATCCAGCCGATGCACGTTGAATATGTCCTTCATAGCATGCGAGTTGTAAGCCAGCAAGTAAGACCGGTATGCATCACGAGCCGACTGATGCAGGTAGTAGTTCTTCTCCACCAGCTTTTCCTGTCATCACACACACACGCCATGGTTGGATCGTTCCCACGCACACCCCAACCGTTCCAACCAACCCAAACACAACCCACCAGTCGCATCACCTACAGTACCACACCCTTCGCGCCCCCTCTCCACAACCATCACGCTACTGCTCCGCACGCTCGCATGTCACTAATCCTCTGTCACCATGCCACAATATTCATCCTCCAAGCAATGCCCATTCCTTTTCCTCACCACCCCCACCGGTATCTCATGCAACATTCTTACCAGTTGTGACTGCACATTCGCTATCTTGTTCAATGGAAACTCGTACTCGTTCAATGGCACTTTTGCGCCCTGCACACAAACCAACCCACTTCAGTCTCCCCCTCTATTTTCACGATCCACCACCCCATCTCAAAATCAACCACCACTTGCATCCCCGACATCCAACCACCAAACCTTTCAACCCACAACCACTGCTCATCCTTCACAACCAGAATACCACTCCACTCCACTCCACTCCGCCAAACGTCTGTCAGCTCAATTCCACCCACCACCACGGCCACTCACGTCCCTGCCTCTAATTCTCAACCCCTCCTTGTAACACACCAACTCAAACAATCTCTCCCCACCTTCAGATACTTCAGGAACCCCAGCTCCTCGGGTATCAGAAACAGCAGCGCCCGCCCCTGCGCTCCTTCACCTCTTGCCGTTCGACCCACTCTGTGAATGTACTCCTGCACACCCAGTCCTACACCTTCAGCCACATACCACGCACCACCCACCCTCGCACCCAAACCCAACCAAAATCCAACCCCAAATATCCACCATCTCCAGATTGCACCGACTCTTACCCTTGGGTCATCTGGAGGGTCATACTGAATAATCCAGTCCTGCAACCACCGCACCAACACCCACTCATCAGAAACCCACATACTCCCTACTCATACACGCGCATCTCCACAGCCAACCACCACCCATCTCTGCTCATCCACCACCTGGATCCCACACATACCACTGCTGGGATGTCTAGCCCACGTGCAGCAACGTCCGTGCACAGTAGGATACCCTTCTCCGCATTGCAGAACTCGAAGTACGTTGACGTCCTCTTCTGCTGCTTCTGTTTCCCGTGAATGTCCAGGCACGGAATGTCGATGTAGTTCAACAGTTCGCTGTGGAACTTCACAGAGTTGCACGACGAAAAGAACACCATGATCTGCATCCGCGCCACACCTCACATTGTCACATCCTCAGCATGTCCTCGTCGACCCCCTAACCTCTCCTCGTCCCAACATTCTCCTGCACCACCCTCTCATCTTCCTCCCAACTGCAACTTCACTCCTGCCTCCCACCCCTGCTTTTACATGGCCCACCGCGCTCCAACAAGTCCCCACTCCCTACACCGCCACAATACTTCCCAACAATCACGCCCACGCACTCCATACACCCGCTCTCTTACCTTCTTCTTCAGATTCTTCTTCAAAAACGTGAACAGGAGCAAGAATCGCTGCGCACTCGACACCACACAATACCCTTGCTCCAATCCTTCCACTGTCGCCTTCGATCGACCGTCGTCTACACCGATGTACAGAGGGGCCTTCTTGAACGACACCCGCGCCAAATCCTCTACCTGCACCAGTGCACCAAACCAATCACTATGCATTCCTGCTTCTTGCCACGCCTCCCATACCTTCCCACTCATTGCATGCACTTTCATCCACCTCAAACCCCAACGTCCTCTCCTACCACCACTCAACGACTAAAACCACTGCCACCCAATACAACCTCCACACTCATCACCAATCCCTCCTCTGCTACACCATCAACACCATACCTTTGTCGTCTGAGTGGCTGAAAACAGCACTGTTTGTCTCTCCTTCGGCAACAACTTTATTATCTGCTTCATTTCCTCCTCGAACCCTATCTCCAGAATTCGATCCGCTTCGTCGATCACCAGACACTGCGCCGCCCACCCACACATCCAACTCGTCAGTCCTACCCATACTACCCAGCACCACTCTCCTCACGCTCCTTCACTCCAACTTCCCTCTGCTGTCTCGCAAACATCACGCACAGCTTCATCATGTCAACCACCACGCTCACGTTGCTCACTACAATCCCTCCCCACCCCTCAACCCCTCACACCTGCACTGGGGAACACCTCGCCTCAACATCCACACTCACCTTCAGGTTCTTGAACACAAACCCCTTCGTATTCTGCAGGTGATCCAACAGCCGACCTGGAGTGGCCACCAAGAAGTTCACCCCCTTCACCAGCTTCTCCGCCTCCGTTCTCCTGTTCGCTCCCCCCATCACAATACCGTGTGTTTGCTTGTGATACTTCAGTATGTCTCGAGCGACTCCATATATCTGCAACCACTACTTCAGAAGCGGCCTCGGGAGCAACATCAACACACCAAACACCCTACCGTACACACCCAATCCATTCTTAACCCCACACTTCATCGCTGGCAAAACACCGCTAGTCCAAGGACATGCTACCACATGGCTACCGACATGCTGTAACGCAGACACCACTGTCAAACATCATGCCTTCCACACCCATCTCCATGCATCACTCAGCGACTCCTTGCACCCCACCTGCATGGCAAGCTCTCTCGTGGGAGAGATCACTATCACTCCAGTCCCGTTTCGCGGCATGAAGTGTCCATGAAATAGCAATTCCACTGCCGGCACCACGAACGACAGTGTTTTTCCCGATCCAGTCCTTGCAGCTCCCAGAACATCGCGACCAGTCAGCAGTTGAGGAATTGACCTCGCTTGAATCTGCATCATTCCCTCAAACTTCAATTATGTGGGTACAAGGTCCTCATCCAGCACCATAACTGCAATTACCCCTGCCCGACACCTCCGACTCTCAACAGCACCCGCAATGCATCCGCATGCCTACAGCATATGACTCCTTGCTCTCGCTACCCAAATTCAACTCCCTCTCTCTGCTCCAATTACCCAATGTGATTCCCGAATTGCATACCTCGGTCATGTGAGTAAACCCGGTGTCCTTCAGGGCATTCTTGGTGGGCTCCGAAACCGGCAATGACTCGAAGGCGGTGGTACTCATAATCCCTTCAACCTGAGCAGTTCCTCCTAAATTCTCAATGGTGAAGCTAGTCTTTTTGCCTTTCTTGCCGCTCATTCCAGCCTTCGGAACGTCGGGTTCGTCCTTGCTGTCTCTTTCGTCAGCCTCCGCTTGCTGTGCGACCTCTCCATTGATTTCCTTCTCCGCCTTCTCCTCCTCTTCCTCGGCGTTCGCTTCCACAACCTGTGGCTGCACATTCAACTTCTTCTTCTTTTTCGGTTTTCCAACTTCACGCTCGTCATGCCCGTTGCCAGTCGCTTCAGTCATGTCGGTGTTCACCTGTGAGATACCATTCTGCCGTTTCCTAGACTTCTGTTTTTTCTGCGAACTGGAATCCAACTCTGGCCCAGCACTATCATCCTTAGCCTCCACCATTGATTGTTTCTTCTCTACCATCGCTCTTGACGGGGCCATAGCTTTACCTGTGACAAACTAGACGGAACGCAACGCTGATATGACTTGCTACAACTACTAAGGGTATAACGAATACACAAAGCTGTGAGGAACAGAGTCTTCTTCACACTTCCAAAGCCCTAATTTTTTGCTCCCTTAAGCCCTAAACCTTAAAGTTTTCATATATATGGGGAACAAAGTCATTGGAGCTCTGGGAACTTTGGGAGCTTCGTGGCTTCGAGAATCGTGTTTTCTCATGTGGGTTACAGGGCTTGTGCGAGGAAGTGCATAGTTCGGTACGTATTGGGTAAGGGACCGGATTATCCACCCATTGAAGAGGTTCTCAGTGACCCAGCTGAGGCTGCCGTGTGTTTTAGCTTGGTGGGTACAGACGGTTGGTGCATAATTATCACAATTTCTCCCGTTTTTGCTAAATTCATCGTCATTGATCTTACTTGTGTCGCGTGGAGCCTGAATCATTTCAGGCGTTACATCATGTTGAGAAAGAGGGCATGGACAAAGAGGTCGGAGTGTTTGCAACAACTTGGTGAGGACTGTGTTAGGTGGACGCTCGAAGTAGCTCACAATTGTAGCAGCGGATTGTAAGGAATTTGAAGAAAAGTTTATGGGTGCTGGTTTTTGATGCAAAGTTGATTCGAGTTTGCTGACCACCTTCCTTGTTGCTGCAGAGGTCGGCGGTATTTTTGGTGTGAGCAGTAAGACCTGATGACCACTATGTCTCGTAGGGTTAAGACTGCAGACGCATCATGTTCGATTTCGGAATTTGCCCAGGGGTACAATTCAGCGTGTACCATAGTGATAATGGTGCTCAAACGAATTGATAGTTGTGTTCTGCTCCATTGTATGATAATGAATATGGGCATTCCTTTGCAAGTTCTATGCTTATGATTTACTTTGTGCATATTAGGGTGTGCATTTTGAAGATTTCCGAGTCGGATCTTTGAAGACTCGGCGCCCTGAATTACAGTCCTTACGCGTTGCCAATTTCTAAAGTTATTTTCGGAACAGACAGATTCAATAGTGCGTTAAATTTAATGACGAGTAGGGTTAGTGGGTGAAAGGTATAACACATGATCATGCGAGCGGATGAGCGAATGAAGTATGCTGCACTGCACTTAGGACCTGTTGACTCTCGCATCTTCTCACCAGGAGAATTTCTCGCAGTGGGGGCTTGCATTCGCACGGCCCCAACAAATCCAATCTTATATTGTTCACCACAGCACAGTGTCCACACTAACTGTGGTTTTTATTATGCTGGAAATACCAACAACGATCTTTGAATGCACATGTTAAATTTGCGAATACAGTCGTAACTTCCTCACACTTGCATAAAGAATTTGCAACCATTCCTTTTGAGAACTTTAATTATTCTATAAGAAACCAAAAATTCTTACAAGCAAGAAATGAGCTCATCGAAAGAGATGACGAAGAAGGATGATAACCAGCAAGTTCTAGTGTCAGATTAGCAGACAATCCCCGTACACTCATCCATTCTGAAATTCTCAAGTTTAAAATAAGCAGCAACGAGGGTTTAGAAAAGTCGAACGCGAAGACTAATAACAAGGAAGAGTCACAGGTTGAAGAGTCGAGAAGAACTGTATACAACCTCAAGTCGTGTATTGACGCAACACGCAATAGCACCTCACATTTCCTTGATTTCCGTATGTTCATAGCCATGTCAGCCAAGGCTTCATGCTTGTGAAATATCCTATAATTCATCGGCAATGACTTCTGTGTCAGAAGGTTCGACGTCACCTGAGGAGTCATTGGAGCCAAACACGGGGAACTGGACTGAGCCTCGGCATGGATTGCGGATGGAAGCAGGGCATTCGATCAATGTCTTTCCATCCTTTGCAACGCAAATGTAGACTTGATAGAGTTGTCTATTTCCCTTGGCATCTGTGTTGCACTCAATCTCAGGAGCAAATCCGAGAAGATTCGTAAATGCCTTGGAGATTTTAGCAATCGGGTATAAACGGTCGTCCGGCACAATGCCTGCATCCCGAAGGGCACCTGTGATGTCATAGTCATTGTAGAGATCGACGGAATTCTGGAAGTATTCGCGCTGCTTGAAGCCGGAGCAAGTGCCGTGCTTGGACCATTCGTGTTCCCAGAAGTCCTCGTTGCCGCGTTTTGAATTGCAAGCCAAGGTTCCCCAGTCCTTGTTCAAGCTGTCGATCACTTCCGCAAGCTGCAAAGGCCATAGCCAGGTCATGCCAACGCATTGATTCATATCAAACAGAACAATTACCAGAGTATCCGAAATGTAACAAGAGCACAATCACGACAAGTACCAGGCTTGGATTAAATGCTTCGTTGCTGCATGTGGCCGGGTAAGTGCCATCGTCGCGGTTCGGCCATAGGCCATGGATGCCGAAGTAAGGGCCTGGTTCGCCAGTCACAGGGAAGCAGCACCCCTGTTTCGAGTCGCAGTACGATCCTGGCCACTACAACAACCATCGTTCCGCCCGATTCAATCTCAAAACCAACTCATCAATCACACAACCGTCAATCAATATATGACACATTGAAGGGCACACGAGCTATTCGCTGATTCAACCACATGTCCACAAGGACACGAAATCCAAAGCTCTTGTGTCTTGTCACCTGTTGCACGAAGAAGAAGAAATCAAAGCTGTTGTCCTTCTGACGCCGAGCACCCTCGAAAGCTTCGGAAGTCTCCAGCACTTGCTCAGCCTCTCCCTCCACCAGCGCGAACGCCGCGACCAGTAGTAAACCGAGAGTCAGCAACTTCCGCTCCATATTGAAAACCGAGGAGAGAGCTAAACACCAACGCACACGAAACGGGATCAGCAAATCAGCAACAAGCACACACACACACACACCTCCACAACTCCTCTTCACAGCGTCTCAATACAACAAAAGCTCCAAGACACGCATTGCTATGACGCAACCAAAAACTGAGCTCCACACCACCGACCAAGCAGCAACGGCGCAACGTCAAAACACGGTCGGTGAAAATCAAAACGACGAATTGTGGGTACCTCCGGAGCCACGATATGTCAACTGAGAGCTGGGAAAGCAACCGATTCGTGGGGCTGTGACACGCCCACAGTGCAACCCAAACTTTGTATCTACAACGAGAGCGGGTGGAAAGGGAGCAAAACCTGCAATGACCCTCTCTGCAGGTTAACCTTATGCTTGCGAAGCTGCAACACGCCTCCAGCAGATGCAATCTCAGACATCAAAAGTGGGTGAAGGTTCAAGCTGTGAAAACGAGGGTGACAATCGCGCTTTTAAGGTGGGGAATATCGGGAGAATAATTCACTTGGCTTGTGATTCTCGTGTTCGTCGCGTCTTCCCTTGGATGCTTGCTTTGCAAATAGGGTGCGACGCTGCAACGCAACGAAACACCTACGCTATTCCACCACTTGTCGGTGTGGTTTCCATCACGCTTTGTACCCATCAGATTTAGTATTTGTGTATGTATGAGCTATGTGCGTACTGTATCTTTGTATGTTCAATACAGCTTCTGATATTGTATTGTAGCAAGTGTTTTTGTTTTCATTTGCATACTTTTTGTGCCTCATCTCTGTCAGACAATTTCCGCAGTCAAAGTTCTGCCTATTTTATATTATGTATGTATACATAGGGTATTGCTATTGCCACCACAGTTTTTGCTATTGTCACCACAATCCTCCATCCACCATATGCCACCTTTGTTCAATATCTTTTATTGAAAAGGTTTTGAAAAAGAGATTTGTTGAGAAAGATTGAAAGAGCTTCAAGAGAATTTTTAAGAGAGAATCTATTAATCTAATTGAGTATACATATAAAGAAAAGTGGGGGAAATAAATAGTATCTCCCCAACTAAATTCTAACAGTGTAGCATGCAGTGTAGCATACAGCTATAGTAAACATTATGGAGAGCACCTACTAGTATTAAATGCTCTCAACACTCTTCCTTGCTTGATGTAATATTTATATAACATAAAATTTGCATAGAATTATGATCTATACTTTTCTATAATCTTGCAAGATTTATAATTACCATCTTATTAAAATCTTATCTAAAAAAATCTAACTGTAATCAAGGATAAAACCTCAGATGAAGGAAAAAGGATACAATGTTTTTTTTCAATCCATACTCATGATAAAAATCCAATGGATAAAAATCCATCAAGTGGATGAAAAAAGATTGCCCAATTATTATGAGCAATTTCTTCCTTAATACACTCACTAGTTTTCTTGTTCAAGAAAAACGAGTTGTTATATATCAGTATTATAGATAAAGTGGCGATGGATGTATAATAGAAGAGCCTTGGTAAAGAAATCAACAAGGTTATCCATAGTGCTATTTTCTTAATTTCAAGCATCCGTTTGATTACCAAGTCATGGCTGTAATTAAAATATTTTGGATCTATATATTTTGTCTTATTGCTTTTGATGAAACCAACTTGCATCTAAGCAACACAAGTGCTATTATCTTCATATAAGACAATTTGAGAATCATCATACAAAAGCCTGCAAGTTGTTTGGATGAGCTTGTCAATTGATTGTAACCAAATATATTCTTGAGATACTTCATGTAAGATAATAATTTTTGCATGGTTGGATGATGTTGTGGTTATAGTCTATTTCACTAACTTCTAAGATATTGCAATTCCATATTGCAAGAAAATATATCCCAATTAAAATTTAGCTGTTGTAAGATCAAATTTATAACTAATATCAACATATCCAATCAATTTGGGATTTATATATCTTGAATAATATAATCTCAAGTCCTCATTGCCTTTTAGATAATGTAAGAGGTGCTTAATAATATTCCAATGTCATAGTGTTGGATGTATGTTGTATCTTGCAAGAATACTAATTACAAATGCAATGTCTAAACTTGTAGATGTGGCTAAGTATAAAAGTATTCCGACTGCTATGAGGTATAAATATTATTCATCAAGTGATTCCTCCTATTCCTTGCAAAGGCAATAAAGATCATTCCCATCATAGCCATGACCAACTATTGGTGTTGAAAGTGGATAGACATCAATCATATTGAACCTCTACAAGATTTGTCTAATATAGACTAATTGGTAAAAAAAAATGCTACCATCATTTATATGTACAACTTTAAGACCAATACAAAAAATTATTTTTTCTAATATTTTCATCTCAAACTCACAAATAAGGAGGTTAGTAGCAATAACACATGTAGATTTAGTGCCCATAAGGTTATGGTCATCAACATATATTATAATGATCATAAATCTTTTTTTGTCTTATTTGATAAAAAGATAAGAGATTAGTGGATAACTTATAAAATTATTTGCAATCAAGTAGTCCTGCAAGTGCAAATACTATATGCATCTAAATTGTTTCAAATCATATAAGATCTTTTGTAATTTGATACTATGATGTCGTCCTAAAATAAGGCTATGCAAGTTTCTTGCATCTATTCCTAGTGGTACCTGCATGTATATATTTGTATCAAAAGAACCATATAGATAAGCAATTACTATATCTATAAGATACATCTTTAGGTCAATATGCACAGTCATTTTGATTATATATTGAAAAGTAATTGAATCTATAACTACAAAGTATGTGGATTTATAATCAATCGTAAATCATTGAATAAAATATTATGCTATAAGGCAAGTTTTGTAGTAGATTACGCAACCTTGAGCATCACACTTATGCATCAATACTATCTTATATCCTAAAGGGCAAGAAATAAGAGTTTTTACGATTGGACCAAAAACTTTTTCTTTGCGTAAAGAAATATATTCTTTCTTGATTGTAACTTTTCATTTTAACTAATTAGGGTGACTGATTGCTTCTTCAATGGTTCTAGGTATAAGATCATTTTATATTCAACTTGGTCTTATTCCTTTCAATTTTATTGATAGAACATCAATAATTGATGACTTTATAGGCTTGATAGTGGTATTTGTAAAAATAATATTATTTTCAACAAGATCAATAATTATCATGGTTTTTTTCTTGCATGATATTTTATCTAGTCCAAGATCCTTTTTCATTATTAGTATAGCAATTTGAGGCAGTGCAATATGAGCAAGTGTATTCTAAGCCTCATTGATAAGAATTCTAATAATTCATGGTGCATCATTAAAGCTATCATGTGCCTAGTCCACAATCCACTTCAAATACAAAATCTTGGCAACTTCAATTTTAGCCAGAGATGTTCTAAGATCAGGATTCATTTGTGAATATTTTTGGCACTTTAAATATAAGTACCACAATACTTTGTTGATCAACAACTCTTCTTTTAAGAGATGGAAAAACATCCTCTTCAAAACAACAATTAGAAAAACATACACGTAATAATATACCAATTGATGAATTGACAAAACAAATAATAGTTGGTGAGTCAAATCCAACATATTTACCTTCTTATCAATAAGTTCTAATAGTATGTTGTTAGGATTCTGATATTAGAATCCATACACAATAATCAATCACCAATAGATGAGAGACATTGGAAACACTATCCAAAAGCAACTCTAATGGTGAAGCAATCTTAAGAGAAGAAGGACAAAGGTGGATTAATACCATAGCATGTAGAATTGTATGGCTCCATATAAATGCAAGTAAATTTATTTGAAGAAAAAGTGGTCGAGTAATGAATTGAATGGGTTTGATAAATGACTCTATAAGTCTATTTTGTACATATTCATATAAAACACAATATGTTAACTCAATCTCTATTGCAATGCAATAATCTTCAAAGGATTTTGATCTAAATTCCTTAGTGTTTTCTATACACAATATCTTAATAGGATAAGTAGGAAAATGCATCTAAAAACAAATAATCATAAAGAGAAGGTTAACAAATACCATATTTTATATTGATAGCAATAAAACATGTGATTGTTTATTTGATACATCAACAAGGATTAAAAAATAGCAAAATGGGCTAGAAAGTAGGTTAATAGGACCACAAATATCTCCATATAGCTGCTCAAGCATTGGTGGTAATTCTTGTAAGAATTTCCAAATTGAAGGCCTAGCAATCATTTTTCCTTGTACATGTGTCTAACATAATTTCATAAAATTTATATCTATAGATCTTAAACTATATCCAATTAAATATGGAATTATCTTTTTGAATAATGTAGATTTTAGATGTTCTAATTGTCTATGCTAGAGAGAAACGTGACTCTTGTTGATAGAAAATACAAAAAAAATCATAGTTAGAGGCCAGATTGCAATCTGGTGTAAGCCACTTATCGCAATAATGGCTTTTTCAACAATTTTATTATTCTTTGCAAGAACCAAAGCTTCTTGCCTATCTAAAATAGCGATCAAGAGATGAAAACCATAGGCATGCATTTGACTAAACTTCAAGGTGTAGAAGGAACAAAACATTGCATGTTTGTATTTAATGATGGAGCCTTCAAGCAATATTATTATTATTAGTCCTTCTTGGAATCAAAATGCATTCAATCTAGCTATGATCATCAAATTTCTAGTTTGTCAAATTAAAATTTTATTTATAATAAAAAATCTCTTATCTCACAAAATCGTATATGTTATTGCAAAGTCTATGAGCGTATCATGAAACTTATCAATATAGGTTTTTGTAGTTATATAAGCCTCTTGATCATTATTTTCAAATGGATCCATAGACTCATCTATAATATGAGCTTCTTAGATTGCAACCTAGAGTTTCTTATTTTTTTAGAATATCTTGACAAAATATTCAAAAGTCCAACACACATACACTAAATGTCCAATCATACCACATTTGTAGCAAAAATACATCTCTGATTGGCATTTATCACTATAATGAGTGGTTGGATGTTTGTTCTTTCTTTATAGACAATGATAGTCACGACTATGACCACTTTGGTATTTGTAAATACCGTTTCCATGCTTCTGCAATCTACTTTTAAATTATGATGCATTGAATGCATGTAATTCTAGAACCATAGTTTAAACATGGTAAGCTTTTGCACTACACAAGAAGAATTCACTTTGTTTCTCTATAAGAAGTAGATGGGATATGAGTTCAGAGTGACTTTAAAATTTCATGTTTTGATATTATTGTATAAATATAATAGATGCTAGAAAAAAAGTAGAAAAGATTTTTTCAATCATTTCCTCTTTTGAGATGACTTGTCTATACAATTGTAATTGTGAGACAATGCGATACATTGAAAAAATTGAAAAATCCAATACTTACAAGTACATCCAATCATAATGGGCCTATGGAAGAAAAACAATCTTTTGATAGTCAAACTTAGATTTGAACTTTTTCCAAAATTCAGTAGGATTCTTCAATTCTAAGTACTAATATTGGAGAGCAAGAATAAGATGATGACAAAGAAGAAGTAATGCTTTCCAATGAATAAGGATAGGAATTGAAGCACTTATACTAGAAAGTTCTTCAAATGGAATTGCATCAGAAAGTTGCTTCACAAATAAATTAACCTTTATTGCTCTTGTCTACAAGAGATAATTACTTCTACCAACAACCAATGGTGGAAAAAGAAGAGCTTGAAGATATAAAGGTTTAGTATTTACAGTGATTTAAAAGGTTTCTGTAAAAATAACCATAACTAAAGCAATAGGTGATGTTAAAGTAGTCTTTTTAATAAATATGAAATAGATAATTAATGAGAATAAAAAATATAAAAATACAAAAAGATATTTAAAAGGTTTAAAAATTATTATCAAGTGATATATTAGATAAGAACTAGTATGATTATCAGATCAAAAGTTTTTAAATGATATAGAATTATTACAAAAGTAAAAATTAATACTATGGAAAAAAATAAAAAAATAAAAAAATAATGAAAAAAAAACAAAATTATAATTAAAATCATGAAAAAGGAGGAAAGAATTGAATCAAGACCAACAGCCTGGATTAGATTGGAAGGCATGGACTGAGAGGTGGGGGCCGACGCATTAGAAGGCTAATTGATGGAAGGGATTTGGTGAACTATAGAGTCAAGAGCTGAGTCAATGGAACCAAGCTCGAGGTTGGTTATATCATGATAGCGAGATTGAAAGCAACAAGTGCGAATAACTGGATTGGGGTGATGCGGGGCAATGGCTAGGGCTAAGATTGAGTGCCAAGATTGGGGTTCCAATTCTGTGAAGATCAATAGTAGGTGAGGATAAAATAATGAGAAAAAAAACAAAAAAAAACAAAAAAAAAAGAGACAATATGCTAATAACATGTTGAGAAGGTTTTGAAAAAGAGATTTGTTGAGAGAGATTAAAAGAGATTGAAGAGAGTTTTAAAGAGAGAGTTTATTAATCTATACATGTAAAAAAAAGTGGGAGAAATAAATAGTATCTCTCTAATTAAACTCTCACACTATAGCACACAATTACAATAAATATTATAGAGAGTGCCTACCTGCATTAAATGCTCTCAACATCTTTCAAATCATTTGAATAAATAGAATTTTTGATTTGAATAGAAAAAACTAAAGAAATATGTCAAAAGGGTGGTGGATTGTAGTGGCAATAGCAAAAACTATGGTGGCAATAGCAAAAACTATGATGGCTTTAGCAATATCATGTATATATATTATATATATATATATATATATATATATATATACATACATACATAATTTTCAAGATTTTAGAATAAAAATTATTTGGAAGAAATGCATTTAAATATTGAGTACATTGAAGCTTGAAGTTTTGAATGCAACATCTATAGCTTAATATTCTTGAATACAAAGCTAGAGTTTAGCTTAATTGTTATTAAAATAGTGCAACCTATATTTGTCATTACTATGCCCTTAAAACTACCAGTAGCCAACAAAATATGTTATCAATAATATGGCTTTAAGGACATCAACAAGATTAAAAGATTACTTGGTGTGTATATATATATATATATATATATAACCTTAAAATATTTACCTTGGTTCTTAGTGTGAAGGTGTTGGGACAAAAACCCTACTTCCTTATCCACACAGGAACAATGGATTTTGTATTATAATTATTCTCAAATTGGCCCAAAACTTCCATTGCACATCATGGAAATAATATCTAATCAACAGTCAATCCATTCTTCTTGTGCATCCATACTTATCTTGCTTAGAACTGATCGACAAGGTGCTTTGCATTTTTCATCTGTTGGGATTTACTGTTTGTTTCAACCTGTTAAAAAATTCAATAACAAAAAAAATCTGATTTGGATTTCAAATACAGACTATGCTATCGTCCCAAAATTTCTTGTTCAGCGTATGCATCAATAGTGACACGTGTTCCCAAAATCTGATGATACAGTGCTGATTTCGAGGTGGCAGGGATTCCATCAACTCCTTATAGCTCAGCATCTAGTTGACATTAAGGGTTTAAACCCACTCAACCATTTGATTGTGGTCTGGATTACAATGGCGTGGAATTGGATTCGGTTTCTATTTTTTGATTTTTCCACCAGATTTTTTTGCAAAAAAATAGATTTCAGTACAAAAGAACCTGAACCATTCATGTCAAATGCAACAACTGTGTTGCAGATAAGTCAATCTTTGCTTGCCGAATTGAACTTGTCTGATTATTTAGATGGGTTTTTTAAAAATGCATTTGTGGTAAGAAGCTAACAGAGATCACAATCTGTTCAGAAAGGTAAACTCATAAAAAATCTAAACAAACACCCACTAGTGCTCACGAACTAAAATCTGTCAAAAGTGCTCGTTCCGAAGTGTGATCGAATGTGAGCGAAGGAAATGGGAGGATGATGCAGAGGCATTGCCCATTAAGACATTGATCTGCCTTTCGATCAAAGACAAATCACTGCCCATATTGAGAAAGACACTGATGTGCAGTTTGCCGGATAAAGTCGTGAGGCATGCACGACAGCTCAAGCACAACACGCAAGCATTTCGCTAAAAAAGCGTGTTGCTGAGCTTATATTAGACTACCGATGGATCAGTGATTTTATCAGCTCGCTGACGTTGGAAATAACAAAATCAGATAGCGGCTACCTGACAACTGGCATCTGCTTAACATCCGTGCTAGACATGTGCTTAACAGTGCTTGACTGAAGCAAGACACTCCTGAGTGACTTATCTAGTCGAATGCCACTATTGCTGATTTACGGTGAGCCATACCACTAGCGACGAAGCGGTGCTGGTTGTGTCGTGGTATTGCAGTGCAACGAGCGTGGCCGCCATTAAGGGTGTCCTCGAAAACTGAGAGGATCGGAGGGAGCACGTGTGGTATCTAGCATTGAAGCTTCTGCAGGGCAGCCCCTTCTCGTGAGCAGAAACGACACGAGAGTAACAGTAATAGAACGCGCTGAACGGATGTGCCGAGGGAATGTAAGAATCTCTTCTATATTGGTTCATTGACTGACCTAGGTGCTTTATTAGTCTTTTTCGTAGTGCTTTTCACTTTCATTTTCAAATGAGTCACATCAACTGGCTTCAGTATTTGGAACTTCAACGTCCTTACCGAGACCACAGTCATCGACCACGGCTGTTGTGCCAGCATTCTCATGCCAATAATAAACAAGAGAAAGAGAAACTTCTCATATACTGCAACAGAAGTCAAGGCATCAACTAGCTACCGCACTGTGTGTATTAGGGCAAAAGTATTTACGTACTGTTAGGAAATAGACATAGAAAGAATGAAAAAATTAATGGATGAAGATGGAAAGGGAGAATATGAGAAAAAGTTGTTGTTTAAGCATTATAGTTCAATTGAAGAGTTGTTGTCAAGGATTTGGTCTAATGTGGTTGTCTTGGTGGAATCTTTTAATAACATTTCTTTTTAGTATGTAGCATTAAATTCAATATATATATATATATATATATATATATATATATTTTTTTTTTTGTTTGTTGGAGTAGGTCAAATAGGTTTGCAAGGAGTTAGACAAAGAGGTAGAATTCTTATTCAATTTTGAATTAAAAAAATGTTCATATTTATGACTTAGTACAAAGAGTTTTTTTTTAAAAATAATTTATAATATATTCTTACATATTTATTTGTGTAATAAGTCAAAGTTTGATTTCTAAGAGTCTATAAGTTGTATGGATTTGTATTTATAATAATTAGCTAAATAGTTCAACTTCCATAACTTGTGGAAAAAAGAAATGAAAGGAGAAAAGATAATTTTGTGAAGTTGAAGTAAGATAAAATTGTACTATTCAAAGATAGAAATCAATCTATCTTAAGATAATGCAACCAACCCTCTTACGTATACTAGTTGGTGAATATATATTGAAGATTGGAACTAAAGGTTCATTGAAGGTAATATTATGTTAAAAAAAGATAATCTCTATTGTTGAAAAATAATGAAGAAGAATTCTATGCCACTAGTTGAGGAGATCGAGGCTCCATGGTAGTATTTAAATTTATCATCTTAATCTATAGGACAAGATAGTATCAAGTTTGATTTAGCAAAATGATTTCTTAGATAACCAAAAGTTGATACTTTAATATAAAAGATAATAAAGTTGATAATATTGGGTTAAGACAAATGATTCTTGTAGAATTAATACATACTATCAACTATAGCATTATAATATTTGTCATATATATCTAAATTTTATTTATAAAATTACAAATAATTACATAAAATATATAAGTAATTTTTTTTTAAAAATTAAAATAAAATATATGAATTTGAAAGATACAAGGCTTTAAAAATGGTCGAAGAATTAATTCTTAGAAAACTACATATATTTATATTAGAAGAAGTAACATGTAAGCAGTAGAAGGAAGAGACAAAAAAGAATGAAGAAATGATAATTTAATGAAAAAAAATGAACATCCACAAATACTAAAGATGACGTATTGTTAAAAAGATTATAGTATAAATAATAGTCTTTTTAGCTTCAAAAAATTTAGAGATTTTTAAAATAAAATTTTATAAATATAATTGAAAACAAAATATAATCTTATACTTGTTATTATGCTTATCTTAAGCTTTATATTTTTGGCATTGTTTGCATTAAATAATTTAGGATTTTGATTTTTTTAAAGAATTTTTCTTCTAATATATAAATTAAAACATATCAATAAAATATACTACATTATTATTGAATTATAAATTTATAAATAGCTTCATATTACACTTGTTGATTCAAAAGAATAATAAGATCATTTTTTAAAATATACACAATTAGACTTTAAAACTATATTAAAGTATAAAATTATTTTACATGTTGATATGTTTGTATAATTTTAACTCAATATATCATCTAATAATAATAATAATACTAATAATAATTATAATTTATATAATATATCTATTTCTTAAATTTATCATAATCTTCTATCAATATATTTAAAAATATATATTATATCTAAAAATATCTAAAATATTAATTATATTATATAATTATTTTAAGCTAAAATTAGATATATATAATTTTATTTTAAATAAATTAGATATATATAATTTTATTTTAAATAAATTAGATATATATAATTTTATTTTAAATAAATTAGATATTTAAACTTTTATAGATATGCTACATGGCTATTAAAACTTATTTTATAATTTTTTTACTTTTAAAAAGTTGCCTTTAAAATAACCTACAACTTCACCTTATTGTGTTGTAATATAGCTATTAGGTGAAAGAAAAAAAAAGGATTATATTAAAGAAGAACTAAATTGAAAATATAATAAAAAATTATTTTAAAGTATATAAGTAAAAGATAGGAAGGTAATAAAATAATTTAGTGTTAATACTATTTTTTTATAAAAAAAAACTTTTATTTACTTTGTAGGACTATAAACAAGATAAAACAAAGTAGATTAGTAAATACGATGTTATAAGCATCTTTAGGTGAAAATAAAGAATAAATTTTAATAAAAATTATCTAAAAAAATCTTAGATTGATACTCAGAGAAGACTAGTTGTAAACCAAGGTTGAAACCAAAATCTAAGATATAAAATCACACATCTATAGCAAATGCGGGATTCTTTTATTGAGGGATTTGAGTGGATAATGACTTTGTGAGAGCTTTGCAAAGTTATGGTTGTTTTAGGTGATTTTATTTTTTGTGGAATAATAAAGAGTTTATATTTTAAAATTTTTTATAAGTTTTGTAGCAAATACGTGGGTGAAAATTTGTAGGTTTGTGAATATAATTGTATCAAATAGTTATTTTAAATTTGAGCTTAATCTAATAGTTAAATCAAAAGTGGTTGGAATTCAAGTAGATTAGGATCTTGAAAATTAGATTCTGAAGGTCAATGAGAATTTTTATCATTTTGAGCAATTTACCAATTGGATTTAAATTATATTTTTTAAGATAATAGTTGACTTAGTTTTTAATATTTATGCAAATATTTAGAAAAATTAAATGATGTAAAAATGAGCTATTAATACTAAAAGATTTATTTAGCATTTGATTAGAGTTTATTTCAAGTATCTTTACGATTTGATTAAATTTTGTTTGAATTTATTTAGGATTTGATTAGAATTTACTTCAAGTATCTTTGGAATTTGATTACAGTTTGATAAAGATTTATTAAGATTTACTTAAGATTTGGTTAAGATTTATTTATGATTTTTTAAGGACTTTTTTAATATTTGGTTAGGATTCAATTGAAATTTGATTAAGATTTGTTAGAATTTACTTAAAATTTGATTAAGATTCAATTATAGTTTATTTAGGATTTTTTTAGAGTTGATTAGGATTTGATTAGGATTCCTTTCATGATTATTTATAATTTCTTCAGGATTTTTTAGGATTTCTTTATGATTTATTTAAGATTTCTTTATAATTTCTTTAAGATTGATTAAGATTTCTTTATAATTTCTTTAAGATTGATTAAGATTTTTTCATAATTTTTTTTAATTGATTAAGATTTTTTTAGGATTTAATTAGGAATATTAAGGATTGATTAAGGTTTACTTGGAATTGATTAAAATATGATAAGTTATATCTAGGATTTTTCTAAAGTTAATAGGATGTACTTAACATAATTGGAAGCTTACTTAGGTTGTTCAATATTGCCAAAAAGATGTTTTTTAATATCTTATGTATTATTTTTAAATAATAAATCTAACTTCACAATAAGATCAAATCCTTCTATAGCTAGATATTCAATGCATTTCTAAGTTGATTTTCACAAAAGACGATAATGCTTGGGCCAAAAGCCTTGTAATTTCTATAAAGCTTCTATAAGATCTTTTTAATAATTAGTATATATAGAGGCAAGATTGAAGCCATTCTCAATCTTGTCAATATCTTTCTTGTATTTTAGTCTTGGTTCAAGACTCTTCAGGTTCTTTGTTAGTAATAATAGCTATTATAATTTCTTTAAAATTTATATATATTTTTTATTTATCTACTTTTTTCTTTCAATAATATAAGGATATAATATTTTTAAATATTTTTGTCTTGATTCATATCTTTGATAGTTTGATAAGATTATTAATTTATTTTAGTTTTATTTAAAAAATAAAAATTATCTTATTTTTGAAGAAATAATATTATATTTTAAAGATTATAAATTATCTATCTTTAAATTAATATATTTTTTAATATTTATTAAAAAAAAAAAAAAACTACCTTTCTTTTTAAAAATCTTTATTTGATATTAGAAGTTGCGGACTACCTCCTTTTGATTTGATTTATATCCTTGTTAGTATTGTTCATTTTAAATCTATATTAACTTAGATGGAAAGAAGAAAAAAAAAAGAAAAGAAATCAATACTGCATTTAGAAGAATTAAGAATAGATTTGCAACTATTTCAAATCTTCACAAGCTTTTTTTTACTCTTTGAGCATAAATCTTAAGTATTAGCAATCTCAATTATAAAAGTACTATTGCTATATCTATAAAAAAAAATTAACAATGAATAAATTTATGCCACAAATTTATGCCACAAATTTGTATAATTAAAAGAAGCAAATAGAAGTAGATCAACTTTACAAGTGAATTCTAAAGGTCTTACTATTACAAGCATAAAGTAACCAAAGATTAGTATGCTAAAGAAGTTTGATGGAATAAGATCAAAATTTCAAAGATTTTCATAATACACAAGTTCTTAAAGTTATATCTTTTTCAATATCTTGATAGTATCATTTAAGAATTATAGATACACTTTTATTTAGAAGTGCTATTTTTTAATTTACATCTTTAATAGAAAATGATTCATCATTGTTGTATGATCTAAATTCATTTTTAGAGGTATTTATGACCACATTTAAAAAAAGAAATTGAAAAAAGGTAACACAATCAAATCTCTAATACCTATAATGAGAATCATATTTAATTGCTATTTATGTTGGCAAATCCTAATAATTTATTTGTAAGATAGATTGAAATAATAAGGCTTTTATCAATAAATTATAAATTTTCAACTCTAATGCTTTTAGACATTAGAGCTTTAATATGTTTTTATAGATAAAGACTTTGCATTGTAATAAAAATTGATATTCTTAAAGAAAATCTAACATGTTCTAATATAAGTTATTAATAGATAATTACTTATATCTAAAAATATAATTAAAAAAACCAAGCCGTTGATAGTCGCATTAGAAGATCAAGTATTAGATATTGTTTCCAATATCATTTAATATCTTTCAAATTTAGAAGTACTTTGCCTTCTTTGCTTTAAAATATATAATCTTGATATTGATTGGAAATTATAAAAAGTTATTTTAAGATTTAGTCCAAATTCCAATAACCCATCTCAACCTTTATTTGTTGGAACTAAGACAATTTTGCAAGTTGCATAAAAAGAAGAATCATTTATCATTTATGCAACACCAAGTTTTTATTCAAATGGATGTTGTAATGGAATCTCAAAGTAGTATGAAGAATATTAAGATGTATTTGAAAAGAATAATACAAATATATTATCAAAACACCTACCATATGATTGTGTAATTAATCTTCAAGAAAGAATTCAACTACTATTTGGATTAATTTACAACTTGTTATAGAAGAAACTTGTTGTTTTAAAAGAATATATTGATAAAAGTATTGCAAAGGATTTTATACAACATTCAAAATCTCTTATTAGGATGCCAATCTTCTTTGTGAAGAAAAAAAATGGATCCTTATGAATGTGTGTAGATTATGGTGGACTCAAGAAATTTTCCATTAAAAATTGTTATTCTTTGCCTTTGATATTAGGGCTCCTTGGTCAATTGAGTGAAGCTAAGATCTACACTAAAATATATTTACAATGAGCTCACAATATGGTATGTTTCAAAGAAGGAAATGAATGAAAGATTGCATTTTAAATTATATATAGTTATTTTGAAATATTATCATGCCTTTTGGACTTACAAATATTATATTTACTTTTCAATATTTTCTAAATGATATATTTAATAAATTTTAGATAATTTTGTCATATGTTATTTAGATAATATTCTTATCTATCCTAAGATTATAGAAGAACATGAACAACATGTTTATCTTGTATTACAAAAACTTAGAAATGTAAAACTATTGTCACAAACATAAGATTTATTCCAATAATTATCTAATTAATATAGATTGATAAAAGTAGATAAAATTATTTTGATAATATTTTATAGAGAAGCTTTTTAGAAGCTTCACAAATGCGGAATCACTTTTATACATGTTTATAAATGATTGGTAGGTTAAAAACTTGGCCAACAAGTTAGCCACCTGTCGCACATGTTAGTAGCTTGTAGAATAAGCTAGCCATGTATCATACATGTTGATAGCTTGTGGAATAAGTTAAGTACATGGCGCACATGTAAAAAACTTCTCTTACAAGTTTGACATGTGTCTTGCAAACTAGACACATGTTGAAGGTTCTGAAGAGCGCCGCCACGTAATTCTTAGATAAATAGTATATATAGAGATAAGAGTGAAGCCTTCTTTACTCTTGTCAACTCCTTTCTTGCTTCTAGTCTAGTTCAAGAGTCTCATGTATTTTCTAATTTTTGGTAATAGCTATCTTAGTTTCTTCTTGAATATACATACTTCTTTATTTTTGTCTTGCTATTTTCTTTTGATATAGTTTTTACTAACTTATGCATTTTTTTTAATTCACATCTTTGATAGATTGACAAGAATAAAGATTACAATATCAAAGCTTTGTCTTTTTTTGATCAAGAGTGGATTATCCTTTTCTCTTAATAAGACATAAGTATATTAGAAGTTGTGGATTATCAATTTTTAAATTCATATTGTTCTTAGAATTTTTTCTTTGTTCTTTGAGTATTTTATTTTATAGTGAGAATAGATACTTTTCTCCCTTTATATTATAATATCATGGCAGAGTTTATTGAAATGAAGAGTACAATGGCACAAATGCAAGAATAAATGAGAGAGTTAATGCTCGCAATGCATTAATTCAATGTACCACCATAAAAAGCAACAAGATTAGTAAGAAACAAAGATATAGAGGTGATTCGAGCTGCTTCAAGCCATACCACTTCACCTACAATTGAACACCATTTAAGCATAAAAGAATCAAAAATTAATTTGTTGAAAAAATTTGATGGCACCAGATCTAAGTTTCAAGAATTCATCAATCAAGTACAACTCGTAATTGAACTTCAATCCCAAAGCTATTCAACCCAAGGATTACAAGTCAGGTTTATTAGAACACTATTGTCAAATTCTATTTTATCATGGTTTTTATCCTTTCTTGAACGACGTAATTCAATATTGGATAATTTGAAGGTATTTTTAGTGAAGTTTTGATCTATATATAGAAAATATGATGCAATTTATGTCGCAACCAATAAGATCTGTATCTTGCAACAAGACAATTAATCAATTATATCATATGCTTCACAATTTTAACAATTAGCAATTGATAATAAATGGGATGATGGTGCACTTATTAGCCAATTTTTTTATGGATTACAATATGAGGTAAAAAAATTGATGCTCAACTTATGTGATCCTCAGACATTGAGTCAAACAATTGATTTTGTTGTGAAGTGTGACAATCGGCTTTTTGAATTTCGATCTAAGAGTCGTATAAGAAAACCTCAACGTTACTATAATACAATGGCAACATCAATATCTTATCAATATATACATTCAGAAGTAGAAGACATGCAAATCGACGTATTACATTTTAAATTTTTTACTAAACAAGAAAAGACTCGTCGTTGTCAAAAAAGATTGTGTTTATATTGTAGAGAATCTAAGCATACTGCTCAGTATTGTCTAAAGAAATGACACAACCACAAAATAAGTAGTATGGCTATCAAAGAAGACAATATGTTTGAAAACGAGTTTGTCTAGCTTCAATAAAGACCGTGCAGTTGGAAACTTGTACAACTCCTAGTAAAGGTCTTATCTTTAACTCAAAACCCTCTCCTTGTTTTATAATAGATGTCTATTTGGGACCTAAAAATCACAAAGCCTTTGGCTTACTAGATTCAGGAGCATCAACGTGTTTTTTAGATAAAAAATTTGTTAAAAGTCGTTGGATACATTCAATACAAAAAATTAAACTCGTATATATAGAAATCATGGATGGTCATCCATTATCTTTTGCAGATATTACTCATGAAACCCTTCCTTTAAATGTAACAATAGATGGTCATAATAGTTGTGTAATCTTTAATATAATTAAATCTCCTTCTAATCCAATCATTTTAAGTTTATCATGGCTAGAAAAGTATAATCCTCAAATAGATTGGATTTCTCGTAGGCTTGATTTTTTTCAAAGCATTAATAAGAGTCCCGTAACAAATCATAAGTCTAATATAGTAAAATCCGTATTTATAGGTGCAAAAGTTTTTATGAATGAAGCAAAAGAAGGATCATCTTTTGTTATTTATACTACATCCATTTTTGATGGTGGAAGGACTTCAAGTGGCATTCCAAGCCAATATCAAGATTATTAAGATATTTTTGAGAAGAAGAATGCAGACATTCTTTCGGAGTATCATCCATATGATTGCTCAATTGATCTCAAAGAGGAAACTCAGCCTTCATTTGGACCAATCTACAATCTATCCTTAAATGAATTGGCCAAACTCAAAAATTACATTGATGAGAACTTGGCCAAGAATTTCATTCGCCATTCAAAATCCCCAGCAAAAGCTCCTATCTTGTTTGTAAAGAAGAAAGATAGATCACTATGGATGTGTATAGATTATCAAGGAATTAACAAGATTACTATAAAAAATAGATACCCTCTACCTTTGATATCTAGACTTCTTGATTAACTAAATCAAGCTAAGATCTATACAAAAATAGATCTAAGAGGAGCATACAACTTAATATGTATCAAAGAAGGTGACAAATGGAAGACTATATTTTGGACAAGATATGGATATTTTGAATATAATATCATGCCTTTTGGACTTACAAATGCACCAACTGCTTTTCAACACCTTATGAATGACGTATTTTGTGAATTTTTTGATAATTTTATTGTCTGTTATTTAGATGATATTTTAATCTATTCTAAGAACACAGAAGAATATAAACTTTATATTTGTCGTATATTACAAAAACTTAGAAATGCAAGATTATATGCCAAGATGGAAAAGTGTGTATTTCACACTACTCAAGTTGACTTCTTAGGATACATCATTTTAAATGATGGTATAAAAAAAAATCCAAAAAAAAATCCAGATAATCATGGATTGGAAGATTTTAAAAACAATACAAGATATACAATATTTTTTGGGATTTGCCAATTACTATTGAATCTTTATTAAGAACTTTTTGCAAGTTGCAGCTCCACTTACACGCTTAACTTGTAAGGACAAACTCGAGTGGAGCAAAGAAGCAAAAGTATTATTTGAGGCTTTGAAGATAATTTTTACTTCTATACCAATCTTGTATTGTGTCGACTTTTCCAAGGCATTTTTTATGGAAATAGACATATTAGATTTTGCTTTGAGGGCGATATTGTCACAAATGGGAGTAGATGACAAACTCCACCCAGTAGCTTTTTATTCCAGGAAATTTCAGTAATAGAAATCAACTATAAAATCCATAATAAAGGACTTCTTGCAACTGTACATTCTTTTCAAGAATGGCATCACTATTTGGAAGGCACTTTTAGTCCAGTCATCATTGTTGTGGTAGAGAGAATTTGCCTTAAAAAAAGGTTGGGCTCTGGTTGCCAGTAATTACTCAAGCAAGATGTAAGTATAATAAAATCTCTAAATTTATATAAAAACCTCCTTTATAGGGCTATTACATCTAATACATAAGTCTTATTTCATCAAATCACTCAAAATATAATAAATACTTTAAAACCCTCATTTTTCCATAAGAAGGGAATTTTTTCTAAACTTTAAAAATTCATAACGTTTAATCCAACTATTGAAATCTATTCAAAATTTATATAAAGTATTGGTGTATTTTTAATAACTTCCACAACAAATTTCAACCATCAATTCATTACCAATCTTTAGATATCATGAAAATCCTAACAGTAGCTTCAAATCCTTGTTTACAAATACCTATCTATTAAATTCTTCATATTTCACAAACTAAATATTTAAATACTATGAAACTTTGATGTATAGCTTTTTAATATAAAGATTCATTTTTTTTAAAAAATTTAGATAAAATTTCATTCAAAAGCTCAAGATATGGTGAACTCCATCACTATCAACAAAATGGCCTACTTATTGCCTTGGAATTCAATCTGCTGTCTTTGATTCCCAATATCTTCTTCTTTAAAACTCCAAATGTAGTAATTCTTCTACATTAGATGTAAAGCTTGAAATCACCTCTCTAGCCACACCTCCCAATCTCCAAAAGCTTTCATACAACTCCTCAAATCTTCAAAAGAGTGATAATAGATACTATTTGTATATCTTAATTTCAAGCCCCTACTACTCCCTTATAAAAACTCAAAATCCCCCAATTATTATAACAAAATTATAATACAAAAAAAAATGATTTCTAATCCTAATCTTTGATTTTCAAATGGCTTCCTTGAAGTTGCCAAAATCTTTGTTCTTGTTGCGGGTAGCCTCTTCAAAGCCTATTGGCATGACCATTGACCAATAAGAATGAAGAACTTTATCCCTTGTCTTCATTCATCCACAATTTATCTTCATCCTTCTAAATAGGCCTCTTTGTAGTTTAATTCTTCTTCTTTGGACCTCAATTGCTTCTCAAGGCTTTATATTAAACATTTAGGTCCTATATATTTTAAATGCCATAATCAAATTAAGTAAAAATCTAAAATAAAGTTTCTTATATCAATCACTTTTAATTTACTTTTTTAACTATTCTAACACATATTAGAATCTATAAACATATTATACATTTTGACTAGATTTTACATATTGTAAGCAATTACAATACGACATCGTGTATACAAATCACAAGAACCTTGAGTATTTTATGCCAGCACATGTGTTGAATTGTTGTCACGCATGTTGGAGTATGTCTTTGTTAAGATTTGAGATTATTATCACCTATCAACCAGAAAAATAATAAGGTCTGTCCGATGCCCTTTCTAGATATTCTTATTTTGTACCAAAAGAAGGAGATTCAGCTTTTGATTAACAAAGAATGATTTTCTTGAAGCCGGAGCAATTTCATCTTCAAGGAATGACATCAATATTGACTGTTGATTCAACTTTTGTCAAGCAAATCCAATCAAGTATGTCTTTAGATCCTCTTGTCCATGAGATTAAGAATAAATCATCTAAGTCTCATGATACTTTCAAGTTTGAGTTCAAGAATGATCTATTCTATTTCAAAGGTCATCTATATATTTCAAAAGACACAACACGATTATGTGCTTTGAAAGCTCGTTACAACCTCCCTACGGCAAGATATTTTGGATATAATAAGACTTTGGAGCTCATATCAAGAGTTTTTTGGTGGCCTCAGATGCAAAAGACTATTAAAGAGTTTGTACAGTCATGTGATGTTTATTCAAAATCAAAAACTCTTCATCACCAACTTTACGGACTTTTTGAACCATTATTTATACCAAAACAACCTTGATCTTCTGTTTTTATGGATTTTATCATGGATCTTCTAAAGTCAAGTTTATATGATTCTATATTTGTGATTGTAGATCATTTTACCAAGATGACACATTTTATACTATATACAAAATCTATTACAAGTGAAAAAATAGCTAAACTCTTCCTTGATAATATCTATTGCTATCATAGATTACCAAGGGATATTATATCAAATAGAAGAATACACTTTGTATCAAGATTTTAGACGACCCTTTTTAAAATATTGAAAATGGATATAAAACTATCTTCAACTTTCCACCCTCAAATTAATGAAAAAACGGAATGAGTAAATCAAATTTTGAAGCAACATTTAAGATATACCATCAATTATCATTAATACGATTGGACAACTTTTTTGCCATTGATAGAGTTTGCTTATAATAATTTGATACATTTGTCTACTCAACAAATTTTATTCTTTATAAATTATGGTTATCATCCACGACTTGATACTTTTGACTTTTCAAAAGCTGATAATCCTACGGCAGAAGATTTGACAAATTGGTTGTCAGAGCTACATGCAATAATTAAAGCACAATTAAAGAAAGCTTAAGAACGACAAAAAATCAATGCAAATGTCTATTGTAAGGAATAACCTCAATTCTATGTGGGTGATAAGGTATAGTTACTTCGTTGTAATATCAAGACTATTCGCCCTTGCAACAAGCTAGATTATCGTAAGTTTGGATCTTTTTCGATTTATGGACAAATCAATCCAGTTACTTATTGATTATGCCTACTAAAATCTATGAAGATCCACCCTATATTCTACATGTCATTATTTGAGCCATACAAGGCAGTGTATATATAAGAAAGAAGACAAATGCCACCGCCTCTTATAGAAGTACACAACAATAAAGAATTCGAGGTAGAAGAGATTTTAAATTCAAGGCAGCGCCAAAATCGATTGGAATATTTTGTGTATTGGCGCGGATATAATATTAGTAAACATACATGGGAGCCATCTAGGAATCTTGCAAATCCATTAGCAAAAGTCAATATGTTTGATTGACAACATCCGTCAAAATCAAGATAAAGAGTTAAAAAAATCATTACTTTAAAGCAAAATAAGTTCTATAGAATTATGAAGGCCTCAACAATGATCAAATAATATGGTGGTCTTCTTGCCTCGATATGGGACACTATCAATGGCTGAAAGGACTTATTAACTACCTTCGAAGGAAACAAAGATCAGAGTATGTGGAAGTACAATTCGACGTATCTTTGACTTCCTCAATATGTAATTATTGCTCCTTATAGAACTCATCCGTAGAGGGGGGATAATATCACGGACATAAGATTTATTCCAATAATTATCTAATTAATATAGATTGATAAAAATAAATAAAACTATTTTTATAATATTTTATAGAAAAACTTCTTAGAAGCTTCATAAATGCGGAATTATTTTTATACATGTTTATAGGTGATTGATAGGTTAAAAACTTGGCCAACAAGCTAGCCATGTATCACACATGTTAGTAGCTTGTAGAACAAGCTAACCATGTGTTGCACATGTTGGTAGCTTGTGGAACAAGCTAAGTACGTGGCACATATGTAAGAAACTTGTCGTACAAGTTTGACATGTGTCTTGCAAATTAGACACGTGTTGGAGGTCTTGTAGAACGCCGCCACGTAGTTCTTAGATAAATAATATATATAGAGACAAGAATGAAGCCTTCTTCACTCTTGTCAATTCTTTTCTTGCTTCTAGTCTAGTTCAAGAGTCTCATGTATTTTCTAGTCTTTAGCAATAGCTATTCCAATTTCTTCTTAAATATACATATTTCTTTATTTCTGTCTTGTTATTTTTCTTTGTCATAGTTTTTACTAACTTATGCATCTGTTTTAGTTCGTGTCCTTGACAATTATATGCCAAGATGGAAATAAGTGTAGCCATTGAAAAGAATTTTAACCATGAACTTGATATGATGAGCTTCCATTATTAAATTCCAAAATTTGACAATGATAACTTTAACTATTGATATTCAAGTTCTTTGATGAAGATTATGAACCATGATTTCTCTATCAATGTTTGATATTTATTATCAAAGAATTATAGCAATCATGAACCTATCAAAACCTCTCCTACTAACAGAATTTGATCATGCACTGGCAACAACCGCATTCAAACACAGCCCTACTGGTATAGCAATTAGCCCATTAATCTTAGGAAATCTCAATCCACCCACACTTTCAGAAGATTGTCATGACGTTCCAAAAAAACCTACCACCGCACACGAGTACACAAACATGACCTCCACTTCTAGGAGCCGAGACAAAATCGGAGCAACCAGGAAGAAACGTGATCAAATTCCCCTTGAAAAGAATGGAGCAATGCGAGTCGGCGGAAGAGTGGTGGGTTACCGGAGTGGGAGAACGCCTGTTCTGGACAGTTTCACGACTCGTATCTTTCCTCCCAACCCCCACTAACCTCTCTAACTTGAATACAGTACTCAATCTATTGGATATTGAAGACGAGCAAACATCTAGCAAAAGAAACGAAATTCAGACGTCTGAAATTCTTGAACAAGAGCATGCCTTAGCAAAATGTGCGCCTCGCCAACGCGTGGCATGTAACAGAGGACCGTAATGACAACGGTCTAGCACCAAGGTTTCCAATTCATCCGCTGTTGTTCTGCGATCCAGGTCATATCGATAGAGCCCTAAGATCTCTCCTGCTACCAGCTCGAAAGAAGCGAGAGGCAAGAAATAAGTAGCTCAGCATTATCCGAAATAATTCATTGATGCAGAACAGCTTTTCTCTGCTTCATTGGACAAAAAATGTTACAATTCAGCTACGAGAATGCACTCCGTAGCGCGAGTCTCTCCTAAAACAGTCCTGTATCAGAGGAAACGCAAAAATCCTACACAGAAACTAAAAGAAAGGCACCACGCAGCAGGCAGAGAGTGACGCGATTGTGCTGCTCTAGCGCGCAGCCGAATACATAAAATTCAGCCGACGTTTCACCACCAAGGGCGAATTGGAAGAAGGTGGAGATGCAGGCAGAGGGATCCAACCACGAACAAAGACTACCAAGCGACGAGGAGGAGGTCTGAGCGACGATGCTGGTGCTGTGCGGAACCCACGGCAGCGATATTAATAGGAAAAAGCGGCTGCCCGACCCCACTACGCCTGTCCGAACAGCAATGGGTCCGGAGGCTGGCCGACGGGGCCTAGACGGCCCGTGGGAGGATCCAGAATTCTGGCAAGCCCTTAGTGACGAGGGGCGGCGACCCATGTGTCGGTGAAGCAGCCCGGTCCAGTCGACGAGCTTGAGCATCCGCATCGATAATGCCTGCTTGCATCGCTCACACACACAACGCCACCCTGATTTCCCACACACACTCGTTGCATCTCTGCATCGCTGCACCTCTCATGGCATAGCCACAGCGCTGACCCACTAATCATATGCCTTGTTTCATTCTTCCCCAGCCTCCTTCCGCAATGACATGTCCACTCTCCTATTATTGCTGTTGCTGTTGCATTCTGTGTTTTCCTGCTCAATTCCTTTCTCTGCGTCCTTTCCATAGTGCCCAATTTTGTTTCTACTCTTTCTCGGTTTTTCTGTTGGGTGTTCGGGTGGGTTCTGGAAGAGAGTGGGTGGGGAGTAAAGCAATTGGTAGTCCGAAGGGAGGAGTTAGGGAGGTTGTGTGTAGTTTTTTTCACTAGTACAGGGGTTTGGATTCTAATTCTCGTTCAGGGTTTAAGATTCTCAGTTGTGGGTGGGATTCATGCTTGTGGTGAGAGGGGATAATTTGTTCCACGCCTTGGTGACCAAATTGATTTTGAGGTTTCGGGAGGGTTCAGGGTTTATGGGTCGGGGTTTTTAACCTTGTGAAATGTTTTCGTCACCCACAACACTGCTTTCAAGTCTTTGCAGGTTCTGGTGAAAATTGAGATCTGACCGTGTTGTCTCCATTACAGGGTTTAGTGTTCGAATCTAAAAACGAGAGAAAGAAGAAAGCGCGAAAGCGGCCGAAGAATTTTGAAGAAATAGAAGATGTAGTCAATGAGGAAATTTATGCGGATGAGGTGAGAGGCGTGATTACTGCTGAGCATGAAGAGTGTGAAGTTGGAAAACCGAAAAAAGAAGAAGAAGTTGAATGTGCAGCCACAGGTTGTGGAAGCGAACGCCGAGGAAGAGGAGGAGAAGGCGGAGAAGGAAATCAATGGAGAGGTCGCACAGCAAGCGGAGGCTGACGAAAGAGACAGCAAGGACGAACCCGACGTTCCGAAGGCTGGAATGAGCGGCAAGAAAGGCAAGAAGACTAGCTTCACCATTGAGAATTTAGGAGGAACTGCTCAGGTTGAAGGGATTATGAGTACCACCGCCTTCGAGTCATTGCCGGTTTCGGAGCCCACCAAGAATGCCCTGAAGGACACCGGGTTTACTCACATGACCGAGGTATGCAATTCGGGAATCACATTGGGTAATTGGAGCAGAGAGAGGGAGTTGAATTTGGGTAGCGAGGGTCGGAGGTGTCGGGCAGGGGTAATTGCAGTTATGGTGCTGGATGAGGATTGGTGTGCAGGAGTACATTCCTAGAGTGGGTCGAACGGCAAGTTTCTGATACCGGAGTAGCTGGGGTTCCTGAAGTATCTGAAGTTGGGGAGAGATAGTTTGAATTGGTGTGTGACGGGGAGGGGTTGAGAATGAGAGGTAGGGACGTGGGTAGACCTGGTGCTGGTTGATGGTGGTGGTGGGTGGAATTGAGCGGACAGACGGTTGTTGTAGTGGAGTGGAGTTGTTATGAGGAATGATGACTGGTGGTTGGATGTCGGGGATGCGAGTGGTGGTAAATCGTGAAAGCAGACAGGGAGTCTGAAGTGGGGTGGTTGTGTGCAGGGCGCAAAAGTGCCATTGAACGAAAACGGGTTTCCATTGAACAAGATAGCAAATGTGCAGTCATAACTGGTAAGAATGTTGCATTAGATACTGGTCGGGATGGTGAGGTTACGGAATGGGCATGGGTTGTAGGAGGGCGAAGGTTGTGAAATGGTGACAGAGGATTAGTGATATGAGAGCGTGCGGAGTAGTAGTGTGGTAGTGTAGGTCATGCGAGTCGTGGGTTGTGTGGTGGGTTGGTTGGAACGGTTGGGGTGTGCGTGGAAACGATCCAACCATAGCGTGTGTGTGATGACAGGAAAAGCTCGTGGAGAAGAACTACTACCTGCATCAGTCCGCTCGTGATGCGTGGTTTGGGGATATGAAAGTAGGAAAGCGGTAGAAGATGTGGGTGATGTTGGTAGAGTGGAGTCAAGTGTTAATGCGGTGGTGATGGGTTTGTGTGGTGCGGTACAGGCAGTGGCGTCGGCATTCAGTCCTCCGCAGGTGAACCTGAATCTGGACAGCAGTGCTGCGAAGTTCAGGAAGAAGGGGCCAAAAGTGGAAGGGCGGAGTAGTGGTAAGCACGGGTTCAATGCAAGCAATCCTTGTGGGAAGAAAGCAGGTGGAGTTCACCCGGTTCAGGGGTGAGTTGGTAGAGGGTTGGTTGAGCATGTGGGCGGCGGTAGAGAGGAGAAAAGGAGAAAAGGGAAGCGGTAGGGACAGCAGCGCAAGCACTTAAGGTTGAGTGGGAAGACTGGATGCAATGAGCGACAGGTACAGGGGAAAAGTGGGATGGGGAATGCCGATTTTGGTAGCCACCAAATGGTTTTTTTTTTTATTTTGACTTTGATGTGTTGAGCGTCGACGCCCCTTAGCATGATGGTGGTAGCCTGGAGCAGAGAAGAGGATGCGGGTGGCTTGGTGTAACGTGAGATAGGGAAGCAATTGGAGAGAGTGCACAAATGTGTCACAGCTTGGGTCATGGACTTTGGAGCAGTGCATCATGATGCAGTCCGTGCTTCCGAGGTCATCAATTTTTAATACGAGAGATGGAGTTTTTGATATATTACGTAACGAAATTTAGATTTATTTTTAAAATAGTATATATATATATATATATATATATATATAGTTTTGGAAAATAATCTTTAATACCTTCTAAAGTTTATTAATTTTTTTAAAAACAAATTTTAGGATATCCAAAAAAACAAGTTATGCTTGAACAAATGCTTTTAACCTTTCAATTTTCTTAATATTTAAATTAAAGGATTTATATGTGGCCAAAATTGAGTTCAATATATTAAACCTTGTTTTTTTAAGCAACGCCAAAATGTTTAAGGTTTATTAGATAAAAAATCTTTGTTCTAGTATTCATTTATTGGTTTTTTTGAGTGGGAGATGGAATAATAATCAATGAGTGTCTATTAGGATTATTGTGAAATTGTTCAGGAGATTCAAATAACAACCACATATGGTGGTTATTGAGTATAATTTTAACCAATAACGATGTATAGAAGATTTGTATGTTATGTAACTAGACACAAATAAACTAAATATGTAGCAACAAGTTTTGAAACTTTTTTTACTTATTGTTAATGTGGATGAGAATGATCAACTATTTAGTGCACTTGCGATTTGCACATGCTGTGATTTCAGAAGTATCCAAATGATTATATGAGCATTGCCCATTTTACTAAAGGATTAGAATAAATGAGTTAATTGCATTTTAGAAGTCAAAAACTTCAAATGATACCTACCCCAAAGATATTTGTTCCTCACTAAAACTGGAGACGGAAACCCACAAGTGATTACTTAGAACATTCTAAGAATTATAGGGGAAGAATTGTTGTTCGATGCAGCAGTGCACTCCCATCGAACCTAAAGAATTACATGAATTTTTAGTTTGAATTGTAGTCACATTAAGAAAATGAATTCAAATTCTTTCTTCTAACTGAGCCCCAGCTGAAGCCCAAACACTGCGTGGAGGAGGAACAAAGCCATGATTCCTGTGCCGAGAATGGCATGCACGTTCCGCAAATCCGGATTCGCCTGCAAGAGTTGATGCACAATCAGAGGCCAGATTGGGGGAGGGAGGGCGGAGGAATATGCTTGGAGGTGATATTGTGAGAGAATGGATGTTGAAAACGATACCTGAAATTGGGTGGAGACGGCTGTTTGCACGCTGAGAAGGGAAAGGCCCAAGAGACCTGTTACAGCATGGGGACTGCCACACACAACCGTGCGGTGAGCAAGGCACGGCGAGATGAAGATTTCAAGATGAGAGGATGCATTGCTAGAGGATTCGCAGTCATGGATTCGCACAGCGCACACGATTTCCCTGAGTTTCTAATTTGTAGTCAGATTAGGTGAGAAAAGGAAGTGTTGGGCTCTTTCAGTAGTTGTTTGCAGTTACAGGACCCACATAGGTGACGAATTAGCGTTACTACTGGTCAGATTCGAGTACGATGTCAGACAGGCTCGGTCTCCTTACCTCTCAAAAATTGGTTTGCCGGATGTGACGAGCGATGTGATGCCTCCAAGTGCGCCGGCGGAGAAGAAGAAGAACATGCCACCGAGGAGCTTAGGGTGAAGGTCCTTGGCGGCAGCCTTCACTGTCCCATCGGAGCTGAGACGAATTTGCCAACCCAGGTAGGAGCCGTAGCCACCCATAGCGAACAATACCACCGCCTGCACAAAGCGTCCACTCAAGCGTCTATGAGAATATCCTTGCCGATCCTAAAATTAACGAACCTGACTCAACACTGTTACGTGGGAAAGCTCTCGGGAGTACACTTACCATATTTCCTGGGTGACCCCAATGTATCAGCCATTCTGGCAAGTCCCAGCTTCTGACAAGCTCTCCGTATGGCGCGAACAGCTCCGTAACGACGCCGGCTGCACATGTATAAGTGAGTAAGAGTTGTTGTAAGATAAGGCTCAATCTTTCATTAGGTTGGAGTGAAACGACTTCCTCACTATCCGATGTTCAGTAATGACAGCTGAATGAAAATGAGCAATGCAGGAGAGGAAGCATACCGCCAGGCAGCGCGGCGAGCGCCAAGAGAGGAGCAATGCTCAGAAGCCGAGTCTCATTGCTCGAATCACAAGATGTAATTTCCAATCGGGACGGCTCGGAGGTGGTCGTCACCTGCTTGTTGTCACCTGATCCCCTCTCAGAAGAGCAACCTGCGCCAAAAACTCCACTCTAAGACACGACTGTGCATTCCACTTCAACCAACGCCTCACACTCTACACTCTGGAAAAATTATCCAAAGCTTCCAGACAGGTAAAAACTGAACACATTCCAAAGCGTCGACTGAAATTGCCTCTACATTGCAGCTCCTACGACCCCACACTTCAATATCGTCACCACCACACTCAACAGTCACCACATTGCAGAGAAGAAATCAAACTAACAGCCCTTACATTTCACAATGCACCGGTGGTCAAACACTGCAGCCTTGGTGCTACAGGACGGAGATGCGATACTTCGGCTTCCAAGATCGCAGCGTGCAATGGCGGAGGGTATCGCCATGAAATTCTAGCGAGCGTCCGTCACGCACACACACGAACACACGCGGTACAGTTGAAGATGGCTGAGAGGCCAAGCTCGCAAGGCTATCTAAAGTGACGAGCGCGCGTGCCCCTCCACAGCGATGTGTGAAGCAGGGCAGCGCACGCGACTCATTCCAATGCTGATGTGGTGAGAGACTGCAAACGAGCGCTGACGAACGCAGACGCACTCCGCTTCGCATCCTCCCGCATCCTCCCGCATCCTCCTGCATCATCCCCAGCTCGTGGAAAAGCATCGCCACACGCCGTCGCGGCACTTTTGGCATCTGAATTCGCTTTTACCGAAACTTTGCCGCAACGCCACACGCCCTTCATCACCTCCCTTTAGCAAGTTCAGAACTTAAAAATGTTAGAAAAGTGTTTGAATATGGACAAAAGAATTACTTGCGAAAAGAAGAAGATGATCAATACAATAAAGTGGCCGTCAGAGTTGCAAGAATTTTAGCAATAGAATGGTTGGTTGGACATGGTAGGCCCTCTTTGTATTGTGTGGAATATTTTTGGTAATTTTGTTTAGGTAACTATATAAGCATTTTTCAAGGGTGTTATGGTAGCGTGAATTCATTTTGATTGGATTGGTCCACATCAATTTTCTTATTTCATTTATTTTATTTATATATATATATATATATATAAATATATACACATATTTTGTAAATAATAGTGGTATTTATGTATTATTTTTATTTAATAAAATTTAAATTTATGATTAAGATGTAAAACCTCAACCTTTATGGTCCAATCACATGTTGTTTGTTGATAATTTGACATCATTTGGTTTTAAAAATACTATTTTTGTTAATAATATTGTTAACAGTATAATTTTTAGTTTTATTATTAATTATTTTATTATTTTTATTATTTGAGTTGTTATAGTTGATTGCAATATAAATTTATGTTTGCAATTGCTTTATATTTTCTAAACTAAAAATTAAATAAAATTTAAGATAAAGATTTATAATATAAAATATAAAATAATTCATGTAAAAATTTAGAATAACTTTTAAATTCTAAGCTATAGGTGTCTAGGCAGAATGGTAACTTTGAGGATGAGTTTGAAGAAAACTTCCAATATCCAATCAAAGCTATATGGATTGTTCTGAAATTGATTGTGTAAAACTATTAACTTTTGATAAATAAAATATTCAAATAAGAATTGCAGACAACATAGATATGAGATTGTTTGTAGTATATTTGACTTCATGTCATATCTTGTATACTGAAAATAGGATCCATTTTTTGGCCTTTTGTGGTGTCTACAATTACTTTTGTGTCAATGAGTGTATAAACTATGAAGTGCAATTTTTGAAAAAATATGCATTAGTAGGCTATGAGGATTGCAATAGGCATATAAGTATTTTGATTACTGGAATACATTTATTATGCTAAAGTAAGAATATATGCTTTGATTGCTTTTGATTGTAAGGAAGTACATTGCTTATAGGCCATATAAATTGTATTTATTACATCTTTTGCTTTTGAATTTTAATTTTGTAGTTGATATCCAAATTAACAATTTGAAGTTTAAGAGTTGTTATGAAGCATGTAGCTAGATTGTGATATATCCAACACCCTTAACTTTAAATAGATATTATGTTTACAATTTATCTTTTTTATTTTTATTTTATACCTTCACCTCATTCTATCACAAGCACTCTCTTCTTTGTAACTTTGCAATATCAACAAAGTAGCTAGGTATCAAAGAAGTAACTTGACATGAGATTATTTGGATTGGCTATATTCTACTACAAGTACAACATTTAATGTGGTTTGGTTGCTTTGCTATATTCTACTTCACTTACTAGGTTTTGCATGTTACATATTTGTTGTATTCCAACTCTTTTGTTGGACCTTTGGCATTGCTTGCTAAATTGTTGCATGAAGCAGGTTTTCTCATTTTATATCTTAGGAAGCATCTATCAGATATTTGGAGTCTAATTTATGTTCTTTTTGCTGCATTTTGTTTCACTTGTTGGATCTTTGATGTTGTAACCAAAGTTATTCCTCTAATTCTACATCCCACAAGACATCCACTAGATACCTAGAAGCTAATCTGCATTTGATTTGTTACATTTTACTTCATCTTTTGGACCTTAAGCTTTGAATGTTAAGTCATTACATGAAGTTAATATCCCAATTTTATATTTTTTTTAAATTTAATATGTTGTATTCTACTATAAAGAGGTTATTCTTTGTTGAAGATCTATACTTGCCAAGTTGGTTGATTAGAATAATTTAATCCATTGTCTCAATCTACATGTATCACTTGTGCTATTTTGAGCTACATCAACCTAATATTTTTATTATGAATACAAATCCATTAGTCTCTAAAGTTGGACCTCTGTATTTTTACACAAAATAACAAAAACTAAAGATAGAGCTTTTAAGCAAAGTTGCAAAAGAACTAAGAAGTTCGCTTCATTATATTATTTGCTACATGCATAAGGAGACAACAACTACTTAAATTTTATTTATTTTTATTTTCTTTCTTTTAAAATTTTATTTTAATATATTAAGTTTTAAAATTTTCTTCTAAGTGCAATATTATGTACTTATCTAATACCATTGGACCTCTTTTCTTAACAAACATATTTGAAATTATGTATTCAACATTCTTTTATTAAATTTGAATTTAGATCATTTATATTTTTGTAAGTTACTTGGGTAATAGTAGAACTTCAAATAGAATAAAAAATTATTGGTAATTATTATTTATTTATATATTATTTAAATTCAAATTCAAATTTTTATTCTATTTTTTCATTCTATTTATTAGTAGTATGTATAATATAATACCACTATATATATATATAGGATATATATAATACTTTTATTTTATGCTTATATAAATATTTTATAAAATTATTTAATAATAACATAAATTCTTTTATATAAGTTTTTAATGTAAATTTTTTATTTAAATATATATATATATTAAATACTCATAAAATATTAAATATTTATATAAATTTAGTATACTATTAAAAATAGAATATAAAATAACTATATTTATTATTAATTATATATATATATATATATATATATAAACTTTAATTTTTTAATTTTTTTTTATTGATACAATTTTTTTATTGTTAATATACAATCAAATAATATGAGAGAGAGAACGGCATTTTTAAAAAAAATTTGTACACAATTTCAAAAAATGATATTTTTAGTATATATGCAAGGATTTTTATAAACTTCTTATTATTATGCCTTACATGCATAAATTATCACTTACACTATGATATTACAAGAATGTATTAATAATGTATTTATTACAAAATCTTTTTAGTTGGATAATTTTTATTTTACAAATAATACTATCAATATTGAAGGTTCATCATTAGATACAAGTGATATTAATATGGATACAAACAATAGTTTTCATGTGTAAAGCAATATAGAAGAATTTTCAAAAGATGTGGATATTATACATGATAATAATCAATTGGAAGATCTAAACTATTTATATTCTTTTACTTTACATGCAAGATATATTGCATTTAGACTATATCTATCTAAATTTATATTTCTATTATCTATACTAGATTTTTGGTCTAAAAAATATTCTAAATATAATTATAAATATTTTTAAAATATTTTTATAGATTTTTAAATAATATTAAAAATTATCCTATATTTATAAATATACATGGTTATATTAAATAAGTACCAACCAAATTTTGATTTGTTGATGTATTATTTAGATTTGGCTATTATGGAAATGGTCCTTTATAATAAACAATTGATAAAATGGTTTGATATTATAGTTGAAACTTTTATATTATTTACTAATTAAGTGATAATTATTATTTTTTTATAAAAGAATCATTGTAGTTTAGCCGTTACCATTACACTATTTAGCATTGTAATACATGAGAGTATAACATATTTAATTATACATATAACTTAAGAAAAAAATTATAATTTTTTATTACATTGTATGAACCAATTTACTTATAGTTTACTGAAGGTGCTATTATATATCAATATACACATGCAAAAACAACAACACACCTAATAGGAGACAATAATTGGAATAGTAGTAACATTACATCGATAAAATGGTAGGAAAAAAAATGTTCCAATTGCCAAAAAATTCCAATCTACTACTCGTTACAAATCCCAATGCAAACACAATGTATTAGTAGGAAATAATATTATATGAGTAAAGATTGCAATTAGATTTATATCACATATAACTTTTAATTTAACAAAAATATAGATTATGGTATCAATACTAAGGCTCCAAGACCACTTATTTATGTCATAAATCTATTAATATAATAAATTAGTACAAAGTGTTCAAATTTTACCAAATTCATTAATAAATCTACATCCATACATTGTCAATATTAAATATGAATTTTCAAACCAATTTTAGCAATCAGATCAACACTATCATGATTGAAGTAAGTATAATTACAACAACATTATAAACCTATAAACTTCAAGTCAGAGTATCTTGTATATTATATAGAGTACTTGCTTTGTAAAGTAATAAATGAAATAAAATAATAAAATTCCAAAATTGGAATTATTACACATAAATGCTTTGTTTAGTTTTGCAATGGTATTAAAAAAAATATTATAAGTAATAACAAGTTGGTGAATTATAGTTGTGTTTGCAACCATAGACAAAAAGAATAATTTTACAACCACCATAGGATGCAATACAAGATGATTGTTGCAAGCTCAACTCTTAGCATTGAACAAAGAATTAACATGCATAATTCTCTATAAATATTTTCTAAGCTATCTTTTTAATCTATTATCTTTAAATATATTATAAATAATAATGAAAATTAAGCATCTTCTATGGTCTTATAAATCTTATTATTTATTTTATATATACATAGAATAAAATATTTGATTTCAATATAAAAATAAATGATTATATGTATATGTAGGATTTATGATATATACTAAATTTATATAGATTTATTTCTATAGCACTAAGGAACATATTTAATAATAATTATATTATTTAATTAATAATAATAATAATTATTATTATTATTATTATTATTTACAAGTTATTTTTTAGTTGATGCTTGTATTTAAATTTCTTTTTATATACTTTAAAGTACAAATAATTTTAAAAATTATAAAATATGACAATTTATTTTATTATTTTATAATTTTTTATAAAATATTTTCATAAAAGAATTATCAATACAAATGTATACATACATATATAATTTTTATTTGACATTAATACTAGAAAGACACATGACCTACTATCTATTAAAATTTTTTAACTACTACATCAATTATTAATCAATATATAATTATAACTACCTATTAATCTATTACACAATTTAATAAAATAAATGCTCTCTTCTTTATTTGAGATGATAAATAAAGAAATTATTTATGTATTTATGTAAAAAAATTTAAATAACTATAAATTATTATAGAAGTGCCTTATATTTTATCTAATTTAACACACACACACACACACACACACACACACACATATATATATATATATATATATAAAAGCTTGCTTGCCATGTAATCAAATGCCCTTGCAAAGATTCCAAAAAGAGAGGCACTTTCTTAGCCCCCTTAACAAGGGGTAGTGGGGGCAGTGCCTCTTGTATTACAATGTATAACCTATTTGTACAATATACATATATTTAGAATATTTTTTGGATTTTTTTTTTAAGGATTTTAATAGCATTGGTGCTTAACTTAGTAGAACTACAATTATGTGTATATATTGTTTAAGTCTTGGTAAAACAACTTTGTTTTACATTTGTTTCTACTTGATGCATGTGTGATTTCTGGTCTATTTCTTCAAGACATTCCAAATAGTAATTTCATAAACCATCCCAAATAAAAATATGTATTAAAAACTTTGGTAGTCAAAAAATGTCTTCACATGCATTTGTTTCATTGAACTGGATCTATTGAAATCCTTATTCTAATGGGTGCAATGGGTTGTATGGAATGTGGGCAAGCGTGCAATACAAATCTCACCGACCCCACCGGTGGATGGTGAAAAGCATGGAATATTGTCTGAATGCAGCTGAATTCTTTTCACAGATTCAGAGGCGGAGAATGTCTGATCATCCCACTAGCTTATTCCATCGCCGTAATCCGATCAGGTGCAGCCCACGCACATCTTGCTTGTGATGCTGTACACAGTAAGGAAGGTTCTTGAGATTGATGAGCAAATCCACAATGATCTTCGACGCAGTGCACAACCTGTCATCGTGTTTGGTGTGAGTTTCGATCATTGTACATTGCAATGGGTTGCACGCATGTGCAGCAACCGTGTTTCGTTACCTGGTTCCTGTCACCAACTCGAAGCAGAAGAATCTGTGTCCAGACATTGAAGCAGACACGATTCACCGAAATTACCAGGGAAACTTTCGAGCGTTGTGCCTCATTTTTCATGAATTGCAAGGGTATGCCATGGCCAGAAGCTTTGCAACACCGTTTTTAGAGGATTGTAGTTTTTATTGCAGCAGAAATGGCTCTTGAATGCTACCGAATACTCACGGTGGTAATTTATGTTCAGGGGGAATGCTCATAAGTGGAGATGTGTGAACGGTGTCTGCTTCACTTCAAAGTTCTTTCCCGCTTACCCCCTGCAAGCTCTAGATTGGATTTGTCACTCTTGAAATATGAGTCGAACCACATGCAACAGCTGCAGTATTATGATGTAGAAATGTACAAGGTAATCTGTAATCGCGGCTGCTGGCAGTCTCCACAGAATTTGCCTACGGAAGATTTGTGGACACGCTCGTGATGCCTTCCTCACAGTACAGTTCACGCAATTCAGTGTAACATGTCACATCAATCACAAGTGCTAACACCGTACAAGTTCCTCTGGTCCAAGCATCTCCAAAGGTTGTCCGATTTCCGCACTATTTTCTATTTTTCTGGGATTATCCATGCCTGGGAATTCCCCACGAGGGAGCGCAAGTACGAGTTAGAAACCTTTTCCAAGAGAACCGGAGGAAGTCAGTATTAACAGCAAGTACGTTTGGAAATCTTGCTCGTGTGAGTTACCATACGTTCTGAGCTCAGAAAATAACCGTCCACGCGATCGGTGTTGCCTGAGGTGTTCATACTTAGAGATGAGGGGTCGATTGGCTTTCTTTGGAA
The DNA here is from genome assembly GCA_036785485.1 of Physcomitrellopsis africana. Taxonomy (NCBI): domain Eukaryota; kingdom Viridiplantae; phylum Streptophyta; class Bryopsida; order Funariales; family Funariaceae; genus Physcomitrellopsis; species Physcomitrellopsis africana. The sequence continues at coordinate 441,096 of JAWRVF010000010.1, forward strand.
GTCGCTGTCACATCGCCACGCGCCGCAGCTAGTCCAAAGTCTGTCTGCTCGAAGCTATCCGGCCGGGTTCATCTTTTCGGAGATAACGCATTGGGCAGCTGCAGCAGCTCTTATGTGCTTCTCCGTTAGCTTGGAGTGTAGGGTAGGAAGAATTGTCAACTCATTTTGTTAAGCAGCGACAATGGCGAGGAGCACCATAGCCAACCCCAGCAGCGGGAGAGACCTCACCGACATTGTTGTTTGTACTCTTTTGCTTTCCGCAGCTTTCCTATCAAGAGTGTCTTATGGTAAGACTGCAGATTTCGGTATCTGCAACACTTTCCCACCCTATTCCAGATTTCGCAGAGTTTGCAATATTCAGCTGAGGTCTGCAACAGTATTGAACTAGCTTGTCTAAATTCTTTAGATAGCATGTGGTGAGAGGCCGTAGAAGGTGATTGCTGTGGGATTGTAGTCATCTTCGTGTAATTGATGGTCCGGTCTCCAAGTTTACATGCGCTTTGTTAATTTTACAGCATGATTCTATTCGAACTTAAACATGCTGAAATCAGTCGGCTGTCCAGCTGTTCTCTACCCTTTTTTAAGATTGGGTTGGTGAGCTTTTAATTTTAATCATGTAGGAGTACGAGGGAGTTTTGTTGATGTCCCTAGATTTCTTAACAACGACAGTTGGCATACTGTGTAGGTCAAGAAACTGGACTAAAGTCATCGAAATTTCCACCTCCAAATGCAATCTTTGCATTCGGTGACTCGTATTTAGACACAGGAAATCACAACCACTCAGCTGGTGCCAATCGCCCCTGGCTCGCACCTTATGGGAAGACTTATCCCGGCACCCCTACCGGTCGATTTTCAGATGGGCGCGTGTTTACAGACGTCTTTGGTACGTGTCTCTGCTTTGAACTGTACGAATTCGACAGAATGTTTCGTATCGTAGTTGCAACAACTCTGAAAACTGATATCCTGGTAATTGTTGCAGCGAGCGCGTTGCAAATGCTGTCACCCATCGCATACGAGCGACGACTTACTGATCCAAATGCACCCAAGCATGGCATGAATTTTGCGGTGGGCGGTGCAGGCGTGTTCAATTCTTATGGAATTCTCAATCTAGGTGGCCAAGTGGACCAATTTCAGTCTCTCTTGAACACAGTATACCCGAGAGCGTTTCTTGAAAACTCGGTGGTTCTTGTTGGTATTCACGGAAATGACTATGGTGCATATCTTGTGAAGGGAAACCCGATCTCTGTAAGCTCCTTTTGATAAACCTTACTGTATTATTTTATTCACTTTCGTCTCGTTTATTAACCTCCTAATTCAAAACCTAATTCTTGGTGAAGAAATTGGACATGTTTGTTTGCAGGGACTTCCCATGTTCCAAAAACTAGTGGTCAATGAAATGATCCGTCAGCTTGAGCGTTTGAACAAACTTGGCTTCAAAACTTTCTACATCAACAACATGCAGCCCGTAGGATGCCTGCCTTCATCAACACGGCCCACCTTCAACGAATGCAATGAGGTCACTGATAATATCATGTCGGTTCCACACAACAGCCTCTTGGAAACAGCCGTGGCAGATCTGAAACAGCGGTTACCTGCATCCACCTTCACAGTTTTAGACCATTACAGTGCCTTCAACACTGTCCTCCGAACTCCTGCAAACTTTGGTACCAAGTCCAAGCTCAATCTCCTAGTCCCCTCTTCCTTGATTCGTTCCCTGTTTGCCTTGGCTATCTTCTGCAAAGAACTATAGCAGTTAACTGACTGACAGGAACTTCTATCTCTGTAGGATTATCCGCACATCCTCTGGTGCCTTGTTGTTTGGGCGAGGGGAATGCCACTCGGAGCTGTGGTGAAGTTGCGCTTAATGGAAAAGCAATGTTTACAGTTTGTAATGATCCGAGGAAGTCATTTTTTTGGGACACGATTCACCCTTCCCAATCAGGCTGGACTGCCGTTACGAAGCTTCTGTTTCCCGATGCAGATCTGGAACCGTTCCTGTCGTCCAAGGAGAGACAGAGTTGAGTTTAGGGTAAATGTTATTCCCGGCTCGAGATTTTTCTACAATGCCTCTCGAATAAGTGCATTCACAAAAAATGAATTGCTGTTGATGTGACAAAGATAGTGGCAAGGAGATTGTGTGCCTATGGATAGTACGACACAGTTCTGATCGCTGGGTTTGCAGTTAAAAACTTTAACCATTAACTAGCAATTGCTGCTTGTGCGCAGTCGAGTTTGTTGTGCAGTTCAGGCTTACAGAAAAGAAGTTAAAGTGTTGAAATTATACCGTAGACTCTGGGTTTCATGTACATTGTGTAGTACTTGATGTCTTAATTACTGGGAAATATCATACAACTATTCAAGCTTGCAAGAGTACTTCGAGTAGTTGCCTATTACTGCATCAGGTCTGGTATTTCTAGATAATTCGTCCACAGATTGTTGTAGACGGATTTGTTGCGAAGGATATACCGAACTGCCTTGCTGCATTTACTTTGCCCACCAAGGCCTTACAATCATCCGTTGCAGCTCTCATTCTTATGCAGTGCAATATGCATGTTCAGCCTATAGTTTTCCTACAATTTCTCGTCAAGAGCATTGAGCTTCTCCGAGGCTAATCGGAGGATATCCTCCTTCGAATGACCAGTTAGATATCCATTACTGGCTTGAACCCCTTCTTTGGCTGCAAGCGTTGCAACCAAATGTTGCACTGCCTGTGGACTTGAAACATCCGTATCCAGCAAATTGCATGCAATTTCAATGCGATCGGTGCCATGCAGTAAGGCCATGGCTTGCACTTTGGCCAAACCACCACCTCGTTCACTCACTTTTCTTGCTATGCGTTTTCCCTTGTCCAAGTCTATCGTTGTCAGCGGTACGTTGTAATTCATCACCCAGGGACAAGCTCCAACAACTACAATACCGCTACTAGGCGGTGCAACCCTTGGTCCAAAATCTGGTTGCATAGTAGCAGGGAAAATGTGTGAACCAATCCAAAGACCTCCGTTGTTGGGTTGGAAATAACCAAGAGCACGCCGAATGTCGTCCAATGGTCTTTCGTTCCGATGGGCAGCTCCATACAAGAAAGCAGGAACTGTTTCAGGGCATAAATTTTAAGCATATAAACAACTGAGGCCAATATTTAGAAAATTCCTACCGATTGCCAACCGATTCTGGCTGTTTGAGAATTGAGAGATACGAACTAATGAGTTTTAAACGACCGCAATCTTGAAACAGTAAACGGATACCGCATTTTGTGAAAGGTGCAAAATGAAGGATTACCAAACCTTTAAGTACTTGACCAATTTCAGAAGCAATCCCTTGTGCGATTGCTGTTGTATCAGTCATGGTCGCCGTACCGAGAGGATGCATGCAAATGTGATCCACAACTCCCAGTCGGGGATGACTTCCTGAATGTTCCCGCAAATCGATGGTCCGCAATGCCGTCCGCACAACATCCGTGACTGCCAACTGCAGAGGTGTTCTTGCATTGCGCGACTCAGAACTACAGACCGAGCCTGCACAAGCATGCTCAGGGAGAAAGAGCCCTTTCAATACTCTTTTCACGCGTAAGGTTGCTCAAATCTTACTCTCAGAGCATCTCCTCTGAATTCGAAACATCTCAAAACGAATTACCTACCGACGAGCGCGGAAGTAACAGATGTCGAAATCGCAACAAGAGGAAAGACCATTCAGCCTATACCTGCAAGAGTATAACCCACTCTATTGTATTCGTGGTCCTCAAAAACGTGCAGAAGAGGTGCCTCTGGATGCGCGCGGAAAGTAGACTCAATTTCTTGCAACGCAACCGCATTTCGAGTGTCGGAAATGTAAATTTTGCAGCACGCGAGATGCAAGCGCCTCAGAGGTTGTGCAGCCATAGCCATTACCGGTGTTATTTGAGACGGCAAGTTTCGTCTGCTCTGTTCAGGCGAAGACAATAGCCAACAATCGCTGCTTACGTACAATCTTGTCCATGACCCGCTGCACATAAGCACACGGATACCTGACAGAACCTAATAACAAAACTCGCATTTCAATTTCAGCAAACTTCTCAAAGACGAATCATAGGAACAGTCACTAACTTAATGCTGGGAGATGCTGAAATTGCGAGAAATGAGGAGGAACACCAGCGAATTCTGAGCCAATTCCAGCAGCTTCATAGCCTAGACTTGCAGATAATCCTCGAAACTCTTCAAAGGAAGTGTTTGAGTGCAGTATGTAGTTCTTCCAATCTGGAATCCGCACTCCAGTGAGGCAGAGCGACTCTGTCGTTTTCAAAATCAATCATCGACGACGCATTGCGCGACGCATCCGTCCAAGAAATGTGGCGGAATATGCTACATATTCGAGATCATCACGGTTGTCTTATGTGGACGAGATGCGACCACACATTCGTTGAAGCATTTCAAAACCATGGAAGGCAATGCTTCCGCTGCTGCAAAACATGCAATGTACCTAGAAAGGATGTAATTGCCAATTAGAGCCAAATCCCAACTGAATCATTTTTATTATAAATCCAAAAACATACAACAAGCAGAGGACATTGTTCAGAGTAACATGGAGTCGTCACTAAGCAAAAATGCCTTCAACCAAGCTGAAAAGAAGATGGCTTTCAGTTGACTGATAAACACAATTCACTGTACAGTGACATCACGTTGCTGTGATGATTTCTGTGTAGCCTGCAGCTTCATGAATTTTGTGTACCTTATTTCAATCAAGTCCTGCTTAAACATAAACGTTCTGCTCTGAAAATAAGTAAAAACCAGAAGGTAAAGCTATCTGGACCTCACAAACCAGGAGGCTAGGATTGGGCCAAACTTGAAGAGCCCCCTGGACCAAACAGCGATTGTCAGTAATTCCTCAACGTTAGAGAAAAGTATGGCAAAGGCAATTTACTTAGACTCTTCGACAAGAAACTTCAAACTGCGCCAGGTTTTCGGTTATTGTCGCTCAAGCAGCAGGGACGGGTGCCCAGACAAAGGTATCGGATAGCCAATGGCATGCGGAAGACTCGTTGACAAGCAGATCGGAAATTAATGCCTTTCTCGGCTTCTGACTACCACCAACATCAGCGCGGCAAGATGCGATTTGGTTGAAGGGGCGTCCATCGTCGTGGGACTCCATAGCCACAGCATAAATCTTCACATTCTCTTCACCGCCATTGTTCTTGCTGCTGTCTATGTTGCGGCACTCGTATACTGCGAAAGGGAACACGTTCTTGTGACACACGACCGTGTGATTATACTCCTTTACGTCAAGCACCTTGAGGGTGTTGGTTCCAGTCTTCGTGTTCAAAGGCGCAGCATCTGCAACCATGTTTCCTGTCACGCAAGTTAATGTTGGTTCCGGCGGGCTCTGATGGCTACAGTTCCTCTCAGTGCAGGGAATAATGTCACAATTGCTTGCCGCTGAGTCCTGTGAGGCTGTGCACGCGTATGCTCACAACGTCATCAATCTTTCTTCGGAATAAATAGCGTTGAGCTTTTCTGCTATACGTCGTCAAAATCAAACTTCTTGCTATAAAGCGTGCACAGAAAATCTGAGTAAGGTGGCTCACCAGTGGATGCAGGGATGGTGCGGTCAAGAGCGTTGATGCGGGAGTCTTGTGGAAAGTGATCACCTAAAAACTTGGTCAGTGTCTCCAATGAAGTCACACACATACCGGAGGACTCTTTGGTCACTGCTGGCAACTCAGTAGGATTGGCTTTTTCTTCGCACTGAGCCAATGTGCGGGACATCATAATAGCCAAATTGGAATTCGGTGGAATAGCAAGCATTTGCAACAACTCAGCAATTTTGTCACCAGACAATGGCATGATCTTGGCAAGAGACTCTGGTAGAAAGGATGTGGTAGGGTACTGATCCCGTAGACTGGCAGAAATTTTGATGTCCTTTCCGACTTCGAGTTCCTTTGGATTGAAGAACATCGCCGTTGAGGCTTCGATCATGTCCTTCGCCCTTTGGAGAAGGTTTCCCCCCTCCAGCAGTTCCTTCAAGGAAATGTCCACACTAGGGTCGAGGATTTTCACATCGGCATCACACAATAGCTTGGCCTCCGAGCAGAAGTCCTTGGCGTGCTGGGCGATAGAACCATCCTCGATCTTCGAAGCATACAACGAAGCGGTTTTTGCATCGAGTGGAGACAAATGGTCCATTAGAATAGACGGTATTATGACACGTTCAGTTTGGCCGTTCACAGCCTCCTTTCCAGCCTCGTTTGCTTTCGATCCTACATTAGTTTTCTGGCCAGAATTTCCTTCGGCAGCACATGCTACCATCCCCTGCAAACAAACAAAACAAACAACCAGAGACGAATTCAATTCCTGTTAAGTTTGGATGCTTCAGCCCGAGCAATTTTCCAAGTCACTAAAAACACCTACATTCTCCAAGTCTTACCAGAAGCGCTGTCATTTAACTTACCACCAGGAAAAGCAGCACCAGTGTGGAGGCACTCAACGACGTCATTGGAAGTATCAACGCCACGAAAGATTGAATGTATATTTCTGCTCCGCCAGCCTGCTCAAACAGAGCCCGTCTCCAACAAGGTTACAGCTCGAAGGCTCCAACTCAAGAAGAAAATCAATGAGAAAGGCAATTTCAATGACAAAGAGTTACCAATCAATCACAATCGTATTATTTCGTCTCAGGAGTGCGAATGCTTACAAGAGATGTCCTTAAAGATGAACTACAACATGCAACTAAGTATTGTGATTGTAAATGACCATGGTCTTCGACTTTTATATGCTCCAACAGCCGTCCTTGGCAATGATGTCAGCTGCATGTCACTCAGCACTTCGGGCTGTACTCACAAGGCTCCTACCAAATTCGTTGAAGCTACCAGTTGGTGTACACAAAGGCAGGCTATGATTTCACTCCACAAAACGGAAATTGCTGAAGAGCTCTGATGGTTTCCCTGCGGCTCAGCTGTTAGCGGTGACTGCCAAATCGGTCATCACGGTTTCGGTGTACATGAGCACCGTACAAGACATGGAGTTTATAATCAGATGAGGCTGGTAGCAGGTGTTGACTACGTTGAATTTGGAGCATAGTCGGTCGACAAAACAGTGCGCATCGTCAGCTTAGCATCACAGTTGGTGTTGCAGGGTCTGGAGTCGGCTCAGATTCGAGAGCTGCCATTGAGATTGCAACCAGCACAAGACTCCCGTCCATCAGCATTCCCCGCATTTACTGTTTGATGGCTGTGACACGATGAGCTTATGGGATGAAGGGTTAGTCGACTAGTGGTAGTAAATGCTTCAATTTTAGCAGAACAATGAGGAAAGAAAGAAAGAAAGAAGACAATGGAGGAAGGAAAGCAACAACAAAGAAAAGAATATATATATATATATATATATATATATATTTATAGGAGTGAGTGTTACATAAGAGGAATTTAGTGAAGGCTTTAGAGTATTAAGAAACAAAATCATATTGTCATAAAGTTTTATTTTTTATTTTTTTAAGATGATTGTAATTTTTTGCCTAAAGAGGTAAAAATTAATTCTGTCAATGTGTATTTTGGCAACAATGTATTGGTTTAGTGCTATGTAGAGGTGATGAGAGTGGAAGTAATGGGATATTACGCTATCAACCTCATTTTGTTGAACAAATGTATAAATTACTACAGAAGCTATTCACTATACTGAAAAAAATAATTATTCTAATTATATAAAAATTAAAATTCGCAAATTATACTCGAGATGTATGAATAGAGATGACATTAAGGCTATATTTAATTTCGTTAATTTTTTCTTGAGTGGAATTGTTCATAGCTTATAAACTTTTTAATTTTAAAATTAATTTTTAATTATTTTAAAATTAATTTCCAAATTAATTTTAAAATAATTTAAAACTTTATTTTTAATTAATTTTAATTTACAATAAGTAAAAAAAGTATTGCTCATAGATTATAAGAAATAATTAATTTTTAAACTGATTTTTAAATTAACTAGAAATAATTCTCATTCATATTATGCTAATGTGATTTTTTTTAATGATGAGTTAATTTTGGTAATAAGTTAATTTTTTAATTGGTTGTTTAAGTTAAGTTTATATCTAAAAAGGTCTAAAGATTGATTTATTTTTTTTGGTAATTGAAACAATTTCTTAAATTATAACAAACAACATAACATAGAAATAGATGGTAGAATAAATTTTTGACAAAAATAGATGAATAAATAAAAAGATAATGGTTTATTTATACATTGATGCTATTAAAATAGAAAAAGAGGGAGTTGGTTCAAAAATTAGAAAATAAAAAAGAAAGTTGGCTATAACTGAACATTGAGGGAAAAAACAAATAAAAGTATTGGTTTTTTCTCTTTTCCCCTCGACAATTTGTACTCTTTAAAGAATAGCCATGTGACTTGTTCACTTTAATTGTAAAATTCTTTAAATATTTAGAATATTTTTAATGTTTTATTGGCTCTTATTATGTTTATTGATCTGTAAATAAGATTTTTGTCAGCATTAAAGAGCATCAAAGAAGAAGAATAAACAAAGAAAAAATCCTCAAAAATGCATGTAGTCCAATTTTTTTCCCACAAATTAAACTTCTACTAGCGCCTTTTGACACTCCAAAACTTTCATAAAATTGATCCAAAAGAAATCAATGTATAGCTCCAATAATAACTACTCCTAAAAAAAAATCTAATTTCTATTTGGAAAGCGGACTTCTTCATCTGCAAAAAAGTTGTTTTTTAAAACATTACATGCTCACTTTATTTGCAATATTTTCCAAACCGTTTTCTCTCTCAAGTCCATTCTCTACTTCAGAGAGACTAAAATTATCAACAAAATGTGTCATATTCATCAACATGATACATTTCTGAGCCAGGACAAATTCTGAATAGAAAATTAAGTCAATCATAACAAATGAAGGAATGCTCCTGGATCAGAATGTTGCACACTCGCTCGCCCAGATGAGGGGAGTGTCGGCCGAAGTTTTGGATCCCAGAGTGCCAGTAATAGACTGGTGTTCACTGTGTGTCTGAATCTGCAGCATCGAACTTGGAATTCAGATGGCAAGATACTGTGCCCTTCTGAATCAGAATCCAGGTGTGTAAGAGATTGGAGAGGGAAACAATTATAGCATCAATCGAACTCAGTGAATAGTATGAACACCTACACTAGAACTGAAATTTTATATCGAAGTTCAGTGCTCCGCCACCTTGATGGCAAGGCCTACATTACAGAATGAGAAACGATGGTCGACATGAATAACCCACCCACAAACACCACAGCGCTGGCAGTTGGGTGGATGCATTCCAAAGTGGGTAGAAACTAGGATTTCTGCAAGGAAGGGGTGAGAAGGAGAGAGAGAGAAGAGTTTCTAGCCTCTGTTGAGCAACTCGGAGCTCACTGGCAGACTATGGCTTCGCCAGAAAAAGCAATCAATCGAACTTGCCACGGTTGCGTGGAAGTAAGCTAACCGTTATGGATCGACGCTGATCACCCAAGAGGGAAAACACACTACTATGGGATCATGCACGACGCTCAAAATGGTGAAGAACCGGCACAGGAATCGAGCGATGGACTGGCACCAGGAGGGAGGGGCTGGAAAAGCTTAACGAGCCTCCTTGAAAGAGGGGCCTTGCTGTCTTTATCTACACAACAGAGAGTCCCGGCTTTTGCTAAACAGAAAACTAGCGCCAATTTGCAACAGTTCTTAGAAGGGAAGGACCACGAGCATCCACTAAATCATCAGAGTGTCCGCATTCCCAGGGTTGAAGGCTATCGCTTCCATCATGATAAGTTCCTTGATGTGCTCCTCAGTGAAAGTCGGCTGCTCGAAATCAAACACGAAAGGGCTATGGCAGATAGGCTCATCATTTATGTCGTGCAGCGTCGCGAGGTACGGATGCGCCAGTGCCTGCTCCACTGTGAACGCACCAACAACAAGACCACAAGTGGGCACGTCAGTGGTGTGGCTAGGGTTGATCACGGAGCGAGTGCAGAGAAAACAAAAACGGGTGCGCGAGGGTAGAATTCGAAGACTAACCGGTTATACGACGAGCAGGGTCAAACCGCAACATGTGCTCTACTAGGTCAATCGCAGCAGGTCCCATGTTGGGAAACTTTCTATCCAAGGGCTGTCTGGCGAACCGAGGCAGCTGTCTTATGTAACGCCTCGCATTATCACTCCTCAAGAACCCCAAGTCCTGATCTTCAGGAGACCCGATCAGCTGCAATTGAGAAAAATGAGGTTCAGTGACGTTGTCTCCGAGACCATGATGAATTCTTCCAATTAAGTGGATTGTTTAAGCGATTAGAGGAATCATTACCTCTGTGATGAGACGCAGCTGTTGCACATAGTCCCTTCCTGGGAACAAGGGCTCTCTGTTCAAGAGCTCCATGAAAATGCAGCCTACTGACCAAACATCAATGGCTGCGGTGTACTCTGAACAGTTAAGTAAAAGCTCCGGGGCCCTGTACCAGCGAGTCACAACGTACTCCGTCATGAAATCAGTCTCAGAGGTTGTCCGAGCTAGACCGAAATCACAGATTTTTAGATCGCAATTTGCATTCAGGAGCAGATTACTCGGCTTTAGATCTCGGTGAAGCACGCTCGCCGAGTGAATGTACTTAAGCCCACGAAGTAGCTGATACAAAAAGTACTGCACAAAGAAAGACAGGAATTCAAATTTCACTCCCAAACGTCAAAAAATGATTTTCGGGGACGAAGAAAATATGCGTAGAAATGGCAGAGAAAAGAAACAAAACGAAGAGTCACACTTGGCAGTGGTCCTCTGTCAGCGGTTGATTGCTGCGAATGATTTGGTGGAGGTCCGTATCCATCAGCTCATAAACAATGTACACGTCGTTAAAGTTCTCGCGCGTGGGAGATCTAATGATGTCACGAATCGCTACAATGTTCTCGTGTTCCATGTGCCGCAGCAGCTTGATTTCTCGCAATGTGCGCTTGGCATCGATCCTGTTGTCAAAGGCGTTGCCGATTTTCTTAATGGCGACTTCTTCTCCCGTTTCAGAATTTACAGCGGAACTGTCCAATCACCAGAAGCAAATCAGTAACAAGCATCAAGTGCTAATTGACTTACAATAGCTTTCAAGAGATTCAGTCTCACAGCCGTGCCACATGGAGGAGGCATGGAAGGGCAATTTGTATTCCCACAGCTCCTAGTGGCCAAGCTCGCAACAGAGCCTGCAACATACGATTGCACCCGTTTCTCCTACTTTGCTTTGCTTATACGCTGGTATAAAATTGAAACTGACGGCGAATACTCAAAATGGCACCTATGGTTACATCCCTAAATCCACCTCACTGCCGGTCCCAGCGAAGGATGCAAAAAAAAAAAAACTGTGCAGATCGCTTCGTTATCAAGTGCTTCAGGAAAACTGTGTTCTGGTTCAATCGAATCTCACAGCTAGCATTGTTGACTAAGTCAAGACCTCGCTAGACATTGACGGCAGCCACTGGAGACACAATTCTCGAAATCAGGCGAATTGACTGACACAGGCTTAAGCGTAAAGTGGGAGTTGTCACAATTCAAAATTCCAATCATATAATCTCCTCTAACAACTTTCTGCTAGGAATTTCCACTAACTTCGTCTCGAATGTACCGGCTATCAGACCCATGAAATGACGGTACTTGCACACTTCTACAGTGGCAACAAATGGCCTCAGAAAACAGCCGGAGTCACCAGAGCAAATTTGATGCAAGCTTAACTCAAGACTTGCCCAAAATATTCCATCGAACAGAAACCTAACAAGCTCCCAAAAAAACTGTCGATTGACACACCCTCCCCTACACAAGAAACCAACGCTTCGTTATCCAGACAATCTGGAGCCGGGACGAAAGATTTTACGTAAAAATACACAATTTTTTTAAAAGAGGTAGGAGGGGAGGTGAGAGAGACTTGGCGTATGCTTCTGCATCGACGATGCACAACACGCAGAGGCGTAAGTGAGACGATCTTTGGCCAATCAAACCGCAGCTCAAACCCTAGTAAACAATCCAGCGCTCCCAACAAACTGCCGAGACAGAGATGAACTTCTACACTGTTTTGGGTTCTGGTTCGGATCGAGCCATTCAGCTGTTCAAGGGATTGGCTTCACTAACGCCGGAGCTGGAAAACCTAGTTACATCACACAACACCCCTCTCCGCCACACTAGATGGACATGTATATCATCCTCTGCTGAAATGACAAAGGATCACATACACTACAGCTCGTCGGAGCGAACGAGCTTCGGTCCAGCTCCAAAGCTCGGAGATGGACTACGGCAGCTGCGCACTGATTGATGGTCCTAGCCAGCTTCGTCACAACACTTACCCCCCTATCTGATCGCACCGATTACCAGATGCTCCCTAAAAGCAAGCCCATGGATCAATTGGCAGGCACTCACCACACAATGCCGTAAGCGCCCCGGCCGATGGGGCGTATGGGCGGCACATACTTCCTAGACACTTCAAACAAGTTGCCAAATATGTTGTACTGCATGTACTCGCCATTGTGAGTCGGCACTCCTTGAATGTTCCCATCCGTGGCGCCTCCCCCTCCTGCGCATTCCATCACCACGTCCCCCACCCCCCGGCACCTTCTTTCTCTCTCGCTCTCTCTCTCTCTCTCTCTCTCACACACACTTGTTTTCAAACCCTTACTCACACCTGCTTACCACCTCCCTTCAATCTCTGCTACCAAACTCCGCCGCGAGCCGCACCCCACCTCGCTCATCACTTTCACCGAATCCCCTGCCTCTCCACAACCCCCAAACCCAGCCCAGCTGTTCGGAAGAATCCACCCACGCCAAGGACCTCCCCAGAAGCTCTCAACTTCACCGCTAGGAGGTCACAAAGTGTCAGTCGCAGACTGGGAATGTTCCAACCGGGCAAAAAGGATCCAAACCACACTGAACCTCACTCTGGAAGAGTCCACCCAGCTACAATATACCCACGTACAGACGTACGCAGACCAATGGTCGCATACGATGGCGGATAAACAGATTATAAAAACAACAACAACAACAACAACAGTAAGAACAAACTAACATAGAAGGTCACGACAACACTGTTTAAATACACATCGAGGCATACGAGCTCGCACAGTGATCGGCACTGAGAAAAGGCTCCCGCTTGTGAGAGCGAGGCTGAGCTCGGCACTGCACAACCGATGCGGACTATTATTACAACGCCCCAGCGCTGCTACTTCGGAACCCTGTGCTCAGGGGACCCTTCCGGATGTTAATTTTGCACATACATTCCCTGCAAACAAAACGGTGAAAACATGCAACCCACGGCGACATGAGCAGCGTGGCAGCATTGCAGTTGATCCCTTCCAAACTTAGCCCCCTCCATGTCCTGGTGTTCCGGTGCATGTGTGCTACACTTTCTCCCCTTGTTTTGTTTTGTTTTGTTTCGTTTGTTTGTTTTTGTGGCTTTGCCAATCGGCAATCCAGATTCTGTGCACAGCACCATAGCTTCTCCCTATTGTAGGCTGCGTGTGAGTTTGGTAACGTTGACCCGGATTGGTTGCTGGCAGTGTGAATTGGATGTAAGGTGAGGTTGTGCTCTTGTGACCCCCCTCTTTGAAATCTTCTTCTCATTTTCGAGGATTTGGCCATATTCTAGATTCTGAATCCTAACGAACCTTATGGGACATATGGCACCGCGTGATTGAGTGAGTTGACACTTGCTGGCACTATATTCTGCTGACATTATACAACACTAGGAATATTAGAAACCAATATTGTTCCTGGGTAACTGTTCACCCTACCAACTACCGATGTTTGTGTCTTCTACCATGTTTAAGAGTCCTGAAAAAGGACGTGGTTGCATGTAATCTCTTTTCTTATTCGAAAAAGTTTTATCAAGATAAAAGTTTATTCTAGTGTGATTTAACAAAAACAAAAGAAAAATAAACAAAATAAAGTAAAATATGGTTTGTGATGTTTGATGAATGTGATGGCATATTACAGCATCAACTTGTGTTGAAGTGGAATTTTATGCAATGTGAAATGTGGAGATACTCACTTATGCAACAATTAGTATTTGTTTATTTGCACCTGAATAAAGATTACACTTAAATAAAGAATCAATATTTGTTTTGGAGTGAGATTCTCAAAACATTTGTGGAAATTAATTATAAGAAAAATTAAAAAAAATTAAAAAAAATAAAAACTGTTCAAATCTATACAAGCATCCTTCCAATTATCCTCGTATCTTCTCTAATAATTCTTGCAACTAAACTCAGTTTGTGGTGAGTTATGCTTAAAATTTTCAGATCCACATACTTCTGTGGCTCATCACAACCAAGCGCAATTTCACACCACAAGCGACACAATTCAAACCCAATGTAACAACTTAAGTTCCTAAAATGAAATTTAGGAATATAATTACAAACATAGAAACATTATCACACAAAATAGCGAGCAGAAACCACAATGAAAGCACACTCCAGCAACAGCAAAAGGGGCGATGCTTCCAGAATATACTCTCAATCCCAAAACCGTATAAAAAAAGAAAAAAGAAAACGAAATTTGAAGCAATTAGATGCTAGAATTGAATCATTCACTAGCGCCTTCGTTTGGAGGCAATTTTGAAGCTTCACAAGCTCGAAATTGCTGCGGGAAATAATACGCAACCTCGTGTGAGAGTTACAGGCCAAGCAATCTTAGTAAAACTGGAATTCTACCGCTGATCCGCAGCCGCTGGTGCAAAGATCGCTCGTCTTCACACATTCTACTGCAATTCGCAGCAGTGAACTCGCTAGGGGCTGCAGAGCTGATTCTTGTAATGATTGTTGCACTTACGATACGATGTTTCCAAGAGACTCAATATTCGCAGAATCTCAACCTCGACAACTGCTGCGACAGCTCATGAGGGTCTGGAAAGTGAACAGGAATATGATGGTCATGTTCAGCGAACTACTGATGAATTGAACAAAAATTGTAATGGACAAGCCGTCAACCGGGACGCTAAGCCCTAAATACGACGGTGATACCTGGCTTGCCAACAGAAATGGTGTCGCCACCATTTCTATCAAGAGTCTCGAAAACGAAGCTGTGTGGAGACCTTCCCTGAGTGCGGGCTTTCAAGTTAGCTAAATAAGAAATAAACCTCATATGACTAGTAGTGGATGTTCCAGGTTTATCAAATTAGGCTAATATCAGCCTTCAATATCACATTGTTCAGATGTTATCTGTGTTTCAATTTCCTGGTGAGTAACTTTGTAATTCATTGAAAGCAAGTTGTACAGGGAGATCTAGACACTCAAGCTTGGCAATTATGCTGTGGGGAGGATTGCATATCCTAAAGTCGCGAATAGTGTTTCATAGATGAACTCTTCGACAACCAGGGAGAAGTAATTTTGACAGTGATGTAGCTTGAATCTGCCTACCTAAAGTAAATTTAAATCAAAGCTTGAGAGTTTGATGAAGATCTTAAAACCCAAGCAGCTAGTGCATTGTGTGGAGATTCTTCGTGGCAAGGAAAATGGCTTACTTTTGTCATCCATCACTTTCAGTCTGAACATTGGCGGAGGTTTGTTAACATCTTGAAACAAAGCGATGCTGCAAACATTCGTGATTATTTTTCTTGCATTTCTTGCATTAGGAATTCAGACTACAATCTGCAAGAGGGACATCAAATCTAGATTCATTACCAGACCGATCCACGGAACATTTTCCAGTGTCATCTCTAGATGCCAGTAATAGCCAAGTTTCATGTATCTCTGATCGATAATCATAATCATGGACAAACGTGCAATTTTCCAGTGCTTGACGATAAAACATTCCATGTACTTAACACTGACGCGGTATTTCCACACCATCACTGCATGTTTCCAGAAGCTCCTAAGCAGAAGTTAACAGTTGCAATTTACCACTCAAATTATACCACCGTCGCGGATCCAGTGTAACACTTTAAAGTCAAGTTGCAACCGTGACAATATTATTTGTCACGGAAATTATGGTTAGCGCGAAGAAATTCAAAAAGTCCATTGTGATCTGGTCACAGCAACATGCACAACCTGCAGTTCAATATGTGCAATACAGTTCTTCAACTAAAGAGAAAAATTGCCATAGAACGCACACGATCAACTTGTACAATACAAGCACATAGAAGGTTGTAATATTATATAGTTCCATTGCGTGTTGAACGCACGCAAAACTGTACAAATGTAAGTAACGGAATGCGGCAAACTCTACTACGGGAATAAAATCTTCTATCATATTCACATTCCAATAGCGATGGGATTCTCCTCTATTCGACCAAGGAAAAACACCATAACCAGCTCGCAGCAGGATTCGTCGGTTATTCTGGTCCCCACAAGCATCTATGTCCCTCTTCGGGAAAACTGTAGTGTACAAAAGATCAAAATTCAAGAAGACAAGCAGTACTCATGGAACTAAGCTTGGAAGCCGGCACAACGCGTCCACTCTCTACGACTATTGGCCACCATGAATATTCTTCATCAAGATGGAGGCGTTCAAGACTGAAGCAAACACCACCCAGCCGAAGTAGATCTTCATCAGATTAGCGGCAACGTGGTTGACAGGCTGAAAGGCACCGATGGTGGTAAACACAGCAGCGCCGAGTGCTAAGATGTCAACAAGCGCAAGAGTGATGCTGTGGAACTTGAAAAAAAGCACCGACCACAAGAGGTTTAAGCCAAGTTGCACAAAGTAAGCACCGAGAGCAAAACCGTTCCTCTGAAAACCTCCGTCAGCCCACACTAACCACGATGCTAAGCCCATGACAGGGTAGATAAATGTCCAGATCAAGCCGAAGAGTGGGCCTGGGGGTGTCCATGATGGCTTGTTCAAGTTCTTGTACCACTGGTCAGGTGAAGCGAACATGGAAACAAGAAATCCAGCCATGAGAGGCAGCGCACATGCCACAATCAGAGACGGCACTCCAGGCTGCTTCGCCACCTCTGCAGTTTTCTGGTATGCTTTAGACACATACTTCTGTTGTGTGGGATCATTATCATGCACAAACTCGGCTGTGTCCCTGCTCCTCTTCTGAAGACCCTCGGAGTTCATTCTGTCTACTTTGGAAGCCACGAAAACTGCGAAATATTAGAGCAAAACACACTACCCCTCACACGAATTGCTGCACAGATCGCACTCTTACATTCACAGTGACGGCCACAACGCATATTAGGTTATATAATAGAGGAGGAGAGAGCGGATTTATGAAACGACCTTCAGCGAAGTGGCAGCTGTCACAGCTTCTTCGAAGCTTCTGTGGCGTTTCCTGAGTATAACACGTGGAAAAATATTTTGTGGTAGGGGGCACGTGTTGGCAAGGGAGACGAGTACTTATTTCAAGAAGTGCGATGACTCGGCTTACATCTGTTTATGACAGGTTTTACAATACAGCGGAGTTATCTAGTTGCGGAACGAACAGCCACGTACTTTCTTCATGGAAGAAAAGAGGCTTGACTCAGTCTTTTACCTTTCACTTCTCGCTATTTTGCTGGATGAAGGCAGCCTGCATGTCCACAAGTCAGGTGAGTAGACTGGGGAACTCCAGAGATTGTATTTGGAATCGGGGAGTATTTTTAGATTGCTTCACTGGCATGAAATCTTGCAGAACCGACGAGGTCATAAGTTGGCACTTTGGTGGATGAACAACATCCATCCCCTAAGGTGGTTGTTCTTGCCCGTCTGCCTTGTCTACCTCACCTGCCTTGCCCCCTTGCCTATCTGGTGATGCCCTGCTGTTGCTGGCAGTTGTACTTAGGGTTTTAGATGAAAATGTAAAAATACATTTGAATAAAATTTACAAAATTTATATTTTAATTTC
Source organism: Physcomitrellopsis africana (assembly GCA_036785485.1). Lineage (NCBI taxonomy): Eukaryota > Viridiplantae > Streptophyta > Bryopsida > Funariales > Funariaceae > Physcomitrellopsis > Physcomitrellopsis africana. Next base: position 458,859 of record JAWRVF010000010.1, read on the forward strand.
AAAAAATTAAAATTCTAATAAATTTATTTTGATATGGATTTAAGATTAAACATTTACTATAACATTTCTATTAAATTATCATAAATCCAGAATAATAATTTTATGTTAACACATGTATATTTTATTACAATCCTATTCATATTTTAGACTGAGTAAGTGTTTTTAATACTTATGAAAAAAAATTAGCAATGTTAAGATGAAGGTATTATTCTTGTGTTTAGTATGTTTCTTGTAATTTTGTAATCTTCATCATTTTTTGAGACATCTACTACCTTTTGAGGCAGGAATGTAAGACTTACAATGTATAGCCTTGCAAATTACAATGAAGTCAAGTGCTTGCACTGTAGAGCCAAATTTTTGGGAAATTAAATAGAAAAATGAAAAAAATAAAAAGATAAAATCAACAATAACTGATGTTGTCATACATTTTAAAATCCCTTTCAAATTTAACCAAATGTATGGTATGATTGAGGTTGAATGTTCAAAATGAGCATCCTTAGGACAATACCAGCAAGAGAGAAATCCTAAATTTAGACATTACATGAGCAATGGTCTACCTTTTTAAATATATATGATATTTCCAATAACAATTAGAATGGCAATCCTCCAAAGACTTAATTTAATGGTACAATATGATTCAACATACATGCTGCAAAACCCCCCAAAATTATATATATTGGTGTTGGTATACAGAAGGAAACATTGAATGCCAATTCGACGTTGTTAAATTCCGCATGAATGTCGGCATGATAGTGAACCAAGCTCGGTTAGAAAACAGAAAGCATCTTCATTTTCATCCATGGAATTGAAATCTGCTGGACCAAGCTTATTGATAATAGTGCAGAACATCGAGGTCTGGTGTTGTATACCTCTAAATTCAGCACAGTGGCTAGCCTCTCAGGACTGCGCTCCACGATTGTAAAATTGAACTTCAAGGATTAAAAACTACACCATTCACACAATCCCACGTCAAATGCATGCAACATTATCACCAGACGATAATCCTCTCCAAACGGATGCCAGTGTAGCCCATATAAATTAGGAAATTGCGAAAATATCCCGCACAAAGACGCCTCTGCAACGCTCGACACCAAGAAAGTTTTCACAATTGTCCCAAACGTTCTCAAGTTATTCTCACCCTCGCTTTTTATTTTTCGAAGCGGCAACCACCGGTCTGAGCGCCCGGCTCTTTGCCAAAGCTATCCTTTCAGATGCAGTCAATCTCCAGCTCATTCATACAGACAAACGCGAATACATCATCTGTTAAATAGTATTCCATATCCTACCTCTCAAGCACCGGAAGCTGAGCATCAAGTGCAGTGTTCCTTGGAGCACCAAAGCGCTTGCGGAGAAACTCTGAAAATGTGTTTCGATCGTGAGTCCGATTTGTGTAGGAACGGCCTTGCCATACAGTTACAGTCTGTCGAAATCCAACTTCAATTGTTCTCATCATTCCAGCTCGTCGATCACCCTGTGACTGAGGTCATTCTCTACAATGGATCGCGAAACGTCCATTATTGGCTTCTCCATCTGTGAAGAAGCTCAACTGTAACTCATTGGAGGCAGACATAAGGAGGATAGCTCCCCATTCTCATTCATCTGGAATAGGATGAAAAACGTTCGAGGATGATACCTATAAACCTTTGTGCCTTACGTTCCTCCCTGGAGACGTATTAGGTACTCTGTTGTTGTTTCGGCTTCCATCCATCGTTTCTTGCAACGAGTCGTTGCCGCGTCTGGAAGAGATGGTCGGGAAATGCGCACCTTAGTTGCTTCGTTCGGTATACTGGGAGTTTTATCTCAGCTGGCGTGTCCTAAATCTTGTTGTGAAAAACGGGGAAGGGAGGAACAGAAGTGATGGCAACAGGTGATGTTAGAGGAAATTTTGAGCGTCTTAAAGTGCAGCTCCGCTCTATCTCATATCCACATGCTCTTGATATTCAAGGGTAACTTCTCAATCTCAAATTCAGACGAATGCCAATGAGATTTATTAAGAAACGCAGTGATTATATGTGTGTGTGCGCGCGCGCATGCGCAGATGTCGTATTTTGTCTGCCAAGTGTATACACTGCTCATGACTTTTCTATATTCTGTCAGAGAAGACAGGTTTTGCATATTTGTAGTGATTAGGATGATGTCGATGATATCTGCAGTGTGTGCATCTCTCTGTGAATGCAAGACAGTATCCCTTTCTGCTTTTTGTGCAACTTCCTTGAAACAGGTTGACGGGATTGCTGTCCATCTAATTCATCACTTTAGAAGTGGTCAATAGCGAACCGATTAATAACAGCATTTCGTTTATGGTTGGAGCAGGTGTAACGAAGGCCTGCCCGCTGCCATTTTACCATTGATTCATTATGCATTACTTGGCTACTCACGCCATGTTGCCCGTTATCTCTCTGTCAATGGATACGTGCTGTATGCGAAAAGTGATCTGGTGCGTCTTTCATTCTGCATCTTTGTGTCTAATCACTGCATATAAAAATCAGTTAATTTAGTGAAATGCGGTCTTTTAAACGGGACGTCAACGTACTAAGACTAAAAATATTATCTGTACCGAGTTCCATCAGACAAGATTGCCATTGTAGTCCTGAGTTACTGACATACTTAGTGAAAAGTTAGCAGCGCTTTAATTGTCACTACAGCATTTGATACTTTTTACTGGTTACGCTAGGAAATTATTCTCAAAGCATTGAACAGCTCTTGTGATAATTACACTTTGTGATGAAAATCTGAAATGCAGCGTGCTTCCATTTGTTTTTATGACACCCCACTTTGTAACGTCACAACGTGACTGAGAAGCTCCCTTGGGTTCTTGTTAATGACCTGCCAGCGATTCGTAGAATGCGTGGTGAAGCTGCTGCGCAAGGAGTTCGAATACCGCTGTCCTCTAACAATAGCGCAGGTGCTGCATCTTTCAACCTTCAGATGATATTATAACATTTCAATCTGTTGAGAAATTTCGTTTGCTGCACCAGCAGAGGTCAAGTTTATTGGAGAAGCAAACCATTCAGAATGCTCTCGGTACGTTTCATAACCTGAACTGAGGATCGTGTGATTGCAACCCCCAGATATTTGGGAGAGGATTCGCAGAGAAGAAATTTCTCTTCGTACATGATCTGATTCAGGTGAGAGTTATCTCTATACCCCTTGTGCATCATGTAGCTCTCCCGATCTGTTAGTCTGTTTTGGTTTATAACTCTTAACCGTCACCAAGGAGCAAAACCAAAGTATGCGTTAGCTTTGACACAAAGGTGTCGTAGGACGCCTTAAATGATGTGTGTCTGAGCAGCAATTTTTTGACGTGAAAAGAGAATCTGTGCTTGGTTAAGATACTGACGATTTCAAATTCGTCTCACGTTTTCAATATGTCGTTATTGTCGACTTGCGACCTTCTATAGATGGGAATCAGAAGCTAGTTATCAAAGCTGTCGTAGAAATGATCGCTTGCTACAAACGTATGCCTGCAGTGCAATAGTTATTTGGGAACGATTGCCAGGAAGTATTATTCTTTTTGAATGCCATCGAAGTTACTGTGATTAATTTGCTTAGGATTCAACATCTACCTCGAGTGGTTAAAGCATAAATGAAAGACGAATAGAATGACCGAACTGGAACTGAACGTTTCACCAGTGTGTTGAAAATCTCAGGATCGTTTTCTGAATATCTTTGACCTATTACGTGACCAGATGTGCAAAAGAAAACACAACGATCTGCTGAGGGTTGTTCGGAATTCTGAGAAGGTCAGTAACATCGTTCAACTAAAACCAAAATATATTGAAATTAGGATTTAAATTTCGTCGATAAAATGAGTTCTGTCTAAATTTAGCAGTGTTTTCTGCAACACTCTGCAGACGCGTTCACTCTTCACTCTTCCTGCAGATGCGTTCCAAGAAAACCTGTCCAACTAAGTTGCCGTTGTTTACTTGGTCATGTTAAGTGGTTAATGAAATTTCTACATCACCTATCAGAGGATGTAATGAACTAATTGCCGTTGGCGAAATGCAACTTTGACAGCATGATTAATTCATTTCTTACAGTATCAGCCGTTTATTGTGCATCAACAAAATTGAGTTCTGTTTTGAGCTAGTAAACAATGTCCTATGTGTTACTATGACCTGCAGTTCTGTTCCTCTTTCACTTCACAGCAGCATGCTACCTCACTGTTAGCTTAATAGTATGCACTGGGTTCAGCAGAAAACCCCAGTGTGTCGGCCAAAAGCATTTGGAACTTTGCTTCATCAATCACAGCGAAGACCAATTCTTCGAAATAAGCATTTATCCTCGAAGTTCGATAGAAGATGCGAGGTCAGAACATGACTGCATCGTGCTTAAAGCCATTCTTTTAAAGCCATCCTTTTAAAGTCATTCTTAACATGGCATCAAATGTCAACAGGAACATTGTCCTAATCCTCTTTTTTACGAAATTGGTATCTACTTTTACCTCACCGTTCATAGCCTGGCTATCATTAACCACTGCGTTAGTCTTGATTTGCATCAAAATCCTGAGCGTTGATCTTTCCTGCATACGTGTTGCAGCTCGACTTACTTCCAGATATTAAATGCCGCGAAGTTCGTCAGCGAAGTAGTTGCCAAGATAATACTTGGTTTGTACCTCCAGAAGGCAGAACCCGCTTGAGTGGTGTAAGTAATCTGATATTAATCGCTGCTTTCATGGTTCTTTAATTCAAAAGTCCATCTAGATAGCGTAACCAACCTTTTTGAATGTTTATCGCCTACAATTTGGGTGCAGCAATGAAAAGATTGTTTGAGATGTGCAACAGGGATGTTTTTTTACATCGAAGTCAGGATGTTATGCATTACTGTGTGACTCCTCAAAAAATCAACCTATCTCTGTTATGAAACAAGTGTCCATTTTTTTCGTGCGATCATCATTGTCTAGGTTTTGCTCGATTATTAAAATGAGCTTTATTAATAACCACTTAAACACACTCGAAATGATAGGTTGCTGAAGAAGATGAAGACGACATTCGTGCTCAAAGTCTCCAAAGAGCGAAGCAACGTGGGCTGAGAGTGCTGACACGCGTTAAAGATCACAACATCGATGAAACATGTCATATACCACATATGCATATTGGTACTGGAAGGAGCGCCATGATGGGTGCAAAGATGATCCATGTACATTCGCAGTACTCTGTCATTTCAGAATTATACATTTACTTGGAGAGAGGTCCCGATGCTGACTATATGGAGAACCAAATGTTGATTCAGTGGTTGAGAATGAGAAATTTGATGTGAAAGTGATTTGCAATGTATAAACGTGTTGTGTTGATAGAGGGATCGCGGATATGGCTCGATGTATTCTGATCCAGCCTTTCAAGAAAAAGACCATGAACATGAGGAGACTTCGCCGAGATCGAGCTGTGACTTCACTCGTCAAAAGCATGGCAACACTTCAATGGTAAGCAACTAGTCGCTGAATTGTTACCAAATTTAACACAAGAGTCCTTCCTTTTCCGATGCGACGCAGAAGATCTTCTCTGCTTAAAAGAAAGGTAACTAATCACTCCTACCGAGATCCTAAATCATAAGACTGTCATTTGGTCTGGAAACATAGGATGACTGCACATCTGTGTGCCCAACCGCATGGGTACCCCAGGATACCTCCGCTACATTTAAAAAAGATACCATGGAGTCCGAAATTATGAATGACCACAATTTCAAGTCTGCAAACCCACCTGCAAGTTGTACCAAACTTGCTGAAGATTTCACACAATTCAAAAGAGGAAGAGCCTGACAGACAAAGCTCTTGCCCAGGTCAAGAACTTTGCATGCATAAAATGCGTATATTTGCAAAGTTCTTGCCCAGGAAATTTATGCAAATATTGTGTATAATACTCGATGTTCAAGGATAAATAAGTTGACCGCGACATCTCGAGAAATGTGATCATTTATTAAAAGCAAAATTTTTGCTGAAGAAGCTCAGACATCAGTCTATGCCTCCATTGCTGATTTCATATAAGTGTGGATGTTGGTTAAGATGAACTTCTGATCCCTTCAAGGAATTGTCTGCAGACTTCGAACTCTTGTACTTTATCACTTGCTTTCTGCGTGCAGAGTTTTGGTGACTACCCTGTGCCTCTTGAAGAACCAGTAACCAGCAAGAAATTAGAAAGTCAATCCCAAACACCGACCACACCAGAGAACAACTGTCCACATGACCACCTTCATAAAAATCAATTGGCTTCCTCAAAGGCTTGTGGATGTTTCAACATCCCCACGCTCATTACAGCAGATGATCCTCCTCAAGCGATGTGGCAAAAAATTGTAAGTGAATTTCATTTCGAATTTGTCATATTTCAAGATCTAAGTTCAAAGTCCACTAGAATAGTATGAATTCCAGGGAATGCCCTCACGTTCTAATATTTTGTAATTTGACATGCATTCCAGTAATGTGTGATGTGTGCTTTGCGATGCATTTTAAGTGAACAGAAATCTGATTTCTTGCGACAATTATTCATAAGAATTCTCATGAAAATAGAACCATCCATTGCATGGTAGCAAATACTGTTAGTCATGCCATCATCAATTCGAAGCATTTTGTATGCAGATAGATCTTGCCAGCAAGATAGATTCTTGCTTCTGCTCTTTAGACAACAAGATAGCCCAGTCTTTCAACTCTCTGGATGAAAAACTGGAGACAAAGTTCAAATACTTAGATGAAGGTGTTGCTTCCACAAGAGAAACGTTGCAGGTTCGTCTCTAGACTTCAAGATCGCCTTGCCAAGCATCATGTGAAAATAAGAGTGAGTTGACTTTCGACCAACAACATCCTAATCATCACCGTAACCTAATGTCTACACCAGGAGAAATTGAGTGTGCTAGAAAATCGGATCGAGAATTTAGAAAGGACGTCTCAAATCAGTCCCATGTCCCTCCAGGTAACTAGTTCACTTCCCTCCAATTGTATCTCTGAGATTACTTTGTTTGAAGACCTTGCAAAGTCTTCAGGGAATAGTTCGCAAATGATTTGTTCGTCGTTCGTATTATTGATTCGTTTCCAGCACCAAATTCCTTGACATTGAAAGTATTCCACTTTGCATTGCAGAGTAATGTCACTTACAATGACAGCCATCCTATACGTGATATTACTAACACATTCAATAGCAGCATTGACAATCGATCATGTGAGTCATAAATCTATTGATCAACTTCAAATTTGCTGGAAAACCCACGTGTATCTATCTGAAAGAATACGAGGAGCAATTAACTCCACTAAATTAATGACTCGTTGTTAAGTTCATAAACCAAGTAGAGTCACCAATACTGATATTTCAAGTCAATACGCCACAATTGTGTATCGTTTAGTATCATGTATAAATTTTGACAAGTAATAACTATGCTTTACAAATGGTCCTTTTTCAATTTGACACCAAGCCAGTGCATACCAGGACGTAATTCACTTCTGGGAATTGTCCTGAGGATGCGATCAAAATTTTTATTATCAATGTGATAACTTTGCAAGGATCATGAAATTTGATTGTCAGAGAGTTCTGAACTTCTGAAAGTTACCACTTTAATTGAGATTCATTGATCGTATTGTGCGCACAATCCAGGGAGGAACTATTCAGGACTGCCGCTAAGGGATCCTCTGATATACTATCCAAAACTGTTTCAACAGCAGGTTAAACCCTTCAAAGCCTACTTTTTTTTTCTCCTTCACAAATTCAGTATGCAATCATAAAAATGTGTTCTAAAGTGAGCAATTACTTTAGTTGGTTATGCGTACCCTATCTTTTTTCTGAGTATACAATTATATTTGATTGTATTACATAATACCTAACAGCTTATCAATAGAACGTAAGCTAATTGAGCTTCACAAATGTACACGAAAATCATAGTTTTATCATTGATCACATCAACACATGTCAAAAGAAACCAAGTTACAGAAAAATTAAATTAAATTAAATTAAATAGAAAAAAATTAATTTTAAAAAAGAATTTTGACATTTTATGCATTTTACTCCTTAAATATTCAAATTATTTTCATATGAATTTTCAATAAAATCATTTGATAATTTTAAGAATATAATAATTTATGAATTTTAATGTGTTTCTTTATTTTTTATTTTTTTGTGATTTCTAAAAGAAATTAATAATAATTTGGTTTTTCAAAATCATTACTCATTACAATATTATTAGAAAATTATAATAATTTATTATGTTAAATCTATTTATACATTAATACGTAGAACAGATTTATTATGTTATATCTAATTTAAGTGTATCTGACCCATAAGAAGACCAACAATTTTTAGATTTTTGATAAACCACATATGCATGATTTAAGTATTATTTTTATATGATTTATTTCAGTTTTTTATATTCTAGAAAATTTAAGTTACTATCATAATATTAAAAATAAATTATTTCTGATATATTATAACTATTTATAGCAGGATACACAATCTATACAAAATATACCCATGCATGCAGGCCTATTAAGAACAAACACTCAAGACTTCATTGCTTGTGTAAAAGCTCGATTTCATCAAACAAAAGAGGTAAAAACTTTTAGATTAAAGAATTTATATACATTACCTTGTTAATCTTTTTAAATTCATACTACTTTTTTTGAGAAGTATGAACGTACATCTATTAATAAATAGAATGCAATTGTAATAGATTTCTGATAATGTGTGCAGTAAGTATTTAAAGCTAATGTTGTATTAAGCAAATATCTGCTTAACATAAAGCTAATGTTATATTAAGCAAATATTTGCTTAACATGATAATATGGTAACTCTACGTGGTTTATGAACTCTATTTTCTTAATACAACATGTTATCATATTAAGCAAATATTCATGAAAATCCCTTCTGCATTCAATTTCTTCTTACCTGTAATAATTATGAGTTAATAAATAAAATTCAATTTATGCAATATAAATCAAAACCTCAGTACTTTTAAATTGAATAAATTAATTGTACTGAAGCATACTGTACGCATTCTTTTATAACTTTTAATAAAGACTTGAAACTAGTTTTGTAAAATTCATCTTTGATTCATTACAGTAGTGTAATTTTCATCTTTTATACTGCAGATGTTGAACGTAAATGACACTCCATCATTTTGAATAGAAAATACTGCAAGTGAGAATTGAATCATATATATATATATATATATTCATATTTGTAAAAAGTAGTAATTTTCACATTTAAAATACAATTCTCTCAAAAATAACAATTTATCTGTTCAGTCGTTTTAAAATGTTGAAATATGTTACTTATTCTAAAAAATTATTTCATGTATACTTATTTCAATAATATTGGTTACTTGTGGATTTGATTGCAGGATTTCAGATTTGGTACTGAGTTTACTTTCTAGTAGAATTCAGAACAAAAAAAAGGCGTAGCATTAGCACAAGTAGGGTGATAATCTTGTTGTCATGCACTTTTTCTTTTTTTTTAACATTTTAATATTTAGACTGAATGCAAATCATTTTTTCATAACTTTGAAAAAAATTCCTGTAAAATCTTGCACAATTTTAATATAAATTTCAACAATCATTTTTCAGTTGAAATTTCTTTTTCATTTTCCCAGCATGTATTATTTGAGGGCATTTTATAAAAACCAAAAATGAAGTAAAATAATGCATATTATTCAATAATTATTTGCATGTTATTCATATATGCTCAGAATTTTTTTTATTGTTCTTGACTTAGTTTAAATCAAACACCTGAACTACAATTTTTCTAAAATTTGATCATAGAATTTGGTTGCACATCTATGGATTTCTTAATGATAATTGTTACTTTCGAATGTAGCTGATGAATCAAACATCTTCTACCATTATATTATTTACACTTCATTGGCATACCTCTATCATGACTAAGTATTTCTGTTTAGCCAAAACTCTCAAACTGCGTGATACGATAGAATTAAATTCTAACAAATTCACTGGAACATTGTTCAGGAACCTGATTTTAAAACCTTAGTATTCATAAATGAAACCCCTTGTTCTCTCATAACAAACATTTGCACCTTACAGTTTTAAGTTGAATCCAGAATTTTTATATCAAATTGACTTGTCTTTTGAAACTTAGGGGAAGTTGTCAGTTATAGTCTTGACAAAAACATGTCACAAAGAGTTATGCTAAATTGTGTAAATATATCTTTGCACAAACAAAAAGCCATGCTTCAAAATCGCTGAAAGTCATAGATCAACAAATTCAAACAAAAAACTCATGAAAATGAGAATCCCTACGAATTGGAGGTTGAAAGGTGAGTAGGAGAATGCATGCTTCTACTTGACCCGGTTCCAAATCGGAGAGACTGATATGGAGCTGACAAATCTGCAAGTCTGTAATGCAGCAAAAGAGGGTCCAACCTCCTACAGTACTGAATACAAGAGTATGCAAGCTGGAATTGTCACAGATGTCAACAATTGAATATGCATTGAAGAGTTTTGTCCAGGAATTCGTAGGACGACTGGCTTCACACTGAGGAAGCTACCTAGCAGACTTGCTACAGAAGTGTTTCTGACCAGCAAGGATACCACAGGTAGAGAACTGCACTTCATGTTGTCCTCGCCATAGCCCTAACCAGATCTGAACCGAAATCAAATGAGTTGAAACTCCGGAAGGGAGATACGATTTCTAAATTTAGAAAAGAAACAATCAAATTCGGTCAGATTTTTGAGAGAAAAATAAATGAATAACACTTGTAATCATGAAAAAACCGGAAAAAATGCAATTGTGGTGACTCTGCACCACTGAGAATCATCATTCTGAACCCGAGGAGCCCGGAACTAGATCCACAAGGTAAGTCCAAATTAACTACCCAACTCCATGACACAATTTTACTCTTTGAACTTGCTTTTCAGCGGATCCAATTATGATAACCTACTGATATACATATGAACTAAAAAATACCCGTAAGATGCTCGCACTTAGCATCCCAAATGAAATTTACTACTCTCAGGATCACCCTGAAGTCAGAAATCTCAAAATGAAGTGGAGGACAATTCAAGAAGGCTTGCCCTGTCTAAGTTGGATGAGAGCAAAGACTACCAGTCTAAATTTAGTAGTCACGCTGCTATATACTCTTAATCCATAGTACACAGGACGCACTTTTTGAAAATAAAATAAATATTGGGAACTTCGGCCCCCTCTCTATTATCCAAGCATGAGGGTATCATAGTACATTATCTGCCTAGACAAAAAGGATCACAATCACATCCATTAAGTGATGGACAACACATTGAAGCATAGCACCCGAAGTAGGTTTGATTGCACAACAATTTGATCATCCGAAATTTATGGTATACTCAGTGCAAAGGAGTCTAATCACGTTCCTTGAGGCACCGCAACCGCCACCAAACTATCCACCAGAAATATGTGCCTTACAAACGGGGCACACAGCTTGGCATTGCAACCACTGATCTATACACTGCTCCATCCACAAAAAAATTAGTAAGAACAAATCGATCCTAAAACATACACTGGTATAAAGATCATTCGGCTGCAGAAAACTGGCAGGAACAACTTTGAATCATAAAATGCTGATGCTTCAACGCGGTTCTTAGTCGTGGAGAAAGAGACCAATCGAAGACACCACAGTACAATGAAGAACGGTCACATACCGGCTGATGAAAGACATGCATACATGGAAGACGTCGAACAATATCCCCTGACACGGGCACCTCTAAGCATATAGAACAATCTTCAAACGCATCAGTTGGCTGCAACAAACCACATCACAGAGTCACAACTATAAACTAAGTACAACCAGAATTGCATCGCACCCGTCAGCGCCTGTAAACGTGAACATGAATCCATCTCAATTTCAAAAAATAAATCTGATTCTAGAATGATCAAAACTTATGAGAAAATACAACTTAAAAAATGATAGCTTCTAGACCCTAAAAATTATGGGCATAAGCACTGACTGCAATGGTAGTGACTGGAAGTTGATTGATGGTCTCTATGGAAGCTCCTCGGTGACTGGAATTGTCTGTATCTAAAGCCAACAACATTTCATAATCGTTCCTGCAATTGGACATCCAAGTATCCAAGGACGGTTCAGCGAAATGCAAACTGCACTAATGGAGCAAAAGAAAATAGAGCACCCAATCATCAAGTAGAAGAAAGCTTCAAAATGCATCAAAGAAAAATAACATCGTACTAAGATAAGAGTCGATTATACAAAACGCAAAATCGACAATTACAACATACATTGCCATGAAAATGAAACCAGGTCCACGCTTTGGAACCGGATAAAATAACATTAAAACTTTGAATACCCCAAAACGGCATCCAAATGAAGATGACAATATCATAAAAACAAGAGACTTACTCGTTGAAATCACGATCTAAATGCGCAAGCTGAAGACCAACAGGCAACTGTTCCTGAAAAGCCATCTCAAGAGCAGCCAAGAACTCCATCCTCTGCTTAGGAGGAAACAAACAAAAAGAACTCTATAAAAGTTAAGTACGGAACTTCAAAAGAACTACAAGCACTTGAAGGCATAACTCGTTTGAAAGCTTCAGATAAAGTGCTGAAACTTACCGACTCCAACCCCATGCTCGATGGAAATGGAATGCGTCTATCAAGCATATGATCTGGTGTTGGCGCAGAATGTGCATTCAGCATACGATTCAAGGCAGAGTTACGCCTGAATCCCCTGCGCCCCACCCTCGAACCCGATGCAACATTGTTTGCAACACTTGCAGATCCTTGAGCCAATTCGTTTCGAAAAAGCCTTCGAGCTTCCCGATGATGCTCATTCGCCTAGAGAAACATAGCGACCACTTAAAACCTCATGTTTGTTCCCATTGTCCAGTTCTTATGAAATCATATCATAAAGTTCGATAATGTTGATACTGACCAAAGACTAATTCATGCATATCATAAAAAAGATTCACAGACAGAAGACTAACCAGCAATCCAGGAGGCGCGAAAAAAACCGGTCTTTGTTCAAGCGGAAGCCACAGACCATGCGAATTCTCTTCATCTTGCAGCATCCTCGCAAACATTTCATCAGTCTAATCAACCACATATCAACCAACAGAAATAACACGTCAGACCTGAAAACAAAGCTTGAGGATTTTTCAGGTACGCTAGTACTAAGGCACTACTGCGCCACTGCGTCACTGCTGTTTCCATCACTGGACATAGTACACATAGACGGAGACAAAAGTCGCCTCAACCAACATGATCAAGCAGCAATGGAAAAAATAGATTACTGGGATAACGTCCAAAGTCCGGTTTTCCAACTCTCAACTTGCATATGCAATCTTCCACGGTATCGTATTAACATCAGCACATCAAATTTTACTCTTACGACGGAGTTAAGAAGAGTACCGGTGGCTGCGAACCACCCAAGTCCTCAAGAGCAAATGCTTCTTGCAATTCTCTCGCAACCCTCTCGTCTTCCGATAATTGTCGGGCGCGCTCCGCTTCTCCGTCATCATCCAAAACGATAGTGTTGCCTGGCCTCACGGAAACCAAAGTTGGAGAGTCGGGATCCTCCAGGTTCACAATGCCATTGGGTTGATTGACCACCCTCTCATTCTCTGTGTCCAAAGGTATAACAAATGGGCGGCGCAAATTATTTGAGTCCGAGACTTCGAAAATTGAACCACCACCTGCTTGTGACCTATGCCGCCCCAATCTACGACGAAGCCCGTTGTTTGCGGTGTGAGAAGGACCAACCAGTCGAGTGCCAAGTGCAGAAGGCCCCAGAGTTAAACTTCGGCCCCTCCTTAAAACTGGGGATGGGACAACATTGATTTGTTCCCCAGAAGGAACGCTGTTCTCGTGAACATCTCCTAAACGGAGAAAATTTCCACCTTCACCAGAAGGTTCCTCTGAGTTGGTCACACCACTTCTGTGCATGATTCTTCTTGCACGTTTTGCATCCCCGGATGCTGATCCCTGCATTAATCTTCTCCCTGGTGACTCCCTGGATCTGTGTGGCGGTCCTACCAGTTTATTACTGGCACCTTCGTCATTGCCGGGTCCACTGGAACGAGTATTTCCGAGCGGTGACAAGTCATCAGCAAGGTCAATAACATCATAAACCTGTGTCTTTTCAGTAATTTGCCCATTTTCCTCGTCCGACGAGAAACCTATGACTGACTGGTCGTGGACCCTTCTATCTCTAGAACCACTAGCCTCGGATCCTCTTGCTGTATTGCCAAACAACTCTCCAAATCCACCCCGCCCGCTCCTCTCACTAGACTCAACAACGGTGGAAGCAGCAAGAGAACGAGCATTTCTTTGCAACCTATTTCCTGCATGCCTTCTATTCATCCGAGGATTCCGCCATCCGGACATCTCCGCCACCTCCATGCTCCCCTCAGTACCAGCACTTCTTCCGTCATGTGTCATCCCACTGGTAGCATCACGTGTAACAGATGGCATAGTATCAATCCTTACTCGTCTACGCCAGGATGAAACATCAGCCTCGGGATTTGCTAATCTGCACCACCGCGCACCACCAGTCTCACGATCATCCATTGCATCAGTGGCCTGATGTCGCAACTCTCCCTTATCCTCCATTTCGACCTCATTACTAGTGTGCTCAACTGAAGGTATTACTCTTTCAGACAAACCGGCAAGAGCATTACGTGGTTTTAGAACGCGCGAGCCCCGCCATCGAGTACTCCCTTCTCCAATGCCTTCCACCTCATTTCCCTTGCTTCCCTCCTCACTAGGACCACTGCCCTCCATTTTCGGTTTACACCTGAATAAACCCCAACACAAGAGTTTAAACAAAGCCCCTACTCTATCCTATATAGGAGTCATCAAAAAGACTAATTATACCACTACATCAGCAGAACCAACAAAATCATGCACAGCAGTAATCCGCATCCACACTCTACATGGAGAATTACACTCACAACTATATGTTCTCCTAAGTAGAGCATGAAAAACATTAAACCGTGCACGAGTCTTACCAGAAGTTGAGAAAGCTTTCGGTCCTCTCACAGAGTCGGGTAGTGGTGTAGATTCATAGCTATTGCTATTACCTGCAGAAAGCGCACCCCTGGGGATTAAGATATACAGTACACACAAAGCGACGCAGGTGCCACTTTCAGTGGCATTTCAAGTGACTAATTCCGGAATCGGAACAAAAATCACTGCATGGGTCGAAGGAAAATCACACTTCGATTGTGAAAGCTAAAATGCATCAAGTAGTCAAGGGCAGCATGAAGTGATATGAACCAGTGTCACGTAAAACAATCCTACGGATACTCTCTTGCAGGGTGCCCTAATTTTGGTCAAGAATTGTTTTTGTAAAAAATCACAAAGAGTAAATTAGGACAGGTGCAACTTAAAGCACTATACGTTTTATTATAAACTGATAAGAAAATAATGAGACCACGCTCTCTGACCTTCTTCAACGCTAATACTCCTAGTTTCAGCAAGAAGCGAAGTTTCAAAACTTCTACAGACTGTCACAAAAAGAAGACAGTTCGACAAAAGCGTTCAATTAATACTTGTCATGATGCCAGCCCGAGTTACTACATCAGCAACGAAGACGTCCCAGAAAACCCTTTCCTTCAAACGAAAGACGATCATAACGAAACCCTAGCAGTACCTCCACCACTACAAAATGTCAAGTCACAACAACAACTGCTCCAAGTCAGAGCAAGGCACCCGCTCAACTATGTACTCCACCTAACCACTACGAGCAGCACAACATGAATCATCATGTTCCACGGGAAATGCTGCACAAAAGATACCATTGGAAGGTCGTGCAATGCTCTATGCAGTATTTCCAACTTGTTATTGATCGAGTATCCACGAAACTGTAAAACTCAGGAGAATTCAAGTCATCACTAACACACACCATTGATTGCATGTGCCCAGTCCAACCACACACCCCTTCAATTGCTCAGAGAGTCGAAATCATTCCCTTAACCTAAAAGTGATAAAAATAAAAATAAAAACACATCGAATAACATTCAACAAACGCAATCACAACAGAAACTTCTCGCTTACTAAACACCAACGTTCTCTCCTAGTGGAAATCTAAGCAAGGAGCACCGTCCGCGACCCTAAACCGATCAACCTCAAAACAATCAAGCAACCAATTCCGACCCAAAAAAAAAAAAAAAAAAAAAAAAAGACTTGAATTTATTTTTCAAAAATTCCACAAGGCCAAAACTAATACCATTCGACTAATCATAAACACCAGCCGAACGTGAAGCTACCTCAACAACGTCGCTAAGAACTTAACGCTATCCATTAATTTCCATAACCCGGAGCCCTCACCAGATCATAATATCTCAGCATGCAGAAAAACACTCACCTCCGTAGTCTGGCAGGCCACACTGGCCCTCCTCTTTGTTGGCCTCGCAACCGTCGACGCACAGATGTAAGCTCTTCCTCCCCGCCCAGAAAAAATAAAATTAAAAACCTGACTACTGTGAACACTCCCACCGCTAATCCTGGGCAGCGACGGATGAGAAATGGGGGAGAAAACAGTGCAACGCAGGCAGCAACGGAGGCATCCAGCAGTTGGATCACCACCGTGGAGAAGTGTGGTGAGATTGGAGGAGGATGCTCTTCCGCTAGTGCTGGTGTGGAGAAGGACGATCGGCGAGTGAAGCAGCAGCCAATTCCCTATGCAGAGACTGCAGACATCGCATGGTCGTGGTGCGAGACGATTCGGAAACCGAGAGCGACACGCCAGTTCCTGTTGCCAGGTTTCGATCCTCCGCCCTTTCGCCGTGGAATATTCCAGCTCAGCCAATTTTGAATTCGGTCTTGTCCTAGTTGGCAGCTCCCTCGTGGCGTTCCCTCTGTGCCCGTTCTCACGTACCGTTCCCCAGGGTGCACAGGTGTTCTCCTATGCTGTCATTGCGTTCTGGGCAGCTGATCTCATTATACTCCAATATATTGAGTATTTACTTATTTACTTATTGTGTTTGCATATTTCAAGAACTCTCCACTTTCTAACATTCATGGAATGTGCCTTAACATTGTTATAATAATGAGAATACTAAAAAAATGAAATATGTTTACAAAATTTGTATAATGGGATACAAATAATGATAATAATAATAACAATGACAATTAAAACGCTGTCCTGTTGTGACACGATTATATGGTGAAACTATGACTAGAAATGATTTTTCAATTAATACTCTATTATCTTAGTTCAACAAGAATTCAATATATGTTAACAAGGTTTTTATGAAAGCCTCTTAGTTTATTTTCTTCACTTAATAGCTAGTAGATAAGAATTAGTTAGTAATTTTACCTTCTAGGTTGTAGTAATTCTTTTACTGCCTTAGAAAGGCCATAAAATAGTAAAAATATAGTAAAAAGGATAAATCATTAGCATGATTGATATTAGGGTTAAGTTGAGGATAGGGTCGGGCTATAAAACTCCTAGGATAGGTTAGATTGATACCCAAGGGTTGGCCGTTTGTAGGACAAGGTCGAAATCAGATCTTTGGCTACTAAAACGGCCACCTAGGGCAAATCAAGAGTCTTTTGGCACATCAAAAGATGGGGTTAGAGAGAAGACTTAAGAGGTTTTGTATAAGAGTTGATTTCAAGGGATTTGGATAAGAAATGACTTTACAATAGCTTTGCAAAGTCAGGGTTGATTTTAGCAACTTGGGATTTTGTAAAATAAAATAGGGTTGATATTTTAGGCAATTTTAGAAGTTTTGTAACAGATCCACAGCTGTAAAATTTGTAGGTTTTTGGGTATTATTGTTGTTAATGTATGCTATGAATTTGAGCTAAATCTAATAATTTTGTTGTACGTAATTGAGGTTAAAGTGGGTCAAGGTCTCAGAAATTAAGTTTTGAGGGTCAGTTAGGGTTTTTGAGATCTTGAGCAATTTGCTAATTGGATAGGAGTGAAATTTGTGTATGTGGGTAGTAGACTTGTTTTTCTATGATTATATAGAATTTGAGAGCAATTGAATGGTGTAAACAGGAGATTTAGATACTAGAATATTGGCATCAAGATTGGAGAAGGAGGCCGGCCATTACCTATGCAAATTTATGGATTTTTCTTCTTTTTGTGAAGTTAGATCTTTTTCAAACTTAATGTGCTTATTTTCAACTTAATTAATAAGATGTGTGCAAAATTTCAATCAAAATCAACAGTTTATTTGGTAGTTGTTGAGGTTCTAAAACTGCCTTAGGATTTCCTTAGGGTTTGGTTAGGATTCGACTAAGGTTAGTTAGGATTTGTTTTAGGATTTGTTAGGATTGATTAGGGTTTAGTAGGGTTTACTTTAGGATTTTTTTGAATTTGATCAAGGTTGACTAGGATTTAATTAAGATATGATTAAGGATTGTTTAGATATTGATTAGAGAAGTTAGGATTAATTATTGTTGCGTATTTTCCTTTTATCTTCCACAGCCAAGTGCCCGGAGCATTCTCAAGCAAGACTTCACAACATACGACAACGCGTCTTGGGGTACTTGCTTTGTGATGGGAAAAAACAAAAGAGAAGAAATTCAATTGAAATAAACAGAAAAAAGTTGTTAGGATTTGTGCAATAGAGAAGTGAACCATTACCATTGTTTTTGTAAAATTGGTTGGAATATCTACAACAGAGGCAAGTTGATGATGTCATGGCAATAGAAAGACACACACATAGCATTACAATAGAAAATACCATACAAGACCCTTACTTTGCTTTAGGAATAACATGTTAAAAGCAAGTTGTTGAAGTATAATTGAGGTAGAGCTTTAGCACCCTTTATTGCAACATAAATTGATTAGTGTGTTCAATTGTAATTGTGCCTCTTTGCTCTCTCTTTTTCTCTATTCTAAAAAACATAAAACATTAAAAATACAAAGAACACAAAATTTAGTATTTAAATATTTTATAATGAAAATATTTTTAACATGTCTATAAAAAATACATTATTGTCATTAAATAATAAGATTATGTTTTGATTAGATTTAATCTATAAAAAAATAGTATGTATGATTATATCATTGCACATGTCCAAATTCCTTTGAAAATATTGCATTGATTCTTCCAATATCTATAATTATGCCTCTAATATAATAATTTATTAAAAATAATTAAATATAGAAGTATTTTACTTTTTTATAATGCTTCTCAAGTGTATTGTCAATCTTGATTGGGCTATTGAAATTATCAAAATTTTATTTGAGTTTTTTTTAAATCACTTCAACAAGATCTTATTAATTTTAAAAAAAACTTAATGTTGTAAAAACATGATTTAAAAACGAAATTCATATGTTTACATGATTTAAAAATAAAAATAAAATAAAATAAAGATATATGTGGTATTCATAAATAAAATTCACAAATAGAAGTTTTATTTCAAATTAATTATTAAATTTAGAAACAACATTTTTATAAATTTATTTAATTTGTATTACTAATCTCACACTTCTTAGTTCATGAATTTATTTAGACTGATTGTAATTGATTTTTAAAAAAAAATACTGAATTAAAAGATTTTCTTCAAAAAGATCACAATATATATATATATATATATACATACACCATAGCATTAAAAACATTATCATAAAAAGATTGTAAAACACAAACACCTAAATTTTATTGAACATATATATACATATATATATATATATATATATATAGTTAAAATTTTCAATATATTAGTTAATATGCTATAATATATGAAAAATAATAATATAAGCCTGTTATATTTCAAAACAAAAAGAAAATAAAATTTATTATTACTCAATCATAATCTCAAAAATATTATGATATTTCAATAGCATAAATTTTGTCAAGCCTAATATCTTATAAAAAATTAATCAAGCATAATAAGAAGTAATATACTTTTAGTTATTGTTTTGCTGTTTTGAAGAAATGTGTAATTAAATTGACTAAATAAAAATACTCAACACTACATCTATTTTTTTTACTGATTAAGAAACTTAAGATATTCATGGCTAGTTTTATTCTTGTTCTTTTGAAGATATAAATTAAAAAATTCTTACATGCAATTTGTATAGATCATTCATGGTAAATAAATCATGTTTTTTTATATTGACTTCTATAAGTTGAAAAAAAAATTTATTTAAAAATTCAATTGAATAATTTTAAAATCCTATATATTACATCTTTTTAGATACATAAAGAATTAAATATTAGATGCCTTATTAAGTTTTTTTCTATTATAAAATAATAAATCAAAATATAAATCTTAAAAACTATTATTTGTACTATTATTAGTCAAATTTTATATATAATAAAGTATTTTTTTTCTTTCTCACAATAAATAATATGATCAATTAATTATATTTTATATTTGTAAAACTAAACAATAAAATAATATAAATTTTTGTAATACTTATGTATATATTTAGAAATATATATTTTTAAAAAATCTAATAATATATACTTTTTTAAATAAAAGAATTAATTATTTTATATCATACCAATGAAAATAATTAAAAATAAAGATATTATACATAAGCAAAATAATTATTATTATTATAAAAAATATAAAATTATAAATTAAAAAAGTAATAAAACTTATAATACTATGAAAATATTTATTTTAATAACAATAAGAATATATTGAATTATAATATTTTATACTTTTAATAGTATTTATATTCTATATTGGTGTCAACAAACTTATAAAATCTAATTTATCATAATATTTACTATAGTTATTTAATATACATATTATCATATTTAATAATTTAATCTCACTCTCTTACACATACACACACACACACACACACACACACATATATATATATATATATATATATATATATATATATACATAATTTAGTTAATTTAATGAAATTAACAAGAAAAAAGTGGACTTCCAATTATATGTTAAAATTGCATATTAAGTAATTAGTTTTAGTTCAAAAACATATTTTTTATTATTTTACTAAGATTTAATTATTTTAACACTAAATCACCTTGCATAAAAGTTTATGTGATGGTTGTGGCATTCAAAGTCTTTTCTACTTAAAATGTAGCCAAGATTCCTTAGTCACTAGGCCAATTTGTTTCATAAATATATTCTTATATTCTCATCATTATACAATTGATTGTGTATATAATTTATTTAGATGTAATTAAGATTTTAATTTAGAAATTGACATGACATATTAAAAAAAAAAGATAAAAAATTTTAAATTTTAAATATATCATTATAAATTTTAAAAGAACTTATCTTACATGATTGATTCATTTTTTTTATAAATAATATAATTATATAATTTAATTTTTGAAATATTTAAAATATTAATATAATCAAAATTTTAAATATATAAATTTAGAAGATTAAAAATATATATATTTAAAATAGAAAATAATAATAACAAAAAAATTATATATTTTTTATTTTATTTTTGAATATAATAATATTTTATATTTTATGTAAATATTTTTCTATTATTACATTCAAATATTATTAAATTGATAGAACAGAGATATAATTTTACTTGATTTTATTATTTTTAATTTTTTTTTTTTTTAATACATAGAAATTTTACTATTAAATATATTAAGATAGGTACAAATCTAGTTGAAGCATAAAAAATAAAAAATCAATCATTTTTTCTTGATCAAGCAAGTACTTAAAATTTTGAATTCATTACTAAATTTTATAAATTTATATTAGTATTAAAGTTGACCAAGCATTTATTAACTATTGCAGGCAAAATCTAACCTACAAATAATTAGAAACTAGTTATAATATTTTAAAAAAGTAGAAACTTAAAATAATTCAGGAATTAAAAAAATAAAATAAAAATAAGATAATATACATAGGTTTATGATTTTTTTTATAATTTATTTAAAAATTCAATTTATCAAAAAACCAATAAAAATACTAAAATTAACTTATTTGGATATATGATTATAAAGCATTTATATAAAATAGATAGTTTAATTACTACAATATCTTTTCAATAATTCTTTATAAAAATTGGTAATTAATAAATAAAATTTGTAAATTTTTTAATCAAAATATGTCATGGACATATACATAGTTACCTATATGATCAGATAGAACTAGATAAAAGAGAGTAAAAGCAGGTTAATTCCATAATATCTTTAGAAAAACTTCCTAGAAACTTCATAGACACTGCTTTGACTTTATAAGTGTCCATAGTAGACTTTTGGATTAGAAACTTGGTCAATAAGTTAGCCATATGTCGCACATATTGGTAGCTTGAAGACCAAGCTAAATACGTGGCGAACATATAGGAAACTTGTCCTGTCCTGCAAGTTCGACACGTGTCTTGCAACTTTGGACACGTGTCTTGCAACTTGGACACGTGTCTTGTAAATTGAATACGTGTTGGAGGTCCTATAGAACGTCGCCACTTAGCTCTTAGATAGATAGTATAAATAGAGACAAGAGTGAAGCCTTCTTCACTCTTGTCAACTCCTTTCTTGTTTCCAGTCTAGTTCAAGAGTCTGTAGTTTTCTTGTCTTTTGACATTAGCCATTCCAATTTCTTTTTAATACATATACTTCTTTATATTTATTTCTTTGAAAGAGGTCTCACTTGTTTATTTGATTTCATCCAGTTATTGTCCTTGACAAAATAATATTGATATAAATATAAAGTATTAATATTTTAGGAGACTTTTATTTTTATTAATTATTCAAAGTATTTAGTATATTAGTTTTTAGAGCAAATTATAATTAACTTTCAATCTAGTAAATAGATAACAAATAAAATTTTCTAAGAAATTTTTTAATTGTTTGATGAAAATGTTTAATAATAAAATTTCTAACTTTTTTTTAGATCAAATAACATTATTTTCAAAACCTTATAGATAAAATCTTAGTATGAGTATTATTTTTAATGCTAAATAACTCATAAATTAGAATCTAATATTAATAGAACAATAATAAATAAATACATAATTCTTAACAAATATTTGAGAAAATAAATGAACATAGAATAAACACACTTTTCCAAAAATTTGTATATTTTTTGCTTAAAAATTTTATATGTTGGTAATATTATCTATTAAATAAATTTGAAAGTTTTTAATGTAAATATAAAAGTGTTATATAGCATTCAAAGATCAATTGATATTCCTAATAAATATATATTTTTATATTTTAAATTTTATTACAAAAAAATTGTAATTTTTTTAAAAATATTTTTAGTTCAATAGAAAATTTAATAATAAATTAAGATAAAAATAAAATTATTTGAAAGAAGTAGCAATTCCAAAAAAGTTTTATTATTTTATATCATTGTCTACTTTAGAATAATACATTTCAATAGGATTTTTTAAATACATACATTTTAAAATTTGTTGAAGTATTATATGATTCAAATTGATAATAAAAGAACATATATTTTTGGTTTTATATGCATCTATTTAAAAAACTATTTAATGGCTTAGTACAAAAAAATAAAAAATCTTAGTGGTTGTAAAGGCCATTATTAATTTTTATTATCTAGATAGTAATAATATATTCCTAGTGACTTGCAATAAATTTCTAAAATGACTTATAGAGTATAGATATTATAATATTAATCTTTTAAAATATACTTTGATATCACAAATTAGAATTTTAAATTATAATATAATTTTAAGCTAATAAGTTTAGATATTAATAGAATAAATTTAAACATAAGTCTAAAAAATATAAATCTTTAAATTGTAATGACATAATAGAAGAAAAAATAAATAAATAAATAGACATCTAATTAATATAGGTTATATTTTTTGGCTTGTAAGAATTAAATAAAAAATTAAAATTAAAGATTATAAAAGAATATCTAAATAAATAGTATCAAAAAAAATTAAATATTTTTAACAAGTTTTTAAATTTATTTTCATAAAAACGAAATCTACATGATATAATTGCCAGAGAATCAAATAAATTCACAGATAACAAACATTGAAGAAATTATTTACTTAAGATGTTTCTAGATTAAAAGAAAATGGTTCAAAAACCAACATAAGGTAAGATGATTATTTTGAATATTTTTAAGAAACTCAAATAAGTTGGAGTGAAAAGAAACTATCATTTATTACAAACCTTTATTAGTATGTTCATTGAACAAATAATTTTTTGATACATTGTATTATAAGATGTGTAATAAGATCAATGCCTTATTTAATATATCTATATCTATTATAAAAGCATTGTCTATACAATACATTCAATACCAATAGAATTCAAACAACATTAATACTACTATGTTTAAATTTTTGCTAATTTTTTTTTGAATCTATAATTTTTTCTGAAAATAAAGTTAATCTTTAATTTTTTTTTTGAATTTTTGAAATAAGAAACGAGTCTAAAATAAATAATTTGAGATAACATATTTGATATATAATTAAGAAACTTTAAAAAATATTAAATTATTTTTTGATATTTAGATGGCATAAGGTTTTTGGATAGAATAATAAAAAGAACAAGGTTTCTTTTGAAGTTATTTTTATTATTATAAAAATTAATATTTTTTAATAAGTAATTAAAAATACTAAATTCTACATAATTTTTGTAAACGATTTTGTAATAGAGATTTTTTAAATTAAATTATTACAAAAAAATATTGGACAATATTATCATCTATACTATATACATATAATTATTACTACTATTATTGAAAAATATTAAAGATTAATCAAATAAATCATTTAATTATAGAAAATTTTATTTTTCTTGTACTATTTGAAAAATAAGTTATTGACTTAATAAAAAATTGTTAACTAATAAGAGATTTTTTTAATGTATATTTTTTGAAGTAAATTATTTTAACACATTTAAAAGGATTAAAGTCTTTGATGATTTAGTAAAATAAATTTTTAATTTTTAATTACTAAACTTTTTTTTTAAAATAATTAACTTAATGATATTTATTTTCAAATGTAGAAATCAGTTATCAATTTTTAATACTAAATATAATTATATAAATAATTAGATAATAATAACTATCATATGTACATAATGCATATGCAGTTTATTTTTTTAATAAAAAATAATTCTTATTTTTTGTTAGTAGAGTCAAAAAGAAACTAATTATTTATAATTTAGAAGTAGAAGATTGATATATTGTTTATTAGAATAACATTCCTTGTACTATGTAAAATTTTGCAATCCTTTTTTAAAATTAGACTTATCTTGTTAAACATGAAAAATTAATATATCATCAATTAAATCTTATTGTAGTGGATGAAAAAAAAACTTTTTATTCAAAAGGTGTTGGATCATCTTCATTGTCACATTGCTTCTTGAGCACAAAGTAAAAGAAAGTAAGTGTCAAAAAGATCAATTTTTTAAAATAAAAATAAAAATATTATATGTATAATAAAGAATACAAATGCACAAGGTTCTTTAATCCAAGTAATGAAGAAGACAACGACAAATAAACACTATACATGGATTGTCATAT
Source organism: Physcomitrellopsis africana (assembly GCA_036785485.1). Taxonomy (NCBI): domain Eukaryota; kingdom Viridiplantae; phylum Streptophyta; class Bryopsida; order Funariales; family Funariaceae; genus Physcomitrellopsis; species Physcomitrellopsis africana. Next base: position 484,206 of record JAWRVF010000010.1, read on the forward strand.
AAAAGCAAATTAAATAAATAAAAAAAATAAAAAAAATAAAAAAATAAAAAAAAAAATACAACCAAATATATATCAATTCTAATTATATAAATTACTTGCAATTTTTTTTATTAGTTAAAAGAAAGACATATGTTATGGTAATAGGAGCACCATATACCTCTTTGATATCTTTAAATATAATTTGGATATCAAATTCAAGAGCCAAGGAACACATGACCAACAAGTAAGTCCAATTTAAGGATTTTTAATCAATTCCAAAGTACTATTAAAAAGTTTTAATTGTTGATAACCAAAAGCTATGAATTTTAAGTTTATGAAATACTTTGGTAATCTTAGATTTGAATAAAAAATAAAATACAAGAAATTTTAAGACTAACTTTTATATATCCAACTTTAAGAGAAATTTAATCTTTGTTAGTTAGTTAATCAATGCTCTTGTAATTCGTATAATAAATATATGAAAAATAATTTTTAATTAAAAAAATGGATACTTGATTATACTTGATATTTAAAAAAAGTCTATAATATCTATATTTAATTTTATTAATAGAAAAATAAAAATCTTCTAATATCATAGTTTTTTCAAATTTGGATTATAACTTTGATGCAACAAAAGATTCAAAAGAAACCAAAGCTATTAAAAACTTTATGATGTATATACTTGGCTTGATATGCAAGCATAACCACAATATAAAACATGACATATAAAGAAATTATAAAAAGACTTAGATTCTTAATAGAACTAGATATTAAGATTTGCAAAAGATATATGTAGAAAACAATAAAGGTCTTTTTTTCTATTAAATCCAATTTTTAAACAAGTTGATCGGTTAGAAATATTTTTTTGTATTAATATATAAGGTTTATTTTAAATGCCATTATAACAATATTTTATTTTATTTTAATAAATATTATACCAAATGATAACATGAAATTTATAACAAAATAAAAAATATAGAAGTGACAATATTAACAAATAAATAGACTTAAGATTTCAAGAATTTCTTATAGATAGAGGAATTTGATATGAATTCATAGCTTTTTATACATCGAAACAAAACAAAGATAAAAAATGCAACAATTATACTATAGTCAAACACATGTTGTATAACATTTAAGTTTTTCAAAAATTCTAAGCTAAAATTATTTCTATTAGAGTCTACATCTTAAATAGAATTATTTTTTTAAGACTTGGCAATTTAATTCAATATAAGAAATGACATGGTCATTGTCTTGATATTTTGCATATGTGTGTCTTTAATTGTGTTGATTATATAAATGTGCAAAAGAACAATTACAAAATATTCAACAATAAAACTAATGAATTCATCTTTTTTAGTTACTATCATATATCCAATATTTATTATTTTTTGAATTATAATTTAAACAAATCGTCATTAATACCAATGCTATATTTAATAAAGATTCCATCAAATCTATTATAAAATCAAATCATATTAAAAATAAGAGGTGTTGTAATGAAAATTTTAATTTTTATAACAACTCCAAAAATTTGTATCCTTTACTCACAATTAATAATCAATTTTTATATTTTTACTTCAACAATAGCCTTTTATATCAAATTAAAAAGTCAATTAAGATGTATAAAATTTGAAGTCAAATATTAAAAGATTGTAATTAATTTCTTCTAAACATTTTCTTTATGAACAATGTGATATGCTAAGTACAAACTTCAAATTTTGTCATTTGGATGTAAAGGATCAAGATCAAATAAGACATTCAGATGGTATTGTCTCAATGACATTTACTTTGCTAATACTTCTTTCAAAAGAAATATATTATTAACAATTTTATTCTGAGGAGACAACATATTATCCTTGTAATGAATTTAACACATTTGTAGGTGTTATGCAATCATTATTCAAAATTGAATGGCTTTGAGTTATGTATAAAGAATTATATTTATTACAACAAAATTAAACATGGATCCTAGACAACTTACAACTTGGCAAATTTTTCAAGAAATAAAAATAAATTTATAAAATTAAAATAAAATTAGATGGTCCTTTTTATCAATTTAAAGTCTAATTAGTTGCAAAGAATTATTTTTAAATCTAAGAAATCAATTATAATAAAACTTATGCACTTGCAATAAAGTGTATCGATATTTTAACTTATATGTTTATTTTTACTACCAAAGATATTGAACTTATTCAACTTGATATTTAAATTATATTTTTATATGCAACACAATTATAAGAAAGTCTATGATGCAATCTATTAATTATTTTTTATATTATTTTCTCACAAGATTTGTCAACTAAAAAAAATCTATATAGTCCAAAATAAATAAATTATAATTATAATTATATATATATATATATATATATATATATATATATTAATTTGATATAATCTTCAACAAAGTCTTATTGATTCTTGTGTATATAGCTTAACTACCTTATATCTTAGCTTATCACATCTAGTATTTTAAATAATGGCCTTATCTTTTACAAAGATAAATCAGGGTTTTTGTTAAACTGATTCAATTAATTTAATATTAGACTCCAATCAATAGGACTTAGATAATAGGAATAACTTGGACCAATAGGGTTTAAATAAGTAGACCAAGATATGTTGGATATACTTTACCTAACTAAAAACCAAACCTCCTAAATCAAATTAAAATCAATCATTATAAAATATTTGACCTATTTAAAAATCGGACATTCAAATTAGAATAAATTAAGATAAAATATTAAAATATTTTTCTAAGCAAATAATTAAATAAAAGTAGTATAAGTGTATAACAAACTTGTATTAAAGAGACTTTGTTTCTTTGGTGTTTTTTTAATATTATTAAAATCTCATATTCCATCATGATTGTTTTAGTACAAACACGATTTTAATGCTGTTGTTGTTGTTTTTTTTGTTTTTTGTTTTTTTCTTACTTTTTATACCAATGAAAATGAAGTGGTTTTAGTCCAATTTATAATTACAATTAGTGCAAAATTCTCCATGACTAAGATTTTATTTTAACTTATTTATTTTAGTAGAAGTTAATTATATTGAATTGTATTGTGAAACAATGTTGATTTAATTAAAAGTATTCTAGGACTTTTCAAAGTTGACTCTTGGATTTGACCAAATCTTTTAAATTTTTTTTCTAACTCCAAAATACTAGACTTTGGACCAACAGATGCTTATAGTGCCAAAGTTTGGATTGGAGGCTCTATAAAGAGATGTCTAAATTTTGGATTAAAAGGTGTATATTTTCTTTGTTTCAATTTTTTTAATCTTATACCTTCTATATTTGAAAATTATTTTAGATATAATTACTTTTTAACCAATATAAAAAATAAAATTAACAACTTCAAAACATAATCTATTTTTTAAAGCAAGAACTTCGAATTATACATAGTCCTTGTGATTTTTATATTGGCTTCTATATTATACATAATTGTCTTATCAATTAAATTTAGATTGATCAAAATATTTTTGTATTAAAAAATTTATAATGCTATAACTATGGAATCACATACTTTATTTTTACTTTAAAAGATCCAAATTCTTAACTTTAAATGCTTTTTAAAGATGATAACTCTTAGTTATCAAAATTTTTATATCAAAAAAATTATTGGCATGCTACTTTGTCTTATGACACACTCACATCTTAATATTAATAATGGAGTAACTATAGTTATTTAATTTAGTAGTAATTTTTTAAAAAATTATTGTATAAAATCAAAAAACTTTATAAATATTTATACCACATGCTTGATTAGGTATTCTATTATTCATATGCCAATTCTTTGCATTGCCTTCTCCCATATGTTCATTCAACTATGGTTATGATTTAGATGATTGCAAAACTTGTAACATTTGCATCATTATATTTAGTGTAGACTTATAATTGGCTGATATCTTTACTAAGTTGTTAATATGTTGTCATATTATGTGAATTACAACTTAGAAATGCACCAAATATTTGGTTACAAAAGAAATTTATCCAAAGCTTAAAATTCTTTTTATTATCTAAAAAAAAAAAAAGATGTTTAAAAACATCTTTCTTTACAATCTTGATTCTCTTAGAAATCATAAGTTCTAAATACTATTAACTCTAGCTCTTGATCCTTATTAACCATAAACAGCCTAAAATAAATCCTACGCAATTGCTAAAGAAATCCTATACAAATCCTAATAAAATTCCAAAAAAATCTTAGAAAATCTTTTTTAAAAATTCTATTTTTTTAAAAAAGAAATCCTAAGTAAATTTTTTAAAAAATCTTTAAAAACCTTATCAAATTTTAATAAAATTTTAAATAAATTTTATTAAATCTTAATAAAATCTTAAACAAATTTTAACAAATCTTAGATAATCTTAAATTTCCAGTAGCAAACTTTGATAAGCTGTAATTTTTTATTGTATTATTGAAATAACATTAGATTTTGTATGTTATTGGATATGCTACTTTTGAATAAGCTTATAAAATTTAAAAAGGATTTAATTTATATAATAAAAGAAATAACCAAAGAAGCGCTTAGATGCCAATTGACATTCTTTTTTAATTTTGATGTTGAATTTCTATCAAAAAGATCTCATCTTCCCACCATTAGTTTATACTTACTCTTAATGTTGATCTTGTACCTCAAGTCTAATATCAATGCACCAATCTGTAACTTGATCCAACTAGTAGATCTTTACATAAGATTAATGATCTTTTTGTTCCTCAAACTATCAACTATTGATATCTTGTTACACTTAAATTTTAATAATTTTTAATTTAATCAATGTAATAAGCTGAAATCTGAGACATATAGCAACCTCATGTGCCTTTTTTTGTGCGTTGGAATTTGATTTTGATTCAATCTTACAAATGGTCCTCCTCAAATATCAATCTAATTTTTTTATGGTAATTTATATAAAAAAAACTACTCTTAATTTCAACCTTAAGATAATTGCATTGATTTTATATCTATTCTATCTTATCTTGTCCTATTTATGGTTCTACAATGTAAGTAGAAGTTATTTTTATAAAAATATTAATATTAAATATTAAATTTATAACTACCTCTATTATATTAGCTATGATTTTATAAAAAAAATTCTATTAATTTTTTAATTAAGTCCTTATATATGTATATATAGATATTTATCTTCAACCACCATTTCACTCAATAGTTGTATTATAATATGACAATGTTGTAGTGGTAGAGAGAATTTGCTTCAAGAAAGCACTAAGCTTTTGGCTGCCACTAATTACTCAATTAAGATCCAAAATAACAAAATTTCCAAATTTATTTTAAAAAATCCTTCTTTATAGGGCTATTACATACAATACATAAGTTTTACTTTCACAAAACATTCAAAATATAACAAAATATTCTAAAACCCTCATTCACCCGTAGAAAGGAATTTTTTTTCAAACTTCAATAATTCATAACTTTTAATCCAACTATCCAAATCTACTCAAAATTTATATGAAGTACTGATGTATTCTTAACAACTATTATAAAAAGTTTCAACTATTGATTATCTACCGATCATTAGATATCGCCAAAACCCTAACAATAGCTTCAAACCCTTGTTTATAAACCTTAGTATACTAAATTCTTTATATCTCACAAATTAAATGTCTAAATACTATGAAACCTTGATATAAAGCTTTTTAATATAATTATTCACCTTCTTGAAAAATTCTAGACAAAAATTCGTCTGGAAGCTTAAAATATGATAAAAACCATCACTATCAACAAAATAGTCCATTTATTGCCTTGGAATTCGATCTGCTGTCTTTGACTCCTAGTATCTCCTTCTTTAAGATTCTAAATGTAATAATTCTTTCATATTAGATATAGATCTAAAAATCCCCTCTCCAGCCGTACTTCTTGATCTCCAAAAGCTCTCATACAACTCATTGTATCTTCAAAAGAGTGATAGTAGGTACTATTTGTACACCTTAAATTCAAGCGCCTACTCCTCCTCCATAAAAATTTCAAATCTCTCGATTCTTATACCAAAATTGTAGTACAAAAAACAAGCTTTTTAACCTTAGACTTTAATTTTCCAATGCTTTCTTTGAAGTTGCCAAAATTCTTATTCTTGTCGCCAAAAGCCTCCTCAAAGTCTAGTAGGCATGACTATCGACCAATAGGAATGAAGAGCTTCACCCCTTGCCTTCATTCATCCATACTTTGCCTTCATCCTTTCAAAAAAGCCTCTTAGTAGTTTAGTTCTTCATCTTTGGCCCCCAATCTCCTCTCAAGGCTTTATACTAAATATTTAGATTCTATATAATTTAAACGCTATAACCAAATTAAGTAAAAAAACCAAAATAAAGTTTCTTATATCAACTCCTTTAAATACTTTATTAACCATTCTAACACATAATAAAACTTATAAACATATTACATATTTTGACTAGTTTTTATATATTGTAAGAAATTACAGTACGACAACGTGAATTTTTTTAATAACTTTGCTTATTATTTAATATGGCTCTAATTATTTTTTAATTAGAAGAATAATTATTATTTATGGTATTTATTATAAATACAAATCAATCAATAGTGAGAATATTATGGAAATTTGATCACATTAATTAATTTTATTAAATAACCACATCTACTATTGTAAATCCAAAAGCATACACAAAGTATGTAAGAGTATTCTTAAGTGTAAGTAAAGTATATTGTATATATAATCTCTTATAAATAAAGTATGTATCTTTTATAAGATTATTTAAAGAATATATTCAAATTTGATTAAATTTTTGGATGTACTTACAACAACTTATATCTTATTGGTTGTAATTTTTTTGAAGAATATTAATAACAAAAGATAAAAGTATTTAATGTTTTATTATAAATTTTTTATGAATGACAAATATATTGGTTTTTTTATATTAAATAAGTTAAAAAATCACACCTATATTTTTTATAAAGTAATAAAATTAAAGTAATAAAGATTTAAAAACTATAAAATTATAAAATAATAAAACAAATAATAATTAACAATCTTAGGTATTATTTGAATTTTCTTTTAAAAAGTTTTTTTTATCAAATTACAAAAGTATTCAAATATAAAAAAATATAATTGCTACAAAATTTGGATAATATATCTTGTTTAAATAGAATATGTATGAATAATTTAAAATTATTCAAGTAGAAAAAAAAAAAAAAAAAAAAAAAAAAAAATCTAAAATTCTGTAATAATTCTTTTGAAAAAAATTCAATTAAATTATTGAAAAGTTGTCGTAGATATAAAAATTAATAAAGGTGGAAGTTGGAGAATAATTTGTAGATTATAGAAATATAATTAATATAAGGGTTTATAGGATAAGAAGGACAAGACAAATTTAACATAGAAGAAATTTTTTAAAAAAATTTAGACATTATAGATAAAAATAAATAAAAAGAATAAGAAATAGATTACACTCAATTTAAAAATTAAAGAATTTGTCAAACAAACAGAACAAAATAATTAAAGGTCAAAAGAAAAATTATAGAGAACTGCATGAAATCCTCCACCTTGAATAGATCCCAATCTTGAATAAAGTTCATCAATGGAGACTCACTAGAATGATAAAAAAGGATAGGCCCATATTCCAACCCAACCATTGGTAGAACACGACCGCCATTGTAATGTGGCGTACAATTTCACCTCACATCCAACAAATATCACGTGCCCCAAATATCAAGCCCTATGTTGAAATCCGAAACAGTTTTTCATTTGCATTTCTGCATCGGTGGTAAGAAATCACATATATTCTGCATCGGTGCCATTCTTTTTGCGTCGAAGGTACTCATATAGGACAACGTATGCAACAGACCACTAGCTACGCAGTGATGACCTCGTACTCACTGTTCCCAAGTTTGCTAGATTTTTTTATATATCTGTTTACATTTGTGTGAACCCATGTGGGCAATGGAGGTAGATCCAACGGCTCCACTGTTGACGGTTTCGCAAGACCCACAATCCGCCCATCTTTGTACGCGTCAGCCTAATCGATGTAGTTTCCTTTCTGTCGATCGTGGTGGAGAACTCCGGTTGCTTCAGGAATCTGTGGAGATGGGAGATGGCATCACACCTGACACTGATTACGCATTTCTCTCTGTGCGCTTCACTGTAGAGCATACACCCTACCTTAAAATAGCTTCCAGCAGGGTTCAACTGTATATAGATCGATGGAGCGAGATGAGCGGTGGGAAGGGCTGGAAGTCTGGAGCTGGAATAGAATCGCTAATAAGGCGGATTGGCAAGTTGCAGTGCTTTGCGGAAGTGACAAGAAATATGTTGGAAAAAGTGGGGCTCAGGAAGCTACGCGGCTGGATGGAAAGGGTTGGGGTTGCCGAGTCTAGGTCCAACTGCTGGTCTCAGAATTCAAAGGTGCTCGGGGGGAGAGGGAGGAAAGGAGTCCATGCTTGATAAAAATAATAGAATACAATTGCCTCTGCCACGCTCCCGTTCCGTATTCCCGGAGTGGGGCTAGTAGTGTAGCAGTTATTACCTGGCCCTGGTTTCTGGCAACTGGGTTGATGAAAGGGTATTAGGTGGTGACCAACGACCGTGTGAATAACGTCCTTAAACTTTGTCAAGGTGATTGACTGACGGGTAGATTACGCGGTCTTGTAGATGAAGAGCAGTCGGCCCTGGAAACTTTCTGGGCACATTTTATGGTAACTGACTCTGTCGGGTGTATCTTCACGCGGCTTCATTCGCTGGTGAAGCGATTATGCTGCGCCAGGTAGGTTGGAGGTCGTGAAGCGGATTTCCCTACAATCAGGAGGTGAGAGAGTTAGCCCCAGGTTGCTATGACGGTTACCTGTGTGACAGTCTCATGAGTTAGCGCAGACAGATGAGCTTGCACAGGTTTCCGTGTTGTTTCAGAGCCTCTCCGTTGAATGCTGGGCGGCTGGAGGCGGGCGGAGGTGGTTGCACTGTGGGTCTTGAAAACGTATAACAACTTTTGGTTTGGTTTCAAATTTAACAACTTTAGACGTTGACTCGGGAAATCGTCTCCTGTGTGTATTTGGCGTCTATCAGCTTCATTAGTGCCCATGTTTGTGAACCTTGAAGGGATGGGTCATGAATAAGGTTCAAACTGGAGTTCGAACACTGTTTCTGTGCTACAAAGTGCGGAGTTTCTGGTTGGATGTGCAGTACTTGATCTCTCAAGCGATTAGCTTCGCCTACTTTGATACCCATTCGAAACGGAGACTCTGGACGAGTTAGACGCCCCCTATTCGATTTTTCGGCATTTATCGGAATGTGAGATGCACTACACTAGGATGTCAAGGCGGTCGCAAGCATGCACTCTAAAGAAGGAATCACTTTGTTAGTCCTATTGGGATCGGCTTGGCGAGTTAGAGGTTGAGATTGTCAAGTAGACTTTTGGTTCGAGAAATTGTTCCGCTAGAATATTGGAATGTACTGGTAGTTTGCAAAGGAGAGATTTTGTTTGTCGGGAACGGAGTCTCATATCGGGACACAGCCAGCGGATGATTTCTCACAGATTTTACTGGCCTATGGCCTTTGACAACAGCAGGTCCTTTGAACTACGTTGCAGGAGCTCGTTACGTTGCGGGATACTCATGCTTTTAGCATTATAACTGGATTGGAGCGTAATCGTTTAGAAGCAAGTGGGCGGCACTAATGGAAGGAGCGAACATGAAGCAGACTTTACTCAGACGAGATAGATTTTTAGGAGTGGTGTTAATTTGTCTGACCGCCGCATTTTTTGGTTGTGCCGATGCCGCCCTCAACCCAACTGACTGTAAGTTGTACTCTCAAAGTTCTGAATTATCTGGAATTGCTGGTAGCAGAGTTCGTTACTTCATCGCATACGACTCAGATTGATTTTGCTTTATGTATCACCACCAAAATTATCTACAAACCCTAGCAGGATTCATGGACTTTATTCCTGCGAAAGCGGGCCTTTATTAGCGAATGCTATCCAGATATTATGCTTTGCCACAAGCACCCTCGGGGATTTATCCAGAAAGATATTCCACATTGTAGAATCATTAGAATGATGGTGTTTTGGCTAGGATTCGGCAGTTAGTTAATGGGGGAATTATGCAACATGCAAGGATAGTAGCCTGCGTAGTGTTTCAAAGCAAAATGATACTGAATGGTGGCAATTTTTCTTAGAACTGGGCCCACTTTCAGCCGCTGTGATTAATCTGTGAAACGTTGTAACGTTGGTTGCGTAGTAAGTACGCTGAACGCATTAGCAAGTCATTGGAGCGGGAACTCACTGAAATGGGGTTCTGGAGATCCGTGTACGAATGGATGGGTGGGCGTCATTTGCGATCCCACCAACACAAAAGTCACGCAATTGTAAGTTCCTGAGGGAATATCTGAACCAAAGTTATTTAATTTGTTTACTACACATCAGCGTGCTTGATAATCCTCATGGTGGCAGGGCATTGGAGATTGTGGACGTGCAGTTACAATAATTTGGTTCGATGAACTTGGTGCAGGTTACTGAGCAGCGCCTCTGTTACCGGGACCATCCCCGCAGTAATTGGATCTTTTACAGCTCTGGAACAATTGTAAGATCATGGTTTGGAAATTGGGTGCTCCTGGTGTTTTGAAAATGGGCATTGCATGGGCATGACACTGTGCGTTTCTGATCAATGTATGTGCTCATTCTAAATGCCAGGGATTTGTCATACAACCCACTATTGACGGGACCCATACCTGCTGAGATCGGACAGCTGACCACGCTAACTAGTTTGTAAGTTCCTACCCGGATAATTGGTTAGTGGTCCATTCGCTTACTGTTTTATCAGACGTAGTGGCTTTCATGTGAGCTTGTTGTTATTTTTTATTTTTGTGATTTTTAAAATTAGATCCACTTTGATAATTCTGGCTCTGAATAAACGACAGAACAAAGTTGGGATGGTTGAGGATGATTGATGTAGTTTACCTTCATTTGTTGAATGCTTCATGAATGTTGACTGCTTCGTGTTTCATCATCCAGGATTATTCAATCTTGTTCTTTGAATGGACCCGTCCCTTCCACGTTGGGAAATCTGAAGAATCTGACATTTTTGTAAGTTACTATATTTTTGATTGGCGTGTATTAATATTTGTTTGATACTGTAGCGAAAAATTGCGACTTGCTGTATACGCATACATCCTGTATATTGGTGATGGTATGACTTTTCAGTATCTTATTTCGAAAAAAAAAATCAGTTTTAATGCAAGGATTCAATCCCAGATCTAGTCGGTATCTGAGAATTTTCACTCGTTTGGCCGTGACATCTAAAATGGGTAGGTATTTTTACTTGCAGAGCCTTGAATAACAACCAGCTGACGGGCCCAATTCCCTCATCGATTGGTGCTCTTGATAAAGTTTATTGGTTCGATGTGAGCACCAATAAAATGTCTGGCGACTTGCCCGTGTCTTCTAAGAGTGCAGATGGATTTGGTTTGGATACTATGGCAGCCTGTCAGCACTTGTAAGTGTCGAAGATCGTTTTTATTATTATTTTATTTATTTGTTTCTTTTTGGTTTGTGTGTTCCACTGCATTCGCTTGTTTTCATTGCCCACAAGCAAACTCTCATATTCTCTGTCTATAATTTCATTTCTTGTGCAGTCACTTCAACAACAATTCTTTTACGGGCCCAATTCCTACCGAACTTGGTGCACCACCAGATGGAGTAGTAAAACTGACGAAACTAATCCACTTGTAAGCGGGCATCTCAAATTTAGACTTCCCGAGTTGTCTTGAAGTTATGATACAGCTCTGAAATGTTCCATCGGCACTGTGGCTAAAACCCTGTCAAGTGGATATGACGTTTGTGCATAGTGAAGTTTTAATACGTGCATTGCCTTGCCACCAATAGGACCTGTGTTTAATGTGGAAATTGAACTCTTTTTCAGGCTATTCGAAAGCAACTTGATGAATGGAACTATTCCGGATTCTATTGCGAATTTGACGTCATTAGAGATTCTGTAAGTGAACCCAGAGTGTTATTGCTTCACTATCATTGCTATTTGAATGATTTTTGTGATCATTTGTATTCAATATGCTGTATGAAGCATCTATTAACTCCGTGGGTGTTAAACAGGAGTCTATCCAACAACCAGTTTTCAGGCCCAATCCCACCCAGTCTGAATAGGTTTGCCACAGCCACAGGCTCCAAATTACAGCAACTGTAAGTTCCTCAAATTTTGAATAGACCCTAACAGCCCTAAAAGCCTCCTATTTTTCGTAACTTTCCCAAGTTAGAGTACCATTGTATCAGTAGACCTGCGGTGTAGGACTGTTATGTGGTCATGTACACATGATTTCACCATGTTCCTCGTCTGAATGCACTGGAATGTTTGTGTACAGTGCTTTGCAAAGCAACAAGAATTTTTCTTAGTTTGACCTTAAGTATGCGGTTAACAGGCTGGTATCCAACAACAAGCTCACTGGAATCATTCCCAACTTGACGGCCATAGCTTCCAATTTGTCGGTTATGTAAGTTGCCTTTGTCAACATAATTGTCTTTGCTAATAATACATTCATGTATATGGGTTATGCTTGTTTGTTTCAGTTGTCTACGATTAGATCTTAACAAGTTGAATTGAATTCTGTGATTGATACAGTGATTTGAGCAAAAACTCGTTTGATCCGCAACCTTTTCCTTCATGGCTAGATGGTGCACCGAAACTTCAAAGCGTGTAAGTATGATTAGACTTTGCTTTCTTTACGCAGCATTCAACCGTCGGTGATGAGCTCACAACTAGTATAAACACACAAATTCGTACACATTTTGAAACTCTTCTAGACGAGCTGTGACCTAGTACTTGTCTATTTGCTTTTGTGAATTCGTTAGTTAAGTTTGGATTTGTGGTTGCTTTCAGGTACTTGGTGGAGAGTCACCTCACAGGGCCATTGCCTGCGGAAATTCTATCTGGTGCAATGTTACAAGCATTGTAAGTCTGGATGCTGTGCACATGGTGTTAAGAACTCATTTTACTTCGACGTTACGAAGTGTTTATTAATCACGAGGTTTGCAATATACCTTTGAGACGAACATTCTCTAATGTGTCGTTTTTCTGCAACAGGTGGGCACGGAACAACTCCTTAAACGGAACGTTGAGGATTCCCTCAACGCTTGGACCCAATCTGAAGATTATTTCACTCCAAGATAACAAGATAGATAGTATTCAGCAGCTGAACACTAGTGTCAACACGAGTGAAATCGACATTCAGTAAGTTCACTTCGCCCTGCACTCCAGAAACTAGTTCTATACATTTGTTTATTTCTTTAACATATAAACACGACTTACGGTTGATTGTGCTTGCAGATTAGCCGGCAATCCACTCTGTGATCCAAGCAGCTTAGCGAGGCCACAGAGAGTTTGTGATAACGTTGAGGGTGGCTTATCGCCCTGGACTTCTTCCTTGCAACCAAGCAGCAATTGCAACTCTCAAAGCTGTAGAGACAGCCAAATAATTAATCCTCTCAACCCCGGCAACTGCAACTGCACTACACCTTTGGAAGTTGTCTTGGAAGCCCGTCGGCCTACATTCTCAGTCATAACGGATGCATTGATCGAGAGACTACGCCTGCAAGTGCAAACGCAGCTGAATTTGCTGCCCAACCAGGTGTGGATCCACTCGGCGTCTTTCACCCCCGACGGACGCGCAGAGATTAACATCGACTTTTTTAACGCTGATGGGATTTCAGCGTTGGATCGGTCAAGCACACAGAACATCACTCACAGTTTGACAAGCCAGAAGCTTGTTCTTCCAGACGTGAAGCCTTACATTGCTAAGGTGGTAACGGACGGTGCAGCTCTTCGTAAGCACATCGATCACTCTACATGCTTCATTTTATATTTTGTTTTCTCGTATTAGCCCTTCGAGTAACACAAAATTCAATGCACGGTGTTTTGTTCGTATAGAACTGCTGCATGTGCTGTAGTTACTGACGGTGTGCTGGTTGACGTGGTGCTTGAGCAGTTAGTCCGAAAGTAGCGCTCTCAGCAGGGGCTGTTGCCGGAATTGTTGTGGCTGTTTTGGCTGTGTTAGCCGTGGCTGGGCTGTATGCCTACTGGCAAAAGCGCAGAGGTGATAGATTGAAGCACATCACGCAGCCTTTTGCCTCGTGGGGAGGAGGTGGCGGAGAAAAGGACGTCGAGGCTCCTAAGATAGCGGGAGCAAGATGGTTCTCTTACGCCGAAGTCAAGAAGGTCACCAACAATTTCGCTGATGCGAATGTGCTTGGCGAGGGAGGTTATGGCAAGGTACTGCAAACGTAACTGAAGTGTGGTTGAATGTACATCCATGTGTGGTATTCTGATATTAGTCCAGCATGGTCTCATGACATTGTGACTGATTATTGCAGGTGTACTCTGGGGTTTTGGCATCTGGGGAGCTTGTGGCCGTGAAGAGAGCACAAGAAGGCTCAATGCAAGGAGCCGAGGAGTTCAAAAATGAGATTGAACTGCTCTCTAGAGTCCACCACAAGCATCTGGTATAGTCCCTCCTACTGATGGTGACTCTTGGTGCTCATTATCTCGGAGCTTAGACGCGTTGGCAATCCTACATGTGTGAAGACACTTTTCTAATTTATTTCACCTTGCTTTCCAGGTCGGTCTGGTTGGATACTGCTATGATCAAGGTGAACAGATGCTCGTTTACGAGTTCATGGAGAATGGTACAATGCGTGAATGGCTTTCCGGGAAGATGGCATATCCCTTGGACTGGACCAAACGTTTGTCCATAGCTGTAGGATCAGCAAGAGGTTTGACCTATTTGCATGAGATGGCCAACCCGCCGATTATCCATCGTGATATTAAGTCGGCAAACATCTTGCTAGATGACAAGCACGTCGCTAAGGTGGCAGACTTCGGGCTTTCTAAATTAGCACCGGACGGAGCGGACAAGAAGATTGCCACCACTCAAGTGAAAGGAACAATGGTAAGCAGCTCCTATCTCTACTCTTGTCCTGTAATTTTTACAAGACGCTGGTCATGACAGTTGATTGTATTCGAAAGCGTCGATTCACGACACATTTGTAATGGTGCCTTAATTCCTAGAATCGCTCAAGAAACTCACCGTGTAGTGTGATGAATATGCGACAGGGCTATCTTGATCCCGAGTACTACATGACGCAGCAACTCTCGGATAAGAGCGACGTCTACGCTTTCGGTGTGGTTCTCTTGGAACTACTGACATCTCGCGCTCCAATCGAACACGGCAAGTACATCGTGCGTGAAGTCCGCGTTGCCTTAGATAAAGGCGGCATGGATGCTCTCGAACCCTTGCTGGATCCCTGTGTGCTTGAGGCCTCTCGAGAAGACCTGGAGAAATTCCTTGACCTCGCACTCGTCTGCGTGGAAGAAAGGGGCGCGGACCGCCCTACAATGAACGAGGTTGTGAAAGAGCTCGAGGTCATCGCTCAACGCAACAAGCCGAAGGCTAAAGCCAGTGCTCTTGCCACAGATACAACCTGGTTAAACGATGTGTATGGCGATGACTCGCAGTATGGCGACACCGAAAACTTCGACAAGATGCCTAATTCATCAAACTTCAAATATAGCGGGGGCTACACGCCACAACATCCTGAACCAAAGTAAAGTAAAGCTCCGAGTGCAAACTCGATGAAGCTTGTCTCATTAAGTACAACACCCGTTTCAAAAGAGGTTTGTACTGTGTTTTTTTTAATTTTAGAGTTAGGATTTAGAATTGGAGCATCGAAGCATCCCGCTGGAAGTCTTATTTTTCTTCACTAAAGGATGGTTAGCTTTTTGTAGAATTGTCCGCAAAATGTAGTGAAGATGAATTGAAACGTGGGCTTCAGTTGCTGTGTAACAGAATGGTTAGGTAGATCACTGTTTGTGATCAGTGTTTTTAACACTTCCCTTGCATGTCATGTTTTGCTTGACACAATTGACAAATCTAGGTGTTTTTCTTTTTAATTTTTTTTTAAAATTCTGATCCCCACTCGCTTTGACAAAATCACGCTTCGTCAAACGAGTGGTACCATATGTCTAGATCGCTGTTACGAAAGGTAGTGTGTTTGGTAAAGTGATTTTTTTTGGTATTTTATTTTCTTGGTGAATTGTAAATGTATTTTATTTTATTATTTGATAACTCTACCAAATTAATTTTCATTTTGATGATGAACAACCAAGGTTGTGGTTGATATTATAAATTGGTTCAAATCTTTGAATGTAAATTATTTAAACATTAATTCTAAATTGTTTCATCATTTATTCCAATTAACTTACAAGAACAAAAGTAAGATTATTTTGAAGATCAAACCAAATTTTTTACAAATGTTCAAATTCAAAAATGTATTGGATATTTTATACTCTTGTTTAGCTTATGATTCTATTTCATGGATACAGTCGATATTTAAAACTTTAAGCTTGATTAATTTGTTAGCTTCTTGCATCTATTTTAAGTGAAGATAAATGTAGAAGTGCTCATTTCATGGTTGTTATTATTCTATTTTTGTTAGAAGTATCTATAGACAGTTGGTGCAAAATTGAAGACTATTAATTAGCTTTATATGGGATGGTAAAAAGAGTTGCATTTATAAAATTTATATATTCTGTGTTTCTTGTTGATTTGACTTGATTAAAAATATTTGGTCATATTGTACTGCTAGTTGTTTTAGTTAAAACATGACCAATTAAAAAACAATATCTTCCACAAAATTCTTAGAGATGAAGACATAACAAAAGAGTATAACAAAATAGATGCTAGAAATATATTGACCTTTGATTTAAATATAATATAATTAAATTCTACATTTGTACTTCTCTCTTAAAGTATTTTAAAGATCTATAGAAGTTTTAGAAATCACCAATGTCACTTATTTTAAATTAAAGTTATATTTTTTAAATTTAAGATCATTGAAACCTTTAAATTAGACTTCAATTTTTTTTAATGAATAGATGACCATTTGACTAGATTTAAATAGAAGGCAATATTGCTAATAGTGTGGTTCTTGAGAGAATAAATCTAATTGGACCTCTTCAAGTGTAGGAAATAATAAAGAACTTTAGTACCATAGGTAGGTGCATCTTTAGTAATACATACTTTATTACCATATTAGAATCTAAACTATGTTGCTTGAAGATATTTTTGGCATAGGACCTAAGCATAGTATATACATTGCTAAAATTATATGAACACTTTAAATGTAAATCTAACAATATATGTTTGGTAAAATTTTATGTTTTTAAAAAATTTGCATATTATTAGGAAGAATATAATGAACACAATGATAGAACAACAACTATGAATTCAAACAAGAAAGTTGAGATTTTTACAAAAATAAAAGTATAGATAAATGCTTTGATCTTATAGTAATAATTGTTTTGCTTTATTTTCTTTTATAAAAATTATATCTGATAAAATAAAATCAATGATGAATGTAGAAGGTTTTTTAAAGTTATTATAGTTAATAAATACATTTTAACATTCTCTTTGTAGGTGTATGATGAATTTCATCAATTCATTAATTTCTAGACATGTTGTTATTACGGACATAAGATTTATTCTAATAATTATCTAGGTAAAAATAAATAAAAGTAGATTAATTTGATAATATCTTATAGAAAAGCTTCCTAGAAGCTTCATAGATGTGATTTCACCTTTATATGTGTCTATAGGTGATTGGTAGGTTAGAAACTTGGCCAACAAGTTAGCCACGTGTCGCACATGTTGATAGCTTGTGGAACAAGCTAAGTACGTGGTGCACATGTAGAAAACTTGTCTTACAAGTTTGACATGTGTCTTGTAAATTAGACATGTGTTGGAGGTCCTATAGAATGCTACCACGTAGCTCTTAGGTAGATAGTATATATAGAGATAAGAGAGAAGCCTTCTTCATTCTTATCAATGCCTTTCTTGTTCTTAGTATTGTTTCAAGAATCTCTAGTCTTCTTGTCTTTGGCAATAGCCATTCTAATTTTAATATTATTCCATCTTTGAGTGATTTTCTATTCTTTTGAGTGATACGAGAGTGAATTGACATTTTGTTCTTTTATGATTTATGTCCTTGACAATTGTATGTTAAGATGCAATTATATTGACATCAAACAAAAAAAACATCAAATTAAGGATTTTTAAAATAATATATAGAAACCTATATTAAAAAAAAATTTAAAAAGAAAAATCTATTTATTAAAATAATTTATCATAATAAATTGTATTATATATAAAAATATTTTTTTAATTTTAAGATAAAAAAATAAAAAAATAAAAAATAATCCTAAAAATACATGATACTTTAATACTACAATATTCAAATTATAAACTACAAAGATTGTCTTTTTATAATTCAACTTTTTAAAAAATTATATATCAAATAAATAAATAAAAATATATAATAATATTATTTTTTAAAAATAAAATTCAACATGTATATTGATCTTTGGCAAAAATTTAAGGTTTTGATAAAAAAACATTGAAGACATAATGAGAGGCACTTATTTTAATAACTACATGATAAAAGATATATTATCTATTTTATATATAAATATTTAATTATACTTATTTTTATATTTAATATAATTAATTATAATATATAATCTAAGCTAATTTTTTCTTTTATAAGTTAAAGTTTGATTTATATATATATATATAATATATATATATATATATATATATATATATATATATATATATTTTATTATAATTTTTATAATTTTTTTTTTAATCATATACATATGCTAATGTCACAGATATACTTCAAATCATCATATTTTAAAACCTTACGTAATCTTCTAGAACCTCCTATAGTCTTCTAAAATCTTCCAAAATCTTTTAGAACCTTCTTTAATCTTCTAGAATCTTCCATAGTCTTCTAGAACCTTCTAGAACCTTCTTCAATCTTCTAGAACCTTCTTCAATCTTCTAGAACCTCTCGTACCTTTCTAAATCTTCTAAAATCTTCTTTAGTCTTGTCAAACTTGCCTTAGTCTTCTAGAATCTTCCTCAATCTTCTAAAATCTTCTAAGATATTCTTAGAAAGTTCAATAGGACATAGGCCTTATAATATAAATAAGAAGTAAGACCAAAGTACACCTCAATCTTGTCAACACAAGTCTTCAAACAATCCAAAGTGTTACTTTGTTTCTTCATAGCAATCTAATTCCTTGTTCTTGTCAATTAGCTAATTCTTTGTTCTTGTCCATCCAATTCTTTGTTCTTGAAATTATTCTAGTTTTGTAATCTTTTTCTTTGTCTCTTTGTTAACCCACTATCTTGTATCCTTGATAGTTTGGCAAGACTATCTAAATAATCATATCAGAGCTTTAATCTCTTGATAGAGAGTGGATTACTCTTTTTCTTAAAGATACTATTACATTCTAAAGGAATGTGGATTACCCCCTTTTAGACTAATATGCTTATTTGTTGCACTTTGATCTTTCTTTGAAAAAAGTGGATTATCTCTTTCTCAGGATATATCACTACATTTTAGAGGTTGTGGATTATCCTCCTCTAAATTAATATTATTTAAAAATATTCTTTTTCAATATAAAAAATACTACACTAATGGCTTGTTGGTTTTTTCTTTGTTAATATGGAAGTAGATCAAGTCATCGGAGGTGCATCTTTACAAATAGAAAATAGAGTGGTGACTCTTGCAAAACTGTGAATTCTTTTGGATACTATACAAGAAAAAAATGACATTTTTTTGCAATCCAAACAAGGAACTACAAATGGAATAAGTATTCAAAGAAACTAAGCAAGAGATTTATAATTTGCAACAAGAAATTATTCAATTAATGGAAGGAGGTGGTAGAGAAGCTATGCACATAACCTCTATAGAAGCTCGAAGGGTTGTTATGAAGGAGCCAAAGGCTAGTATGTTTGAAAAATTTGATGGAACAAGATCTAACTTTCAAGGGTTTGTGCAATAACTATGGCTTTATTTATGATTATATTCTTCTTGTTATATAGATGGATTCACTTTAGTCGCTTTTATAAGCACTCTTTTATCAGAAAATGCTCAATTATGATTTGTTCCACTGTTAGAAAAGAATTTTTCAATTCTATACAATTTGGGGGCTTTTATGGAAAGATTTATTATTGCATTTAGAGATAGTGATTTAGAGAAGGTGGCAAAAAAGAAGATTTAAAACCTATGACAAGAACAATATTCAACTACAATTTAAGCTCCAAAATTTCAACAACTTATTTGTGATTTTGATTGAAATAATAAGGTTTTTATGACTCAATTCCATTATGACTTAAAAGACGATGTGAAGAATTTATTGATTATAATTTCAAAAGTTGAAAGCTTGAAAGAACTCATATCTCAAGCTATTATTTGTGACAATTGCCTATTTGAGTTACAACAAGAGAGGCAATCAATATTCAATAATATATATTAAGGTATGTCTGCTACATCTTCAAGAGTATCAAAGAAGCCACTAACATATTCTAAACCCATGCACATTGATGTAACTCAATTCAAATTATTAACACTAGCAAAAAAAATTAGACGTCAATAAGAAAATCTATGTTTGTATAATAGAAGACCTAATCATAAAGGAGCAAATTCTCCAAACAAGTCTAGAGAATTTAAGGCACAAAATATAATATTTGAATTGGAGAGGTTGGAAAATGAAGATGTTTGACCATGGTAGGGACCTTGTGGTTGGACACCCTCAAATCTAAAGTATCCAAAAAATATCTCTTCCTACCTCCAAATCCAATGTCTTATTTTATATTTCATATATATATATAAGAATCTTAAAATAAGAGATTTTTGCTAAAGTCCTTTTAGATACTAGAGCCTCAACATGCTTTATGGATAAAAATTTTGCAATCAAGTACAACATAGTACTTGTAAAAAAGATCCATCTTTTACCCGTTCAAGTCATTGATGGATGAAATCTTACATCAAGGGATGTCATTGAAGAAATCCAACCATTGGAAGTGGTACTAGAAGATCAAGTACCACACATTGTCTTCAATATTATTTGATGTCCAACAAATCTTATTGTCATTAGACTCCCTTGGTTTGAATTACATAATTTTGATATTGATTGGAATTTATAAAAGATTTCTTTAAGATCCAAACATCAAAAGAAGAAATAAGGTGCTACTTTATTTCTTAGAGCTAAAGCATTTATACAGGCAATAATGAAAGAGGCTACATTTGTATTGTATGCTATCTCAATGAAAGATCCAATAGATCAATAGAAATAAGATATTTCTAGCCAATATCATGACCATAAAGACGTATTTGAAAAAAAAAAAAAAAAAATGTTATAAAAATGCTATCTTTATGATTGAACAATTGAATTACAAGATGGAATTCAACCTTTATTTGGTCCAATTTATAATCTTTTAAAAATGAAGCTTACAGCCTTACAAGAATATATTGATGAAATTCTAGCCAAGAATTTTATTAGGCATTCAAAATCATGTGGGAAAGCTTCTATCTTATTTGTGAAGAAATATGGTGCTTTACATATGTGTGTTGACTATCAAGGTCTGAACAAGGTAATTATAAAAAATTGCTATCCATTACCGTTAATCAAAGGATTATTAGAACAATTAGGACAAATAAAGATCTTTACAAAGATTGATTTGAAAGGCACCTATAACCTAGTTAGGATCAAAGAAGGAGATTAATAGAAGACAACATTTTGTACAAGGTATGGATATTTTGAGTAGAATGTTATGCCTTTTGGACTTATAAATGCACCTACAATCTTTCAACATATGATGAATGACATCTTAAGAGAATACTTAAATAAATTTGTAATTATCTATTTGGACAATATCTTGATCTTTTCTAAGAACAAAAAAGAACATAAACATCATATATATATGGTGTTGGAAAAACTATGGTATTGTATTATGTGTTGTCTTGTTTGAGAATGCACCGGGTACTTGGTTGTGGAAGGTGTAGTTGCGGTTTACAAATATTCAAGAAATCTTAATAGATTTCACCCGTATAAGAAGAATATGATTCAAATTTCAATATAAGAGTACTTAAGTCAATACAAAGTGTTTAAAAATACTTTTCTTGGTAACTTCAACCATGTACAAAATCCAATTGCTTTATTACCTTCACAATTAAACAACTATGATTTCTCTTTGCAAGCCCTAATTTTAATTAGTAAAATTTAATAAGCTATAATACTTAATCTAATTATTAATTTGATATAAAATTTTGCACACAAATGTCAAAATAAGTCTTCTATATGCTCAAAGAGTTTTGATCCAATCCAACATATAGATTGTAGAAAATCAACCAAAAATTGCACTAATGTTACTCAGCCACCAATTTGAAAGTTGAGGCAGATATCCCAGTAGCAACTTCTCTTTCTCCAACTATTAACTTCAGCTATAAATTAGTATACAACTTGATCTTCAAGTCTTCTAATACCATGCCAAATTTTACCTTGATTTGACTAATAGATCTTTAGATATTATAAAAATCCTAAACAACCCTAAACTACTAACTTTTGGTATCTCATCGTATTAAAGATCAAATAAATTCCAATTGCACTATTAGATTGTTGCAAATTTTTACTCAATCTTAGGATATTAAATCATCCATATATTATCAAACTTTCAATCATAGATATTATACCAATTTGACAAAATAGCGAAGAGTGTTAGTCCTAACTTTATTATATAAAAATCTAATCTGTAATATAAACCCTGATTTTAGATAATAATTGCTAAGTCCTTCAAAATCCTATAGAAACAAGTCTAATGCCTTTGAAATCAACTTGAATCTAGCTCTTCAATTCTAATTGTTGATCTTCAAATGATCCAATATCTTGCTTTTGGTGGCCGTTTTTATAGATAGAGGTTGGATTTTGACCCTGTCCCATATATGGTCAACCCCCGGGTATTAATCCAACTTATTTTAAGGATTTTTAAGCTTGATCTTATTCTCAAATTAATCCTAATATCAACTATATTAATTATTTATCTCTTCTATCATATTTTTATCAACTTATGGCTTTTAAAAAGTAATAAAAGAGTTTCTATAATCTAGAAGGAAAAATTAATAACTATTTTTTATCTATTAGCTATTAAGATAAGAAAATAATCTAAGAAGCTTTCATAAATTTTTTTTTAAATATTTTAAGTTCCTATTGAATCAAGATAATTTAATATTAAATAGAAATTATTCTTGTTTATATTTTTTATCACATAAATATATTACAATATGACATCCACTTTCTTTGAACCTGCGCATCTTTTGATATGTGCCAAATGAATCATATATCATAGTTGGCACCACACCATCTCTTCATTTTTTATATCAAGTTCTTCATCATCATATTTATCATCTATTTCAATATAATTATCTTCTTCAGAATCATTGATATCTTCAGCATGATCCTCGACATTGATTTTTCCATCTCATCTTTTAAAAATCTTCACTCGCTTCTCAGCAATAGGTATTTTCAACCTTGTATCATCCAACTTCCTTAATAAATACGTGGCATTGTCATAGACTATTACAACTATATTTGGTCTAAAGCAATGTTTTGAAAACTTCCATATAGTACTATGTTGGTTATCTGAACTGCTATCATAAATAAGTATCTAATTACCTTCTTCAATTGCTCTAGGCCTCAATCAATGTCGTTTATTAAACCAAGTCTTATTCTTTAGTCTTGCATCTTGTAATCTTTTTAATACTAACTCCACATCTTTTGAATTTTGTTCAAGTTGCCAAATTCTAATGGCCAATAATTCTTCTCTTATTAATCCATCTTCCCAAGGTAGCATATTCTAAGTTGACACATGTTCTTTAATCGATATAATAGATTTTTGACTTGTCATGAGTTCCACTAGCATATATCCTATCATTGAACTATGTATTGCTCGATTAGCCCATAATGCATAAGATAGAAGTCGAGGCCATTTTTTTACTCATATATTACAAGCTTTAACCACTTTTTTCAATTGGTGGATGTCTATGTTCATTCTTTGCATTTCCCTCTAGATTATAAGTAATAATTAATAATAATTTAACTTTGCATCTCTTTAAGAATTCACAAGCTTCATATATATTCAATTCTCTACTATTTGCAGTGATCTTTCCTGCACATCCATAGCAACAAATAACATCCTTAAGTAAAAATCTACAAATTTTTTTTGTAGACTTTGTTCTTAATGCCTTGTCTTCTACTTTGTTTAATAAATCTTCATAAACCAAAACTAAATACCTCATTTGTTATAATTCCATTGGCATAATAATAAAATCCACAACCCATTTAAAATAAATAGCCAAAGGATATGTTGGATGTAGACCATCTCAATGACATATATTTAAATATATTTGATAAATTATATAAGATTCTACAAATGAAGGTGCATCTCAATATATATTCTTCTACCAACATCGTTCCTTCAATTTAGCAAAAGTAGCCTAAATTCTTCTATGCCCCACCTATAGACTATTATGAAATTCCTTGAGTAATTTTTTTTGATCTTTTTTGATACCTACTACTTGTTGCGGCATTCCAATATTTGATTTTGGCCTCTTCCAACGAAATCCTCCTTGTAATATGAATTAGTATGCCTTTTTCTTAATCTATTTAAATTTTTTTATCAACCAATCACTATGCTTAGTTAATATACTCAAATAATGTCCATCTCAATATTACAATATCCAATGTTATTCAATTAATAATCATTCCAAATAAAAAAAAATAATTTCTTTCAATCACCACCATTGTTCCAATTAAGTAATCTTTTTCAACTTTCATAGCTGAACCAACTCCCCATAATTTTCTTTTCACTTGTGAATATATATATGCTGGCGAGTATTTAAAACCTTAGCTCCAAATCAAACTGCAAATTTGTTTTTATTTAAATCATCTTGACCCAGAGTCCATCCAATAGCAATTGGATTAATATCCACTATAAGAATTATTAGTCTATTGCACTTATAATCAATTTTTCTCAACACTGGAGGTGATGTCAATAAATCCTTGAATCTTTGCATTGCTTTGATATGTTTTTTTTTCCATTTAAACCTATAATCTTTGGATAATAATTCATATAACGGATATACTATATAAGCAAAGTGAAGAATTCAAATATGATAAAATATATATGCACCCAAAAAGCTTCGCATCTCAGTTAAAAAATTGCAATCTTCTTTCATTCTTCCAATTACATCAACCTTGGTTGGATTTGATTTTCTTCCATAAAATCCATATAAATGTCTAATAATTATAATTTTTTATATTTTAAATATAGATTTTATATTTGATAAGATAAGATGAATTTATTCAAGTCAAATCAATTTCTTATAATCTTATATATGATCAATAACATACTTGCAACATCCTCTCTTATTTAAAGTTTTATCCTTGTCTTCTTCTTTGTACCTTTTTATTGGAACATAATCTAAAAAAGACATAGTCTTTTTAGGAATAAAATCTTTGAATACCCTATTCATTTTATTCATCATATGTGCAACTGAATTAGTAGCACCTTGAGAAAGAGTACACATTCTAACTAGCTCAAGTGGTATTCTTATTGCTATCATGTCTCTACTTTCTATTGCAAGTTGAAATTAATCATAGCCTAAATACAGATCTCCCATTAAATAGATTGCCCTTCCTACAAACGCTTTAATAAATTCATCTACTATTGGTCCAATTCTTGCATTCTTGATAATCACTGCATGTACTGGTTACATATCTTGAATAAATCATAATGATCTATTTTTATTTGGCATTGTAAACCATTGACTAGAATATGGTGCAAAAGAGGGTTCCAGAATCTTCATCTTCATCTTCGTCTTCTCTTTCAATAATTCCACCAAACTTAATAAATGTACCCCTAGTACTAGAATTGGCCTCAAATTCTAAGGTATATGTGGTATAGTAAAAATAATCATGGGAATTACTACATTTGGATCTATATATTCAATTTCATGAGATTCAAAAGCAAATGATTTATTTCATTTTACTAACATCTCTTTGAAGTACTCAATTTCCTCCGATAACAAAGAACCATCAAAATCAATTTTCAATTCTTCAAAAGTCTATATAGTAAACTTATGCCCAATATTCCTTAAATCCCTTAAGCTCTTTTTTCGTCATACTTATTCTATTTGTTCTTTAGAATCTTTTGACAAAGATCTAGCAACACATTTCATCTTCTTATTTATTGTCTTATATTTTGTTTTAATCATAATTTTTGCTGCTTGAAAAGATTCAAGTATAAAATAGATTTTTCTTGAATGAATTTACACAACCTTATGATCATCTTTTAATCCAATTGATACAATCAATTTCAAAAAAACTTCTAATCTATTTTCCTCATAAACACCAAAAATTCTTTTATCATCCTCTAATGTCTCCAATTCACATAATTCTTTTTCAATATTACATAGTTTTTTTTTTTTTTTTTTTTTTTTTTTTTTTTTAATTTTTTAATTTTTTAATTTTCTTATACATAATACTTTCATTTTTAAAAACATCAATAAAATTTGTATCAAAGGTACCTATATCTTGTGAAAGTACTTCTTCTTTTATACCTCCATAATCCCACTTTATAGTGGCACTCCTCAAAAATGTGTAAATTCTTCAATAATCCTTAGTAGTGATTTTTCTCTCAATTTCTCTTGATTCTATTTATGATTTAAAGACACAATCAAAAACTATACTCTCCTTCTTCTATTCTCACTATAAATCTGTACATAAGCTAAACCATCATCAAGCACTTTTGTTTCCATCTGAGTTGTAATAATATATGGTTGTCCTAAAATAAGAAGATAAGATATTGCATCTTAAACAAAAAAATTTTGTTCTATTGTAACATCACCAATCCAAATTTTCACATCTAGACAACTACTATATAATTTACCTCATGTATTATTAGTTGCTCATATTATCCATCCATGCTCCATATCAATTAGCCACTTTTGCTTCATATAAAGATTCTAAAACATAAGATTTATCTCCTAATCGTGGTTAATAAAAGCAACAACCAGCTCATCCATATCTCCAATCTTCACTAATATCTCTGTAGTCACTCTAGTCTAATACTTTCAAGTTTAATGACTCAAAATTTCTTTCTTCTTATCACTTTGATTATCAAAATAAGCTCTTTGATTATGACTCTTTGCTCCACTTTTTAATTATTTGCAACAATTATCAATTTTATCTTATTTGTCCTCACATACATATACATCAATAGCATGATTTGATCCAATTTTATCTATTCATTGTCTCTTTCACTTAATATTGTCAATAATGATATTATGAAATTCTTTCTTTGTAATTTCCAAAATCTCCTTTAATATGAATTCAACTTTAGCATTGAGCACATGCTCTTCAAGTACCCCCTTTAAATTTGTTGCTGCTTCAATATCAGAGAACAGTTTGTAAGTTATCGCCTTATTTTTTTTTTGAGTCTTTTAATTTTTTCTTTAATGGTATTGAGGCATCCTTTGTTGATAACTCTTGTAAAATCATCTTACAAGCCTTATCTCCTCAAGTCTATCTCTTGAAAGGATTTCTTTCTCTTGTCTCATTAAAATCTTGTCTTCTCTTTTTTTCTATGAAGACTTTATGTTGACTTTTAGCAATATAGGCATGCATTGACAAAGCTTCCACAGGATCTTCCTAAGCCATAGTTCCACAAATTATTGTAACAATTTTTAATAAAGCTTTCCATGGCATCTTCTTTTTACACATTATAGTAATAATAGAAGACTAAAGTCCACTTGGTTCAATATTTCTAAAAAAATCTTATTTGCCATCGTCATCCATCCTAGCACCATAACTTACAACTTCTATTAATGTGATCCCATTTATTGCCAAATAATCCTTAACCAATGCTTTCATACCTCCCTTATTAAAATTAGTTTGGAAAAAATCACTAGTATCTTTTAATACTACTTTTCTATCTTTCCAGAATATAATGCCTTATTATACCATTTAATTGAATTCACCACAATTTTTTCAAGAATGAGAATCATCATCACACCAAATACATCTTTGGATATATATTTGCTTAAAAGTAGTTTTTGAATTAATTATAGAAGTCTTCTCCTCAAGCCTTGTAAGTTTGATTTAAAGATCTCTCATTCCATGTATAATATTTGCAATTCCCACATCTTCTTTTTTTGATGTAGTCATTGAAGGTTGGACAATAGGTGCTATTAATTGTAAAGTAGGCACTTGAGTTTTAGGTACTTATACAACTCTTTGAATACCAACTCTATTCTTTCTCCTTTTCTTTTTTGTAAGTGATTCTACTCTATCTTTAACTTCTTTTTATTTTATTGTCAGACCTTCATCTTCTTTTTTATCCTCAAGAAGAATTTCTAACCTCTCTTGTAATTTTCCATCAACTGCTTGAAGAAATAATTCAACCTTATTTAGTCCCAATATTACCTTTTCTACTTTTGATAACCAAAAATACTACTTCTCAAACTTTCTTAATAATTTGATAGCTTATAATTTCTTATTAAGATATTCAATCTATTCCAAAAATGATTTCTTAGTGACGTGATCAAAGTCTTCCAAGAAATACTCATCTCTCAATGCATGAGAGAATGTCTTCCAATAACTTTCAAATTGTTTTATAATCAATTTCACATATTTTCTTATCTCCGACATTGTAGTAAGCTCAAATAATAAAATCATATCCTTTTTAGAAACTTGATTCAACTCCATTTTTTGCACATAATATCTTAAATATTTAGAAATATTCCTTCCATCAAATTGGTCAACCTTGTTAACCATTGCTTGTAATGTTTTGATTGCCAAAGCCTCTTTGCCATCATTGCCATATTATTGTTGTATAATATAAATACTTGAAACATATTTGTAATGTTTAGATCCAGATATATACTTTGTCCACCAGAAGAAAATCCACTTGAAGCTCTACTTGAAGATCCACTTGAAGCGCCATCTAAAGCTCCATCAAAAACTCCAAATTCAACCTTCTTGATTTCTTGTACCATCAATTTCAAATAACCACAAATAAATTCCAACACCTTCCACCTCAAACTTTCACATTGGATTTACTACTTATGTTGTATTATATGTTGTCTTGTTTGAGAATACATCGGACACTTGGCAATGGAGGGTATAAGTGTAGTTTACAAATACTCAAGAAACCTTAATAGGTTTCATCCATATAAGAAGAATATGATTCAAATTTCAATATAAGAGTACTTAAGTCAATACAAAGTATTTAAAAATACTTTTCTTGGTAACTTCAACCATGTACAAAATCCAATTGCTTTATTACCTTCACAATTAAACAACTATGATTTCTCTTTGCAAGCCCTAATTTTAATTAGTAAAATTTAATAAGCTATAATACTTAATCTAATTATTAATTTGATATAAAATTTTGCACACAAATGTCAAAATAAGTCTTCTATATGCTCAAAGAGTTTTGATCCAATCCAACATATAGATTGTAGAAAATCAACCAAAAATTGCACTAATGTTACTCAGCCACCAATTTGAAAGTTGAGGCAGATATCCCAGTAGCAACTTCTCCTTCTCCAACTATTAACTTCAGCTATAAATTAGTATACAACTTGATCTTCAAGTCTTCTAATACCATGCCAAATTTTACCTTGATTTGACTAATAGATCTTTAGATATTATAAAAATCCTAAACAACCCTAAACTACTAACTTTTGGTATCTCATCGTATTAAAGATCAAATAAATTCCAATTGCACTATTAGATTGTTGCAAATTTTTACTCAATCTTAGGATATTAAATCATCCATATATTATCAAACTTTCAATCATAGATATTATACCAATTTGACAAAATAGCGAAGAGTGTTAGTCCTAACTTTATTATATAAAAATCTAATCTGTAATACAAATCCTGATTTTAGATAATAATTGCTAAGTCCTTCAAAATCCTATAGAAATAAGTCTAATGCCTTTGAAATCAACTTGAATCTAGCTCTTCAATTCTAATTGTTGATCTTCAAATGATCCAATATCTTGCTTTTGGTGGCCGTTTTTATAGCTAGAGGTTGGATTTTGACCCTGTCCCATATATGGTCAACCCCCGGGTATTAATCTAACTTATTTTAAGGATTTTTAAGCTTGATCTTATTCTCAAATTAATCCTAATATCAACTATATTAATTATTTATCTCTTCTATCATATTTTTATCAACTTATGGCTTTTTAAAAGTAGTGAAAGAATTTCTACAATCTAGAAGGAAAAATTAATAACTATTTTTTATCTATTAGCTATTAAGATAAGAAAATAATCTAAGATGCTTTCATAAAATCTTTCTTAAGTATCTTCAGTTCCTATTGAATCAAGATAATTTAATATTAAATAGAAATTATTCTTGTTTATATTTTTTATCACATAAACGTGTTATAACATGACAATGGGTAACAGGGCATGAACATATGGAGTAGCGTAACAGAGATGTCAGCTATTGTAAGGACTAGAATTCGAGATCTCTATATCAAGGGTCAACAATTAAGAGTGAAGTCTCAGTTGTACAAAGAATGTCATGATAAGAATGTCATCTTTAACAAGACTAGTTCATTACTCGAAAAGTTTGAGTACGAGGGCGCTATAGTATCAAATCCCACTTCTGGGCTCTATAAGTGGTGTTCTCTACTCGACTTCTCTAGTTTGTATCCTTTTGTAATCATAAGTCATAACATATGCTATTCAACATTCATTAAGAACAATACTAGTCAACCATGCTTTGATATAGAAGTGTCAGATAGAAAGTCTTATAAGTTTGTTAAGAAACCTTTAGAACTGGTACCCTCCCTTTTGAAAACGTTAATTGTAAGAAGAAACAAGGTTAAAGTATAGTCTAGTAGTGTCATATAGAAAAGATAGTTCTTGAAAGAAGACAAATTGCTCTGAAGATATCTGCTAACTCCATATATGGCTCATATGGAACTCGCAATTCTCCGTACCTACAATTCATAGAAGGTGCCGAATCAACTACAACAGTGGGTAGGTCTATGCTGACAAGAGCATCAACTATTATATCATCTAAATATCCAGTGAGTCTCATATACGGCAATACAGATTCATGTATGTTCACATCTTCTATTACTCAAAACTATGAATCATGTAGGTCTCTTGCTATGTTTGTATCCAGTGAGGTATCAAAAGAGTTTCCTGCTCCAGTGAGACTAGAGTTTGAAAGCGTATTTGAAACTTTCTTATTAAAAAAGTGCTCTTTCCATCAACCATCAATCAAGTTTTTGGAATATATTACTTCTAAAAATAGAATTTCTATTGATTGAAAGAAGATATAAATTATTATAGTATTGAAACAACTATCATTAATTAAATATATACAATTTTTCTTGAGATTCATAAATTTTCATAAAATCTTTATCAAAGATTATTCTAAGATTGCAATTCTAATATTGTGACTTGCAAGCAAGAAAAAATTTATTTGAGATGATAAGGCCAAAGAAGCATTCAAGAAGCTAAAGGAATCCTATATTTTAGCTCTTATATTTATCCATGCAAATCTAATAAAATCATTCATTTTAGAAACGGATGCCTTAGATTTTGCATTTGGATCTGTGCTCTCTAAAATTGGTGATGATGGTCAACATCATCTAATAGCATTCTACTCTTAAAAAAATTTAGCTGGAGAGATCAATTACAAGATCCTTGATAAAGAATTATTGGCAATTGTTGATGCTTTTGAAGAATGGCACCATTTGCCGGAAGGAACTCAATACAAAATTATGATATACACTGATTACAAAAGCTTAGAATATTTTATGAGTGCTTGAATTTTGAACAGCCATCAAGCACAATGGAGCATGTTATTATGTCAGTTTGATTTTGTGATTACATATTATCCGAAAAAACTTCAAAGAAAATCAAATGCCTTTTTTCAA
Source organism: Physcomitrellopsis africana (assembly GCA_036785485.1). Classification (NCBI taxonomy): domain Eukaryota; kingdom Viridiplantae; phylum Streptophyta; class Bryopsida; order Funariales; family Funariaceae; genus Physcomitrellopsis; species Physcomitrellopsis africana. The sequence goes on from JAWRVF010000010.1 coordinate 516,017, forward strand.
CGATCATATTTTGTGTCAAGAATAGAAGACATTATATTGGATCAACAAAAATTAGTCATGTTGAAGCCATGCAATTTGTACTTGAAGACATTGATAATATTTACTTATGTAGATACAACTCTGAAGACAAAAATCTAGAAAGTAATGAAGATAGATCCATTTGTGGATAGCGTTCAATAATATTTAAAAAAAACATTGGTAGAAATATATTGGCCAAGTTTGTATATAATAACACCTAACATTCTTTAACAAAGCAAATTTCATTCTTTTCAAACTATGGATTCTATCCTAGAGCAAATCCATTCCAAATTGAAGATGTAAGAAGTCTTGCCACAAAAAATTATGCTACTTATTTAAAGGCCATCCATGAAGAATTAAAATTCCAACTACAAATGGCTCAAGACTGATATAAAGACTATGCAAACATTTATTGCAAAAACCAATCAAAGTTCAAGGTAGGAGATTGTGTTGGGTACTCCGATAAAATATACAAACAAATTGACTATCACAAAAATAGACTATCAAAGATTTGGACCATTTATAATTCTATATCAAATAAATCTAGTAAGTTTTTGTCTTGAACTACCAAGTAGCATGTGCATTCATCTAATCTTTCATGTCTCACTTTTAGAAACCTATTATATGTCAATTATTAATAAAAGAATTCTTCTACCACCAATCCTAGTTAAAATCAATCAAGAGCTTGAATATGAAGTTGATAAAATATTGAATTCTTGTATAAGATATGGGCGATTGGAATATTTCATCTACTAGAAGGACTATGGAATTGGCAAAAGAACATAAGAACCTTCAAAAAATCTTAGAAATGCACTTGAGAATGTTCGTAAATTCCATCAATAATATCATAAAAAACTTAGGTTCAATTGGAATTGAAGATTTTGTAAAAACTAACATGTATTGGCTTCTAAATGATATTTTTTTATTAATGGCAAAAGACTATTATAAAAGAAGAAAAGCCACACCAAGACCTTCACTTATATATAGTCAATTTTTTGAAGATAGAATAGATTCTACTAGAAGCTTATTAGTTATTATGTCAAATCTTTGTATTTCACAGAATTTGTAAGAACAAGAATCAGAAGATTTTTCTGTTACACAAGCAACTCGTGAATCATTGCAACTTTCATAATCTGCTGGATTTGAAGAATATGAACAATTTGAAGGAGTATTCCAATGTCAAATAAGGCCACATTTGGAATCTTTGGAGATACAGTCTCAATATAAAAATCTTAATTTAATTATTTAAGCTTTGATAATATTCCTTGAAATTAGAAGGATGACTCTAAGTGGACCAAAAATTATGTTTGAAGAATGTTTTGAAGGTCGCAATAAAGAACAAATTCTTAGATAGAATATTGGTATGAAATTATATCTGGAGGTCATTGACACTATCTCAAGGATTCTGTTGAACTAATAATAAATAAACAAAAGACGGAATATATTACTTTTCTACTCTAAAAAATTCTAAATTTCTTACGTATGTGATTTGATCATCAAATCACTTCAACTCTGTGTGGAACTTGTCGCTAGAAAGGAAAGTGATGTCACAGAAAAAATTTCAAGTCACCACATTCTAAAATCTTTTGTAGTCTTCTAGAACCTTCTATAATTTTTTAAAATCTTTTTAAAATCTTCTAGAACCTTCTTTAATCTTCTAAAATCTTCTATAGTCTTTTAGAAACTTCTAGAACCTTCTTTAATCTTTTAAAATCTTCCATAGTCTTCTAGAACCTTCTAGAACCTTCTTCAATCTTCTAAAATCTTCTCTAGTTTTTTAAAATCTTTTAGAATCTTTTTTAGTCTTCTCGAACTTACCTTCATCTTCTAGAATCTTTTTCAATCTTCTAAAATCTTCAAAGATACTTTTAGAAGGTTCAATAGGACATAGGCCTTATAATATAAATAAGAGGCAAGACCAAAGTACACCTTAGTCTTGCCAACATAAGCCTTAGAACAATCCAAAGTGTTGCCTTATTTCTTCATAGCAATCTAATTCTTTGTTTTTGTCAATCATCTAGTTCTTTGTTCTTGTCCATCCAATTCTTTGTTCTTGAAATTATTCTAGTTTTGTAATCTTTTTCTTTGTCTCTTTGCTAATCTGCTATCTTACATCCCTAACAACTAATAAACCATTTCAACTTTTATTTGTTGGAGCTAAGGCATTTATGCAAGCTGTAAAAAAAGGAGATATTTATACAACACCAACTCTTCATTCAAATGGAGGTTGCATTAGAATTTTAAAGCAATACAAGAAATATTAAGATCTATTTAAGAAGAATATTAATATATTATTTAAATACCAATTATATAATTGTATAATTGATTTTTTAAGAAGAAATTCAATTATAATATATGCTAATATTATTTAAGTAAATATAAATAAAATAAAATAAATAGAAGTAGGTAGAATATATTAGGTAGATAATATCTTCTTTAAGAAGCTTCAAAGAAGTTTTTTAGATGTGGATTAGATATTTAGACTTTAATAGATATGTCAAATAATCATTAAAACTTATCTTATAAATTTCTTAATTTTAGGAAGTTATATTGGAAGTAACCTATAACTTGAAATTTAAGCCACAAGCCTTATAGTCCTTGGAAAGCTTCCACAAGGCCTTTTTGGTAGGTAGTATATATGGACATAAGCGTGATGCTATCTTTAGTCTTATCAAGGTCTTTTTTGTATTTGAATCTATCAAGGACAAGAACTTGATGAGAGCAAATAAACATATGAAACTTCTATTAAGAAGTATAACAAAATAGAAGTAAGGGAATATGTATATTAAAAAAAATTAGAATGGCTATTGTCGCAAGACAAGAAAATTATAGACTCTTGAATCTAGACTAGAAGCAAGAAAGGAGTTGACAAGAGTGAAGAAGGCTTCACTCTTGCCTCTATAAATACTATCTAATTAAAAGCTACATGGCGGTATTCTATAGGACCTCCTATACATGTCTAATTTGCAAGACATATGTCAAATTTGCATGACAAGTTTCCCACATGTGCGCCACGTACTTGGCTTGTTCCGCAAGCTACCAACATGTGTGACACATGGCTAGCTTATTCCACAAGCTACCAACATGTGCGCCATGTGACCAACTTGTTGACCAAGTTTCTAACCTACTAATCATCTATAGATATGTATAAAGGTGATTCCGCATCTATGAAGCTTTTAAGAAGCTTCTCTATCAGATATTATCAAATCAACTTATTTTACCTATTTCTATTGGTTTATATTAATTACGTAATTATTGGAATAAATCTTATGTCCGTGACATTATCCCCCCTTCTAGGGACGAGTTCCATGAGAAGCGGTGATTACATGTTAAAGAAGTCTAAGATACTTCAAATTATACTTGTCACAACCTCTGATCTTTGTTCCCTTCAAAGGTAGTTGATAGGTCCTTTCAGCTATCAATAATATCCCATACTAGGACGAGAGGACCACCTTGTTATTTGATCATTGTTGAGGCCTTCATAACTCCATTCAAAAAAAACATTAGGAACACCATCAAGAATAGTTCCTATCTCTAAAAGTATCACCAAACATCGGGAGCCCCTTCCAAAGTCGTGATATCAAATATATTGTATTTCGCCATCAATCTAAGGAAGGACATGTCGTTCTTAAGGATCTTCATCTCTATTCCGTCGTCTTGAAGGTTGTGATAGTCATAATGTCTCGTCCGGTAAATCAACAAATGATGGCTCTTGAGCTAAATTCATTGGTTGTTGATCCTCCATCTCTTTAGCATGAACAAATCTAAAGAAATAACAAACAATGATACAAGGTAGGATGAAACCTCTATAGAACCTGCTTTGCTTTATAGCAAAGATTTTCTTGATTTTTTATCTTAATTTTGACGGATGTCGTCGATAAAATGCATTGACTTTTATTGATGTATTTGCTAGATTCTTGGATGGCTCTCATGTGCATTCACTAATATAGTATCCGTGCCAATGCATAAGATATTCTAGTCGATTTTGGCGCCGCCTTGAATGTAAAATCTCTTCAACCTTGAATTCTTCATCGTTGTCCACTTCTATAGGAGGCAGAGGCATTTGTCTTCTTCTTTATATATCCACTGTCTTGTATGACTTGAGTAGTGACATGTAGAATACAAGATGGATCTTCATGGACTCCGGTAGGTATAATCGATATGCAACTAGATTGATTTGTTCAGAAATAGGAAAAAGTCCAAGCCTACGATAGTCCAACTTATCACAAGGATGAGTAGTCTTGATATTGCAACAAAGTAACTATACCTTGACTCTCACATTGAATTGTGGTTGTTCCTTGTGATACGCATCTGTATTTATTTTTTATCGTTCTTGAACTTCTTTTAATTATACCTTCATTATAACATATAGCTTTGACAAACGATTTGTCAAATCTTCTGCCATTGGATTATTAACTTTTGAAAAGTCAAAAGCATCAAGTCGTGGGTGGTAACCATAATTGGTAGTTGGTGACAAGGAGTTTTGATCTTGTTGGTAGTTGATGACAAGGAATTTTTGATCTTGAGAAAATATTACATGATTGTACAAAGTCTTTGATTGCCTTCTACATTTGAGGCTATCAAAAATCTCTTGATATAAGTTTCAAAGTCTTGTATCCAAAATATCCTGCCATTGGAAAATCATAACATGCTTGAAGAACACATAAACGTGCTTCTCTTTCTGGAACATATAGGCGTCCTTCAAAATATAGTAGATTATTCTTGAACTCGAATTTAGAAAAATCATCAGTCTTGGAAGAATTATTCTTGATATCATGAATAAGAGGGTCTGAAGACATACTTGATTGAATTTGCTTGAGAAAAGTTGAATCAACAGTCAATGTTGATTTCATTGCTTGAAGATGAAATTGCTCTAATTTCAAGAGGGCCATTCTTTGTTGCTCAAAAGCTACATCTCCTTCTTTTGGTATAAAATAAAAATGTCAGAAAGGGCATCGGACAAACCTTGTTGTTTTCCTAGCCGATAAGTGATAATAAACTCAAATCTTGACAAAGATATATTCCAACGAGCTTGACGACGATTCAACACACGTGCCGACATGAAATACTCAAGGTTCTTGTAATCCATATACAGAGTGATTGGGCTAGAAGCACCTTCTAGATAATGATGCCATTCTTAAAAAGAATCCACGATTGCAAAAAATTCTTTGTTGTAGATCTCATAATTCATCTTGGCTATTGAGAATTTTTTTGAATGAAAAGCTATTAGATGAAGTTTGTCATTTGTTCCCATTTGTGACAAAATTGCACCCAAGGCAAAGTTTGATGTATCTATTTCCATAAAAAATACCTTAAAAAAGTCAATATGATACAAAATTGGTACAAAAACAAACAATGTCTTCAGAGCTTCAAATTCTATTTTCGCTTCTTGATTCCATTGGAATTTGTCTTTACAGGTCAAACATGTAAGTGGAGCTGCAATTTAAGAAAAGTCTTTGATAAAGATCTGATAATAATTGGCAAATCCTAAAAAGCATTGGACATCTCTTACCATCTTTGGAATCTTCCAATTTATGATTGTTTGGACTTTCTTAGGATCTATCATGAGACCATCATTTGAAATGATATATCCTAAGAAATCAACTTGAGTAGTGTGAAATACATATTTTTTTATCTTGGCATATAATCCCGCATCTCTAAGTTTTTGTAATACTTGACGAACATATATTTCATGTTCTTCTACATTCTTAGAATAGATCAAAATATCATCTAGATAGCAGACGACAAAATTATCTAGGAACTCACAAAAAACATCATTCATAAGATGTTGAAAAGTAGTTGATACATTTGTAAGTCCAAAAGGCATGACATTATATTCAAAATACCTATACCTAGTTTGAAATACAATTTTCTATTTGTCTCCTTCTATGATGTATACTAGATTATATGCTCCTCTTGGATCTATTTTTGTGTAGATCTTAGCTTGATTTAATTGGTAAAAGAGTCCTGATATCAAAAGTAATGGATATTTGTTCTTAATTGTGATCTTGTTGAGTCCTCGATAGTCAACACACATCCACAATGATCCATCTTTTTTCTTCACAAATAGAATCAGAGCTCCTGTTAGAAATTTAGAATGGCATATGAAATTCTTAGCCAAATTCTCATCAATATACGCCTTGAATTCAGCCAATTCATCTTGTGATAAACTATAGATTGGTCCAAATAGTGGCTGAGTTCCTTCTTTGAGGTCGATTGAACAATCATATGGATGATACTCTGGAAGAATATCTACATTTTTTTTCTCAAAAATATCTTGATAATCTAGATATTGGCTTGGAATGCCACTTAAAGTCTTTCCACCATCAGAAACAAGTGTGGAATAAATAGTAAAAGTTGATCCTTTTTTTACTGCATGTATAAAAGCTTTTGTACCTATAAATACAAATTTTGCTATATTAGGCTTATAGCTTTTTATTTGGTCGACACGATGTTTAATAATATTTTGAAAAAAATCAAGTCTATGAGAATTCTAATCTATTTGACGGTTATATTTTTCTACCTATGATAAACCTAAAATAATTGGATTAGATGGAGATTTAATTATATTAAAGATTACATAGCTATTATGACCATCTATTGTTACTTTTATAGGATGGGTTTTATGAGTGACATCTCTAGAAGACAATGGACGACCATCTATGACTTCTACATGTACGGGTTTAGTTTTCTGTACTAAAGGTATTTTACGATTTTTAATAAATTGTTCATCTAGAAAGCATGCTGAGGCTCTTGAATCCAATAAGGCAGAGGCTTTGTAGTTTTTTGGTCCTAAATATACATCTATTATAAAACAAAGAGAGGGTTTTGAGGAGAAAATAAGACCTTCAGTAGGAATTATATAAGGTTCCAGCTGTACGGTGTCGTGTTGTAGTTTGGCTACTATGCAAAAAAATTGTACATATATATTTAATATATAATTTACTATATAGCTAAATGAGAGCCATATCAGTGGACTTTTATTGGTTATAAGATGGGATTAGGTTCCTAGTTTAGAAGAGATCTATTAAAAGGATTATTAATGAGGTTTATACAATCTTATTTCTTCTTTTGATAATAATTTTGAAGTTAATTTTATATTGATAGTAACTTTTGTATATCTTAAGTCACCTTTGTTAGACATTGGTGATCCTTAAAATCTTAATTTATTTCCTTTATTTAATGTTTAAAGTACCAAGTATGTAAATCTTATAAGAAGAAGGGTTAGAAAAGGGTCTTTAGTATAAAAAGGATAGTTTGGCCATCTATATGGATGAAAAGAGGTAGATGATAGAAATCTCTATTCTAATTGGCCAAAAATCATGTCCAATGGGCTTCAAGGAGGTTGCCCGAGGATTTATTAGGAGTTAGGGTTTGTTTTTCGAGAGGAGTCGAACATCAAAGGCTAGGATTATAAGGTTTAGATTTTTGGATCTGGTTTAGGTGCAAATTTTGTGTGATTTGTACTTTTTATGAAGAACTTATAGGCTCTCAAAGTTAAGATGTTGATTTTGGACCTTTATTCTAGCTACACTTTTTACATACAGCTTGATAAAATCCAAGCTAGAGTAAAGGAGATATTGGGAGTTGAAGTCAGTGCTTACAAATTTAAAGGTAGTAAGTGACCCGCTTATATAGTGGTTACATTTTGAGCTATATCTTAGGCAATTTCATAGATTTTTGGCTCAAAATTTTCAGGAGTGTATGTGTTTATGTCACAAAAATATGTATAAAAATTTTGAGGCATTAAGATTTTGGATTTGTGAGATATAAGGAAAATAGTGCTTAGGTGTCTTTGAGCTAGGGTTTTAAGTACCTACTAGGGATTTTGAGATATCAAACGATTTGAAACAAATTTATATTTGATTCTTTCTTGTAATCAAACTTAAGAAGATTTTCTACACTTTGAAGTAAATTTCATAGAAATTGAATAGTTGAATCAAGAGTTATTGAATTCTAAAATTCAGCAAGAAAGAAGTTGTTGGGGGTGAATAAAGTTTTGAAGGATTTTTGTGGAAATTTGAATCTTTTTTGTACAAACTTACTTAAATATAAGAAGGTTTATATATATAACTTCTCTTTTGTGAGATTGTTGTATTATTTTTTTTTTTCATTAAGGACAAATCATGTGTAGGGTTTTTACTATCAAATTTCAAATAAACTCTCCATAGCCAAGTATCCAGTGTATTCCCAGATAGAAGGCCACGTCATATGACAACGGTCCCTATTGTAGCTGGATAAATTTGTTTTCCGACATGTTGTCTTCTTTGATAGCCATACTCCTTATTTTGTAGTTGTGTTGTTTCTTTGGACAATATTGAGCAGTGTGTTTAGGTTCTCTACAATATAAATATAATCCTCCTTGACGGTGCTGAATCTTTTCTTGTTCACTAAGAAGTTTAAAACATACCGCATCAATTTGCATGCCTTCTACTTTTGAATGTACGTTTTGTGACGATGTTAATGTTGCCATTGAATAATAATGTTGAGGCTCCTTTGTATGACTCTTGAATTGAAACTCAAAAAATCGATTGTTATACTTCACAACAAAATCAATTGCTTGACTCAATATTTGAGGATTGGATAAATTGAGCATTAATTTTTTTACCTCATATTATAATCCGTAGAGAAATTGGCTGATGAGTGTAACATCATCTCACTTGATATCAATCGTTAGTTGTTGAAATTGTGAAGCATATAATGACACTGATTGATTGTCTTATCGTAGGATGCGAATCTTGTTGGTTGCAATATAGATTGCATCATATTCTCTATACATAGATCAAAATTTTGCTAAAAATATCTCCAAATTATCCAATATTAGATCTCGTAGTTCAAGAAAAGATAAAAACCACAATAAAGTAGAATCTAAAAGTAACATTCTAATAAACCTAACTTGAGATCCTTGCTTAGGATAGCTCTGAGGTTGAAGTTCAATCACCAATTGTACCTGATTGACGAATCCTCAAAACTTAGATATTGTGCCATTAAACTTCTCAAGCAAACTAATTTTTGGTTCTTTAATGTTTGAACGGTGATCTATTATAGGTGAGGTAGTATGGTTTGGTGTAGATATTGACGAAGCTCCAATCATCTCTATATCTTCACTTCCTACTAATCTTGTTGCTCCTTGTAGCAGTAAACTGAATTGATGCATTGTAAGCATTAGCTCTCTTATTTGTTCTTATATTTGTGCCATTGCACTCTTCATTTCCACAAGCTCTACCATGATAATATAATAGGAAGGAAGGTGTCTACTCTCACTTCAAGAAATGCAGAATAACACACTTAAAAGAAAAAAATTTAGAAACAATATCAATTTAGAAGTGGATACTCCATAACTTCTAATATGCTTATATCTTATCAAGAGAAAGGAATAATCCACTCTTAATCAAGAAATGACAAAGCTCTGATACTATATGTATACTCTTGTCAATTTGTCAAGGACAAGAACTTGATGAGAGCAAATAAACATATAAAACTTCTATTAAGAAATATAATAAAATAGAAGTAAGGAAGTATATATATTAAAAGAAACTAGAATGGCTATTGCCACAAGACAAGAAAATTAATGACTCTTGAATCTGGACTAGAAGCAAAAAAGGAGTTGACAAGAGTAAAGAAAGTTTCACTCTTACCTCTACAAATACTATCTAACTAAAAGCTATAGGATCTCCTACACGTGTCTAATTTGCAAGACACATGTCAAACTTGCACAACAAGTTTTCTACATGTGTGCCACGTATTTGGCTTGTTTCGTAAGCTATCAACATGTGTGACACATGGCTAGCTTGTTCCACAAGCTACCAACATGTGCACCATGTGACCAGCTTGTTGACCAAGTTTCTAACCTACTAATCACCTATAGACATGTATAAAGGTGATTCCGCATCTATGAAGCTTCTAAGAAGCTCGTCTATCAGATATTATCAAATCAACTTATGTTACCTACTTCTATTGGTTTATATTAATTACGTAATTATTGGAGTAAATCTTATGTCCGTGACAGAATCTTGGTTCAAGATTTTCTAATCTCTTTGTATTTGGCAACAATCATTCTAATTTTTTTCTATCTTGTATTTATATCTTATTTTTTTATTTTTCCTTTTTGTTTAATAACACATGAATATATTGTCTTTTGAATTTTATCTAAACTCATGTCTTAGACAATTTGATAAGATTGCCATATACAATATCAAAGTTTGATCTTTCTTGAGAAAGAATAGATTATTCATTCTTTTTAAAAGCATCCAAGTATTTTAGAGGTTGTAAATTATCCTCTGCTAAATTAATATTATATTTGTAATATCATTTTTTTTTTTTTTTTTTTTTTTTTTTTTTTTGGATAGAAATTCTCAAGTCTTTACAAGTATGAAAGATTAAGAAAAGATTAAAGAATTTTATAATACAAGTGTAGGAAAAAATAAAAGATTTGATGCTTATTATATATCAACTTTGTTTACTGCCTCAACCAACATCAAGAGTGGTTAATCATGAAGATATAAAGATGACATGAGTTTCTTCAATAATTACACCACGTCAAATAATTTATACAAGTACATTAAGTTGGAAATCAAAAATTGCTCTTTTAAAGAAATTTCATGAAATTAGATCCAAGTTTTGAGGATTTATCAACCAAGTTCCATTTTTTATTCAATTACAATCTTTTAGTTATCTAACTCAATCATCTCAAGTCATATTTATTAAAAATTTATTCAATAGATATACTCTTTTTTTATTCTTATTATTTTTAGAATAATAAGATCTTACATTGAATAACTTGGATATATTTTTAGTAGAATTTTAATTTATATATAGAAAATATGATATAACTTATATAATAACCAACAAAATTCAAATTTTACGCTAAAGAAATTGATTTGTGTCAATATAAGTACTACAATTTTAACAATTAGCAATTGATGTCAAGTGGGACAATGTTACACTCATCAACCAATTTTTTTACAAGTTCCAACATGATGTGAAGAAATTATTGTTCAACTTGCCTAATCCTCAAACTTTGAGCCAAGCTATTGATTTTTTTGTCAAATGCAACAATCGACTTATTGAATTTAAAAAAAATTAAAAAAAATTAAAAAAAAATCATGTATTTATCCATATTTATATATATATAAATATTTTAATATATAAAATAAAAAAAAGATATATTTGTATATAGATATGGATGTATTTCTATAAAAAAATAAAAAAATAAAAAAAATTTAAAAATAAAATAATAATAATAATAATAATAATATTGACCACAAAATTGAATGCTGATTGAAAAGTCAATTCAATTATTATTTTTTCAAAAGCCTCCATTATTTTATAATTTTTCTATCTTAAATTCATTAGTATTCAAAATGCATAATTTTTCAATGTTATACTGTCGAAACTACAGTGCATAACCATAATTAAAATAAAAAACCTGCAATGATCTAACTTTGATTAGAATATGTTTTGTGATATGCATTTATATACATTAAGAACAAGTTTGAATATTAATAAAGTTTGAATTTTATACATTATTGTATAACAGCATCAAATATTGATGTATTATGAATTATTAATTATTTATGACTAAATATTTAATTGTAAAAATATTAAATTTAAATGAATAAAATACAAAGTTTGATGTATATTTTTACTAATATTAGAAATCAATCTATTTAGGACATTGGACAATGAATTTGAATATTTATTGTCCAACTTCTTTAAAAAAGAAATATCAAACACATGATATGTAAATCATTTGAGGAAATTTAGACACTTTTTCATAACAATTAAAACTTTTTAAAATCATTTGGAATTGATAAACCTTATAATAATTCACTCTTTTCATTGAAGTTGTAAATGTTATAAATGCATATGTGCTTAAAAAGGATTTCAATTAGTGTAAAAGTGATTATCTATATCTCCACATTGAATTCACAAACTCAAAAAATTCACAACGACATCTAAATTCCAAGTAAATAGGTAAATAGATGTCAGTGATCGAACCGCCACATTCACATAAAACCAGTCATGTGCCAGGACTGTAGAAACCACCGTATAAACGCCGCAAGCCAAACATAAAAAACAATCGTCGACAAACCTCCACCATCTCCGCAACCAACACCACCAAATTGGATGCGGCGGCCGCTCCACTGACAAACGCTTGAACCACAACACAGCCCAGCCAAATTTAGATGATCGAGCGCACCTCGTTGCAGGAATGGCACCACTCCATCCCGGTCTCCACAACTAAGCATCCAAAAGGTGCACTCAGAATTTCGGTGACAACACACATCAGCCACGACCCTCGGTGGAGATTGCACAGTTACGCCTCCTGCCAATTCTGGCGCGAACGGACAATGAACAGGAGCACCGAGGCTGTCCAGGATCGCTGCGCTAATTCAGCATCATGCTTATCGATCACTCGTACCTACAAAAGCCAAGCCAGCATTTGCAATTTCACTCAAGTCATTCCACAAGATCGTGTGAGATTGTCTTCTGTTTTCGGCGTTGCCCACCACCGCCTCGGCATTTGTCGACCTCGGAAACAGGTTTCTCTGGCCGCAGAGGCCGCATCAGCGATGGCATCTACAGCTGTGGCAAGTAAGGCTGGAGGGATATCATATGCAGCGGTAGTGACCGTCGTAGCGCTGGTTTTCGTCTCCACGCTCTCAGTTGGAGCAGACGCCAGAAGTTTCAGACCTGGCCATCACCATCACCACAGTCCTCCAGCACCTCCAGGCTACAATGAGCCAACATCTCCTTCGCCAGTATTCGGTGACGGACCAGCTGGAGCCCCTGCTGACTTCCCATTCGCGCCGGAGAGCTTCTATGAGGGTCCAGCGTATGCGCCGGACAGCTTCTCTGAAGGTCCAGGATATACAGCCGACTCTCCGGATCCACTGGATGTTCCTGCACCATATTCTCCGGGGGTTGGGTACTAAGTAATCGCTATCGCGTAAAAGCGATGGGTCGTCGACGTCGATGAAGATGATCGGCTCTCTTTCAATCAGGAATATAATCTCCTAACGAGATAACGAGATGCTGTAGTCTCCGAACGAGCACGCCCGACTTCGACCTCCTACCTCCGACCTTTGCAATGCACAAGCGAGGTTGGATAGTAAATGTTCAGAGGCGGAGCCCTAACTAGATAGTAGTAGCTTGTCCGTAACCACCTAAGCTGTCAAACAGACCAGGTTGGATATTGTTCGTGTTTGTGTTGTTGAGATGCGCGGGACAGTGTATGATCGGCCACGGTCCGAACTGTGCCACAGCTAGAGACTGCGCATCATGTTCCGAGCGCCGGTAGTTGAATATCTCCTGTTGTGCCGTGTCAGGCTCATTTTGACGGTGTTTCAACCGCGTCACATGTATGAGTGGATTTGGTAATTGAAGCATTTCGAGGCTGAAAACCTCAATTCACTTCCGGACGTTCTTTCCAAGAGTGTGCAGTGCTGTGCAGTGTGGAGGTTTTATGATGGTTGAGAATTCGGAACAGTCTGTGAGAGTCGTGCATTTCTGTGATCGCAACGTTGCATTCGTCCACTTTCTGAAAATGTGTATCCCTGGGATGGAAGGTGTGGACGGAAACGTGCGGCACTTGGGAAGGCGACGGTATTCTCATCCTCGCATCGCTGAACACATTGAGCACGAGGGAGAGGGGGAGAGAGAGAGAGAATCTAGCTCGAGGTTTAGGGTATGTATGCGCGGCGTCCGTCATCTTCTGATGGGACGCTTGTGCTTTGTATGTGCAGGCTGCGACAGGGACGTTCACGTTTTCAGTGGACCTAGCGCGACACATCACGCTTCCTTAGAGGCGGGGCTTCGTTCGGGTGCAATGTTGTAGAATATACACGAAGTCGTCAGGTTTGGCCACGGTCATCACGGACTGTCAAATAGACCTGAAAGACGAGCATATTATCCGTGGTCTGTAGCGCCAACCTGCGTTCCATTCATCAGAACGCATTAGCTTTACCAGTTTCGGATACCGCAAGGATGATTCATGCAGAAACTGCTGTTGTGTTCGGGCTCAGGGTTTAGCTTCTAAATGTTGGTCCACGTTACAGTAATGATTCCCCGCATGAGCCTGCACCAGCTTCTGCTATCAGCTAGTTCTAAACACCATTCCACCACTAAAAATCGCGCAGCAGTGGGTATCCTTCTAACAGGTTTAGTGATGAGTTGCCTAGGGGACGATGTAATTGACACCAGCACAAGCCCCCGCGAAGTTGGTGGATCGTTTCGCAGAGGCAGCGTCGGTGTCGGTGTGCGCACTGGTACGTAAAGCTTCTCGCCGCGTTGCATTATATGCTCCATGTGTAGGACTTCATCAATTCTTTGAGATGATGAGTAATGAAATGTGGGATCCCGATGGAATCCCTACTCGGTGGGTCAAGATAAGGGGCAGCTTTTCACATCCCGCCACTGCAGATATACCAAGCCGCCATGGTAGTGAACGTAAGCACCCGCCACGACCAGAACATGAAACAACTGGTGGCTGTTCCCGATGATGTCGAAAGTGCCTGGTGTCCATCGTTCGGGGATGCGGGTGGAATATATCAGGGCACTCAACCCATAGATGATGCCCATAAAAATTTCTATATACAGTGCTTGGTATGCCATAGGCTCATCTTGGTACATGAAAATCTTGTGAACACACGGGAAGATGCCTGATATTCCCATGGTGAAAAACATAGCTGCACGAACCTGACGATACTCTGCTGTCTGAAACACTGGTACCATGGATGCGAGTAAAGTGCCAATCCCCATGGTCGTGATAATTCCGAGGTATAGCTTGCATAGGAAAGGGTTGCACATGAAGCTGTAGTATACCTGCAGCATCCAACAAACAAGCGAGTCAATCTTATAGTCACTACGTAAAACTATCATTGCATGCACCTATTCTAATCTACACATGTGATAGTTCTACAGAGTTGGCCACATCCAGATACGATGACGAGTTTAAGTGGAATGATCCAACAATTAATTCTACTTGAAGGTCTTTGATCATCTTGAATTCACAAATACTAAGATGATACTAGAAACACAGTTGTATCCGATATGATTGTCCAAACACACGTTCTGATCGCAAATCATAATCATAATCCCCACGCAAAGCATGTCAGTATTGTCTCTAGCAACAGAGTGCTCTAACAATGATCCAGCGTCTTCCACAGCATTTTGGCCTTAAAAGTTTTGAACTTAGGGGTTTTTCTTAAGCCTCCAACAGAGGAGTTCTTAAGGAAAGGCTAAGGTCGGGAATTTATTGTCGTTTCGTTTGTCATGCAAATGTCCACTTCTTTAAAACATTTGAAGTTTTCTTTTAGAAGGCCTTAGGCTGTAATGTAAAGTATCCCATAGACTCTCATGCCTTAGAAGCATGCTGCTACCAGTTAGTTGCAAAGCACCAGGTACAAGCTAAAGCACAAGCACAAGCACATTACTAACTAATACGAAAACGACCATAAACAATCATAGGCGATGATGCAGGAACGCACAGGGGGAAAAAATGATGCTGCGATAAGAGTTGCGATCCCTGCATAATCCATCCGCATCAACAAATAGAAGGTTTTAGCTGAACGGCAACCCAGTAGATGACACAATGTGCTTGCCAACATACAAAACATAGCACCTCCTAGAAACACGAAGAAAGGCCAGCGCGTGATAGGTTTCTGCAACAACATCCAACAGCGACAAGTTGTGATTAAGTACCACTACATTGGCAGATTGGGAACATGCCATCTTGAAGGAATGCAAAATAATTGATAGCAGATTCATTGGGTCGTAAAGAAGGCTTGCAGTGAGGCTTGGAATTACCCACCTGTATACATTGAGTCCCGTCGAAAGTGCCAGGAACGCAACTAGAGAGAGCTTCGTTCAGCTGTAGATAAGAAGGCATCACATCATTGATTTCAGATTGCCACCTGTGAAGAGTTGAAGGCTCTACAATGGTCGGCACATGCATTGCTGTGTAGATAGTCAGCCCCAAAAACAGAAGAAAACCAATCAAATGCCTGCCAAATCACCAAATCCACAAAGAATTGGCTCAGCACTTTCGCAAACCATTTGCATAGCCCTTCATCGAATAGACAGTTTCCAAAGGAACATAGACTTGTGCTTGCGAAATACTGGAACCAAAACAAGTATTGCCGAGCAATCACAATCATACGGATCTCCCTCAAATGAACAGAAAAAGAGCGAGCGTACGCACGACCAAATGTTGAAAGTTTCGTTGTGCATGGAAAAGATGGAGAGCAGGGAGTGCTTAAGAGGCCAATCCGCACGGTAATGACGTAAAATGAAACTATTGTCTTGAAGGTACTCAGGCAGGGCGGAGAACTCCACGAGCTGGTTCAACCATTCGGTGGCCTTCTCCCTGGGGCTGCTCATACTCTCAAAAGCCTTTTCTCTACCATGACAATCCCTCCTATTCAACTCCTTCAGGTCTTCCATCTTGCTCCTCCTCCTCGTAAAACCCGCCGGCAGCAACCCCCCCTCATCAAACTCCTCTGCTCCCATTATCCTTCCCGACCGAGCACCCAATATACCCCTCTTCCCAAATACCACGCAAAGCTTCACCAGAGGCGATCACAACGTTCTCTAACTTCCTGCGTTCAAATCACAAAGGAAGTCTCGTCTCCCCACCTCTGCACCCAAGTCCACTACCCCGGAGCTATGACTGGAGTTGTAGGGCAAGCAATCCCAAAGTTTTATAGATCACCGAAACAGAGAGCCTACATCTTTCTCTCTCCCCGCAACGGAAATTCAATCCCATTACTCCAGACCTAGAAAAGCAGTGCTCTACATGGCACATTGTACTGTACCAACTCATAAAAACATCATTCCCTCATCTCACAATCCTCGCCCCTAGATGCCATCCCCCCCACCACCCCCCTCTAATGACGATCACGAGCTTGCCCTGCGTAGGCAACCCGGCGGTGGGGGAGGAAAAGTACTGGTAGTTCGGTATTATTGCAGATGGAGATGAATCACTTCGTAAGGTTGAGCTTAGACTGAGTTCCAGCATAAAGTGGCACCTAACAGTGTGGAAATCGCGGATCAAAAGGGGTCCTCGCAGCGTGAGCATGAAATCCTTGAACACCCTATGGTGGGTCGGCGACGAATCGATGTCGTTGCCCATGCGACCGAAGCTCTGTGGCTTCATTCGAACCAAGGCACCTCGTCGACGCCGAATCCAGGGCTGTTGCGGACCCTGGAACTGCATTCACACCTGCAAGTGAAGGGACCGGATAGGAACGACAGGGAACTTACGGGAACTTCGAGAACGTATCCTCTGTGTCGTGCTCGTTGTGGAGAACCTCGTGGGCTGCTCTTCGTGAAGGGAAGGTAGGAAATTATGTTGCTTTGTATTTGTGTGTAAAGTTCTAAGAATTCATTTGAAAACACATTCTTAGTACAAAAAAAAAAAAAAAAAAAAAAAAAAATCATAGAATTAATTAAGTGAAAACATATTTTGAATGAAGATAAAGTATTTGATTTGGTTCAACAAAATATTTTTTCACTTAAAGAAAATTCATAGAATTAATCAATATTCAATGAAGTGATGGTGAGTTCTTAAAATTCCAACATAGTTTTTTATTTTATTTTTTAACCAACCATTAAAAAGATATATTGCAATATATGGCCATATGAATAATAGCCAAAATTTAATAAAGACAAGTCTTAATTGTGTGAAAACATATTTTGTTGAATTTTAGAATATGTGCTTTCTGCTGCACCTGTCAAACTCACCCACTAATAGATATTAGTTGTAAACATCAATTCATATATCTACTCATTTAAACAATGACAATCATGCTTGGAAGTCGGCATTCAAATCAAAACATTCAACAGACTGTGCCAACTCAACATGAATGCAATGATCAGCTCTGTCCTACGTGGCAGAATTGCCAACTCCTCCTGTGTTCACTCAGTCAACAAGTTGTCCCCCCCTCCCTCCCCGGCTCAAATTTTCAACTGTGACATGATTCACCATTTTCAACAAAAATGTTGGTTCAAAAGAATGCCAACCCAGTTGAAAAAGAATATTGGTGGTGCTTTTGGATGGCTCCTCTTCCTCTAAATGTATGATACATCTTTGTGTGTGGTAGGTACCACAATCATATAGTTAGTTTGCTGATTTGGCATGACAAGATCCTCCTCAATACATGTCACAAGATTTTTATTTATTTTTTAATTTTAAAAAGCAACTTCACAACTTAAAGAAAAACATGTATATCAACATTTTTATTTTATTTTCTTTTTAGGATGAAAGTCCAAATGCTTGGTGCAATGTTCAATTTGATTGATTTGTTTTTGAACCAATTTAGAATTGGTTCAAACTAATCAAATTAGTTTTAAATAGATAGGATCAAGGCCATATAGCATAAAAGATTCTAAGTAAATTTGATGAGAAAGGCAATGATAGAGTTGAGCATCTTTCTTGTGCAGGATTGCAATGTGCTTTTGTGTGGTCTTTTTTTGTTGCGGGACAAGCATTTGTTACTTAAAAGCTTTGCAAATATTGGATTTTGGTCCATAGTTCAATAGGTGAAAGTAATTCTTATTAGCACAAGGTATTTTCCTTTGTCACATAAGTCCAAAAATATTAATGAATTATTAATGCTTGTATTGTATTTTGTTATTGAAGTTTTTGATATTTCACAAAACCAGACATAGTATATTTTGTTCATCTAATTTTTTTTGATATTCATGTCATTGAGCTTTTTGGTAATTTAGTTGATATTTTTGTAAGATAGCCAAATGTCACAATATTTATAAGGAATATACTTACTAATTTTATTTCAAATCTCATAGAAGAAAAGAATAATAATACTTAGTATAAGATAGGTGTATTATAATATTATTAGTTTATCAATCAATAAAATTTTAATAATGGTAAAAATTGGTTTAGTTTGTGTATAATTTTAAAAAAGATTGTAACTTATAAATTTCATAAATAATGTCATTACCAAGCCAAGCTCAACAAACAACAATGACAAATCCTAATAATAAGAATGTACATTTATCAAGAATTAATACGATTTCAATCTTAAGAAATTGCAAGCCATCAATTAGATTCTTGGATATATTGCTATATTTTCTTTAAACCATAGGTAAATATAATTATTATCTTTTTATGATTGTATTATAAAGAATGTAACATCCATTATTATATTTTATTAGAAAAAGACTCACCAAATGCTCCAATACTAGATTGCTTGTTGTTTAAAGATAAATTGTTATTGAAAAGGAAATAAAAGAAATTATCTTTATTGGCAGTTCACAAAATATAACACAAGTTTGCAATAGAGCTTGATTGGCTTTATAATTAGTCTTGTATACCTCAACAAATTTGGTAGAAATAAGTTTCTTGATGTGTCTTGATAGATATCAAAGTTTTTCAAGAATAACTCATGACATAGGTTAAGAGTAGCAACACTATAGACTTTGTAGTGACAAACAACTTTTTTTGTTGTTGACCAACTTACAATAAATATATCTTGCAAATTTTATTGTGTATGTAAATTAAAAGCCATCCATTATAATCATTAATTTTTTTTTATGTATATATTAATAAAATAAAAATAAAAATAATCATTCCCATCTTAAGATATGTTGAAGAAAATATCAATATTATAGCATTTCTAAATAATAATAGAAAGTTTTTAAAACCCTCCATTTTAAACTAATTTTCTATAAAAATTTGTAACATAGATCATCATTAGGAGCATTGGTAAAATAATATAGTTTTTATAGCAATGCCAAATTTGATGTAATGGTTCTTTAAGAGGCTTTTGGATGACAATAATAGAGACCATTATTCATATACTACTCCAATGTGTTTTACAATACAACCTTGGTGTCTTATTTGTAAGCAATGTTACAAGAATAGAGGTTGGGCAATACAAATGAATAGCATGTTAGTTGCATCATTAGAAATATTATTAAAATAAAAAAAATAAATAGCAAAATGAAGATCATTCTACAAACAATAGATCATTGCTATGTTGGTGTTGGTATTGTTAGTAATAATTGCCTATACCAAGTTTTTGAGAGTTTTGCTTATGTCTAAAATGACCTTGGTGAGGTAAGAATTTAAACACTCAATAGAGTGCAAATACAGTATATAGATAAAAAATAATAATAATAATAAAATACTTACTTAAATCATATGTAATATAATGTAAGATCATGACCAAATATTTTAACTTCACAATAGACACTTATATATTAGTTGTCAAACTTATACTTCAATTTGCTATATTCTATTTTAGTAAAGTATATATTTTAATCTTTTTTAATTTCTACAACTTTATTATATGATTTTGGATTTTTTTGTAGCTTAAAAATAGATATTCACGCCAAAAAAAAAAAAAAAAAAAAAAAAAAAAACATCTTGTTCAACAATCAAACATGATTGTACATGTCAAATATTCTAGTTAATAAACTTTAGATCTACATAGACTTTATCACTAGGTGTAAAATTTCTCATAGTATTGTATTTATATTTAATATTAATGGAGCCAAAATTATGATGTTAGAGTTTTTTTGATATAGAAGAAATACCAAATATTAGTTAGTACAATTTTTGAAAAGATATATATAAAAATTTGATGTACTTGGAGTCTTTGAGATATTACTTTTATTTTATTTTTTTGTTGCATTTATAGTAAAATTATCTATTTATTCTTTATTTGACCAACAAGAAGATGTCAAAGGATGCTTGGCTATTGTAATTACAAGCTTAGTTTTTTATATAATTCATTGGGTTTTAAAGTATACCTTTAATTATTATTAATGATATAAAATCTTTAACTTTTTAGTTATCTTTTTTAAGTAGTGAATATCTATTTTATTACTAATTATAAATAAAATTATTTTAGATTTAATAAAAATTATTAATCTTATTAAAAGAAAAAAAAATTAAAAATAGAAGCTTTTTTAAAGCAATCAAAAGCCTTTGGAATCTTTTCAAAAACAAGGCAATCAAAAGCAATTATATTGTCCTAGTTTGAATCTAAAACTTGTAAAGTTACAAATATTGAGATCTTCTTTTTTATAATAGAATTTGATTTATTTTAATTTTATCTTCTTTATTTTGTCTTTTGGTTTCTTAAATTGTTTTTCTTTGACAAAAAAAAGAAGTTAGCATAATAATAGATTAGTTCTCTTAAGTTGGTATTAGTAAAACTAAAGTACTAGTATTTGATCTTATTAACAATTTAATATATTTTTAAATCTTGTGATTTCTTTTGACAAAGCAAGAAGAGTACTATGAATTTTTGGAGTATATAAAACAATTCAAATGTGTGATATGCATCACTAAAAAACTTAGACATTTTTGTATTTTTGAGTTTCTAATAATATATCTATATATGATTGTATATTTGTTGTATAACATTCTAAATATTGGAACTATATTACATTTATGAATCCTTTCAATATTAAAATTTACATCAATCAAAGATTTTGTATCTTTAAAATAAAATAAAAATTATAGTTGCTAAGATCTTTGTTTCATTTTACTAATTTATTTATGACAAATAAATTGTGATGCAAGATCTTATGTAAATATCACCTCTAGTATTTGTAAGCCCCTACCAAAATAAGTTTTTGTGTCAATCTAAAGTATAAAGTTTATAGAAAACATTCATGTTGTTGTAAGTTAATTACAAGTATCTTGGCTTTCTTTCCATATAAAAAGCTCTTTGAGAATTTACAAGCACAAAAAAGTATATTTAAGTGTTTGATAAAAGAAATAAGGTCTAAATAAGATGTAGCAAAATAAGACACTATAATGACATATTTTTTATTTTTAAAAAAGCTAATAATAAATTTTTATCACTTTTCTAGAAGCAAAGATATTACTTATAAATTCCAAAACATAAAAAGATTAGATAGCTTACAAATATACTAATTATATTTGAATATTCTTATGCATGCTTTGGAGATACAAAATCCAAGGCCACCTTGATATTTACTTACATCTTCTAAAAAAATATAAAAATCAAAATTCTAAGGCTCTTTTATAATTTCCAAGTATACATTCTTATTACCAAATACTTTACATTGAACATAAAATCTCAATCTAAAAACATTGCAAAACAAATTCACAAAATTTTTAAACTTAAGAAATTTTTCTTTTAACTTTGTCTTGTGTTCTTTATCAAGGTAGAGACTTAGTACAAGAATATTGTGGGGATTTTGAACCTTGTTTGAGCAATTGAAGATTATTAAGCAAAAGAGATTTATTATATGATAGAAGTGGCAAGTTAGTAATAATAATTTAGTGAAGAAAGAAGGAGATTTACCTTTATTTTTTGTAGGTTATTAGATATTGTTAATATACTATTTATTAATAAAGATCATTTTGTCCATGAATTATGAAAAATTTAAAACTAGCTTCAAAATTAGGCACAAATTACAGCTCAAATTATTGTGCAATTATAATATCATGCTTAAATTGTTGCAAACTAATTTAAACAAGTTTATTAAATTTACCAAACTAGCGGAATTGCTTTGTCTCAAGCCAATTTGATGCAAATTGGTTCAATTGGTTAAAACCCATTTAGATCAAACTACTACCATCTTTATAAATAATAAATATATATTATATTTATGTATTTATTTTAAGTCTTATGTTTAGAAACATCTATCAAATATTACTAGTAACATATTGAATTAATAAAAAGGAGTCTATACTTGAATGTGTGATTTGTACTGAAATTAAACTTAGACAAAAAAATTGAATGTTTTACTTGGATTCAAAATTGAAATCAAGGGAGCAAATTGCCACATGATTTCTATCAGCTTTCCTTGTGAAACCTCAATAAAAAAATGTATATACAAAATATAAAATTTGTAGATGTTATATTAACATAAGAAAATGCATATAACAAATCATTTAAAAAATAATCCAAAAATAACAAAAAGGGTGTATTTTGGTTTTAAGGAACTATATTAACCACTTCAAATAACTTATAAAATCATATATTTTCAACTTACCATAGAGTAACATAATAAATATGAAATGTATATAAGTCACATGTTTCATTAAACATGTCAAATTAAAAATATTAAATACCATACTGGTAATTTTAAAAATAAGAAAACCAAAAACAAATTTGTAGATTGAAATATCGAATGAATACTTTTTTCAAATCCTTAAATAAGAAGGGTGAATATAACAGCCATATCTTGTGTGAAAGTCCTTTTTTCATTCATTTCTTTATATTCCTTGGCCCATTTGTATGTGTAATTTTAATGACTTTTGAATTCAAATCCTTCTAAAGAATTCCTGAATGGATCTGTAACACTCTGCAAATTCGGAAATCAAAAAATGAACCCTAAAGAATCTCCAGCATTACATTCAAAGTAACCTATAACTTCTCTTATGTTAAAATTAAAGTCCAAAAGAATACAGTTTACTATTTTTCTTTCAATTTCAATTCATATTCAAAGCATTACCGAAATGAATTATTGTTCATAGCAGAAAAAAATGTATATATAGGTTTAAATAGATGGTTTAAAAAATGGTTAACAGTAGGCATCATATAAACTTTGGTCATACTCTCTACAATGCTTCACACAATCATCTTGAATGTTGGTGCAAAATAATGCTTCTCTTTGAAAATACGATTCATCATTTCATTTATGGAAACCCCTGCATTTAGTTGTTACCCCAATAATTCCCTCGACCACTCTGAAATTCTACACCATCATGTTGGAACCATGAAGAACGAATATTCAGAGGCTATCTGTCAAACCCATTCAATCAACAATGAACCAAAACAGCATGCACCTCACCAGAAACAGCAATCATCAAACCCAGAAAGAAAGAAACCTACAAACAAACACCCAATGTCTTCATTGCATCCTCCATATGCACAACCACAGCTTCCTCCTTGAACAAACCCATGACCAAGATGACTACCACTACTCTGACTACAGGGATGACTGAACAACCCTGCTTTTGCAGAGTATCGCTCTAATATTAGTAGAGCTGTACTCTCTACAGACGAGATAGCTCAAGCAACCCCTCAAGCCAAGACATAGGAGATAGATAGAAGATTTGAAGAACTTCAGAAAACCGATGTTGAGTCCTTGCTTGATTCATACAACATGTACCTCAGAAAATTGGTCGGGTGTCCATTAGAACAGTGTTCAACCAGACCCCGGTTCAGCACACGACATATTCTCCTACTCACTATTACCTCAACCTTGCACCTTATACCTCTCCAGCTAATTCATACCTCAACCTTCCAACAGGTCGTGTTTCTCATTGCTATCGCCTACTTCCAGCTCCTCAGTAAGTGTATCCCTTCACGAACATCCCCTCCTTCGCTTCCTTGGCCTCGCCCTCCGCGGAGTACTTTCCCAGCTGGGCCAACGAGTTCGCTTTCGCACGCACCAACAGAGCCTTCTTAGCGGCTTCCAAGTTCTCCGGTTGCCCCTTCCACGTCTTCAGCACCGAGTTCTGCAATGCGCGCGCGTATGAGAACGATACGTGCCATGGGTTCGGGCTCTGGTTCATTGCGTTCAGGTTCAAGGTTGCCTCCACCTCTGACTGCCCCCCGGACAAGAACTGCGCCACCCACACCCAACAAACCACTTAGCACCTTCATCCTCCTCCAGCGACCCCACATCCATTCACGCATGCAACAAACTGATGCAATCTAAAGTTCATGCACCTCTCACGCCATGTTCTTCTAGCTTACGACTCAGTACACGACAAAGAACCACTCACCATGATTCCAGGGACGGCTGGTGGAACACGCCTCCTCAACATCTTCAGCGTGTACTCAGCAACCTGCTCCGGGGTTGCCCTCTCAGGGCACTCCGCTCCTGGAGTCACCATGCTGGGCTTCAGCAAGATGCCCTCAAAAAGGACGTTGTTCTCAGCCAAAAAGTAGAACACCTTCGACCACACCTTCTCCGCCACCTCCAAAGTTGTGTCAATTCCATGGCTTCCATCGAGAAGCACCTCGGGCTCCACTATTGGCACCAAACCGGTATCCTGTAATCACACCAAAATCCACAGTTTATAAACCTGAGAACTGGTATTTACATCCCTGTAACTTATTTTGTCTGATATAAGTTGGCTTGGCTTTACTGTGAACTGGAGAAATTTGAAATTGTTGAATTTTCGTTGGAGGCATAGGTCTTTATCATGTACTGCATTATGATAAACATAAAGAATTCCTCGCCCCAACACAGTTCAGGGATCTTAACGGTCCCATGTAGTATCATTACATGAGAAGAATCAAAGGATACTCAAGCAAACCACCGTCTTCACGAGCGCAAATGCCTCCACAAATAAAAGTGATAGCAAAAGTAACTACAGTTTAAATTTCAATTATCGTCCACTCTTCTATTTGAAATTTGATGTAGGTGGTGCCAACTACTTCGAGAAACATCTTTCAAATGCCTCAAACTTATTGTTGGAACCAAGCGCTCTGGAAAAAAGCTGGTTAGATTTTATGGGCCTACAATACTTCTAAAGTAGATGTTTACTGATCCAATTGGCTCTAACAAGCATAATATGTTCAATCGTAACTTTAAAGTACCTGGCAAATAGCCGCATAACGGGCAAGACCCCACGCTGCCTCTGTCACAGCCAACTCCGAAGGGCCATTGGGAATGCTAACCACTGTCCTCCTGCACGCTCACACAAATCCGAAGAAAGAATC
Organism: Physcomitrellopsis africana; assembly: GCA_036785485.1. NCBI lineage: Eukaryota > Viridiplantae > Streptophyta > Bryopsida > Funariales > Funariaceae > Physcomitrellopsis > Physcomitrellopsis africana. The sequence continues at coordinate 541,720 of JAWRVF010000010.1, forward strand.
ACACATCAGCACCACACTCGCACTAGGAACTCAATCACTGTTCAAACACATATCAAAAATCAGCCTCGAACCTAACGTTCAGCATCTATGATTGTCAAAAAAATGCACAAACCAGTGTTACAAAACCCGAGGTGATACAAAGTCTCCATTTTCTGAGTGTCGCCTAACGACTCCAACGATCATAGATTCTTTTCACCACAGGAAATAGGAATTCGTGAAAGGGAGGCCAACAACCAGTTTTCGCATACCATTTTGCAAATCTTGCTCCCTGTTTGTAGTACGCCGCTGTCCGAGAAGCCAAACCGTCCAGACCTTGGCACCAAGATTCGTCGTTGGATCCTGCCAGAGGCACAAGACCCTTGTCCACCTTGATTCCTGGAATGATCCCTCCCTCTACCAAGCAATCTACCATCTTCCTCCCATCGCTCGTCGACTGATACAGAGTCTCCTCGAACATAATCGCGCCGGAGATGTACTCTCCGAGCCCTGGCGTCGTGCACAACAGCTGCCTGTAAGCCTGCCGATTCACCTCGTTGTTTTCCAGCCCAATCGAGGCCAGCCGCTTGCCACACGTAGCATTCGACTCGTCGATGGCCAAGATCCCGCGCCCGGGTGAGGCGATCGTTTTCTGCTCACACCCACAGACATCGCAACGCATCATTAACTAATCGTTCGATCGCAAGAAAAACCCAAGAGTGCAAATTCCTCTCCCCAACCCCAACCCCACCCACGCAAACACGCACACGATCACCTACGCTATACACCCAAACAGTCCCTCGCGGTTCCATCACCAAAACAATCCTCCAACAAACGACGAAACGCAACTCGATCAAGACATACCGCAGTCTTCACGAGCTCCTCGTCATAACCAGCGGCCCGCACAGCGAACGCCACATTCGTGGCCTTAGCAGCGGCAACGGCCTTCTTCTCCACCGAAGTCCCACAGAAGCTCCATTTAATGCCGGAGACCTGCGCCATCCCGACAGCAGCGACCATGATTTCCAAAGGCTAGCAAAGGCGCAACGATCTCGATCGTTGCAGTCGCGTGTCCGGGGACAACTGCCGCAAAAAGGAGCCCTCCTGCTCAACTGCCGACTCCCAACTGTTGTTATTACCTCTACGATGGCGTGAAAAGTGGAGTCTCAGAGGGGGCGATGGAGCGAGTCAACTGGCGACTACAGAATCGGTACATAAAACGGACTGGTGGATGGAAGTGGTCTTATAAGGCGACGCGCGCTCGTTCGATGCGGTCCAGAAGGCGCGCTGGCGTTGCGCTCAGACGGCTCATCGGAGTCGCGACGGGACTTGATAGCCGCTGCTGCTTGAGGTCGGCCTCCCCAGGGGCCACGGCGACTCGGCGAACCCCTCTCCACTCCGTTCCCCTCTGTTCTCCTGCTCCCGGGAACGCCGGCTTCAGGCCCCCCTGCGCATCTCCGCGGGGACCCATGACTGTACATCGCCTTATGGCCATCCCCCTTAAAAGAGGGGGTCATATTCTGCACCCCCCCCCCCAAATCATAACCCCGTGCTGTTGCATTATTTTTAGTTTAATATATGAAGGGTTTCGTGAATATTAAGCAAGGACGTTAACGAAGCCCTTTCATTGACTACATTTTTTCGCTCTTGTTCTATGATAATTTTGTGGTTGTTTTTCATTATTTTAGTTGTGTTTTTTTAAATAATGCCAGCGCTTGAACATGGTGTGTGGCAAAAAGTATTTCATTACAATATATAGCTCTTGGAAAAAGAAAAGAATGCAGGAATTGTACTAACATTTTTTTTTTTTTTTTTTTTTTTTCATAAGGTAATTTGTCATTATTAAGTTTTGGGAGACAAAAATGTAAATTTTAAAAACCAAAAAAATGTTTAGATTATATAAAAATCTATATATAAAGTGATATACATATTTATTTGCATATTAAATATAATATGTGACTTGTGAAAGATCAGTTTGTTATTTTTGTTGAAAATAAATCTAAATAATTATAATGATGCACATGTAAATTATAAGAGTTTTTCTAACCTACCTTCCTACATGTGGAGCTACTTGTTGTAGGAAGGCCTTGTGGAAGTGGAGGCACAAGCATGAGCTGCTTGTCTTGAACCCACCAACTATCAAGGTAGTATTGTGAAGGCAATGTTGTGACATTCTCTAGGGATAACACACAGTATGCATGTTGGCAAAGTATCCCAATAAACTGAAACCCATGGTAGCTGCAGGAGATGTTGTGATCTAGCAGAAGATAGCTCACTTGCAGGGTTTTCACAACAGAAGAGCAAGCTATTGTTGAGGCAATACCTCTTCTGAACTTGCATGTGGGGGAGAGAGGGGGGAGGGGGTAGGATTAGAAAACACTTCCCAAGAGGTAGGTTAGAAAAGCCCAAATTATAATTGTGTACAAAAATTTAAGTTTTATTGCTACATTTTGTCAACTGGAAAAAAGTGGTTCAAATTTATATATATATATATATATATATATGTTAATTTTAAATTTTTTGGGTTTTTTATATGCAAATATAATAAGTAGTCATTACTTGATGTCTTTAAATAATTTATAAATGACCCCATGATTAGATTTTGTTTTATCAATTGATATGTATGTTACAAAATACTCAATGGTAAAAGCAACTTTGTGCACTCAATTTTAGCATTTAAATCTTCTTCACTGTATGTTTATAAAATTTAAATTTTAGTTTTATGTTCACAATTTTGTAATTTTTATGCAATGGCCTGCTTAATTATTAAATTAAGTTACAAACCACATGTACTCTGATAGATTGTTTTTTATGATATTTACGAAATAATCAATTACATGTGATTAATGATCAAATTTCATATATGTAAAAAATTACAACAGCCACAACAAACTGCTATCTGGCTAAATATTTTTCAATTATATTGAATTTGAAATGTTGAACACTTTTAATTGAAATTTAACCTCAATTAGAGTTTGGTTTTGTATGAATAGATTTAATAAGAATGTGATTAACAAATATTGAACTTTTTAAATTTGTTTACATATATAGACATGTATTTACATTCATGCACAACTTTGCAGAACAATGAGAGGTAGAGGCATGGAAAGCCATAGAACACCTTTGGGACAAAACAATGTAGTTAGGATTGCAATCAAGGGGATTTCTAACTCTCTCAATTTTATTTTATTTTATACAAGTTGAAGAGGGATGATGGTGTTGCATTAAAAGGAAAGAAAATAGAAAAAGAAAAAAGTAACAACTTAATCTATGAAAGAGTTTTGAAAGTTTATTTGTGGGTTTGGGCAGGAAGTTGCAAGTAGTTTTGAAGTGATGATGATTTTTAAATTTCAGACTAAAAACTTTCTTGTGCTCAATTGCTTCAGTTTCCACCGGAATGAATGTATCACTTCAGGGAGATGGGTAGTGACGTGCTTTGGAAAAATGAAACTGATGTCTAACTCCGGTAATTTCTTTAAAGAATGTGATCAACTATTTTTTTCACTCAGGTTTAATCGTGAAAGTAGCAAGCTATTGTAAGTTGAAATAAGATTACTTGAAGTACTTGAGATTGTTGAGGAAGTTTAGGCACACAAGTCCTTATGTTACCTGTAGCTGTTTGGTGCTGTTGACAGGAAATGTCAATCAGCCGCAGTATGCCAGGATACTTAAGTAAATCTAGCATAATGAATTCATAAGGTGTTTTCCTAGTTCAAAAAATAAGCACCATCATGTTAACACAAATCTTCGAAGGCATAGCAACCGTAAGAGGAGATTCATGTTAAGAATGTTGTCATTGACATTATAGTACTCCCCATTGTGTCTCATTACACAGTGTGCTGCCATCCATTTTACCAATTCCCTAGGTTACATTTCTGATTCTCGATGTTAGTATGATGTCACTAGGGATCGAGTACTGCTCCTAGAAAATGACTGCTGAACAAACACTGTGCAGTTGTCTAGTCCATGCGGCCAGCATTCAACTGCTAAGTCAAGACAGTACAGCAATACATTCAGCTCCCTGCCGCCTTGCAACCAAAGCACTCGTTTCAGCTCATTAACAAAAGACGATGTTTTCCTACACAAAGCGGTTCTAGACAGCCGAAATGAAATCCTAGTGTGAAATACGTGTGTCCGATAGTGCTGCAGGGTTCTCATGGCATAAATATTGTCAATGATTTTCATGTGAACAGATTTTGAAGGAGGACACACAAAAAATTGCTACAGAGTCCGGAAAAATCAGACGAAAGCTTGCTCAAGAACAGCTTGACATTTCCCCAGGAAGTTCAGCCTCATCACCATGATGAACTAACCACCATGAATGTCTCAACTAAAATTTAAGAAATTAGGATACTTCGTTAACTCTTCTACTCCTACTTCCATAAGTGCTGCATCCTGTTGGCAATGATTTCAACTAGAAATCTACTCATGACTCGCAATCTGACGACATATGTACGAGAACAAGAGGCTCAATGGTCATTCTTACTGAATTCTACCAAGAATGATGAGAGGACAAAAAACTATTATCTCATTGAATGGCGCAGTTTGATCATACGCTTCAAAGCAGTTAACCAAAACCCACATTCGTCCCAGTCGCTTGTTGTCAAGGCCACCTGAAGAACCACGATACGTTAATCAATTTCAAACTGTTCCCTAAAAGGAATTATACGACAGATTTTTATACCTCCGAAGATTGAGGTTATGAATAAGGGTATCCAAACTCATTAAGCAATGTGTCCAGCATTTAGATCGCGAAACAACTCTGTTCAAGTGTCAGCCACATTGCATATCATACTGTTAAAAGTACCTGTATTTGCATCGCAGTGGTATAGTCACGCCCATCTATTGCCTGGCAAAGCTGAACAAGCTTTTTAAAAGCATTATCTGATAAGTCGGCAGAGTTCAACTTCACAAAAAGAGCTCCCAACTTCCGAGAATTATCCTCTATCTCCCGCTTCTTAGCAGGTGGTGCTTTGCCTCCTCCGAGGAAACTCGAAGTCTCATCGAACAGTCTCGTCAATGTAGACACCACTGGTTTCAACTCAGCTGCAAAAACAAAATAAACCGTCGACAGACTTTCGAGATGTGATCACAAGAACAGCTAATTTTACGATTACCTACGCTAAAATTATCACAACTGAAACAAGCTAAAAGGAAGTAGCACATCGATGGAGAACCTGAATTACCTGCAACGTTCGAAGTGTCGGCGGTTTGCACTGTGGCAACCGCTGTGAATGATGGAGTAGGGTTAGTATTGCCGGCAGCTTGGGGACTAGGAGGCTCTTGCGCAACTACCTGCTGCTGTGAAGGTGTAGGTACAGGCATGAAGCCTGGTGCCATTGGAACTGGAGGCATGCTAGGAAGTGCTGGGCTTGGCATATTCATGGAAGGAGCTGGAACTCCTGGTTGCATGGGCTGCTGTGCAGTCAAACCAGGAAAAGCACCTGCTGGAGAAGGTATAAAGCGAGATTGCTGCACGTTCGTACCTGGGTATGGTTGCCTTGTTGGTCCCTGTTAAGTAACGGATATTTCACAAGATCAGACATCTATACACACTTCCAAACTATCACATTACACAATCTCAAGATTATTAAAGAAGAAAAGAGGGAAGGACACAAAGAAGAAAAAAGAATAGAACCCCCTACTATGTTCAGATGTGTTTTTCAATGTACCAACAAGCAGCATGGATACAACACATTTGAAAAATTCAGGATTGTCACACCAAACCTGGTAAGATGGAGGGGGAGCATCATATGAAGGCTGAAAAGTAGGTGGTGGAGTTGGAGTGAAGCTTGAAACGTTCTGTGGTGGACTTGGGACGAACGCCCGAGCTGATAGACTTGGAACCGGATGATTTGACTGCAACAGACAGGGAATCATAATGTAATGATCTTACTTAAATCAAATACAGTCGAGCTCACGATGTGACGTGCGTTAACGATAGCACCACCTTCATGAGACCTAGAAAGAGGAAACCATTTCATGCAAATGGTTGATCGAACTCAACAATTGTGCGCCAAAGCAGTTGATTCGGTTACCTGTGGCTGATTGTAACGGACTTGCGGAATTGGATGGTTTGGAAACAGATTCTCCATGGGTTGTGGAGGTGGGACATTATTAGAATATGAAGGTGAACTAGCGGGCTCCCGCTTATAAGTATCAGGCTGCATTGAGAAACACTTGACAGAGGTACAGTAAGATCTCTGAAGTCAAGAGCCATGCGTTAAACGACCACAACGTTTGATACCCACAACACGCAAAACACTTCACAATCGCATCTTTATATTTACACTGACCGGGTAATATGGTGGTTCCTGAACTGCATCGGGTTCCGAATATGAAGGAACATTCGATTTGATTGCAGCCGCTACACAAGAAAGGACACAAGTCAGCAAACTGATGAATTCCTCACATCAGAGCTCCGCTGGCAAGGCTCACAAGAGAAACTTTACACAACTGCCAAGGGCAACCCCGAATAATAAATTCAACACCTCTCAAAAGATTGGGACTGTATCAACACCTCTCAACAAAACAAAATTCATGTCTCATACATGAATACAAATACAATCTCCTAAACTATCCAAAAATAACACCATTTAAATTAACATACCTTGACCACTTTGGGTTATGCGTTCCCGTAAAGCTGACAACTCTGGCGATGAGTCATCCGATGGAACAAGTTTTATGTATTCAAGTGCAGTGGATAGAAGCCCTTGGCTTGCAAGAAGCTCTGCGTAGTAACAGACCAACCTAGCCAAAGATGTGCTGACCTGTTTCGTGCCAGTAGCCAGGCCCAAAACAACAGACTTCTCCATGATGTCCTACATTTCACAACAACATTCATCTTAGTCTGAAATAGATGGATAATAAAACTAATTAAAACGAGAACAATGTTTTCAGCAGAAAAGTTGCATGGTTCATTTGCCAACCTGGAGCACATCCACGAATTCTGGTCCGCCTTTCTTGGACTTCAAGGCTCTCGACCAAATACCTACAGTTTTGTCGATATTACCAGCACAGATGTAACAGAGTGTAGCCGCTTGAATATTATGGCTAGCATCGAGACGGGCTCCCAAGGCGTCACAAAGAGTTGTCCAATCCTCGCTGCGTGCATACTGGTGCAAAAATCTCATTTGAAATCAGTAATAATACTTTGACCAAAAAAATGGAATTACAAAATAAACAAGACAAAAAAATCAGAACATCAGAACATCAGAACATCAGTACATCAGTGCCCCGCAAACAAACTTGGGAAAGAGGTTTCAATAATCACGCACGGTGCAAATCAATGCCAAAGTTTCCTTCCAGGCTTTCAGAGGCCGGCTCTCCACCAAACCCTGTAAATCGTCATTCACTACTGCCGAAACCACCTGAGACATTCACATCCCCACAGTGGATAATTAGAACTCAATAATGTATTGATTTGTAAAACATCTTCGATTATTTGACAGCCTAAAGTGCTCTCCATCTTGCACCAAGAAGAAACATCAAGTAGTAGGACAAGCAGAACGGAAATGACGGCACCTTCAGATAGGGGCGATTTGTTCTCCGGAAATACTCCTTCTGAGTATTTTCCCAAAGAGCTGTACCACCAACCGCAGCCATGACAAGTGCATCTGCCACACGATCAGAGCGGAGGCATATATCCACTGCGCCTTTGAAGTCACCTGCCACTAATGCACGTTGAATTGCTTCATCGATTTCATTATCTCCCTCATCATTTGCCTCCCCATTCGCCTCATCATTCACAAGCTCTGTTACAACATCCTCACTCTTGGCTTCTACAGTATCTTGTGTGCCATCGATGTGCATAGGTGGGGAACTCGGCTCCGTTGGCGTCGGAGGGATTTCAAGTCTATCAAAAAAGTCTTCACCATCATCTGCACCCACTAAAATATTATCATCAAGTGAGACCACAGGTGGTACTTTTGGTTCTTCTGCAGGAAGAGTCTCCTTCAACTCCAAATTTGCTAGCTCTTCACTGACAGGATTCTCTCCCTCTTGTTCCTCAGAGTTTTCCTGTTGCGAAACTTGAGCTGAGAAGCCGAAATGAGCCAGTAGCTCTTTCCGCGCCTCTTCATCAAACATGATTTTAAGAAAACTCCATGTTTCTGCATCCTCTTCAGACCTGCATAAACATTTTCCCATGTGAAAAAGAATTAAGCTGAAACACCTTCGTGAACCCTCGAGGCACTCAGCATTTATTTCGTCCGAACAAGATAATACACAAGAGTCACCACTGAAACACAGGAGAATAACTTCTTACGCTGCAGCTGAGGCCTTCGACTCGCAAAAATTGCGTAAGGCTGATCTTTCACCACCAGCGATGGCTTCTTCGAATTGTGTAGATCGTTTAACAAGCCCTTCCTCTGTGAGTAAATGTTGGATACGGATCTAAGAGCAATCAAAAGCCACGGTTACCCCACAATACTTTCATATGCATAACAAAGCTACCAGCTTGAGCATTGTATTTGAATGATCTCAACACGAGATTTAATATGTTGAGGCGCCTCAGTACCTCCGATCCTGCTGCAGCTGCCCCTGGGGCAGCTTTTTTGGGCGCAAATGACACAAGCTTTCCTCCAAATCCAAATGTTGCGCCAACAGGCCGTTTCAACCACTTAGGTGCCTTCCTTAAGGCTAGAACAAAAAACAGTAAGATTAGAACCCGAAGTCGACAGCAGTAAAACAAGGCATTCTGATATGAAAAATGCAACAAACACGTCAAGGCTTCACCAAAAGACATACCTGTGGAATACTCTCTCTCACCCACAGTTCCACCAAAAGGGTCATGTGGAGATGGTGCCCTGCTGCAAGCCTGCATACCAAATAGTATTCCGGAAGGATTAAAAACTTAACAGATGCTTGAGGGAACAGCGTAGCAACGAGGTAGAGCAAGACAAAGAACCATTCGAGACTTACTTCAATGTTGTAAATGCCAATTCTCCCATCATAAGATGACGTTGACAAAACACCCGGAGTGCCAGGTGACCATTGAACATCGAAGTTCCAGTTGTTGCCGGCAGGAACTTCACAAAGGATCTGCAAATGCACGACAATCGCTCGTAACCAAGCTACACTGTGCGATATTTTGAACCGAGACCCTTTAAAATAGCAACATATACGTCTAGAAATAAAGTTGATGCATTTTTTTACACATCTTTTGTTACAAGCTTAGATTTCGGAGCTTTTATTTCAATGCGTTATGAACCAATAGACCTGGAAAATTCAAATTTTCTAAATAGACGATCTTTCCTATACCTCTCCGGACGCGGTATCCCAACACAGTGTCTGATTGTCTTTGGAGGATGTCAACAGTAGAGAGCTGTCATAAGGACACCAAGCCATTGATAGCACCCCTGCAAAATTTAAAGGCCAGCGGTTAAAATCTTCAGAAAGACATGCAACTATGCTATGAATTATCCAAACACCGAACATACAAGATATTCTTTATGTGAAGTAAGTACCTTTAGTATGCCCAACAAGCTCCTTAATAGGAGAAACTGAGTTTCGCAAGTCCCAGACCTGGTCACGTCATAGACAGTTGTTAATTTAATAAACTAACAAAGTGAACTAGCATGTCCTAAATAGGTCTTCAGAGGAAGATTTGTGTACCTGCAGAGATGGTGACCGATCATCGTCGGATGCTACAATCAACTGTGTGGCAACTTCTGGATTCCACTGCAACGTAGAGCAACGTCGGCGACTGGTAGGGTCCGTAAAACTACAGAACCAACCATACATATTCAAAGCTCAATCCAACATGGCTGAATAGGTTACGGAAGTGTTTTTAACCCAAAAGTTACACTAAAAACGAGAAAAAGACTGAAACGGAGTTGTGTACCTAATCACTGGTTTAGCACGTCGCAGGTCCCAAACAACTGTCACCCAATCAGCCAACCAACAACACCCAAATTTAGAACATTCTTGACATCTGAGATGTTCATGAACTGAACTCCAAGCATGAATTTATTAAGGAAGAGATAATTTTGCCGACTGACCAGAGGTCCCGCTGTATGATGTTGAAGCGACAATAGGTTGCACCTTTCGATTCCAGGAGACATAACTGATTTGACCTTGAATAGCGCCCTGAATATTGCAAATCAAGTTAGAAAAAAGCGTTGTTATAGTAGAAGACCTAATACAGTAAAAAGATGGGAAAACGCCACTTACCTTCAGAGGGGGGAAGGTAGAAGCAGCAGACGGAGTCGACAAGTCCCAGACAAGTAACTCGCCATCCTCCCCGCCAGAAGCCAAAATATTCGGACTCAACGTGCTGAACTCCAATCCCCAAACCTGAAGTTTCAACAAGAGAAAACAACGCTAGTTGTGGTCCCAAGTAAAAATATTCACACGCTTAGACACACACTGAAACCAAGGTCATAATTTACTTACGTTGCCATTGTGCGCTTGTGAGTTTTTGTAAACCGCAGCAACCTCTTGTTCAGCTGGATCCTCGCTGTCAGAAAAGAAACTGAGGCATGAGTATAAAGCTATCACGCCAATGTTGGCAGAGAAGTAGTAAGCTCAAAAAATATTAAATTAAATTAAATCAAATTAAATGCACACGGTAACAAATCAAGCCCTCGAAGGCTTCGATTGCAGATGCAGCCTAGACACTAACCTCAGGAGTTTGTGAGGGTTCCAAAAGTGAAGAGAACCATCCGCAAGCCCACCCGCGATCACACCATAAGGGAATTCCTCCGACGACCCGGCCCCGACGTTACTCCACGACAAGCGATTGAAACGTTCCGGAACTCCTGCCGAGCTCAACACGGGCATGTCCAAATCGGTGCTGGCGAAGTCCAGCTTGAGCAACTCCAGATTAGCCGACGAGCTGAAGCTCAAATCTATGGCACCGGCCATGGTGCCGACGGCCATCACTTGCGCCATCGGCGCAAATGCGACCGTGGCCGATCTCTGGATCGATTTCAACGCCATATCTGCTTCCTACTAGTCCCGATCCGGGCATACGACTTCCACGATTCAAAAACTATCTCCTCCTCCTACTCCTCCTCCTCCTCCTCCTCCTGTCACCCACGCCTGATCTCTCCTGTTGCAGCCCTAGCCCTACCGCATGGGGTATCCAGCCAACCCAAAAAAACCCAAATCCCAAACAACACATGCACAAGCGCAAAAACCTATACAAAGCTCGTCTTGAGAGCAAGCACCGAGGTGCGTGGACAGAGATTCCGTGGCACAACGGCACAGGGAAGAGAGGGTGATGAACGACGCAGCGACGGAGCACTAGTGTTGGGGTTGTTCGAGCGCGACTTGGTCCCCGTGGATGGTCCAGCTCCACGCTACTCCGTTTGTCCGCTCCGCTCCCCCTCTGTTGCTGCCTCGTCTGGCGTCGTCTCCCTTTCCTTCCCTCCCTTCGTCGACGATCCTTCCCCGTCGTCCGCCTCGTCTCGTCGTGTTCCTGATTGTTCCCTTCTACCGCTGCCTCAATTCTCGTGACGCTGCCTCTCGCAGCGACCACCATCGCGACGTCTCCACTTCGCTTCCCAGTTCACACACTCTCGCGATCGCCTTTCTCTTTTGCTTTTTTGTGTTTTTTACCTTTTTTGTTTTTTTTGTTTTTTGTGTTTTTTTCCTTCCCTTCCTTCCTGCCCGCTGCGTTCTGCCCCTTGCACAGCGTGTGATGTAACATGGGGTCTTATTGAATTTCTATACGCTTTAACAGCTCCCCCTCTCCCTTATTTATTTTTATTAAAAAAATATTAAAAATGTAAAACACGATTTTAAAAAAAGATAAAATAAATAATTTAACCTGAATATTTTTCCTTCATTTATGTAAAATTTTAAATTTTGAAATTATTTTTGCATGATGAAGTGTTTTATTTTTAAATCATTTGTTTTATTTTATATTTGTGTGTTGTTACGAAAATATGAATTTTTTATTCATAGTTGTATTTTTATATTGTGATTCATTATTATAGTTTATTGTATTATAAATTATTTATACACCAATAATTTGCTTTAACATATTACTCCCAAAGCAATGCTAGTAATAATAATGCAAGTTAATTGATCACTTGTTTATAGATATGTGTAAGTTTGTGTATGTGTGTATATATATATATATATATATTGATATCTGTATTCATTCCAAAGCCACAATTGATAGCAACTTCAAGTATCAATGCTGAGAACTATTTTAAGAGAGAAAATAATGCGGTGAAATTCAACTCCACTCTCAAGTGTTGAAGAAGTCAATGCTTCATTATACACCCAGACAAATAATAATAATAATAAAACAAGCTGAAACCATTACTATACTTTAAAATAGAAGCTCAAGAACAGATTAGTAACACAACATATTAGTTACTAATATGGATTAGTAGTTTGCACTTCCAAGGTATAAAAATGAACATCTTTTTTACAATAATAACACTAGTTCTTTATTCTTTTTCTTTTTCTTTTTTCCTTTAAGAATGTGTGATTCAAGAATAGTTTTAGATTTATTAGCACTTCAATTTAATAAATTCATCAACATACATTTTTAATAATGACAAAGTCATAGAAGTCAAAACATCATCAGATGTGATTATAAACAGGTAGTTATTAGATGAACAAGTTAATTTTGTATTAAATAATGGAAGAAACATACCTTGTCTTAAATGGTTAATGTTTTTAAAATATTGTGATACTATAAATACAAAACCTATTATAATGAAAATGCACCTTAATTGATAAATAATATTAAAGCTATCTAGATCTTTATTGATTTTAAAAATCAAGTTGGACTTATTTGATTTGAAAAATGTGTACAAGTAATATTTTATATTATGACAAATATTTCATACATAGGTGTGTGTATATATATATATATATATATATATATTCACACACACGTTTGTTTTAATTTCATTCTTGAATTCATCATGGAATCCAAGGATGTTACTGACAACAAACTACATCAGAAGTTCTCAAATTTTTAAACAAGATATCAGTAGTGAATTAAAACCACAAGCATGGTAGTTTTGCCCCATGTGTTACCAGTTGTAAACAAATTAGTTGGTTATTTAATTAATTACAAACATATATAACATCATAAATGCTTGAGTTTAAATTCCAGTTTAAATAATCCATTAACAAGAAATTGTCAAAAAGTCAAGAAATAATTACACAAAAACTTAACTGTTAGGAATACAACCTTCAGTATGTTTTCTTGAGAACATAGAATATATATATATATATATATATATATGGTAAAAAAAGCATGATATGAGAAAAACACTATATGTTTCATACCAATAATAAAAATTATAATTTAAGGGTCATACTAGAAAAAATAACAAAAATAATAATGCCATGCAAATACCTACATAAATTAATATTTTTTGTCCAATGTATGCTCTAACTATTACTGTAACTACTTTTTATTCAAAAATTTATAAAAATTTTCCATTTTTTTCACCCTTACTTTTGTTTTTTGTGGTCACCATAATCAATTTTTTTAAATAATTTTTTTAATAAGCTTATTTATCAAAAAATTGATGAAATAAGCTTGTGAAATTTAGCATGAGTTTCAAAGAATATTTGAGGGTTGATGGTATCAAGTCATACATGCATTAACAGAGAAGAAATTGGATGAAATATTCAAGATTCCCAAAAAAAAAAAAAAAAAAGAATACATAAAAAAATAAATTGATTTAAGTAAAGATTTTGAAGAGATACAATTAAGCTGTGGTCACTCCAACTTTGATTTTCTCAAGATAAGGACACACATTGTGTATCCTCTTGGATGAAAATCAAATCATATGCAATACGTATACACACACATGTATGTTATGTCTGCAACAAGTGGTGGAAGAGGATGGTAGTTGTTGCTTGAAGTAATGAATCAGCTAGTGGTTTGAATCTTTTTATGAGCATATGTCTATTTTGAGGTACATGTTGTTATATGAATCAAGCAAGGACTCTACATTTGTTTGCTGTGCTTCTTCAAATCTTCCAACCATCTCTTGTGTGTTGGCTTCACTGGTTGCCTAATCACTCTTGTTTTTACAGAGTAAAGCTTTGGGAGTGCAACAAAAGCAAAGTTGTGGGTTTGGAATGATCTTAAACCACCAGAGGATGATGAATTGCACCAAAAAAAAAGTATCTCTATAAAGTGGCAATCCAAAACCCAATTGTGAAATTCCAGTTTTGCATCCAATAGGGGTGTTGTAATCTTATCAAAGTTTGATGCTTGGTATAATTATGATTTGACATACCTACCAATTGTATATGTCTTTGTGTGTAGTTGCAATATTATGTTGTTTATGGCTTGGAGCATTATGACTAGTAATATTAATATTTATTTATGTATTTATTTATTTATTTCATATGAAGTATGGCATTGCTATGCAGTAACACAGAAACAATAAAGAGAAAGAAAAAAGAAAAATCAGGTGTCAAATGGTTTTGGGGTGTGGCAGTAGTTCATTACATTGATATTTTATTTGTCATTGAACATTGAGCTACATGTAAGAAATAGAGCATGTGTTGTACAATGTTGCTAATTTTTTTCACAATTGGAATAATTTGGAACTACTTGTAGAATTATAGTAAAAATAATTTAGAGGATGAATATTTACTATAAAGTTTAACATCCAAAATCATCTATTATACAATTTTATAATACATATAATAGATGATTGTAAAATGTTAGCAAATAAACAAGTAATTGTCCCACAATTTCACATTCTAAGCTCTACTTCTTTGACTACACTAAATTAAGCTCAATTTACACAAATAAATGAAAAATTGAAATTGAAATAAGTCATCACGTAATTTCTAAAAAATAAACAAATAACTAAATAAATAAACAAATAAAAGGAGCATAAACTCAAAACCAAAAATTACATTCTATCCCTCTCCAATGAATAAATTTGTTGAAGTTACTTTATTTTTCCTTGGTTAGTTAGTTATGAACATACATACATACGTACAAGGTATGATTTCTTCACTTAGAAAAGTATGACATGTGTAGAAACATATGGGTCAAACCAAATGTCCAGATCATGAGACTAAGGTGTGAACAGTCCCTCTACAACAGATCGATCTAGAACCCATGACGTCATGGCAGTTCCAAACTTGGAGCTCGGATGAACACTCTAATCGCGCTAAGTCGTCGAACCGTTCGGATGTGGATATGGCGTCCGGAGTATTTGCTGAACATTTTGACTGTCGCAGTTCCAGCTGCTCACGGAGCCACTTTTACTGGCCCGTGATCGGAGCGTTAGCTTGTAACAAAGAAGGCTGTGCTTGTGTTCTTCTTTTCGATGTTAGCGCTTGGGAGAGTGAGGCTTGCTGGTTTTTGACCAAGCTTTAACTAATTTGGTCCCACATGGCGCTGCATATGCACTCATATGCCCTCGTGAGGAGTAAGACAGTTGTTTGTTGCAATTCTCCGTCGGAATTGAGTCGACTGACAGGTGACAGAAGTGCGAGGTGTGGATTGAGTCGTCAGAGGGAGAATCACCATGATTCAAGGGTTAGTGGCGAGGAATTGCCGAAGCGCTTTGGTGTCGTCTTTGGCAGAGGTTGGAAGGAACAGTTTGGTTTGCGTTTTGGCCCGGGGGTTCAGGCTTCCGATCCGGGAATTCCCAATGAGTTGCTTGTAGCTCGCTGTGCAAGCTCCAGCGGAGATGTAGAGGGTGTGGATCAAGGGACTAGTTCCCTAGTTCCAGTGCCGTGTGAACACTCACAAGGTCGTGCGGCGACTCCGTCTTATTCCTGGACGGCAGTTTTTTCCGAAATTTGGAGGACATTTGTCTCGCTCGGAAGTGATGGTTTCAGTTTATGCGGGCCAGCAGGATCGCAAGGACGCTTCAGAAAGTTTTCAGCTGCATTGCTGTGCAGTTGCGCTGTGGTAACGCCAGGTTTAGCGAGCTCGCCCGTCGCGGCAGTCGAATCTCTCCCCGCGTCCGATTTTGTGGCCGCTGTAATTACTCTGGCTGGGGCCCTTGGAGTGCTGCAATTTTTTGACGAGTTAGCGAAGCGTGATCTTCTCGAGAAGGTGACAGTAACTACGTCATTACGCCTCTCCTCTACACTCTTTTTTCATTCCGGGACCCAACCCCTTCTCTTAACGCCGCATCATGTTGGCAATGTTCTCATCGTTGTATTGAAGCTTGATTACTACAACCGGTCGGGGTTTTGATTGTGCCAACAGATCTGTCTGAGGGTTCCAGTGCTTGTATTTTCACCTCGACGTCCGGAAAAGACAGAATGTTCTGAATGGCCAGGGTTTGGGTATTTGCGGGTGTGTACAGAAACTAAGTCGGAAGTTATGCCATATACTCTCCGGGATGGTGTTCATGCTGTTATGGCCTTTATTTAGGTAAGGCCTTCTAACTCCATGAAAGAAACTGCCCGACTTTTAATGTGACAAATGCACTCAAATATACTGTTTACCTCACTTAGAAGTTGAACGCCAATTTTTACCTTGCGCCTCATGACTGCATCTCAAGGCCATCTGTTAAGTTCTGTAGTGTTCCAGTGCACTTTCTCTAACCAAATGAGACCCGAAATGGTCTATCCCTCTTGAATCACGGATACAGAGATGGGAGAGCATGGAAACTTATTTGAAAGGCTCGATCACAAAGTGGCATACTTATATATTTGCGGAAAGCTGGAGCAGTAGATTGCGAGTTTGTTACATGATATTCTAGGGCTTCAATACGTGTAACACTTTGTTGTTCATCATGCAGTTCAGCGCCTCTAGCGAAGTGGCTGGCGGCTTTTGCACCGGCTGCCAATGGACTACGTATGATCGGGCTAGGACTTGGTATTTGGAAGAACGAAGCCCTAGTGAAAGCTATAAGCAGAGGAGGCAGCCAGAGGCAAGTAAGCTTTGGACTGGCCAAAATGGTACAGCTAGTGAATCCATATCGAAAGTCGCTTTTTATATCCTCCTGTTTTCGGCCCTCTCGCCAGTTACATAACCTTCATGAGTGTTAGAAGTCCTACTTGGTCATTCTTAACGAGTACCTACTTACATTTTGCAGTGAACTGCTGCATGGCCCCCTGTATTATGCAATTACAATAACAATTTCTACACTTTGTTTCTGGCGAAACTCACCTGTTGGTGCAGTCGCAGTCGCAACTTTGTGCGCGGGCGATGGTAAGGGATATCCACCTCATAAAGCGCATTGCCTGTCACATTTGTATTGAAGCCTGATACAAGCCCTTAGGTAGTAAGTCTTTGCAATAAGCACCAGTAGGAATTAGATGTATTCGAGATAGAAATACTCTTCTTAACTATCGCGGGTCTACTTTGTCTAGCTCAAGAGTTGAAGCTCAGTTGCGGCGTTTGTTTGACGCGGATGATGCAGGTTTTGCGGATATCGTAGGCAGGAAGTATGGTGCACATAAGTTACCATATAATAACAGCAAATCGTTTGTTGGCTCGGTGGCTTTTTTCGTACTTGCCTCTCTCGCGTCCATGGGGTACGTGACCAGTGCCGAATTTTCTTTTGAATGTCCGAATATTTCTAGAGAGAATGAATAGCATCTCATTCGATCGGTTTGATTATTCAACATTTGTTTTCAGTGATTGCCGCTGTTCTATAATTCTTTGTCTCCAGTGAAGTTCTTCTCAGCGAACAGCTATGTTGAATTTGTTCGAAATGGAGCAGGTTTTTGGCTTACTTCTCAGCGTTCGGGTTTTTCACAGCAACGACGAAGATGTATTTCGCAACTTTAGGGGTGACCTTTGCCTCTGCAGTTGCGGAGTCTTTGCCTCTCCCTCTTGATGACAACTTCACTGTCCCATTCACGGCACTTGTAGTTGGCATGTTGTTGCTGCCTTATTGATTATGTATCTCAGTTATAATTTTCTAGTAATAATTTGGAGTAGAAGATGTGAACCTGAGAATACAGAGGAGGCCCACAGTTTCAGGGGCTGATAACTTGAGGTCTCTACATTGCATTTATTAACAAGGGCGTGTGCCGTCCTTGAGTACCCTGCAGGGCAACGCGTCAAATACATATTTCTAGAAATTCTTTTCGTGGCTTGCAGTGCTGTTTGCACTTTTGTTGTTTGTAACGTTTAGGTAGATTTGGCCCGTTACCGCATGAGGTCTTCTTCGTTGAACGATGACACGAGTTCTATATAAATACCCCGTGTCTGTGTGCAAGTCCTTGGAAGCAGCATTTGAAGGGTCGGAACTCGCACTAGCATCCGTTTGTCAGTTTTCCGACTTGCTGTCACAACTAAGTGACCGTATTTAGCTGTCGATAGTTGTTTGATTTTCTCACTGGATAAAATTTTATGCCTGTCAGATAACAGAGACCTGTGACGCTTGCTGAAGCCGAAGAAGCGATGATCGCGACATTTCCAGATTATGGAACCCATGCCCGGGAGCATGCTATTTGCAATTCACCTTAGTTGTGATCCAAATTGGTATTGACCCTTGTAGCTTCAGCATCTTGGCTTGCTACTGTGGTTTCTTACTTGGAATTGCAAGTACATCATATGCATGCATGATTTGTGAAGTCCGGTGGATTTTCGGTGTAGAGTGTGCATTCAACGCTCCCTCTATTGATTGTTGCCGCCTCACAGCACTTTCCAAAATCCTCAGTGAATCACCTCCCTAACATTAACAAGGATCTTGGTGGATTATCTCTAATACCTGAGCTTTACCACATCAAAAATTCGTCTTTTACTGGTGTAATTTTCCAAAGCTGTATATGTTATTTGGACGGCGAATGGGGACCTCTCTTCTTGTTCCTTCACCGCTGCTAGTTTGGACCTTTAGTACATGCGTTTAGCCTTGAAGTCGAAGTTGCCAACTCTTCTCTCCAGGATATCATCCAGAATACAATGGGGTTCAACTTAGAGGAACTTCAAAGCTTCGAAGCACGAGGAAGCCGAAATCGTAGAATATTGCATTGATCCAAAGGTTGTCTTGGTTGTAGATGTGCTCCGCGAGCGATACAAACAGAACCCAACCCGCATGTATTCCAGTTTAGATTCGTGAAATTAAGGGTTTTCTGGCCACACATCTGCTTTTCTGCCTGCATTTACTTCATCAAATACACTGCGGGCGTTTCAGGAATTATAATCATTCCTCGAGAACGTCTCTGATGGACAGGATAAGGACGCACAAGCTGGAAAAGCACGCAAGCAAGTAACATCACACGGAATCTTGCAACACAATGGTGCTTGAAACATCAGAACACGTCGAGAATTGTCTAATAGCTCACTTCACATTCTTCGCTACATGCAGTGAGTGCGATAGTACCTTGTCTTCGACGTCCAAATTCAACTTGCATACTTCTCCATTCCGGTCGAGCTTCTAGTCGCTCATTGCAAAGCGTAGGTGATGTTGAAAAATGTCGACTATCTAGCTTTGTAGAAGAATCCAACCTCACAACAGTCATGAATTGATCTAAAATACTTGGATTTATGTGGCGATCATCGCAGCTACAACTTTACAACCGAGTTGCTGCAAAGTTTGGTATATTCATTTCTTTTCGTGGACTCGCGTGTGTCGTAAGTGTCTACATTGCTCGAAATGACGGTCTCTGCCACAAGAATCATGGCATACTGAAAGTCTCCACTGCATCTGTTTCTTGAGCCCTGGCTTTCACCTTGAGCTTGATTACTATCAGAGCCAGGCGACCATGCGAATATAATCTTAAAGGCAAGGTTGTCTGATGTCATACTCATCATTGCGCATTAACTGATTGTCATCGCAAATTTTGCTAAAGATATCACAAACCTTGTTCACTTGCCCCCAACAGTACTAAGCACGTTCCGCTCGATGAGGAGGAACGTATTTTCGGCTTCTACTGCCTCATCATGTTGGAACTCTTAAATCCAATTGTATCTGTACATATATTACTTTATATACAAGTTTAGATTTTAAAAAAAAAACACACATTAAAAATCGGTCATCAAGGTCCAAGTTTGATGATAATATACATCAATTTTAAACTTACAACTCAATAAACTAACCCCGATAGTTTAAAAACTTAATCGAAAAAATAAATAAAAAGAAACATTTTCCATCATGACATGCCAAAACAGAAAATAAAAAACTCATCCTCATAGAAATGTAATGTGAAATTAACACCCTCCAGATGTAACACTTGAAATGAGCATATTGCCAAGGAACAAACAACACTGAAAACGAAAAGTACTCAACACCTCATCAAAATCCAAAAATGAGAGAATTCCAGACCTTCAGAACAACAACAACAACAAAAAAGAATAAAAAATAAAAAGCACGTCAACATAACATCTGAGAACATGCTGCATTGTAAACAACACACACACAAATAAAAATAAAAATAAAGAATAAAGAAAATCATTAACCAATTAGAGTTGCGCAAACATTCCCAAATTACAATTCAATCAGCAGCAGAACCGCAGTCCCAACACGACCTCTACAAATGATTTGACCTGTGTCCAGAAATCCGATTCCACCTCTCTAATCTCGACTTGATTGTTGTAGAGAAAAAGAAGAAGAAAACAATTCAATCTGTCTCCAGATTCCGTAAATTCAAAATCTACGAACATCATACTCCTCCTGCTCGGTCTGAATTGTAACTAGACCGACTTGAAACGCCACCAGCTGAGGTCAACAGTATTCACCGCTAACTCTTCCTTGGTGTCGCGAATCATCCTCAAACACCGAGCAACATCCTTGAACCATGTCGTTCCGGCCTATGAGGATGAGATTGCGTAGGTTCTCGGATGGATGATAAGGCGGGGGTCACAAATGGGAAGATATTCCCGGAGCGCGCGCGTGGCTCCCTCGGCGGCACGGTGGCCACGCTCCCTCTTGTCCTGCAAATCCATGTTGGTGTGCCGTTTCGGTTTTGCTGACCCGGATTCCGCGATTGCGACGGGCTTCGATCTGCTCAGTCCTCCTCTACCAGGCTGCAAGGAACAGTTCAAAACCTTGGCTAGGCTCCTCGCAGTTTCGATTCATCGAGCAGACGGTGACAGTGAAGCAATTCCTGCAATTTTTCGCGTCGCTTTAAGGGCAAAATTAGGTCAATCGCCTGGTGATTGTAGCGTCAAGAGCTCTAGTTGGGCATGGCAACTGCGGTGGTGCATAGGATGGCTTCGGCCCAGGGTTTGTCTGCGCTTGTTGGCGGAGCGGAGTTGGTACAGTCGCCTGCTCCACCGTCTTTTTCGAGTTTTTCGGGATTGAGAGTGCGTAAGAATGGAGAGCATGAAGCTCAGGTTTCGTCCAGCAGAGGCGCTACGGTCGGTACTCTTTGCGTTCGTGCTGTGGCTACGGTACGTGATCATCTGCCTTATTGTTAGTCGCTTGATTATAATGTCGTGGGCTGATTTCAAGTCGATGTTCCCAGGGGATTAGTCGAATTTCACCCTTGGAGCTTACGCAGGCTGACTTCAGACGTCTGCATTCTTCGAAGTGAATCGTCGGGCCGTATAAGATGGTTTAAATGATCAATTGTGTTGAATGTATTAAATTTTGTACTGTATTTCAGTTTAGACTTTTTCTTTTTCTTTATCGGTCCACTCTCTCGATTGACCTTCTTCGAGAGCGTGTTTTACAATGCAGCTGAATTTGTCATGCGCAAATGACGTTGAGAGATTATCTTGAATCTGAGTCACTCTCGTTTCTGCTATTTGTTTGGTGCTCTGAACCCCCTGCGAAGAACCGATAAATTTCTTCCCAAATCTCGAGCGTTTAGAATCCTTTCATACGGTTCACAGAGTAGCCTGGAGCTTACGTTAATCATTGGTATCATTGCTTGGCAGCCTGTGAGACCGCCGACAACGATGCCACCGAAACGGAGCAAGGTGGAAATCATCAAGCAAAACAGTGATTTCTTGCGGCATCCTTTGAAAGAGGAGCTTGAAACAGAGGCACCCAATGTGAATGAAGACGCTGTCCAGCTTATCAAATTCCACGGGAGCTACCAACAAGACAACCGCGAGTTGAGGGGTCCGGGTCACAAGGCTTATCAGTTCATGCTTAGGACTAAAAACCCTTCAGGCATTGTTCCCAACCGTCTGTACTTGGTCATGGATGAGCTCGCTGACAAGTATGGCATTGGCACCTTGCGTCTGACGACGCGTCAGACCTTCCAGCTTCACGGTGTCCTAAAGACCGATTTGAAGACTGTTATGAGCAGCATAATCAAGAATTTGGGGTCTACGCTCGGGGCTTGTGGGGACGTGAACAGAAATGTTTTGGCCCCTGCAGCACCTTACAAATCAAAGGAGTACGTCCATACACAAGAACTGGCCAGCAAGTTAGCAATGCTTTTGGCTCCCCAAGCTGGAGCATACTATGATATCTGGGTGGACGGTGAAAAGATCACTCAAGATGAGCCCGAGGATGTCACAATTGCCCGCAATGACAACTCGCATGGCACGAACTTCGACAATTCCCCTGAGCCTATCTATGGAGTCCAATTTTTGCCCAGAAAGTTCAAGATTGCAGTTACTGTACCCGGCGACAATTCGGTGGATGTATTGACAAACGACATCGGCATTGTCGTAATCAGCGATGAACATGGAGACGTACAAGGCTACAATATTTATGTAGGGACCGAACTTGACGGATTTTAGGTGTTCCTCCTCTAGGGTGGTTCATTGCAGGGTTGTGCTTACTTTCATACGTCCAGCCCCAGTCGAACCGGTTTAGGGTGAAAGCTTTGACCAACTTTGTGCTCCCCCAGTTTATATTTCCTACATGAATGTTTTACTCACATTGTGAAAGGTTCACTTTTGACATTTATGGTATTTCAGGTTGGAGGAGGCATGGGTCGGACGCACAGAAACGAGCAGACTTTCCCACGGCTGGCGGACGAATTAGGCTATGTATCCAAGGATGATATACTGTACGTTGTGAAGGCAATAGTGGCCACTCAGCGTGACTATGGCCGCAGGGATGATCGTAGAATGTCTCGCATGAAATACGTGGTTGAGGAGTGGGGAATTCACAAATTCAAAACAGTAGTGGAGCAGTATTTTGGCAAACACATTCAACCCTTCAAGGAGCTTCCTCCCTTCCAGTTCCAAAGCTACTTGGGCTGGCATGAACAGGTGACCGTCGTTTTCCTTGGTGCAAAGAGTTGGTCTGGGTTTGAAGGAATGCTGTACTGCACTTGATGTTCAATGCAGGAGCGCTTATTGAAGTGGTAATATTGCAGGGCGACGGCAATGTTTTTTTCGGCTTGCACGTTGAGAATGGTCGGATCAAAGGCGAGGCAAAGAAGGCGCTCAGGGAGGTGATTGAGAAGTTCAAGCTGGATGTTCACATTACCCCCAATCAAAATCTTATCCTATGCAACGTTCGACCCTCATGGAAGCCTCGCATCACCAAGGCGCTTGCTAATGTTGGACTTCTGGTGAGCAATGAATGGGCCGGTCAGCTGTTTCATAATTGTGACAGCTCTTGCGTATATGTGGCAGCTGTTGAACTAGAGGTTCTCCACGTCAGAGGATCTAAATCTGCTTCTGTAAGGTTTGAGCTTGACTGTGGCTTTTGCGTCTCCAGGCTCCTAAACTTGTGGACCCATTGAACATCACAGCCATGGCATGCCCAGCTTTGCCGCTGTGCCCGCTTGCAATTGCCGAAGCCGAACGCGGAGCACCCGATATTCTTAAAAGGGTTCGAGCAATGATGGAGAAGGTGATTGCGATGTTTTTTTTATGCGCATTTGAATTGTAGTTTCGCTGGTATTGTAAGTACACATTAGTATTAAGAAGAATGATGGTTCCTTTGGACATGCTCACTTCAGTTTAATCACTCTGAAAGTTGCTATATTCCTCTCTCGTGCAGGTAGGGTTGAAAGCTTCAGAATCGTTGGTGGTGCGAATTACAGGATGCCCCAACGGCTGTGCTCGCCCCTACATGGCAGAGCTTGGGTTGGTTGGTGATGGGCCCAACAGCTATCAGATATGGCTGGGTGGAGCTCCGAACCAGACTAGGTTAGCAGAAACTTTTATGGATAGAGTAAAATTGGATAAGCTGGAATCAGTTCTGGAACCTGTCTTCTATATGTGGAAGACTGAAAGGCACGAGAAGGAAGGCTTCGGTGACTTCGTTTACCGACAGGTACTACTTTGCTGCCTGGTCTTGGCTGGAAGAAGATGCATTATTCCAAGATGGGTAATTTCCACTTTGATGAAAAGAATATTGCAAGCGCAGTTCAATTACCAGTTGAGGAGGCTTTAGTTGTTGTTGGTTTTTCACCCTTCGAATCGTTCATGCAACAGGGGTTCGGTGCTTGTAAAACGTACATCGAGAATTATACAGGGCCTCGCAAAGCAGTTCGAAGAGGTGGCTTGTTTCTGGATGCCGATGTTCATTCGAGTCTAGCAAAACTTGCAGCGGATGAAGGGTTGACAGTGTCAAAGTTCGCATCCAAGGTTTTGGCTGAATACCTAGAGAAGACACAGCATTAGGTTTCGTGTGCACAGATAGATTGATTTCATTGAAAGATGGTGAAGAATGTAATCTGCTGGATACAGGCATCCTTTTGCTACTGTTGAGCTTAGTTTTTGTGCACTGCCAGGCGTTGAAATGTGCTTACCAGTTTTGACACATTTATTACAAGTAAGGGTGATGGTTTCCTTGTGCGAAGCATTCAGGAAATAGTATTGATTAAATAGTATTGAATAGTTGGTTTGGAATTTCAGTTGGTGGCGTTTCAGTCGGTCTGGTTACAATTCAGACCGAGCAGAAGCAGTATGATCGTAGATTTGAATTTACGGAATCTGGAGACAGATGTTTTTTTTTTTGTTTTTGTTTTTGTTTTTGTTTTTTTTTTCCTACAATAATCAAATCGACATCAGAAAGGTGGAATCGGATTTCTGGACACAGGTCAAATCATTTGTAGAGGTCGTGTTGGGACTGCGGTTCTGCTGAGAATTGATCGTGATGGAGGTATATCTCCGAACTCACTTGTAGTTGGTTGTTGTTTGCTCAACCTTCAGTACTTGCCTGAAGTCTTTATTTTTAGTTGTATGTGTGCATACAGGTGTACACACATATTTCTTTCTGTATGATGTGTTGTATTTTTCGTAGTGTTTGAGAATAGATATGCGATCTTTTATCAAAGAGTCAATGGCAAGTAACACCTCATGTTATGGAGATGCATATTTCGATTGGTTGGATTTTGTATTGAGTCGAAGATGTAGTCGTGTTGGTTTTTCTTGCTCCCGTTAATCATGTAGTGCTCCTTGCTGACAGTAAGTGCAATTTTTTGATACGACCAGCTGTCCTAACTAATTCTTATTAACAAGACACCTGTGGAAAGTTATTGCGCTTGAGTAATTTAATTATTATAGCATCTGTAACGTTACATGACTTTATTAGCTACATCTATACATGGAGTATACTATACGTAAGCCAATTTCTACTGTTCACCAATCATTATTACTAGTGTGTTACTTATGGGTGGTTTTTAGTGAACAATGTGGAGCCAGCACTCGATTGGTTTCATTGTTTAACCTTTAAATATGACTTGACTTCGAAGTCAGCCATTGCTAAGGACAGATTAGTCCAAAAGCACAATCACAATTAAGCAATACACAGTAGTAAGCAGGCCACTGATGAGCTTCTTCAGGGTTGAGCAGATTGATAAGACATAAAGTACAACGCAAATGGAACATACGAGTGGAAAATTCTCCACAGCTGATCGTCAAATTAATCTAGAAGACACATGGTATACCAGCTGAGCTGTCAGATCCTTGAAAGCGCACAAAGAATTATTGGACAGCATCATATAAATACAGGGTACAGGGTGGATCAGTTCGTGGCTAAAAGCTTTTGAGCAAAGAGTCTTTTAATGACCTGCTGTACTATTGACTCCCCTGTTATTTTACTCTCGTCAATCAAGAATGGCTCCACAGTGCTTGGGGGGCATCCGTGCGATGTCAACGAGAATCCCCTGGGTCCTAATTCATCAAATGACCGAAAGCAATTCAGTTTCGAGAAACTCGATATATCCACAGTAATCCGACAATTAAGACTTGGAGCATTATCAATCATGCATAAAAATGGAACTACATAAAAATCGGAAATTGTAACATATATTGATGAACGAGTTGTTGAACGTGCACAAACAGAATTGAATGGAACATTTGGTGATACCTTCAAGTTTACCATCAGGAAAATATGCCCAGAAGTTGTATTGCACTTCATTCTTTATGAAAGTACCCTGAAGCTGTTAAACCAACAGACGTTTCGAGCGTAAGAACATGATACATTTTTAATTAGTTTAGATGTAACTTGCACCATTACCTTTAAATACGGTGTTATTGAGAATTGAGCTTTACACTTCAGGGATTGAGGAAACAGTTTTTCTTAATAAAGACTTAAAAAGGTTATTAGCAATGACTGTTAATAGGATTTGGAGCAGGAATAGAATAATAAAAAAACAATAATTTAGGGTATTTGAAAATCTTTGGCATCTACTCTCATTCTCTAGCGGGCTTTTTTTTCTGGTTCAGTGAAAACTCAGCCAGTAATAATATCAATACTAGAACTAATTGTTGAATTCTGGAAACTACATCACTATCGTTAATAGAAAAAATCCAGCTTAACTAAAATTGCAAAGTTCTTGGCAGGGCTCCTACACTTTATAACGTCACAAATACCTGATTGTCGTCAAATTGAATATCGACAGCCGAAACGCCTTGCTCTTTTTCAAAGTAAGCTGACAGTCGAGGAATGACGTCTTCCAGCATTGTCTCTGGCAGAGGCTTAGCAACTGCCTTAACTGCTTTCTTCGCTCCACCCGCAGCAGCCTTCTTTGCTCCACCTGCGGCAGCAACTTTTGGTTTTGGAGGACTTGCCGCGTTTGCAGGCTTTGGAGTGCCTTCTTTAGCAACTTCTTCGGTGGATCCTTTAACTTCATCCTTAGAAGATCCGGCATTGTCTTCCTTACTGGTCGGTTTAGGAGTAGACTTTTCTTCTGCAAATGAGCGGCGACACATGATAAACCTTATAATACGGTCGCAAAGAAGAAAAACTTTAATGTTCTATTAAAAGTTTGAAATTCTAGTCCGCTCGTAAGATGAACTTAAACTGGTTGCATGAATACTTGCGGAACAAATCCTGGTCTAATATTATTTGAAACTCTTTCCTTCTCCTGAAAAAATGTCAAGCTGCTGCATCTCCTCCACAGTGGCCAAAAGCAGAACAATGGTAACCGAGTTTTCAGTAATTCAATCGTTTTATTAATATAGGTGATAGCAAGAAATCGGGATTCAATGCCCTGGAGGGATACGAGCAGCAATCACGAGGAGGTTCTAACCGAGTTATATTTAGCATTGAGAAAACAGCCTAAAATCTGGCTAGGCACGATTGATCTGACGCCTACTGAACTGGTAAGATTCTTCACCTAATGAAAATACCAATAGTGTAAAGAGGAGAAAACACAGTACCTGATACCGTTATTTCGTTATTGAAGCCTCCGGCATTGTCGGAAACCGTAGGGTAGTCAGGTGAGTGCTGCCACTCTCCGTCCACAATAAACTTGTACTTATAGGTTCCAGGAGCAAGCTGCTGCAATTCAAACTGAAATTAATGATGGATTTGTACGAACCTAAAACAAGAAACTTAAGTTCATAGATAATTACAAAAAATAAAAATAAAAATTCTATTTCTCAAGGAAAATTTTGAATATTGAGGGTGAACGCACCACGCACCTGCTTGACAACAAACCAACCTTCCGACCCCGATTTTTCTAGAGGCACCTGACTTTCCCAGTTGACAAAGTCTCCAGAAATCAAGACCTTAGAACCTGGTCCCTTCCAAATGAACTCCACCTCCTGTACCACCACTGCCCCCATCCAATCACGTCTCCATCATTTTGTGGCTACAGCGTGTGTGTACACCACTTATTAAGCTTGACAATTGCATTCCACGCCTAACAAGAAAAACAAAGAAAGCCAATTCTCTCATCGAAGTTCTGGCTAGCGGTTCCTCATGTCATTGCAAGATCATGTCTTTCATGACATAATTGTTTTCGTGATGGCTTTTACACCAAATAACTCTAGAATTATCAGCAGCTTATTGAGAAGGCAAGCTGTGATAATGGATGCGCAATTACTCGTCATCCGGCCTTACTGGATAGGGCAGCCAGTTGTAGACGGTAGCTTCTTCATCATACCTAACGTGCCTACCGTAGACTACTACATTCTAACAAAGTGCAGGTCCAGAATTCCCGAGAAAATGGTAAATGCACGACTAAATTCAAAAGGTTGCACTTCGGCGACTTTACTCAACCAAATTGAAATCTCCATAGGATTTCATCAAATATACATGTTCTTCAATCAACTTGACGGTTACAACAAAAGAATCCGAAACTCCGAAATACTTCAGGACAAACACCAGTGGAGAATTACGTACAAGTTGAGGTCCCGGCTTCTTGACTGGCCATGACAATCATCCGTTGCGAGGCTGTTCGCCCGTAAGTAGATGACTCTCCTGCACGAGATTTCCACACATTACCAAGTCCAGCGATTCCCTTACCACCAAATGCCGAAGGGACCCATGCGACCTGTTGCAGAGAAACAACCAAATGTCCACCGGCCGAACCGTAGCACTTTTGAGCATTGGCACACGGCACAAAATGAGGCAGGCGTGAGACAGTGGCCATGGCTGCGCCGAGGCAATGACCTGTGCACGCCATTGCCGATCAACCTAACGGTACTGCTCAATATCCTACTCGTTTTCCAACGATGCTTCTCTTATTATGCTCCCTTGTCAAAGACTCCCCCCCTTCATGAACATCAAACTTCTGTCAAGACTGACAGAATCACCAAATGCACTCGTCTCCTATCTCCTCCTTTCCTACACTGCGGAGACCAGCGGTTTCTGCACACATTCAAAACAAGGTGGGCATGGGCAGCAGCTGATGATGATCACCATGGCGTCTCCAGCTGCGACTCAGGGACGTCTCCGTGTTTGTGTGGCTCTGGTACTTCTACGGCTTTCGTGGTAATGCCGAGCCTGCACCCTCGGATTAACCGACCCTCCGCGGCGTCTCGTTCGGGCGCTGGGACCCGCCTGAGCTCGCCACAAGCAGCTACTTAAGCTTCTACCAGCGGGCTTGGGGAATGAGGTGGGCCTGTCGATCGCTTTCATAGTGGATACTATGATAAGAATATTTGAGTGAAAGGAAAGTTCTTGTGAGGACCTGGGGTCGGTATCTGTGTCTTCATATGTTCCACTTGGTGATCAATTACAACCCATGCAACAAATTTTCAAAATGTGATCAAATGTGTAATATAATTCGAGATGTTGCAAACAGAATTGTGTTTCAATCCTTTGCCAAGACCCAGCAAAATTGAATGGGGTGTCTTTAATGCGAGAACTCTTAACTCAAGCCTACAAGTGCTTGAATTACGCCTGGAGTATTCATGTTGCCTGTAAAGTCAAACTATTCTAAACCCTTGAAAATACAAAATCAACAGTTGAATTTGCAAAATCTAAGTAGATCTTGATATGAAGTGACCCCTAATTAGTCGGTACAATAATAACCCAGTACGACTAAATCCTACTTACATTATCAGTGAGTTTTCTGAATTTCGTTAAGCATAATCACTCAACGAAACTGCATTGCAGCAAGCGAAGACTCCTGCGTGCGAGGTGCTGTACACTGGAAGTGTACAAGATTCAATGTTGATTAAGGTAATCGTGCAACAGGTTATCCTGTTGCAGAGGAGGTCATTGAGCTGACGCTGTCAATTACCTCCCTCGTATCCTTCTAACAACATAGAATTCAATTTGCTCACGAGGGCCTGAACTTGTTCACGTAAGCCAGGAACCCAGTAAGGCGTGGAGCTGTGCGGACTCGCTCTGAACGTCTCACAGAAGCTTCTTCAACTGCATACCTTTGTGCCAGCTCCTTGGATCTCTTTTGTAACGCACAACTGCATTGCCACCACGAACAGGTTCATATCAGATATTCAGAATTAGCAACAGAACAATATGTTGCTATTGATGATTCGTGAATATGATTATCATCTGCCTCTCTGTCTATACCATATAGTATACTGATTTAAATACAGAAAATGATATATAACCCGCAATCTTGGTCCAAGTCAAAGATCTTTGAGAATTTACTTCCAGTAATAAGGACGGAAAGAGTCATTCACCTAATTTTGACTTGATATTTTTCCAACTGCCTGTGCAGTGCCTTCTCCCTTATTCCTTTGATATTCAAGGAATTTATCAACGCATCAAGCTGCACACAAAATAAAATCTTCAGTCAAACTGAAAAAATAAATCCTTTTTGAAAGAACAACGAACAGATCCAAGATCATGCGCTAGGGATCAATGCCCAACGAGAGAGAAGGCCGACTAGCGAAAAGACGCACCTCCTCTTTTGCAGCATAGTAACCCCATCGTGAGGAATCTTCGCTTTCCACAAAAAGTCGACCCTCTCTATTGAAGAACCAGAAACGATTGTGAAAGCGATCCTTCCCAAGTGGCATTGTAAGAACATATAGTTTATCCATCTCTCGCTCTAACTGTTCAAGCTGCAGGGAATTATCCAAAACACTAAAATGAATAAGAAAAACATCCCGCGCACATACTTTGGACTTAAACATTTTCAGAATTGCTGGCATCAGTGCAATAGTTACCGTATGCAGGGAACCAGGATATACACCTTCTTCTGTCTTTCAGACACTTTCTGCTCTTGCAATTTGCGCTCCGCCAAGGCCTCAGCCTGCTCTTTCCTCTTCTCCTGCAACTTAATTTGCTCCTCAATTCTCTGTCTTTCCTTCTCCTTCTCTTCGGCAAGTTTCTTCTCCACCTTTTTCTTGAGTTGGTCCTGCCTGGAACGACTAACTGATACAGGTTGTTTAGCTTCTTTTTTCCTGTCGGTTTACAACACCAATTGATTCAGAAACTTGGACTACTTGACAAGTAAGCAACGTGCAGTTAAATTCTTATAAGACCTTTCGTGTACAAGTACTCACAGTCTTGAAGCAACTTCTACACATCTAAGCTTTTCTGAACCTGGTCAAGGGATCTAGCGCTTAGTACGTTTTAGCCTATCGTAGGAATTTAGTATATTTTATTGTGTATAGTAAATATTACGATGATCGCAGAAAAAAGTCCAAAACAACAAGGTCCCATTCAATATATAACAGGTCACCTTAGTTGAGTCTAGCATTAAAAGAATGCTGTCAGAACTTTATGATGAGCAATACAAAACATCATAGTCTTACCATCAATCCTAATATATAAGGTTTTGATTACTATCACTCCAAAGTGGATTGAGCAAAGCACTTCCATAAGTCACGTAAAATAAGATTAGAATGAAATAACTTGTACCCTCTCCAAAGCTGTGAGCACCTTTAATTCCATTCATCAGTCTTAGACACTAGCTGTGAGTAAAATTGCATGGTCACGAAATAAAACGAGTTCTTTTGACGTGGCTTCTTTAAAAACTTAGCGAATACAAGAAACCACAGCAGACCTACCCTGAGAATCCGTTATTGACAGGTGAATGGTTCCCAAATGAGTTTCGTTTGCCTTTCACCTTCCAACCTGTCGGATGATTATCCTCTGTCACCTCCTCGGCATCCTCATCTTCATCATCCTCTGTACCACAAGAAGATCACGATCAATCGAACACACTCAACAGCACGCTCAAAGAAGCTTCACATAGAACCACAAGATATTGAATATAGACATACTAAATATCCCTACTAGCAACCACTAGTTGAAGAAGCACTCTTTAGACTTTCAAGACAACATGGATTTTCTGCACATACCTATCTCCCTATTCTCTAAACTCTCCCCTCGTTCACCATCCCCAACACCTATGCCGTTTGCTTGCTCTGCTCGCTGCTGCTTGACGAGTTCTTTTTCTTCCTTTCTTCGCCTAACTTCTTCCGCCTCAATCTCCCTCTTTTGATTAATGAGAACTTGATACTCCGCAATGTTCTCATCGATCTGATTTCTGATGGAAGAATTGAGGCAATTGTTAACTAATGTCTGCAAGATATTCACCTTTTCGGAAACCTTTACTTGCTTGAAATACCCCTGTCGAATCATGGAAATTACACTACTGGGTACGTCTTGCTGGCTGGGCAGCTCCAAGAGATCACAGAGGTCATCCTTCCAGTTGGCCATTATGACCTCTATTCGTTTCTTCCTCTTATGCAGAAACTCATCCCTCAGAGCAGGATCGGTCAAAGCTGCTCGGAGCAAAGCATGAATCATTTCTAACAATAATGGAGCCTCGCCTTCCCTGTAATCAAGTGACTTTTCAAAGTCCTCTAATGAAAAGGGAGAGAGAAGGAGAGCCTTGCCGAACAAGCAACAAAAGTCCCAAACCATCAACATGTTGCCAGTGCATTCAGCAGGTACAAGGAAGTCAGTTGCTGGAACTGGCCGGTCAGACAGAGGAGGATCACTTGCTGCTGGCTTGACTTGAGTATCCTCAATCGGGTAGCGAATGGGCTGAGGTATCACTGCACAAATCCATTACATGAAATAAGATTTGACATCATAAAACCCGTTTCTAAGCAGTATAATTTTGTTCATGTGCAGCAAAAATGAGCCAGGTCGTTTTTTCAGTAGTCTATTAAGGTCTCAAGACCTGCTTTCGGAAGACACTATACTGAGACAACTCAAACGACAAACATCTCAACATAAAATCTCCTTGTAACAGGAAAACTTCTGGCTTCAACCCTATTGTCTGCAAAGAAATTCATCACTTCACCGACACGTTCCAAAATCTATTTCAAGGTGAATATTGCACGACTCACTACTTCTACAACCTACAAAAACCACAGGAAGTGATTAAAGTTCACGATCCAGAGCAGCTGTTAAGTATGTGCACACCTCTTTCCACGTGTTGTCTTTTGACCTCACCCTTTTTTCTGACGCCGCTCGCTTCGCTTCTCTTTCTCTTCCTAACCCCTTGTAATCCATTTGGTAATTCCGCAGCCTACATTACAATGTTGATACAAGTTACAAGAGATAATAGAGGTACAACTAATTACACCATAACCAACGACAAAAAAAACGAAAAAAAGAAAAAAACAAAACAAAACAAAACACAACACAACACAACAACAAATATGTTTACAATTCACCTACTCAGTTTTTTTAGATTACCTAAGAAAATGGAGTATTGTAAACAACAAACCCGCCTTTGGTTGGGCTGAAAAAGATTATGTAGAAACGAAAGAAAAGCAGCCATAGCTTGAAAGGTGCTTATAACAATGAACGTAACAAATCCGCGCAATTTGGCAGAAAAAATATCAAGAAAGACAAAAACACAATTGGAATCTGCAATGCAATTGTAGAACGCCTACCTCCACCCTTGCTTCGACTTTCTTGGATGATGAACCTCGTTTTGAATCCTTCTCAGCAGCAACTTTTGGTCGTTCAGTAACCGGAATTGGTATTTTGAACTTTCGGGCAAGTTTATCATGCACAAATCGGGCAGAGTTCCGGGAGGGGCCTGAAGAAGCTGACTCTCTAATGAATGCCTTAAGTAGAACTCGCGAGAATGGTTGCTTTTTGCGCCGCAAATTCTCCGCCACTGTCTGAGAGGTACCCGTTTTCTTCCCGTCTTCGTCCAACCAAGCAACCTCATACAAAGGGCTTTCATCTTCTCCTTGGTCAAAAACTTTTAAGATCCGACACGTTCCTAGAAGTTCGTCTCGTATCCCTATGACCTCCTCTCCTGGAACAAATCTTTCCTTAAAAACTTTGTAGATTCTATCCACCAGCTCATCAATGCGCAAAGGACCTGGAAACAGAATCGTAATCCCTCAGAAATATGTTCGAAAGAACCAGAGCAGGTCCCCAATGTGGATTGATCAAGAAAGAACGTTCACGAACACCAAGTTCCAGTTCGATGACACCAACATCCCTCGCCTGGCCATTGCTGAAAATATTCAAGAAAAAATGTGTACCCTAATTCACCAAGTAATGACCAAAGATAGTGTCAGTGTAGTCCATGTCGAGGGGAAGAAGAGAAAACGTAACGTACTGGATTGAACCATGCGTAAAACGGGCCCCATAAATTCCTTCGGAAACTGTTGTACTTTCTCTGTGGCTTTGCGTTCAGAGACTAACGCTTCCTCGTAAGTTAAGTTGGTCTTTCCTGAAACTTTGCAAGTCCATACCCTCCGCCGATAAAACTTCATGCAACTCAAATATTCTCTACGTTATCAGTTAAGGAAAAATATCAGAGGAATGAAACATAGACTACTGCTTCAATCCATTGACGAACAAAAAATAAAAATAAAAACACAAACCAAGTGACATAAGTGCATACCCAAGAGAGCGAACAATTAGCAACGGAGTTGATCGACCCATGCATCGTCACAACCGGGTTTTAAAATTTTGTCCCGGCACTCCATGAAGAGCGCCCTCAAACAAACTACCAAACAAAAGGAAAAGAAAAGAAAAACTACACAAACCAAGGCCCAGGGGAACAAAAAGCAACAAACGGAAAGGCGGATACTTATAATCCCGAAAAACCTCCTTGGTAAATCGCACTTGAAACACGTCCTCATCAGGCAGAAGATCTTTGGGCGGTTTTCTGAGAACATACGGCTTCCGCTTGAACAGCGGCATTCTGAGACCCCGTGAGCTACCTCTACCTCCACCGTTCTCCCCAAGCAACAATGCGGCACATAGACGTCGCCGCTCCAAACACCTCACTCCGCCTCTCCCACGTCAACTGCACATTCAATACCTCCCCTCTGCCTTTCCTCCGCATCACATCACTCCCACTCCCCTCCCTCGCGCCTCCGTTAGGTCTTCTCGCCACGCACCCGCCTAACCCCTTTCCCTATCACAACCTTCCGCACTCCCACTCGGAAACATTCAAATTCACCAGTGCTCGCCACTCGTCCCGCTCTCGTCACATACTCTCACCCTTCCAACCTCAGCTCCCAAGCAAATCTGCAGCACATGCGCGCGCACTCCTAAGCCCGAGGCGCAGCAGGCGAAATACATGATCCGCCGAGGGGGAGAAAGCGTTCCCTGAGAGCGTGGCGGGCGATGGCGGTGGTGGCGAGACTCGTCAGTGGTAGTCTTGGCTCTTCTAGTATTGCTCTACCTCGCCTTCCCTTCGGGGGCTCAAAGTGCTCGCGCTGCCAGCAATGCCACCTTATTGATTCCAACTCCGCCTGATTCCTCTTCCCATTTCAAGTCCCACCGGAGCCCAGTCCCCCTTTCGTCAAACGAACTTCCTCCTGACCGCCGCGGACTCTCGTCATCGGTCCTGGTCGTCGACGCCTTCGTCTCCCCCCGTCCACCTGGAACACGACACTTTTCCAGGATGACGTCCATTTACCTGACGGAGGCCGACGAGCCACTCGCGTTTCCCGCCATGACAGTTATCGTGACGATAGTTCGCTCGCTCGTTCGGTTATTCGCTGGTGTGAGAGAGGGGGACTTCGTTCAGATTGCTCATGCGTTCGCTAACGTGTGAAGCTCCCAACTGTTTTTATGCTCCACGTCAGCATGTTTGCATGACGACATGGGTGAACCTGAGCCCCTGTGGACATGATTTTCTTGTCAATAATTATGACTAATGACCAGGCTTGTGCACAATTGTTTATGTGGAGCATTGTCTGGAAAAAAGAAAAAAAGAAAAAAATAGCAACATTGTTGGTTTAGTAGTTGTCAACCTTATCCTTTAATGAATGTGCAGATTAGCAGTTGGTAAAATGTCGCATGTGTGGTTGTATAGAAATTATTTGTTAGTTTTAGAAGGATTTATAGAGAGCAAAGTACTCATATATTTTCTTAAAGTGCATAGAATACCTTATATCAAAAACATAAAACAAAAACATTTGTCTGATGATAAAGTTCATATTGAAGGTTTTTGTTAATGTGATTTATACCAATAACTATAATTTTTAATTATTTCCTCAAAATGGTGTTTTTTTTAATTCCACTGTGTGTGTGTGTGTGTGTGTGTATATATATATATATATATATCTGTATATATACACTTGAAATATCAGCATTTAGTTAAATAAAATTTCTTCATTGAAATTTTGTGTTTTTGTTTGAAAAGACTTTTTGATAGAAACAAATCTTGTGATGATATTTATAAGACATTCAATGAGATTGAATTGGATTGATTGGACATGCAATTGAAGAACTTAAATCTTTTTAATCTTTTCAGTGCAAATAAAATGTAAATATGTATGAAATTAATATAGTTCTAAATAATTTTGAATACAAGTTTGAATATGCATATCATATTCTATTAAGTATTGAAGAATGTGACTATTTTATTTTATTTTTTAAAATTTCCCTTAATTATGAAACGAGCTAATAAACAAACAGTAATAAAAATATGTAGATAATTTTTTTAATAATTACCTAAGGTAAAACTAAACCTTAATAAATCAATGTTTATTCTGAAGATTTATAAATATTTAAAAATTCATAGTCATTTTTTATGGTATCATTAACATTGTGAATCACCAAAATTTTATTTGATATTTGTTTCACATAAAAAATTATGTAAATTATGTAGATTATGTAAATTAAAAACATATTTAAATTAACAACAATAACTACATTTTGTCTATATTTATGAAATTATATTTCTGCAAATAAATACCACTAGTAATAATAAAATTACTCTTAGAGTATTGAGTTTAAATAAATCACAAAAACAAAATGCAATATATAAGCACAAGTAGAATGATACATAAAAATCAGTACCATTAATTTTGTAATTTCATGCAGTATTTTTATGTTACTCAAAAACAAATTACATTGCAGTTTTAAACAACAAATACCACCAACATGATTTTTGTATAATACATAGTTAGATCTAATAAGCAACATTTTGTATCGTACAAACAACAAAAATCGTGTTAATATTATATTATTAAAATTAGTTTAATATGATTTTTTACTAAATTCTTATAGCTATGAATTTACAATTCATACATAAATATAATTAGTCTTATATTTAATTGAGTATAGTTAGATATATATAGAGTAAGAAAAATTATATATGTATATATATATATATATATATACACATGTGATTTTATATAATTGTAATATCAAATTAAGTATTAAATTATATATTATGTAATAATAAAAAATAAAAACATATAAAAATATTTAAAAATTCAAAATATAAGAATAAAAATTCCATTAGGTATAATTTATATCATTGAAAACATCATTATACATATATATATATATATATATATATACATATTTCACAATAAAAATTAAGTTAATTCTAATATATATAAATACACATATAGCATAAATATAATAAGATTTTTTTATTTTTTTTATTTTTTTTATTTACTTATATATTATAAAGCATAAGAAAATTTATTTCCTGAATGTTCTGCTGCATGCTTAAAATTTTGAATATGCTCATTTTCATGGATCTTTAAAGAAAAACTTTTAATGTGCTAATTATTGAATTTGATTTTATTATTTTATTTGACTACAAATCAATTTAATAAATTGACATTAATAATACACATGTATGTTGACATGTAAGATCCTTATACACTTCTAATTTATACTTGAATCATTCACATTCTCCTTTAAAATCAATATTACTTACAAAATTTATGCAAAATAATACATCATATATATATATATATATATATTCACAAAAATACAATCCATATAATGTAATTTTCAGATATACATTTTGCTTGAAAAAATTATATGAATAATTGTTTTTCAAATTTTAAAGATATAATTTTAAATATAGTTTATTCATGTTTAATCATGATCTAGTTTTTTAATTTTATGTAAAAGCATTTATATATATTTTTGAAATAATAAATTATTTAAGTAGAGCTTTGTTTGCAAGTTATAAAGTTTTTTTTTAGTTTGGTGATTAAAATTTATAATAAGAATAATGATAATAATAGAAAATTTAGATCAAATTTCGTATTCTAAAATAATGGAATTATTTAGACTTTACACGTATAGTATTTTTAAATTAAAAATTTATTTATCAGTCCTATCTCGTCTATAAATACTTTTGATTGAATTTGTTTATACCAAATGGTGTTCAAAATGTTAAATAATTTTGAACTTAACACAAAAATAATTTTTAATTTTATACTAATATATTAGTTATTTTTTCAAATATACATATAATTCTTAAAAATATATATATATATATTTAAGAAAATTTTAGTAAAATAAGAAATATAAACTCACATTGTTTAAAACTCATCTATTCTTTATCATTGAATGTACAGGTGAAAAACTATAGATTTACTTAAATAGAATTGTACTCAAAGAATAATTTTGTAGGAGGATTTCAATTTAAAATATGTTAATTTTTTTTATGACCATGTGTACTAATTAATTATCTATCTGCCAACTTTGATCTAATGTAAATAAAGAATAATATATTTTTATTAGTTATTAAATTATTAAAAAATTTATATCTTAAAATAATAAAATCCGTTCAACAAATAATATTTATATTTGTATATAGATATATAAATGTGAGTGTATATATAAAATAATAATAATTTTTCTTAATAATTAAAAGATAATTAAAAAATCTTTTAAATTTTGGTATTCTTATTATAGCTATAAAACAATTAAAATTAGTATTAGTTATGTTTGTATTGATATATATATATATATATATATATATATTCTTTTGGATTTCTAAGGTAATTAAATGATACTTCTTATATAAAAAGATTTCAATTTTTATAATATAATATATTACTTTTGGATTTATTTTTAAGTTTTTTTTCTTTTATTAATTCAATTAGTCACATACATCTATATTATTTAAAGAAAGAGAAGTAGATAGGAATAAAACAAGTATTAATTAAAATTAATTTTTTTTTTTCTTATAATACTTCATAAAAGCTTCAAAGGTATAAGTTGGATCTACAAATATATTTAAATTTGCTAAGTGGTTATATAAATTTCTCATAGAAGTTTGTTGGACCTTATAAACTATTACAAGAATGTTTTGTAATCTAAATAAATATTTTACAAGCTTACTGGTTATAATAATTAGTATATTAAAAATATATTATAATTTATAAAACTATCAACAAAATTGAATCTTGCAATAATTTTTTGAATTTTTGATTTTTATGTATATATATTTAATAGTTATGTCAACTAATGATTAATAATAAGAGAGATAATATTCTATTAATTATCCGATATTTTTATAGATTATAGTATAGTTTTATAATCAAATTGCTTAATTTGCCTAACTTTCAAATATTGAGCAATACAATTAAATTTTCTATCAAATGTGAAAGTTGGCCTTATAAATTTATCAAAAAGTTTGTATAGTTGTATCTTAATGCTTATATAATTTTATAAAAAATTATAGAATTATAACAAATGTAGTATAGATTATTATAATTTTAATTAAATTCTTTATAATATTCAATAATTCATCATTTTAAGATTGTCCAAAATATTTTTAATATATTATAGAAACATCAAAAAAAGAAATTTAAGTATAAGTTTTATAAAATAGAAATTATATTTTTTTGTAGTAAAGAAATTTTTGTAAATCATAAAAAGAATAATTTTCAGTAATATTTATGCACCAAGTTGCTTTTATTTGGACATATCTTCTAATAGAATTTTAAATTTATATAATTTCTATAAAAATATTATATATATATATATATATATATATATATATTGTCTTCATGATGGCACAATTGAATTTTAGAAAGAATCTTAATTTTTATTTGGACCAATCTATAACTTATTGCCTAAGAAATTAGCAATGTTAAAATAATATGTTTACTTTTGACCAATTTCTTGATGCTTTTATAGCAACATCTAAATTTATCTTTCATAACAACACCACCAAAGTGCTTTTGACAAGAATTATTCAAAGAATTTTATATAACACTCAAATTTTCTTATAAATATGCTAATTTTTTATATAATAAAAAATTAATTTATTTAAATATGCATAGATTTTTATAATTTCAACATATTGATGATTAAAAGCTATTATTATCTATTTTGAGATTTAATTTATTCAATCATTAAAATTAACCAAAAAATCATCTATAATAGATCTAAAATTATTCTATAATCTAGTTTTCATAAACCAAGAAATACACAAATGACAAATTATTGAATCACATATATAAACTTTAAATATAATATCATATTTAAAATTTTATTAAATCATATATAAAGATAAAAATTCCATATTAGCAGATTTAGTATTTAAAATTTAAAATATGATATTATTTTTTGAAAATTTATAAAATTTTTAGATTTTTAAAAATATTATGTAAATTATTATTATTTTTTAATAATTTATATATTTTAAAAATATATTAATTATAAATAAATTTATTTATTTAAAGAATAAAAAAATATTAAGACCACATTTTTTGTAAATTTCAGAAAATCAAAGATATAAGATCATATATAAAGATGAAAAAGATTGTATTACTAATAATTTAAATATATATTTTTTAATATATTATTTTTATTATTATTATTTTAAATATCATTTTAATAATAAATATTAAAAAATAAGAAAAAATCTGAAATTATAACTTTTTTATATAAACTTTATTAAAATTATTTTAATTTTAACTATTAAAAATTATTTTTAGTGTAGAAAGAATTATATTCTTTTATGAAAATAAAAAAATCTTATATTAAAAATATTATTAAGAAAAAAAATATATTTATTTTTTAATTTTAATTTTTTTAAACTGTAAATGTCATGGTGTCAAGGACAAGGACAAGAATTCAAAGGATGCAAATAAACAAGCAAGACATACATCAAAGAGAAATGACAAAAGAAAAGAGAAAATATATACATTTAAAAAAAAAAAAAAAAGAAAAAAGAAAAAACTATTGTCAAAGATAAAAAGATTAAAGATTCTTGAAATTAGACTAGAAGCATGAAAGGTATTGACAAGAGTAAAGAAGGCCTCACTCTTGCCTCCATATATACTATCTAATTAAAGAATTAAATGGTAATGCTCTATAGGCCACATGACATGTGTCCAACTTGCAAGACACATATCTAATTTGTAAAATAAGTTTCCTACATGTACGTCATGTGGCCAACTTATTGACCAAACTTTCAATGTACCAATCATCTACAAACATGTGTTAGGTCAAATTTGCATCTATGAAGCTTGTAAAAAGTTTCATAATAAAATATTAACAATTTATTTTACTTTCATTTACTTCTATATAATTCTACTTATCCAAATAAATATGTTAATAATTATAGATGTCTATGACATTACCTCTTTTTTTAGGCAACAAGTTCTACAAGGAGCTATGAAATTTCTTCATAAGCTGATGAAGTTGAAGATTTCTTGAATGGTATTAGCAACAAATTTTAATCTTTGTTTTGCATGAAGGTAGTTGATAGGTTCTTTCAACCATCAATAATTTTTTATATTTGGGCAAGAAAACCACCTAGTTATTTGATCAATATTGAAGCCTTTATAATTACCTTCAAATATAATATTTTGGATTCTATCAAGTATAGTACCTACTTCTAACATTGTCACTAAGCATTGGAAGTCTCTTCTAAGATTGTGGTAGTAAATATACTACATCTTGTTATTTATTTTAAAAAAAATATGTTTCTTTTGAAGATCTTTATGATGATTGTGACATTGTCCAGGTTGAGACAAGCTAAGTACTTCATCTAGCAATTTTGTAAATGACAATTCTTGAGAAGAATCTGCTAGCTGTTGGTTTTTTATATTTATAAAGAAGTTCTACAAGTTGATCCTTG
Source organism: Physcomitrellopsis africana (assembly GCA_036785485.1). Classification (NCBI taxonomy): domain Eukaryota; kingdom Viridiplantae; phylum Streptophyta; class Bryopsida; order Funariales; family Funariaceae; genus Physcomitrellopsis; species Physcomitrellopsis africana. The sequence continues at coordinate 583,405 of JAWRVF010000010.1, forward strand.
AACTTGTTTTTTCTTCATTTATACTATTTCATTATCAATAATTAATCCTTAGTTTCAATGGATGTCATCATTAAAAACCAAAAATAAAATTTGATGCATTCGTTAATTTCTCACATGGCTCCCATGTGTATTTGCTAATATCATATCCGTGCCAATGTATAAGATATTTCAAATTATTTTGATACTGCCTTGAATCTAAGATTTTTTAAATTTTAAACTCTAGATTGTTATTGATTTTTATTAGTGGAAGTGGCAATTGTCTTCTTTTTGATATATCTATCATTTTATATAATTTAAAAAGAGACATGTGAAAACGGGATGAATCTTCATCAATTGTGGTAGATGTAATCAATATGTAATTATGTTGATTTATTCACTAATGGAAAATGGTCTAAGTTTACAATAATCCAACTTGTCATAAGAACAATTAATTTTGATATTATAGTAAAGTAACCATATTTTTTTATCAATTAAGAATTGATGTTGCTCTTTTTGATAGACATATGTATTAATCTTTTGTCATCCTTGAGCTTCTTTTAATTGTACCTTTATTGTTGCATATAATTCTAATAAATGATTTGCCAAATCTTTTATTATATGATTATTAACTATTAAAAAGTCAAAAGTATCAATTGAAGATGATATCATAGTTAATAGAAAATGGTGATTGTTGAGTGAAAAAATATACTATATTATTATATATAAACTTTATTAATGATAAAAGAGTTATTCAATTATTTTAATGGTAGTCAATGGTACATTGTAAATATTACTATTTAGTTGTTCTATTTGTCTATGAGTTTGAGAATGGAAGACCAATGATAGTTTTATATCCACCTTTTATATCTTGAAAAGAATTTTTTAAAATTTGGATATAAATATTTTTTTTTATTTGATATAATATTTGTTGATAATCCATGATAGTGATAGATGTTATTAAGAAAAAGCCTAACTATTTCTTTACTTGTGATAATTTTTGTATATGGTACAAAATAAGCCACTTTGATGAAGCAATCTACTATTACAAATATAAAATCCTAATAGTTTGAAATTGGAAGATCCATAGAAACAAGTGACTATGTTATTATTAATGACAAAGAATCTTTAATCTTAAACAAATATCACATAATTGTACAAAATCTTATATTTCTTTTTATATTTTGAACCACCAAAAATCTCTTGAAATTAATTATAAAGTCTTATTATATACAAAATATTCTATTGTATGAAAATTATGATAAGTCTAAAGAGCATATAATTGTGCTTCACCTTTTAGAATATATATATGTCCTTCAAAATATAGAAGATTATTTTTGAATTCAAACTTAGAAGTATCATGAGACTTAGAAGAATTTTTTGTAATATCATGTATAAGAGGGTCTAAGGACATACTTGAATAAATTTAATCAAAAAATGTTGAATTAATTGGCATTGTTGATTTTATAGCTCAAAGATGAAATTATTCAAATTTTAAAAGAATTGTTTGTTGTTAATCATAAGTTGTTGTTGTTGTTGTTGTTTTTTTTTGTTTTTTTTTTTTGATATAAGATAAGAATATCTAAATAAGATATTTGACAAATCTAGTTGATTTTTTAGCTAATAAATAATATTAAATATAAATTTTGATAAGGATATTCTAATAGGCTTGGTAACAATTCAATATACATATTGATATAAAATACTTAAAGTTCTTGTAATCAATATAAATTATCATTGGATTAAAAGTATCTTATAGATAATGATATCATTCTTAAAATGAATCTATAATTGTAAGAAGTTCTTTGTTGTAGATCTAATAATTGATTTTAGTCATTAAAAAAAAATTTTAAATGAAAAGCTATAAGGTGAGGTTTATTATCTCTTTCTATTTGTAACAATATTAAATCAAGATTATAAGAGATCCAATTTATTTGGAAGTTCTATAATAATTAAATTAGTGGAAGATCTAATGATATTAAATATTACTAAGCTATTATAGTTATTTATTATTATATTTATAAAAATAATTTTATGAATAATATCTTTAAAAGATAAAGATTGACCATCTATAATTTCTACATGTATCAACTTAGTTTTTTTTATTAATGATATTTTATGATTCTTAACAAATGTTTCATCTAAAAAACAAGTTGAAGCTTTTAAATCTAACAAAGAAAATACTTTATGATTTTTAGATTCTAAACAAATATCTATCATAAAGCAAGAAGAAGATTTTGAAGAAAGAATAGGCCTTCTCAAGATATTGTATAAGAGTCCAACCGCACATTGCCATGTAGCATGATTTTTAATTTTGAAATACATTGGATACCTATATGTAGAGATTTTACTTGTAATTTATTGACAAAATTTCAATAAGTGATGTGTCTTTAATAAGAAGGACAAATAGATACAATAGTATTATAAAAAAATATTATATTATTAAAAATCTCTTATATTTAAATAGATTTTTGCATAATTTTTTTTTTATAGAATATAAAAAATCTTTAATACCCTTTTCTATATAAAATCACATTTAATCAATTGTTGATAAATTAGATTTTCAATAATTTTTAAGAAAATCTATTATCTCTTTTCAAAATCTCTTCTTTATATCAAAAATATTATAATAGCTTCATATATTTATTTATTTTTTCACCTCCATAAAGTCTTATTTCTCAAAAAAACCCCTTTAGTTTGTACAAAATACTCAAATTATAACAAAATCCTTTAATACCTCATTTGCTTGCAAAAGATTAATTTCTTCTTAAACTTTAGAATCCAATAACTCTTGATCCAACTATTCAATTTTTGTCAAATTTTTCTAAAGTGTAGATTATATCTTTAAGCTTCACCATAAATAAATTTATTAGTAGATTTACTTTTGATTTTTTGATATCTTAAAAATCCTAGTAGGTGCTTAAAATCCTAGTTTATAGACATCAGAGCATTATTTTCTTCATATTTCAAAAATCCAAAATTCTAATGCTATAAAATTTTTGTATGTAGTTTTTTAACATAAGCATATATTTTTAAATTTTTTTTAGCTAAAATCTTGTCAAATTGCTTAAAATATAGCTCAAAACACAACCACTAATTATGCATGTTATTTACTACCTTTAGGTTATAAGCACTAACTTCAACTCCTAATATCTCCTTTATTTCAACTTAAAATTTATTAAATTATATATAAAAAATATAGCCAAGAAAGTGCTCTTTCCAATCCCAATTGCTAATCCTTTATTTCTTTTTGTATGTATGAGTTATACTCCAAAGAATGATAGTATATACAAATTTAATACCTTAATTTTAAGCATCTATATCTCTTTTTAAAAATTCCAAATCACTCAATTTTTGCACCAAAACTATAGCCAAGAATCTAAACTTATTGATCCTAGCCTTTGATATTCAAATACTCTAAAAAAAAAATCCTAATTCTTAATAAGACTTTAAGCAGCCTCCTTGATGTCACAAATATATTTTAAGTCATCACATTCTATAACTTTCCATAGTCTTTTAAAACCTTCTGTAATCATTTAGAATCTTCTATAGTTTTCTAAAATCTTCCAAAATCTTCTAGAATCTTTTTCAATCTTCTAAAACTTCCAATATTCTTCTAAAATCTTTTAGAATCTTTTTTAGTCTTCTTGAATTTATCTTAGTCTTTTAAAATCTTCTAAGATATTCTTCAAAGGTTCAATAGGATAAAGACCTTGTAGTATAAATAAGAAGTAAGACCAAGGTGCATCTTAGTCTTGCCAGTACAAGTCTTAGAGTAATCCAAAGTGTTGTTTTATTTCTTGGTATTAATCTAATTCCTTATTCTTGTTAATCATCTAGTTCTTTATGTTTGTCCATCTAGTTCTTTATGTTTGTCCATCTAGTTCTTTCTTTAGGAAATCATTCTAGTTTTATAATCTTTTCCTTATGTCTTTGCTAACCTGCTATCTTATATCCTTGAGAGTTTGAAAAGATTATTTACATAATTATATTAGAGCTTTGATCTCTTAATAGAGAGTGGATTATCCCTTTTCAAGATACTATTGTATTCTAGAGGAATACAGACTATCTTCTTTTAGATTGATATGCTTATTTATTACAATTTGATCTTTTTTTAGAAAGAGTGAATTACTCGTTTCCTAAGATATATTATTATATTTTAGAGGTTGCGGATTATTCTCCTTTAAATTAATATTATTTAAAAATATTTCTTTTTAGTATAAAAAATATTACATTGACGGCTTATTATTATTATTATTATTTTTATCAATATATAAATAGATTAGGTTAATGAAAGTGCATCCTTACAAACATAGAATATAGTAGTGACTTTCATAGATCTTTGAGGTCTTTTGGATACTGTATAAGAAAAAATGACATTCTTTTGGAACCCAAAAAAAAGAATCACAAATAGAGCAAATATCCAAAGAAGATAAGTAAGAGATTTATAGTTTGCAATAAGAAATTATTTGATTGAAGGAAGCAAGTGATAGACAAGCTAAGCACATAACTCCTCTAGAAGCTTGAAGAATTGTTATAAAGGAGCCAAAAGATAGTATGCTTGATAAATTTGATTGAACAAGATTCAATTTTTGAAGGTTTATATAATAAGTATGATTTTATTTATAACTATATTCTTCTTGTTATCCAGATGGGTTCACTCAAGTTGCCTTTGTGAGCACTCTTTTATCAAGAAGTGCTCAATCATGATTTATTCCATTGTTGGAAAAAAATTCTTTGATCCTATACAATTTAGAAGCTTTTACAAAAAGATTTACTGCTGCATTTAGAAATAGTGATCAAGAGAGGGTGGCAGAAAGGAAGATTCAAATCCTACAACAAAGACAATATTTAGTTGCAATTTATGCCGTAAAATTTCAATAACTTACTTGTGATCTCAATTGGAATGATAAGGCTTTTATGACTTGATTTTATTATGGCCTAAATGATGATGTAAAGAATTTATTGATCACAATGCGAAGAGTTGAAAGTTTAGAAGAGCTCATATCTCAAGCTATTACTTATGACAATTGCATATTTGAGTTACGACAAGAGAGGCAATCAATTTTCAGCAATACCTATCAAAGTACGTCTATTATATTTTCAAGAATATTAGAGAAGCTATCAACATATTTTGAATCCATGCAGATTGATGCAACCCAATTAAAGCCATTAATGCCAACAAAAAAAATTAGACATTGGCTAGAAAATTTATATCTATATTATAAAAGACCTAATTACGAGATAAGAAATTGTCCAAATAAGTCTAAAGAATTGAAGGCATAAGATATAATATTTGAATTGGAGAAGTTAGAAAATGAAGACATTCAACTATAGTAGGGGCCTTGTGGTTGGATACCCCCAAATTTAAAATATCAGAAAAAGATCTCTTCCTACCTCCAAATTCAAGATCTTGTTTTATACTTCTTGTACATATAAGAACTCTAAAGGAAGAGATTTCTACTAAAGTCCTTTTAGATACTGGAGCCTCAACATATTTTATGGATAAATATTTTGTAACCAAGTATAACTTAATACTTGTAAAGAAGATCCATCCCGCACCCATTGAGGTCATTGATAGACGAATCCTTGCATTAGAAGATATTATTGAAGAAATCCAACCATTAGAAGTGGTATTAAAAGATCAAGTATTACTTATTATCTTCAATATTATTCGATGTCCAAAAAATCCTATTATTATTAGATTCTCTTGGTTTGAGTTATATAATCTTGATATTAATTGAAATTTATAATTTTCTTTTTTAAGATTCAAATATCAAAAAAAAAAAGAAAAAAAGATACTACTTTATTTCTTGGAGCCAAAGCATTTATGCAGGTAATAAAGAAAAGAGGTGCATTTGCATTGTATGCTATTCCGATGAAAGATCCAACAAAGCAATTGAAGCAAGATATTCCTAGTCAATGCCATGACCTTAAAGACGTATTCAAAAAGAAAAAAGCAGATATGTTACCAAAATACCATCTTTATGATTGTGCAATTGAATTACTAGATGGGACTTAACCTCCATTTGGTCAAATTTATAATCTCTTACAAATAGAGCTTACAACCTTACAAGAATATATTAATAAAAATCTGGCCAAGAATTTCATTAGATATTTAAAATCACCTGCGGGAGCTCCTATCTTATTTGTAAAGAAGAAGGATGGTTCTTTACATATGTATGTAGATTATGAAGGCCTAAATAAGATAATTATAAAAAATCACTATCTATTATCATTAATTTTAAGATTATTGGAACAATTAAGACATGCAAAGATCTTTACAAAGATTGATTTGAGAGGCATCTACAACCTAGTTAGGATCAAAGAAGGAGATCAATAAAAGATAACATTTTGTATAAGGTACGGATATTTTGAATATAATATTATGCCTTTTGGACTTACAAATGCACTTGTAGTCTTTCAACATATGATGAATGATATCTTGCGGGAATACTTAGATGACTTTGTAGTCATTTATTTGGACAATATTTTGATCTTCTCTAAGGACAAACAAGAATATGAATATCATATACGTATGGTATTGAAAAAATTATGAGAAAGTGGATTGTATACCAAATTGGAGAAATATTCTTTCCATCAACCATCAATCAAGTTTTGGAAATATATTGCCTCTAAAAATGGAATTTCTATGGATCCTAAGAAGATACAAATTGTTATAGAGTAGAAATAATCATTATTAATCAAAGATGTACAATATTTTTTGGGATTTGTAAATTTTTATAGAATCTTCATTAAAGATTATTCTAAGATTGTGGCTCCATTAATATGACTTACAAAAATTTATTTAGAATGCCAAGGCTGAAGAAGCATTCAAAAAACTATAGAAATCTTTTATTTTAGCTCCTACACTTATCTATGCAAATTCAATAAAACCCTTCATTTTGGAAATGGACACCTCAAATTTTGCACTTGGATCTAAATTCTTTCAAATTGGTAATGATAGTCAACTACATCCAGTAGCATTTTGCTCTAAAACTTTTTTAGCTATAGAGATCAATTATAAGATCCTTAACAAAGAACTATTGGCAATTATTGATGCTTTTGAAGAATGGCGCCACTTGTTAGAGGGAGCTCAACACAAGATCATAGTATATACTAATCACAAAAACTTAAAATATTTTATGAGTACCCAAGTATTGAATTGCCTCCAAGCACGATCGAATATGTTATTATCTCAATTTAATTTTGTGATTACATATCATTCGAAAAAACTTCAAAGAAAATCAAATGCCATTTCTCAACAGTCATGCCTTTTTATTGATAATATTTATCGAATACATGGCCTTTTCAATGATATCATTTCAAACCAAAGACTACAATTTGTATCAAATTTTTGGAGAAGACTATTTCAACTTTTGATGGTCAAGATCAACCTTTCATGAACTTATCATCCTCAAACTGATGGTCAAACAAAACATGAGAATCAAATCTTGAAACAGTATCTTCATTACAATATAAATTATCAACAAGATGATTAAATGGACCTCCTACCATTGGCCGAGTTTGCATATAATAACACCAAATATTCTTTGACAAAGCAAATTCTATTCTTTTCAAACTATGTATACCATCCTAGAGCAAATCCATTCCAAATTAAAGATGTGAGAAGTCCTGCTGCAGAAAATCAAGCTATCTACGTGAAGGCCATCTACAAAGAATTAAAATTCCAATTGCAAATGGCTAAAGACCGATGTAAAGATTATACAAACATTCATTGTAAGAACCAACCAAAGTTCAAGATAAGAAATCAAGGCTAACTACTTTGGCAAAATATACAAATAAATCAACCATCATGGAAATTAGACTACCAAAGATTTGAACCATTTACAATTCTATACCAAGTAAATCTAATAAGTTTCTATCTTAAATTATTAAGTAGCATACGGATTCATCTAGCCTTTTATGTCTTGCTTTTAAAAACCTATTATAAATTAACTATTGATGGAAGAATTCTTCTACCACCAACTCTAATTAAAATCAATCAAGAGCTTGAATACAAAATAGATGAAATATTAGATTTGCATATAAGATATAAATAATTGGAATATTTCATCCATTGGAAGGACTATGGAGTTAGCGAAAGAACATAGGAACCTTCAGATAATCTTAAGAATGCATCTAAGAAAGTTTGTAAATTCCATCAATAATATCTTAAAAAATCTAGATTCAATTGCCATTGAAGATTTTGTAAATATCAACATTTCTTAGCTTCTAAATGACAGTTTTCTATCAACGATAGAAAATCAATATAAAAAAGAAAGAGCCACGTCAAGACTTTTACTTGTATATAGTCATTTTTTCTAAGATAGTATAAATCATCCTAGAAGCTTATTAGTTATCATGTCAAATCTTTGCATTTTAAAGGAATTGTAGGAACAAGAGTCAGAAGACTCTTCTGCCACATAAGCAATTGATGAATCATTGCAATTTTCACAATCTATTGGATTTGAAGAATATGAATAAGACAAAAAAGAGTATTCTAGCATCAAGTAAGACCACATTTGGAGTCTTTGGAGATACAACATCATTACAAAAATCTTGATTTAAATGCCCAAGCTTTGATAATACTCCTTGAAGTTGGAAGGGTGACTCTAGGTGGATCAAAAATTATATTCAAAGGATTTTTTGAAGATCCCAACAAAGAATAAATTCTTAGATGGGATGTTGGTACAATAGAGGTTATAGGTCATTGACGCTACTTCAAGGGTCCTGTTGAATTGAAAACCAACAAACAAAAGACGGAATATGTTACTTATTTACTGCAATAAATTTTAGATTTCTTACATATGTAATTTGATTATCAAATCACTATGGCTCCTTGTGGAACTCATCGCAAAAAGGGGAGGTGATGTCACCGACATACTTTAAATCACCACATTCTAAAACTTTCCGTAGTCCTTTAGAACCTTCAGTAGTCTTTTAGAATCTTCTATAATTTTTTAGAATCTTCTATAATTTTTTAGAATCTTCTAAAATCTTTTAAAATCTTCCATATTTTTTTAAAATCTTCTAAATCTTTTAAAATCTTCTATAATTTTCTAGAATCTTCTAGAATCTTCTAAAATCTTCTTTAGTCTTTTAAAATCTTCTATAGTCTTTTAGAATCTTCTAAAACCTTCTTCAATCTTCTAAAACCTCTCGTAGCCTTCTAAAATCTTCTAGAATCTTTTTTAGTCTTCTTGAATTTGCCTTAGTCTTCTAAAATCTTCTTTAATCTTTTAAAATCTTCTAAGATACTCTTTAGGATATAGGTCTTGTAATATAAATAAGAGGCAAGATCAAGGTGCATGTCAATCTTGCCAACATAAGTCTTGGAGCAATTTAAAATATTGCCTTGTTTCTTGATATCAATTTAGTTCCTTGTTCTTGTTAATTATCTAATTCTTTATTCTTGTCTATCTAGTTTTTTGTTTTGGAAATCATTTTAATTTCGTAATCTTTTCCTTGTCTCTTTATGAACCTGCTATCTTACATTCTTGATACTTGAAATCTATTGGACATGACTTTTGGCAAATACGAATAGAGATTTTTATCATTCATTTCTATTCATCTACATAGATTGCCTAACTATTCTTTTTTATATTAAATTTTTTTTTCTTATCCTTTTTCTAATAAAAATTATATATTATGTATTCTAAATATCAAATAAAAGAAATAAAATAAGATTTTAAGGATCACCAATATCTAATAAAGGTGACTCATAAAATATAAAAGTTATTATCAATATAAAATCAATTTCAAAAGTCACTATCAAAAAAAAAAAAAAAATTGTATAAATTTCAATAATAGCCTTTTTGAATGGATTCTTTTTATAATAATAATCCAATCACATTTTATAATCAATAAAAATCTATTGATATAGCTCTTATTTAGATGTATAATAATTTATATATATATATATATATATATATATATATATATAATATTTTTACATTATAGCCAAATCAAAACATGACAACAGTTTGTATAATGATTGTACAAACTTATTTTTTGATATATTGTCTTTTTTAACAACCATGTTTTTTATTTTGTGGTTGTATGGCTTTTTAAGATAATGTTAAATAATATATTTAGATTCTCTACAATATAAATACAATCTCTCTTAATGGTATCAAGTTTTTTTTTATTCAATAAAAAATTTGAAGCATATTGTATCAATTTATATATCTTCTACTTTAGAATACATATATTAAGAAGGTGTTGGTGTAGCAAACAAATTATAAAGATATTATCAATGACATACATCTCAGAACCTTCTAGAACATTCTAAAAGATTCTTAGAACTCTCTAGAACCTTCTAGAGCCTTCTAACATCTTCTTAGTTGGTAGAAATTGCTTGAAAAGCTTCCTAGTTGGTGAAAGTTGCTTGAGAAGCTCCCTAGTTGGTGGAAGCTGCTTGAAAAGCTTCCTAAGTAAGAGTATATATTGGAGTCAAGGCTGAAGAGTTCTTTAGTCTCGACAACACATCTCTTGGAGCTCTAGCTCACCTCTCTGGTGTTATTTTTGTACTCATTTGATTAATTTAGTTCTTGCCAGTTCTTCTTGAACTTCTTGTTTAAACTTCTAATCTATATTCTATGCCCGTGATAATTTGTCGAGACTGCTCTCATCTTAGATATCAGAGCTAGTTCCTTCGTGTTGGGGTGTGGATTATTCCTCTTTTTGAAGGTACACTAGTGTTTTAAAGGTTGCAGATTACCTTCTTCTAAATTGATATCTTTTTCGTTATAATATTGGAGTCTTATTCTTCTTGGAGAGAGTGGATTACTCCTCTTCATGAAGGTCTTAAGGCATTTTAGAGGTTGCAGAGTACCCTCTTCTAAACCAATATTTCCTCCTTGTAGAAACAATTACTTCCTTTCTCTTAGAATGGCCGAAGGTCAAGACATTAATATGAATGAAAGTTTGAAGTCCAAGTTGGATGCCATTATGAATGCTCTTGCTATGTTATCACAAAAAATTATGATAATTGAAGGAATCTTTGCAAGACTTCATAATGATGGAACATCCAAAATAGCACAATCTGGGCTTCATCAATTTCAAGCTTCTACACCAGAAGAAGCAACTTTACTTGTGGTTCAACAAGAATTATTACTTCCACAACAAAAAGAGCCTTGATTTAGCCTTCTAGACAAGTTTGATGGTACACGCTCTAAGTTTCAAGATTTTGTCAATCAAATCAAGTTGATAACAACTCTACAACCCGAATGTTATCCGACGGAGGAGTCACACGTTGGACTGATTGGAACTTTGCTTACGGGACAAGCTCTATCGTGGTTTACTCTTTTGTTCAAAAAAAGATCACTGATTTTGAACAACTTTGAGACTTTTTTGAAAGCATTTGCATAAGCATTTGGCGAGCATAAAAAGGCTCGATGGGCTACAACAAAAATTTGGTCACTACGACAAAGGACTTGCTCTGCATTAATCTATGCATCAGATTTGAGGCAATTAGCATGCATCATCAACTAGGACGAAGAAGCATTGATGAGTCAATTCTATTGGGATCTTAAAGACAACATAAAAGATTTGTTGTTATCTCTTCTTGATCCACAAACCCTCAATGAAGCCATTAGCCTAGTTGTGAAATATAATAATCGCCTATTTTGGCGTCGCCAAGACCAACACTCCAGACAATATACAAGTTGCCACGGTGTAATTATATCGACAAATAGCCTAAATTCACAATCGGAGGCAGAGGACATGCAGATTGATGTAATACGTGTCAAATCTCTTACTCTAAAAGAAAAGAAGTAGCGTATAGAGAAAGGCTTGTATTTGTATTGCGGTGGAGAAGGCCATAGAGCTGGAAGCTGTCCTAAGAAGCAAAATAGATGCAACATGAAGACTAGAGGTGCATTTGTCCAAGAAAACGAGGATGCCTGGCCACAATAGGAATTGTGGGGCTGGACAAATCAATACCAGATTCCTCTCTTTCTACTCAACCTGCCCGTTGTTTTACAATTCCTTTGTCTTTTGGCCCTCAAAAACTAAAACCCTATTATTCTTGATCTTTCTTAGTTGAAAAAATATAATCCATCTATAGATTGGAGGCTGCGGAGGATAACATTTCCTATAGAACAATCTAAGGACAAGCTTTGAAGAAGACTCCAAACTAAAAAAGTCTTTGTTTATTGGAGCAAGAGTGTTTATAAGATCATGTAAGGAAGGCACACCATTAGTCATTTATGCAACTCTAACTAGTGGAGAGCAGATTTCAACAGCAGGTATACCAAAACAATACAAGGATTTTCAAGATGTGTTTCAAAAGAAGAATGCTGACATGCTACCGGAGTACCGACCATATGATTATGCCATAGAATTACAAGAAGAAGCACAACCAGCTTTTGGCCTAATCTACAACCTATCGCAGACAGAGTTGGCTCAGTTGCGGAAATACATTGACAAGAACCTAGCCAAAAACTTCATTTATCATTCAAAATTTCCAGTTGGGGCACCAATCTTATTTGTGAAGAAGAAGGATGGCTCACTACAGATATGCGTGGACTATCGAGGTCTCAACAAGGTGACAACGAAGAATCGCTATCCATTACTTTTGATTTCTAATCTTTTGGAATAACTTGGATGTGCAAAGATCTTTACAAAGATTGATCTAAGAGGAGCTTACAATCTTGTCCAAATCAAAGAAGGAGACAAATGGAAGACAACTTTTTCTACAAGGTATGGCCATTTTGAATATAATGTCATGCCATTTGGTCTTACCAATGCTCCGGCGGTCTTTCAACATATAATGAATAATATTTTTCAAGAGCATCTAGACGATTTTGTTGTCATCTATTTAGATGATATCTTGATATTTTCCAAGAACAAAGAAGAGCATGAGAAGTACATTTGTTTGGTACTCAAAAAACTACGCAAGCGAGGATTCTACACCAAGTTAGAGAAGTGCTTATTTCACCAAACTGAGATGGAGTTTTTAGGGTTTGTTGCGACTACAGAAGGCTTGAAGATCGATCCCAAAAAGGTGGAAGTAATTGTGTTGTGGGAAGTTTCAAAGACGGTTAGAGATATACAATGTTTTCTTGGCTTTGCTAACTTTTATTAGATCTTTATCAAGAATTACTCTCAAATTGCTGCTCCACTCACTCGATTGACGTGTAAAGATAAGCTCGAATGGGGACCTCTAGCGGAAAAATCATTTCAAAATCTTAAGATGGCGTTTACTACGACTCCAATCTTGGTACACCTAAACTTTATAAAGGCTTTCTATTTGGAAACTGATGCTTTGGATTTTGCTTTAGGAGCCGTACTTTCGTAGATGGACATTGACAATAAATTTCATCCGGTTGTATTCTATTTGCGGAAGTTTTCTACAGTTGAGATCAACTACGAGATCCATGATAAGAAACTCCTTGCTATAGTGGATTCTTTCCAAGAGTGGCGTCACTTCTTTGAAGGAGCTGCACATCCGGTGACCGTTGTCGGGGTAGAGAGAATCTGCCTCAAGAAAGCGCTGGGCTTCTGGCTGCCACTAATTACTCAAGCAAGATTCAAGTATAATAAAAACCCCCAATTTTATATAAAAGAGATCTCCATAGGGCTATTACACCCAATACACAAGTCTAATTTCCTCAAACCATTCAAAACATAACAAAATACTCTAAACCCTCATTCTCCCGTAGAAAGGGAATTTTTCCTAAACTTCAATAACCTATAACTTTTAATCCAACCGTCCAAAACTATTTTAAATTTACATGAAGTACTGATATATTCTTCACAACTACCACCACAAATTTCAACCGTTGATTCATTATCGATCTTTAGATATCGCCAAAACCCTAGCAGTAGCTTTAAACCCTTGTTTACAAACACCTGTGTACTAAATTCTTCATATCTCACAATCTAAAAGTCCAAATTCTATGAAACTTTAATGTATAGCTTCTTAGCACAATAATACACCTTTTTACAAATTTTTAGACAAAAATTCGTCCAAAAACTTAAGATATGGCAAACCCCATCACCATCAACAAAACGGTCTACTTACTGCCTTGGAATTGGATGCGCTGTCTTCAACTCTTCATATCTCCTTCGTCTAAACTCAAAACTTAAGAATTCCTTCATAATAGACGTAGATCTTGAAATCACCTTTCCAACCGCACCGTCTGATCTCCAAAAGCCTCCGTATAACTCCGCGAAATCCCAAAAGAGTGACAGTATGTATGAAATCCACTCTTTAACTTTGAACAAGTATAACTTCTTCACCCTAACTCCAAATCGCCTAAAATTTCCTCTCAAACTATACCCAAAACCCTAAACTTTACAACCCTACCTCTGGAATTTCAAATCTCCATTTTTGAAGTCACCGAATACCCTTGTTAAGGTCACGGGCAGCCTCCTCAAAGCCCATTGGGCATGGTATTCGACCAATAGGGATGAAGTTCCCTATTCCTTGCCTTCATCCGACCATGGCTTGATTTCATCCCTCCCAATTAGCCTCTTACTAGCTTAAATTTTCATCCTTAAGTCCCCACCTTCTCTCAAGGCTTCATACTAAACATTTAGATCTTATAATTTTTAAATACCATAACTAAATAGGTAAAATAAAATAAAATAAAGTTTCTTCTATCAACCATTTTTAATTTAACTTACTAACCATTCTAACACACATCTAGATTCATAAACATATAATATATTTTAACTAATTTTTACATATTGTAAGTAATTACAGTACGACACTGTATACATGGATCACAAGAATCTGGAGTATTTCATGTCGGCTTGGGTTCTAAACCGTCATCAAGCTTGATGGAATATGTCGCTATCTAAGTTTGACTTCGTTATTACTTATCAGCCTGGAAAGCAACAAGGGCTATCCGATACATTATCAAGAAGATCATATCTTGCACTAAAGGTTGGAGAAGCAGCACTTGATCAATAATGTATGACATTGTTAAAGCCAGAGCAATTTAGGATTTGTGCTGCTGTTGTGCCAATTGATGTTGACTTCCTCAATCAGGTACGTGCTGCGACCATTGAAAATTCAATAGCCCTTGATATCAAGCAGCATATCAATGATGACAAGTTTAATGTCGAAGGAGATCTTTTATACTTTGAGGAGCAGTTGTATATCCCAACAAGGCCAGCACAACTCCGAGTCTTTCAATCTTGTCATGATTTTCCAACTACGGGACATTTTAAGTTCAATAAGACCTTGGAATTTATTTCCCGAGATTTTTGGTGGCCCCAATTGTAGAAGTATGTGGAAGATTTTGTCCTCTCTTATGACATTTGTTCAAGATCTAAGAACCATTGGCATCACCTTTATGGACTTCTACAGCCATTGAGTATTCTACGTCATCCATGGTCTTCAATTTCCATGGACTTTATTATGCACTTGCCGCCATCGAATTCATTTGATAGCATCTTTGTTGTGGTGGATCAGCTTACGAAGATAGCACATTTTATCCCTTGTAAGAAGACATTGTCAAACAAAGACACAGCAAGGCTCTTCTTTGATAATGTGTATCGATATTATGGTCTACCAAATGATATCGTGTCGGATAGAGGAACCCAATTTATATCAAAGTTTTGGAAATTTCTTTTTAAGATATTGAAGGTAGACATCAAGCTTTCTTTGGCATTCCATCTTTAAAGTGACGGCCAAACAGAATGAGTGAATGATGTTTTGGAACTGTATTTATAATGCAGTATCAACTATCACCAAGATGATTGGACTGCATATCTACCGCTAGCCAAATTTGTATTTAACAACATCCTTCATGGGTCAATTCAAAAAACACCATTCTTTTCCAACTATGGATACCATCCGAAGCTTGATCTATTGAGTCCATTAGCAAATAACAATTCAGCAGCTGAAGGATTGATGAAGCAGCTATTAGAGCTTCAAACCACATTGAAGCTTCAATTGCAAATTGCTCAAGAGTCTTACAAAGCATCCATGGATAAATTTCCGAATCAGGCACCTTATTTCAAAATTAGAGATAAAATATGGCTGCTTTGACGGAATATCAAGACCAAGCGGCCATGAGATAAGTTGGACTATCGGAGATTGGGACCATTTGTTATCCAGAAGCAGATCAATCATGTGGCGTACCACCTAGAGTTACGAGCTGCTATGAAAGTACATCCTGTCTTTCATATTTCTCTGTTAAAATCTTATCGAGAATTATTTTTTCTTACAAGAGTGCAATGTCCGCTATGTAGTATAGAAATTAAAAACCATGAAGAATACAAGGTAGAAAAGATATTAGATTCAAGGCAAAGATGGAATAAATTAGAATACTTAATACATTCGAGCGGCTATGATATTAATGAACAAACATGGGAACCGACCAAAAATCTTGCCAATGTGCCGCGAAAGGTACAAGAATTCCATTGACAATATCCTAATAAATTAAAAATTGGCTATTGATAAAGCATGAAGATGAAGCCTTTTCTAGAAAAATAAATAGAAAAAGGATCCAAGTCTTATCAAAACATAACTTGTTTTATTTTGTAATATTAAGATATCTAATCTCAGGGTGTATTTAGATATGGCTAGTGGAAATGAAGATATTACACTAGTGATGCCATCGCAATCGAGTAACTTATGACATCAACCTCGAGATGAAGAATTAGAAGAACCAAAAAGATGTCAAAGAATACCAAGTAGCAGGTCACTCGTGATTGTCTTTGAAGCTAAACAAGCTCATGAAGGTAGTGGCAAAACGATATTTTCAGGCCGCTTCCACAATGAAGACACAGAAGTTCAAGCATGGTCTCAAGTAGAAGGTGTTGGTCATTACCAGTGGCTACAAGGATCCATAAATCATCTACCTCGTGAATGACAACTGGAGTATATTGTAGAGACTATGCACCAAATCTTTGATTTTTTACATTTGAGAATATACATCTCAAATGGCTTCTTGGAGACCTCGAAACTAGAAGAGGAGGTGATGTCAAGGACATACTTATCAAAACCTTCTAGAACATTCTAGAAGATTCTTAGAACTTTTTAAAACCTTCCAGAGCCTTCTAGCATCTTCTTAGTTGATAGAAGTTGCTTGAAAAGTTTCCTAGTTGGTGAAAGTTGCTTGAAAAGCTCCCTAGTTGGTGGAAGCTGCTTGTGAAGCTTCCTAGATAAAAGTATATATTGGAGTCGAGGTTGAAGAGTTCTTCAGTCTCGACAATACATCTCTTGGAGCTCTAGCTCACCTCTCTGGTATTATTTTTGTACTCATCTAATTAATCTAGTTCTTGCTAGTTCTTCTTGAACTTCTTGTTTAGACTTCGAGTCTATATTTTGTGTCCGTGACAAATATGGCATAGTTGTATAATATTTATATTAGAATTTAAAAAATTGATTATTATACTTTATAGCAAATTTATTTGCTTCACTTAATGTTTGAGGATCAAGTAAGTTCAATATCAATTTTTTTATTTCATATTATAATTTATATAGAAATTTGTTGAAAAATATAACACCATCTCATTTAATATCAATTGCCTGTTATATAAATTGTAAAATATATAATAATATTAAATAATATTTTTGCTATAAAATCTAAATCTTATTGATTGAAATACTAATTAAATCATATTTTTTATATATAAATTAAAATTTACTAAAAAAAAACCTCTAAATTATTCAATATTGAATCATATTATTTAAAAAAAGATGAAAACCATGATAAGACAAAACTTGAAAGTAATGTTTCAATAAACTTGATTTATGATCTTGGGATTAGATAGCTTTGAGGTTGAAGCTCAATCACTAATTGTATTTCATTGAGAATACTTTGAAACTTTGATCTTAAACTATCAAACTTCTAAAGTAAGATAATTTTTGATTCTTTAATAATAATAGTGATGCTTGTAGGATGCTCTATTATAAAAAAAGTTCTTAGTATATGTGTAGATGTTGAAGTAGCTATAATCATTTCTATATCTTCATTTCTAACCAATCTTGATGGTGCTTGTGATAATAAAGTGAGTTGATACATTATAAATACTAACTCTTTAATTTATTTTTATATTTATACTATTGCATTCTTTATTTTTGTAAGCTTGATTATAATTATATAATAAAAAAATATATCTTATATCATTTATGATAGAGAGCAAAAAAAGATCAAATATAAAAAAAAAAAAATTTAAGAATAATATTAATTTAAAAGTGAATAATCTACAATCTCTAATACACTTATATCATGATGATAAGAATTCAAAGGATGTAAATAAATATGCAAGATATACATCAAAGAGAGATAGTAAAAAATATATATATATATATATATTCAAAAAAAAAATTAAAATGGCTATTATCAAAGACAAAAAGAATAGAAACTCTTAAAACTAAATTAAAGGCATGAAAGGCATTGATAAGAGTGAAGAAGGCCTTACTCTTGCCTCCATATATACTATCTAACTAATGAGCTACGTGACAATGCCCTAAAGGCTACATGACATGTATCCAATTTGTAAGACACATGTCTAACTTGTAGAACAAGTTTCTTATATATGCAACATATGGCCAACTTGTTGACCAAGCTTTCAATCTACCAATCACCTACAAATACATACAAGATCAAAGTTACATCTATAAAGCTTTTAAAAAGCTTTATAATAAGATATTAATAGTTTAATTTATTTTTATATATTTATATAATTTTATTTATTTAAATAAATATATTAATAATTATAAATATCTATAATATATAAATATCTATATTTATTAATATATATTTATTTGGATAAATAGACATAATTTAAAAGTAAATAAAATAAAATAAAATAATTAATATTTTGTTGAGAAGCTTCTTAGAAGCTTTGTAGATATGAATTTGACTTTACAAGTGTTTGTAGGTGAATGATAGGTTGAAAATTTGATTAACAAGTTAGCCATATGTTACACATATTAACCACTTATATTACAAGTTAGCCATATGGCGCACATGTAAAAAACTTGCTCTATAAGTTAGACATGTCTTTCATAAATTGAACACATATTATGTAGCCTATAAGATGTTGCCACATAGCTCTTTAGTTAGATAGTATATATGGAGGTAAGAATGAGGCCTTTCTTACTTTTGTCAATGTCTTCTATATATTTTAGTCTTAACTTAAGATTCTTTAGTCTCTTTGTATTTGATAATAGTTATTCTAGTTTCAATCTTATATCTATCTTAGATTTGACTACTTCCTTTTTTTTGGTGATATAAAAGTATATAATCTCTTTAGAATTTTTATTGTGATTCATGTCGTTAATAATTTAACAAGATTGTTAAATTTTTATACTTATTTTGTTTAAAAAATGAGTGGATGAAAAAAAAAAAAAAACTTATGGATGTTACATTCAATAGAAGTAAAAATAGATTTATAACTATTGTGGATCTTTATAAGCTTTTAAATACTCTTTGAGCAAAAAACTCATGGATTAGCAATCTCAACCATAGAAGCACTATTTCTACACGTGTGGAAGCAGTCAACAATGAGGTCCAATGTTTATACTAAGAAGTTGTGCAATTAAAAGAAATAAGTATAAAAAGATTAATTTTAGAAGTAAATCCTAATAATTATACTACTACAAGTATGAAAGAGTTAAAGATTAATATATCAAAGAAGTTTGATGGAATATGATCAAAATTTTAAAGATTTTTATAGAAAATGAAGCTCTTTTTAAAATTACATTCTACTCATTACTTAGACAAAATCACTCAAGTAAGATTTATAAGGATACTTCTATCTAGAAGTGCTCTTTTTTTGTTTACACCTTTGATGAAAAATGATTTTTGACTTTTATATGATTTAAATTCATTTTTAGAAGTATTTATAATCATTTTTAGAAAAGTGATTTAAAAAAGATATCAAAAATAAAATTCTAATTTTTATGACAAAGATCATATTTAGTTGCTATTTATGCTACTGAATTTAACTTGCTTGCAACGTGGATTGGAATGATAAGATTCTTATCAACTAGTTTGAATATGGTTTAAAAGATAATGTCAAAGATCTATTATTAACAATATTAAAAGTAAATTTATTGAAATAATTTATCATTTAAGCAATTGTATATAATAGTCAATTTTTTGAAAGGCACCAAGAACAAAGATTTGATTAGAAAGGAAAAAATCAAATCATAATAATAACTTTTAAATTTTCTAAAATCTATTCATTAAGGTCAAAATCTATGTGAATTTATATAATTCAATTCAAGTAATTAACACCAAAGAAAAAAAAAATATTATTATATTATGATTCATCTATTATAAAAAAATTATATATATATATATATATATATATATATATATATATATATATAAAATTTATTATGTAATTAAATAAATACTATATGCTTGGATTTCAATTAGTTATAAAATATAATTAGATTATTATTTTAAAAGGAGTTTTTTTAAAAAGGCTAATATTGAGATTTTTATAACCTCATTTTTTTTATAATGACTTTTGAGGTTAATTTTATATTGATAAATTTTATATGTTTAGAATCATCTTTGTTAGATATTGGTGATTTTTAAAATCTTGTTTTGTTTCTTTTATTTAGTGTTTAGGGCCCATACTATATAAATCTTATTAAAAAAATGATTAGAAAGAGGTCTTACTATCAATAAGAGTAGTTAGGCTATCCATATAAATAGATGGAAATGAATGATAGAAATCTCTATTTCTATTGATCAACCGTAATATCCAATGGCCTTTAGGGAAGTTGTCTAATGCCTTATTAAGAATTAGGATTAATCTTTTGGAATCATTCAAAAAATGGAGGCTAAAGCCAACAAATTTAGGATATGATTTTGGTACAAAAATTGAGTGATTTGGAATTTTTATCTATGAAATATAGGCATCATAAATCAAAGTGTTGATTTTGTATCTACTATCATTTTTTGAAGTATAACAAATATTTACAAAATATAATAAAAGATTGATTATTGAGATTGAAAAGAACACTTTTTTAGCTAAATTGTATATATATAACTTGATGAATTCTAAATAAGAATAAAAAAGATATTAGAAGTTGAATTTAACACTTATAATCTAATAATAATAAATAACTTGCTATTAGGATAGAGAGAGTTTGTCTTAAAAAGCACTAGGCTTTTAGTTGTCACTAATTTTTCAATCAAATGTCAAGATAGATAAAAATCCCAAATTTATATAAAATTGTTCCTAAAAAGGGCCATTATATCAATTACACAAGCCTCAAATATTCTAAAATTTCCAAAATATATCAAAATATACTAAACCTTTTATTAATCCTAAGGGGGATTCTTCTTGAACTTCAAAAAAGTATATTTCCAAATCAAACTATCTATAAGTGCTTAAATTTTAGATGAAGTATTAATGTATTCTTAATAATTTTTACAACAAATTTCAACTATTGATTCATAACCAATCTTTAGATATTGCCAAAATCCTAATAATAGCTTCAAAGCTTTGTTTATAAATACTTATATATTAAATTCTTTATATCTCACAAACTAAATATCCAAATGCTATGAAACTTATATATAGAGCTTTTTCACATAATAATTTATATTTTTAGAAACTTTTAGATAAAAATTTGTCTAAAAATTCAAGATATGGTAGAAATCATTACTATCAACAAAACGGTCTACTTACTGCCTTAGAATTCAATATGCTATCTTTAACTTCTAATATCTTTTTTTTTAGTTCTAAATATAATAATTCTTCTATATTAGATGTAGGTCTTAAAATCACCTTTCTAATTACATCTTTTGATCTCCAAAAGCTCTTGTATAACTCCTTGTATTTTCAAAAGAGTGACAATAGATATAATTTGTATATCTTAATTTCAAGTATCTATTCCTCTCTTATAAAAATTCTATATCTCTTAATTTCTATACCAAAATTGTAGTACAAAAAATAAGCTTTCTAATCCTAGTCTTTGATTTTCAAATGCTTTTTTTTAAATTATCAAAATCCTTCTTTTGATTGAAGATATCATGCACAAAATATATTGGATATGAAAATTGACCAATAGAAATGAAGATCTTCACTCCTTGCCTTTATTCATCCATACCTTACTTTCATCCCTCTAAATAAGCCTCTTAGTAGTTTAATTTTTTATCTTTGGATCCCAATCTCTTTTCAAGGCTTCATACTAAATATCTAGGTGCTATATAATTTAAATAATATAATCAAAATAAGTAAAAAAAACCAAAATAAAGTTTCTTATATCAATTTCTTTTAATTTAATCTATTAATTATTCTAACACACATCTAGACTTATAAACATATTATATATTTTATTTGATTTTTATATAATATAAATAATTGTAATATGACACTGTTGTCATATTACATATTGTCTTGTTTGAGAATGTATTAGTGTCAAGGATATGAACTAAAATAGATGCATAAGTTAATAAAAACTATGTCAAAGGAAAATAACAAGATAGAAATAAACAAGTATGTATATTCAAGAAGAAACTGGAATGGCTATTGCCAAAGACTAAAAAATATATGAAACTCTTGAACTAGACTAGAAGCAAGAAAAGAATTGACAAAAGTGAAGAAGGCTTCACTTTTGTCTCTATACATACTATCTATCTAAAAACTACATGGCGGCATTCTATAGGACCTCTTATATATGTCTAATTTATAAGACATATGTCAAACTTGCAAGACAAGTTTTTTACATGTGCGCCACGTACTTAGCTTGTTCTACAAGCTACCAACATGTATGACATATGACTAGCTTGTTCCACAAGCTACCAATATGTGCACCACGTATTTAGCTTTTTTTACAAGCTACCAATATGTGTGACATATGGCTAACTTGTCTAACAAGCTACTAACATGTGCGATACATGGTTAGCTTATTAATCAGGTTTCTATCCTATTAATCACCTATAGACATGTATAATAGTGATTCCACGTTTATGAAGCTTCTAGGAAGCTCCTCTATAAGATATTATTAAATTAATTTATTTTATATATTTCTATTAACTAGATAATTATTGAAAATATTCTTATGTTTATAACATTATTTCGCCTTCTAGGGACGAGTTCCACAAAAAGTGGTGATTACATGTTGAGGAAGTCCAGGATACATCAAATTATGCTTACTACATATTCTGATCTTTGTATCCTTCGAAGGTAGTTGATAGGTCTTTTTAACCATTGATAGTATCCCATACTAAGGCAAGAGGACCTCTCTATTATTTGATCATTGTTGAGGCCTTCATAGCTCTATAGAACTTGCTTTGATTTATAGTAAAGATTTTTTTGACTCTTTTTCTTGGTTTTGACGGATGTCGTCGATAAAATACATTAATTTTTGCTGATGCATTTTCTAGATTTCTAGATGGCTCCCATATGCATTCACTAATATCGTATTCGCGCCAATATACAAGATATTTCAATTAATTTTATCGCCACCTTGAATCTAAAATCTCTTCTATTTCAAATTTTTCATTATTGTCTACTTCTATAGGAAGTAATGGCATTTCTCTTCTTTCTTGTATATCCACTATCTTGTATGGCTCGAGTAGTGACACATGGAATACATAATGGATCTTCATAGATTTTGGTAGACATAGCCAATAAGCAATTGGATTAATTTATCCACAAATCAAAAAAGGTCAAAGCCTACAATAATCTAGCTTGTTGTAAGGGCAAATAATCTTGATATTATGACGAAGTAACCATATCTTATTGCCTATGTGGAATCGAGGTTGTTCCTTGCGATAGATATTTGTATTGATTTTTTGTTGTTCTTAAGCTTTTTTTAATTGTACCTTCATTGTTGCATGTAGCTCTGACAACTAATTCACCAAATCTTCTACATTAGGATTATCAGCTTTTGAAAAGTCAAAAGTATCAAGTCATGGATGATAACCATAATTTACAAAGAATGGAGTTTGTTGAGTAGACAAATATATCAAATTATTATAAGAAAATTCTACTAATAGCAAAAGAGTTGTCCAAACATCTTGATGATAATTGATGGTACATCTCAAATATTGCTCCAAAACTTGATTTACTCGTTCCATTTGTCCATCAATTTGAGGGCGGAAAGCTAAAGATAATTTTATATCCACCTTCAATATTTTGAGAAAGATTCTTTAAAATCTTAATACAAATTATGTTCCTCTATTTGATATAATATCCTTTTGTAATCCATAATAGCGATAGATATTATCAAGGAAAAATTTAGCTGTTTCTTCACTTGTAATAGATTTTGTATACAGTGCAAAATGTGCCAACTTAGTAAAACAATCTACAATCACAAATATAGAGTCATATGAACTTGGCTTTGAAAGATCCATGATAAAATCCATAGAAACAGAAGACCAAGGTTATTTTGGTATAGATAATGGTTGGAGAAGTTTGTAAGGTCGGTGATGAGGAGTTTTTGATCTTGAATAAATGTCACACGACTGTACAAACTCTTTAACAGCCTTTCACATCTAAGGCCACCAAAAATCTCTAGATATTAGTTCCAAAATCTTATTATATCTAAAATATCCTACTATAGGGAGGTTGTGATAAGCTTCCACAACATGTAGTTGTTGTATGGTATGAACTTCTATTTGGGAATACACTACATATTTGGGAATACACTACATACTTGAAATTTATTGGCTAAACTCCAATAAGTGATTTATCTTTAATAAAAAAGACAAATAATATAACAATATTACAAAAAAAAAGTTATATAGATAAATCTTCTTATATTCAAATAGGTTTGTACAAAAAGAGTTCAAATTTCCACAAAAATCCTTCAAAACTTTATTCACCCACAAGGATTTATTTCTTCTTGATCTTTAGAGTCCAATAACTCTTGATCCAACTATTTAGATTCTATAAAATTTTCTTCAAAGTGTAGATAATATTCTTAAGTTTCACTACAAAAAAGAATCAACCATATGTTTATTTTTGATCGTCCGAAAATCCTAACAGGTGCTTAAAATCCTAGCTCAGAGACACCTCAGCACTATTTTCTTTATATCTCACAAATCCAAAATTCTAATGCCACAAAAGTTTTGCGTATAGTCTTGTGACATAAATATATATATTTTAAAAAATTTTGAGTCAAAAATCTATCAAATTGCCTAAGGTATAGCTCAAAACATAACCACTAGTTCAGTGTGGTCACTTACTATCCTTAGCTTACAAGCTTTGACTTCAACTTCCAATATCTCCTTCATCCCTACTTAGATTTCATCAAGCCATATATAAAAAATGTAGCCAAAAAAGTGCGCTTTTCAATCCTAGTCACTGATCCTCTATTGCTCTTTGTACAAGCAAGTTATGTCTAAAAGAATAACAATAGGTATAATTTTGACACCCTAACTTTGATCGCCTATATCTCTTTCATAAAAAATCTAATTTATGCAAGATTTGCACCAAAACTATATTTAAAAATCCAAACTTGCTGACCCAAGCCTTTGATGTTTGATTCCTTGAAAAACAAACCCTAATTCTTAATAAACTCTTAGGCAATCTCCTTGAAGCCCATTGGGCATGATTTTTGGCCAATAGGAATAGAGACTTCTATCATCCATCTCCATTCATCTATATAAATGGCCTAACTACCTCCTTTCACACTAAAAATTCCTTTTTAATTCTTTTTGTTACAAGATTTATATAATATGTGTTCTAAATACCAAATAAAAGAAGTTAATAAGATCTTAAGGATCACCAATGTCTGACAAAGGTCACTTAAGATATACAAAAGTTACTATCAATATAAAATCAACCTCAAAATTACTATCAAAAGAAGAAATAAGGTTGTATAAACCTCAATAATAATCCTTTTAATAGATCCCTTCTAAACTAACAACCTAAGCACATTCTATAACCAATAAACCTACTATTATAGCTTTCATTTAATTGTATAGTAAATTATACATTAAATATATATATACAATTTTTTCACATGGTAGCCAAATCACAACACGACATTGTATTGTACCTTTTGGAATATATAGGTAGCTTTTGAAATAGAATAGATCATTCTTGGAATTCAAACTTAGAAGTATCATGAGACTTAGATGAATTATTCTTAATCTTATAGATAAGAGGGTCTGAAGATATACTTGATTAAATTTGCTTAATAAAAGTTGAATCAATAGTCAATATTGATTTTATTGCTTGAAGATGAAATTACTTTGACTTCAAGAGGGGCATTCTTTGTTGATCAAAAGTCAAATCTCCTTCTTTTGGTATAAGATAAGAACGTCTAGAAAGGGCATTGGATAGACCTTGTTGTTTTTCTGGCCAATAGGTGATAATAAACTCGAATCTTGACAAAGACATACTCCAACAAGCTTGACGACGATTCAATACACGTGTTGATATAAAATACTTGAGGTTCTTGTGATCCGTATATATGGTGATTGGATTAAAAGTGCCTTCCAAATAATGGTGTCATTCTTGAAAAGAATCCACAATTGCAAGAAATTTTTTATCATGGATTTCGTAGTTGATTTATGTTGCTGAAAATTTTCTAGAATTAAAAGCTACTAGGTGGAGTTTGTCATTTGCTCCCATTTGTGATAATACCATCCTAAAAGCATAATCTAACGTGTCTATTTTTACAAAAAATACCTTGAAAAAGTTGACACGATACAAGATTGGTATAAAAATAAAATTATCTTCAAAGCCTCAAACAATGATTCTACTTCTTTGCTCCACTCGAATTTGTCCTTACAAGTTAAGCATGTAAGTGGAGCTACAATTTGTAAAAAATTCTTGATAAAGATTTGATAGTAATTGGCAAATTCCAAAAAGTATTATACATCTTATATTATTTTTGGAATCTTCCAATCCATGTTTGTCTGGACTTTCTTCAAATCCATTTTAAAACCATCATTTGAAATGATATATCCTAAGAAGTTAACTTGACTAGTGTAAAATACACACTTTTCTATCTTGGCATATAACCTTGCATCTCTAAGTTTTTGTAATACATGATAAATATGAAGTTCATATTCTTCTATATTCTTAGAATAGATAAAAATATTGTCTAAATAACAAACAACAAAATCATTAAGAAACTCACAAAATACATCATTCATAAGATGTTGAAAAGTAACTGGTATATTTGTAAGTCTAAAAGGCATGACATTATATTCAAAATGTTTATATCTTATTCAAAATGTAGCCTTTCATTCATAACCTTCTTTGATGTGCACTAAGTTATATAATCCTCTTAGATCTATTTTTGTATAGATCTTAGCTTGATTCAATAGATCAAGAAGTCCAGATATTAGAGATAGAGAGTATCTATTCTTGATGGTAATCTTGTTGAGTCCTTGATAATCTATACACATCCGTAGTGATCCATCTTTCTTCTTTACAAATAAGATAGGAATTCTTATTAGGGATTTTAAATGGCTTATGAAATTCTTGGCCAAATTTTTATCAATGTATTTTTTGAGTTCCGCTAATTCATTCTGAGATAGACTGTAGATTGATCCAAGTAGAGGCTGAGTTCTCTCTTTGAAAATAATTGAGCAATCATATGGACAATTGTCTAAAAAAATATTTTCATTTTTATTTTCAAAAATGTCTTAATAATCTTGATATTGGCTTGGAATGCCACTTGAAGTCCTTCTACCATCAAAAATGGATGTAGCATAAATAACAAAAGATGATCCTTCTTTTGCTTCATTTATAAAAACTTTTGTGTTTATAAATAGAAGTTTTATTATACTAGGCTTATGGTTTGTTACTTGATTTATAGGATTCTTATTAATGCTTTGAAAAAAATCAAGTCTACGAGAAATCTAATCTATTCAAAGATTATACTTTTTTAGCCATGACAAGTCTAAAATGACTAAATTAGAAAGAGATTTAATTATATTAAAGATTATATAATTATTATAATCATCTATTGTTATATTTATAGGAAAGATTTCATAAGTAATATTTCTAAAAGATAATAGGTGACCATCTATGATTTCTACATGTACGGATTTAGTTTTTTGTATTGAAGGTATTTTATAACTTTTAACAAATTTTTTATTTAAAAAACAAATTGAGGCTCTTGACTCTAGCAAGACAAAGGCTTTGTGATTTTTAGGTGCTAAATAGACATCTATTATAAAATAAGAAGAGGGTTTTGAAGATAGGATAGGATCTTTATTAGGAGTTGTACAAGATTTCAACTGTATGATGTTGTATTGTGATTACTTATAGTATGTAAAATCCAATCAAAATATATAATATGTTCATAGATTCTTATATGTATTAGAATGGTTAGAATAGTACATAAAAAAGAGTTGGTATAAAAAACTTTATTTTAGATTTTTACTTAATTTGATTATGGTGTTTAAATTATGTAAGATCTAAATATTTAATATAAAGCCTTGACTGGAAATTGGAATCCAAAGAAGAAGAATTAAACTACTAAGAGGCTTATTTGGAAGGATGAAGATAAATTGTAGATGAATGAAGACAAGGGATAAAGTTCTTCATTCCTATTAGTCAATGGTCATACCTAATAGGCTTTGAGGAGGCTATCCACAACAATAACAAGGATTTTGGTAATTTTAAGGAGAGCATTCAAAAATCAAAGACTAGGGTTTAAAAGCTTATTTTTTAGACTACAATTTTAGTGTAAAAATTAAGAGATTTGGAATTTTTATGAGAGAGAAGTAGGTGCTTGAATTTAAGATGTACAAATAGTACCTATTATCACTCTTTTGAGGAATTGAGGAATTATATGAAAGCTTTTGGACATCGGGAGGTGCAATCAGAGAGGTGGTTTTAAACTCTACACCTGATATAGAAGAATTATTATATTTGGAATTCTAAAAAAAAAGATATTGGAAAATTCAAGCGCCTACTTCTCTCTCATAAAAATCAAAGATAGCAGATTGAATTCCAAGGCAATAAGTAGGCCGTTTTATTGATAGTGATGGATTTTGCCATATCTTGAGCTTTTGAATGAAATTTTGTTTAAAAATTTCTAAAAAAGTGAATCTTTGTACTAAGAAGCTATACATCAAAGTTTTATAGCATTTAATTTGTGAAATATGAATCTTAGACATTTAGACATTTAGACATTCAGACATCTTAGATATTTAGTTTGTGAGATATGAAGAATTTAGTACATAAGAGTTTATAAAGAAGGATTTGAAGGTGTTATTAGGATTTTTGCTATATTTGAAGATTGATAAAAAAATCAACCATCGAAATTTATTGTGCTAATTGGTAAGAACACATCACTACTTCATGCAAATTTTGAATAGATTTGAATGGTTAGATTAAGAATTATAGATTAATAAAATTTGAGAAAATTCTCCTCCCTATAGGTGAATGAGGATTTAGAATATTTTATTATATTTTGAGTATTTTTGTGAAACAAGACTTATATATTAGGTGTAATAGCCCTAAAAGAAAGACTTTTGTAAAAATTTGAGGATTTTGTTATTTTGGATCTTAATTGAGTATTTAGTGGCAGCTAGAAGTCCAGTGCTTTCTTGAGGCAAATTCTCTCTACCATGACAACGGTCCCTATTGTAACTAGATAAACGTGTTTTTCAACATATTATCTTCTTTGACAACCATACTCCTCATCTTGTGGTTGTATTGTTTCTTTGGACAATATTGAGCAGTAAGCTTAAATTCTCTATAATATAAACACAGTCTTTCTTTACAACGATGAGTCTTTTCTTGTTCAGTAAGATGTTTAAAACGTATCACATCAATTTGGATGTCTTTTACTTTTGAACATACATATTAAAAAGATGTTGATGTTATTATTGTATTATAGTAACATTGGAGATTCCTTGTATGGTTCTCCAATTGAAATTCAAAAAGTCGATTGTCACACTTCACAGCAAAATCAATTGCTTGACTCAATGTTTGAGGATTGGATAAGTTGAACATCAATTTTTTTACCTCATATTATAATCCATAGAAAAATTGGCTAATAAACGCAGCATCATCTCACTTGGTGTCAATTGCTAATTGTTAAAATTGTAAAGCATATGATATCACTAATTGATTTTTTTATCGCAAGATATGGATCTTGTTGGTTGCAACACAAATTGCATCAT
Organism: Physcomitrellopsis africana; assembly: GCA_036785485.1. Classification (NCBI taxonomy): domain Eukaryota; kingdom Viridiplantae; phylum Streptophyta; class Bryopsida; order Funariales; family Funariaceae; genus Physcomitrellopsis; species Physcomitrellopsis africana. The sequence continues at coordinate 613,416 of JAWRVF010000010.1, forward strand.
ATTCTCCATATATAGATCAAAATTTTTCTAAAAATGCCTCTAAATTATCCAATATTGAATCATATCATTCAAGAAAGGACGAAAACTATGATAAAGTAGAAACTGACAGTAGAGTTCTAATAAACTTGACTTATGATCCTTGGGTTGGATAACTTTGGAGTTGAAGTTCAATCACTAGTTGTACTTAATTGATGAATCCTTGAAACTTAGATCTAGTGCTATCAAACTTCTTTGGTAAATTAAATTTTTGTTCTTTGATGCTTGAATGGTGTTCAATTGTAGGTGAAGTGGTATGACTTGAAGCAGCTCAAATCATCTCTATATCTTTATTCCTTGCTAATCTTGTTACTTTTTGTGGTGGTATATTGAATTGATGCATTACAAGCATTAATTCTCTTATTTGCTGTTGCATTTGTGCCACTACACTCTTCATTTCAGCAAGCTTTGCCATGATATCACAATAGAAAAGGAAAAAATGCCTACTCTTATTAAAAAATAAAACACTCAAGAACAAAGGAAAAAATTCTAGAAACAATATCAGTTTAGAAGTGGATAATCCACAACTTCTAATATACTTATGTCTTATCAAAAAAAAAGGGATAATCCATTTTTAATCACGAAAAGATAAAATTTTGATATTGTAATCTTCATACTTGTCAATCTGTCAAGGACATGAACTAAAAGAGATGCATAAGTTAGTAAAAACTATGTCAAAGGAAAATAACAAGATAGAAATAAAGAAGTATGTATATTCAAAAAGAAACTGGAATGGCTATTGCTAAAGATTAGGAAATATATGAGACTCTTGAACTAGACTAGAAACAAACAAAGAATTGATAAGATTCAAGAAGACTTCACTCTTGTCTCTATAAATACTATTTATCTAAGAGCTAGGTGGCGGCATTCTATAGGACCTCCTACATGTGTCTAATTTGTAAGACACATGTCAAACTTGCAAGATAAGTTTTTCACATGTGCGCCACGTACTTAGCTTGTTCTATAAGCTACCAACATATACGGCACATGGCTAGCTTGTTCTACAAGCTACCAATATGTGCAATATGTGGCTAGCTTGTTGACCAAGTTTCTATCCTATCAATCACCTATAGACATGTATAAAAATGATTCTACATCTATGAAGCTTTTAGGAAGCTTCTCTATAAGATATTATCAAATTAATTTATTTTATCTACTTCTATTAATTAGATAATTATTAGAATAAATCTTATGTCCATGATAATTAGGCACTTAGCTATAAAAAGTACACTTATATATTATAACTAATTAAAAATCTAACAATCCTAATATAATCCTAAATAAATTCCAATTGAACTTTAATCAAATTTTAAATAAATCTTAACAATATCTTAATCAAATCTTAATCAAATTTTAATCAAATTTTAATCAAATTTTAATCAAATCCTAATCAAATTCTAATAAAATCTTAATACAACTATAAGTCAAATCCTAGTCAAATCTTAAATCAAAACCTAGGTCAAATCCTAAATCAAATTTTAGTCAAATCTTAAATCAAATCCTAAGTCAAACTTTAATTAAATCTTAAATCAAATCCTAAATTAAATCCTAAATTAAATTCTAATCAAATCTTTATAAAATCCTAATAAAATCTTAATAAAATACTAATATCTTAATAAAATCCTAAAAAAATCCTAATATCTTAATAAATGCTAAAAAGTCCAAATAAAATTTAATAGTAGATTTAAAATCTCAATAATTATCAAATTAATCATTAATCTTTATTCAAAATTTGTGCACTTCTAGATCTTTTAGTTAAAAACAAGCATATAAAATATGAAGAGAATCAAACTTGCTAATTGGAAAAAAAAGCTCCTAATTCTCTTTGGTGTTGGCCACCTTCTTTCTCCAACCTTAATGTTAATCTTCCAATATCAATATCTTTTTTTTTTACTATTCATATATTTTTAAACTTTATAAAAATACTAAAATCTAAGCTAACTACTAATTTTTAAAAAAATCATTCTAATCTAATTGGTAAATTACTCAAAATCAAAAAAATCCTTAGTGATCCTAAAAATCCAATTTTCAAGACCTTAGCTAATTTAAACTTTAATAATCTTTGATTTAACCATTGAATTAAGTTTAAATTTGCAATAGACATTGAATACAACTATATGCATAAATCCACAAATTTTTACTTATGAATCTGCTACAAAACTCTCAATATGTTGAAAAATGCAAATCCACTTTATTTCTCAATATCCATAGTCGTTCAAATAGAATCCTAACTTTGCATAGCTCTCACAAAGTCGTTACAAATTTAAAAACCTTAAAACTAATGCTAAAAGAAGTCCTATTGAATTTAGTCTCAAATCCCACTTTTTGATTAACAAAAAAAGACTCTATTTGCTGTAGGTGCATGGTTTTGTACCTTCAAGTTTGATTTCAATCATGGTTCATAACTAGGCCTCAATAGGTATCAATCTATGGTTTTCTTAGATAATTTTTGCTAAAAACTATTCTTCATTTTAAACTTAAGATGATTATAGTAGTATTTTTATTAATCTATCTTATTTTGTCTTATTTATAATACTACAAAATAAATAAAAATCTTTTTTATTAATAAAAAGATAATATTAATACTAAATATTTTTATTATCTTTCTATTTTTATTTATTTTTCTTTATTTTTATAAATAAAGTATAAAATTTGTGGTATAAAGTATAAGAAATAAAAAATAACAATAAAAGAGAAGAATAATATAAAATAAATAAAATATGTGTAATTAAGTGATTAGTCTTTTATATTGATGATTTGATTATCTTGGCCAACAACATGAAAAAGATGGATTGAATGAAGGCAATTTTAAATAAAAAATATGAAATGAGTGATTTAGATGAATTGCACTATTACCTTGATATTGAATTTATAAGAAATTATACTAATTATACCATTAAAATGAGTTAAAATAAGTATATTGAGGAGGTATTAAAATGATTCAATATGGAGGAATATAAACCAATTAAAACATCTCTTGATGTAAATTTAAAATTATTAAAGTCTATATGTGAGGAGTTTATATAAGTTGAAGGTGAAATGCAAAGATGTAAAGTTGAAGGTGACAAATGCTTTTAACGATTTGAATCAACAATCTATCATAACATAGCAGCTATAAAGATCTTTTTTTTAGCCATGAATATATAATCTTATCTTCTAAATTCATCTTAGACATTATTTGTATTATTTTTTTTCAACTTATTGTCTTTATAATAATTTTGAATAAAATATCTTAATTTGTAACAAATGAAGCAAATTTTGACATTATATTATTGATTTGAGTAGCTTTCTTTGCCTTGGCATGAATAGAGTGTTGAATCCTTACTTTGTATCAACGACACAAGAATATAATATAAGAGACTTGAGCTAGAAAAAAAAATTGAGCAATTGACATCAAGTTTAAATAAGCATTCTAAATTTTGAATAAGCATCAAGTTTAAATAAGTATTCTAAATTTATATTCAAAAGTAAAAGATATGCAGCTTGATGTAATATATTTTAAATTTTTTAATCTATAAGAATCAAATGCTCAATTTAAAATATAAAAAATTGAGCAATTGTAGATTTGGAAGTAATAATAAAAAATCCTTCACATCATCTTTTAATCTCCAATAGAATTGATTTATCAAAGCTTTTTTTATCCCAATTAATATCACATGCTAATTGTCTAAAATTGAATGTATAGATTGATACAAAGTACACTACTTATTGCATTACTTGGATCTTAGCTGTTGTCCAAGAAGCCTTGTCATGTCTTCCAAATGCTTTCATGAAAACTTCAAAGTTATTTAAAATTAGTGATTTTTTTTCAAATAAAAAAATAAACCATGATAATGCTTATTCTATAAGCATAGTGCCAACCAATCCAACTTGTGATTCTTCTATTGAATAAGTATCAAATTATAAAACCATTCTCAATCAAATTTGGTTGATAAATCCTTAGAACTTTAAACATGTATTATCATAATTCTTTAGAACACTAATTCAAAGCTCCTTATGTTACTAAACACGTGGATTTATTTGATATAATATAGATAGTACTATATCCTCAAGTGTAGAAGTTTGAGGTGGATGCAATCTAGATTGTGATATTTCAGATGTTACATTGCTATAAAATTTTACAACAATCTCTTGAATCTCTTTAGTTTTAGTAGATAAAGTACCAAGAATATTTCTAATGACATCTTACTAAGACTTTGAAGATTTAGTCATATTAAAATCTTGACCTCTAGCCATTCTAAGAGAAAGAAAAAATGAATCTATAAGAAGACAATATTAGTTTAAAAGAGGGTAATCCGCAACTTCTAAAATGCTTTAAGACCTTCAAAGAGAGGGGTGATGTATTTTCTTATAACAAGGATAAAGCTCTAATATTGTAATGAAGAAAATATTAATTTAGAAGAAGATAATTTCCAACCTCTAAAGTGCCAGTGTACCTTCAAAAAGAAGGATAATCCACTTTGTAACAAAAATGGTTTAACTTTGGTATTTAAGATGAAGGAAATTTCAACAAATTTCCAAAGACACAAGAATACAGAACAACAGATTTGAATTAGAAAAAAGATTTAAAAAAAAACTGTTAAGAACTTGAATTATTTAGATGAATACATGAATAATACTAAGAAAGGTGAATTAGAATTCCAAGAGATGCATTGTCAAGATTGGAGAATTCTTTAGCCTTGACTCTAATATATATTCTTCTCTAGGAAGCTTCTTAAGTGGCTTCCATTAAACTAAAAAACTTCTCAAATATCTTCTACCAATTTAAAAGCTTCTCGAGCTCTTTCATTAACTATGAAGCTTTTTTAGCTACTTTGACTAACTAAGAAGCTTCTTAAGTGACTTTTGTTAACTTAGAAGCTTCTAGAATATTCTAAAAGTTTTTTTGAACTTCTAAAGTATATATCTCTAATACTTTAAAGATTTTTTTCTTTTGTCTTGGTGTCTTCATGGCTAAGTCTTGCTTTCATGGATTTTTTTATGAATTCTTTTATCTTCATAGAATATAATTCTACAATAAGATAGTTGTAGGATTTTTACAAACTCATAAGTAAAGTCATACCAATATTTGCATCTTGTGAGTCATCAAATTGACTCTTTAATTGTTTTAGGATAAAAGAATGCATTTAGAGTACCAAAACTACAATTTTAAAGTGAAGATGTATTTAGATGATGCTAAATGAAGGAGAATAGTATTAGTGAGAAAGAAATAGGATCTTAGTAAGTCTTGGAGGTAATTATCTTAGTTAATTTAGTATTTTTCTTAATTATAAGAATTAGTATTTAGTTATTGAGATCAATGTCTACATTGGCCTTCTAACTTTATGTACCACTTATTAAATATATATAAATGTTACTTAGTAAGTAGAAGAAGTACGAGAAAGAAATTTCATGTCTTTTTAGTTATTTATGTAAAAAATAGGATTTTTAGTTGATTTAAATTAATTTTTATTATTATAAAAAATCACCAAGGTAGAATAAAATAATTTTAAATATATATTATTATTTTAAAAATATTATAAGAATTTTTGGAATTTCTTTAGAATTTTTTTGAGAATTTTTAGAGCAATTTTAAAGACATTGGTAAAAATATGTTTTACCACCTTGGGAGCCATTATGAAGAATTGGAGTAAGATTTGAAGGCCATACAAGGTTACTAGACTAATTGGATATTTTTGAACACCAAGATGAAGTCAAAATTATAAAATAAGGAATTTTACTAGTAGAAAATAGGAAGACCAGCAGCTAGTATAGTCCTTGTAGAAAGGGAGGTGCACAAGTTCCATATGGGTTGTGGCACCTTGGATGTAGGAAGGAGGATAAGACTAAGGCCTCATGGCCCTTCTAGGACACCCTTATATACTACTTGTGAACCTTGGTGAGGTTCAAATTCATGACCTTTTAAGCAAGTTATCCTTGAGGTATAAAATTTCCACTTCACTTTTCTATTATTTATCTTCTATCTCTAGATTGTCATAACTTACTCATAGTAATTCAAAATTACATATTTTTTATACCATTAGAAAGATAAAAAAAATTATTTAAATAAAAATATATTTTTTATTTTTTATTTTTATTTTTTATTAAGTAAAAACAAAGTGAACAAACTGTGACTAGTTTTGTAGTGTGCAATTACTTAATTGCACATATTTTACTTGTTTTGTGTTATTCTTCTCCTTCATTGTTGTTTATTGCTCCTTATACTTCACACCACAATTTATAAGCAACTTTTAATTGAGGTCACCTTATACTTTGGATTGAGGAGTGAATTTTATCCTCACATTTTAGTGCGTTTGTTGGGAGGTGGTGCTTCTAATTGTGTAGGTGATTGTGAGTGAATTAATGGTGGTTGATCCCTTTTGTGAACTTCTTGACTGAGCATTTCAATCCTATCTTTCATCATTGGTAAGTTTTCTACTTTTCTTCATTATTTTTGTAAACAAAGTTTTTATCATCTATAATCAAAATAAAACAAAAATAAAAATAAAAATAAAAATAAATAAAAAAATAGAAGATGAATTACTCTCAGATTTTTATTAATCAATTTTTATATAATTATTATTCATAGTTGAAATTTTATGAGATTGTGTATCTGAATCTTAGCTTTTGAAAAAGCTATTACATATTTAATTTGGACCATATTTGAATTTTTGGTGAATTTTTGAGTAGAAGTGGATCCACTACCTTGAATGGTTGCTCCCAAGAGTGATTTGCTCTTTGATTTCCAACAATCAGTTTTTTGTATTTGTTAGTTGACCTTAAAATTTTTTAAAGTTGTGTATTGTGCTGTTAGCTTTCTAAAGAATCTTCTTATGTTTGATCTAGATCGAAATTGAATTTTAGGTGATTTGTTTTATTAGAAGAGGTTTGACTGCCTTGAATGTTTGGCCGCAAGGATGACTTGCTCTTGGTTTTTTATCAATCAATTTTATTGTATTTGTTATTTGATTTTGAATTTAATAGCATTGTTTTTCTTGTTGTTAGCTTTCTAAAGAGTTATTACACGTTTGATTTGGACAAAAATTAAATTTTTTGTAAAGTTTTGATTAAAAGGGGATGTATTGCCTTGGCAATTTTGTATGCTCTTTATTTGAAAAGGCATTTCTTAGTGTCTATTGACTATTTTCAATTGAGTTTAATTTGAATAGAAATATTTAAAGAATAAGCTCAAAGTGATATAATTTTTGTTGACCTTTCATCAACATTTAAATTGTGGCGGTTTTTGGAATAGAGCTCATCTTCAAAGGTTTCATCATTTTTCTCCTTGTGAGTTTCTTGTTGATGGCCCATTTCTAGTGGTTGAGAGATTTAATCATCCTTTCCATCCCTTGTATCCCATCTTTTCATAAGAAACAAAGGATTGGTTATTCAAATAAGCAATCTTTTACTTTATCTTTATAAATCTTCTTATGGGCGGCCTTTTTTTAGTGGTAGAGAGATTTAATCACCTTCTCTACTTGCTATATCCCATCTCTTCATAAATGTAGGATAGGAAAAGTTATCCAATAGTAGATTAGATAAGTTACGTCACTCACAACACAAAAAGAAGAAGAAAAGAGAAGAACAATCATTCAAGACATTATACTTCTAAGATAAGTCTTCAATTAAGTAATTTGATTGAGTTTCATTTCATTAAACTAATACAGGTTGTGGATTGAGGAGTAAAGAACGCAATATAAGAAGTGGCACTAAGAAGCTAGGTTTCAAATAAGTTTGCTAGCTCTTATCAATTTATTTCAATTCTTTTAAGTTTAGCGGATATACATAAAAATAAAGAGCAAGAGCTAGGAATTCGAGGATAGAATTTGAGAGGAAGATGCAAGAGAGATAAATCTTCAATCTTTCTTATAAACATGGATATAAGGAATAGATAGAACCTTTAATCCATTAGTTTTAAATCCTAATCTTTATGAGAATGTTTAGCTTGGATTGAATAGGAGAATATTAAATATTTATTGGCCTTCATTAACAAGTGTCAGATTGGTTTAAAGAAATTTGAGGGAAAAATAAATTAAAAAAAAAAAAAAAAAAAAAAAAAAAAAAACTTGGGCTCTCTACCATCTTAGTACGGAATTTTTTTTCACAATATTGTTGGTTAGAATCACTTCCACATAGGGTCGTATTGTATAGTAAGTAAAATTAGGAAAAGTATTGCTTGAGGTAATACTCAAGCAATCATCCTCTCTTTACTTACTTCTATTGTGTTTTCCTTCTCTGTTGGAAGGTATTTTAAGTGGATTGCAAGTAGACAATAAAAATAATTTTTAAATTAATTATTTTAGGGATTGGTATGTTAAAATTATGAGTCTAGGTGAACGTTATGTCCATAGTTGTGCTAGATACATTGTTCTACTAGATCTAGACAACCTAAACTAATTCTACTTATAAAAAATCCAAAAAAATTCTTTAAAAATTCTACTACAAAATTTAGAAGAATTGAGGTCCAACGGTTGGACAACCAAGACACACCTACAATGTTACAAGACATATTTGTATTCAATCCATTGGAACTAAATCCTAACCAAGTAGTAGAAAAAGATAGAGTAGACTTAGAATCCTTTAATCTTATTAGAGAAGTAAATCAAAAAGGAGAAGAGTTAAGACCTAATTCTTCTTCAATAGATTGTGACAAGGAAGCCTTTCCGAATCCTATACCTATAAATTGCTTGGTCCAGCCAAGGGATTTATCTATTGTAATTCTTGAGAGATTACAAGCAGCTCCCATGCTTCACAATCTTCTAATCTTTAAAAGAACTAAAGATGACAACCTAATAGCACATGTATAATGATTTATGCAACTTTTTACTATATGTTTGATAACCAATCTGGGATATTATCTTGTGTAATTTTCAAGCATGTTAAAGGATGGAGCTTATGAATGGTATAGAAACCATCTCCCCTAAACCTTTAAAAATTGAAACATACTTATGAGAGCATTCCTAGAAAAATTTAGACTGGAAGTGGGACAAAGTAATGCTCTCACAATCTTTTCTTCTTTGAACCAAAGAAAAATGGAGGAGATTGACAAATACATTCGGCAATTTGAATTAGTAGAAAATTGATTTGTAGGAATCCTTCTCACGGACGACACTCTTATCTACTTTTTTATCTAAGGATTCAACAAGGAGGGTACGATTAAAGAAATCCTCAAAGAAAGGCCAAAAAACTTAGAGAATGCCAAAAAAATAGTATGAGTGATTAAAGACATTGACAAACAACAAGAGATGATGTGGAGGAAGGAGGACCATAGAATTCCAAGTTTTATACCAATTTATATTCAAAATATGGATAAGTCTCAAAGACATCCTAATAGAATTATGGAAAATCAATTCCAACCTATAAACCATTATCCTATACTATTAGAGGTTAAATTATCACCTAGCCTCCCAAAATTCATATATCTAGAGGATAAAAATAGGTGGAAGGAAGAATTTAAAAATAAAATCTTTCAAAGCCAAAATAGATTTCAAAATGAGCTGGCATAATAAATAAAAATCATACAAGAACAAATAACCTTATTAATCAAAGGCCAAAATCTAAACCAAGTCCCACCTCCCATAGAATCTGGTAGGCACACTTTAAGATTGTAGTGTATTCAATGCAATCAATCGGGGTACACTAATCAGTTTTGTTCAAATCCAAAAAATTACCAACATAATCTTGGACAACAACCATTTTACATTCCTCCTTATAGAAACCAAAATAATGTAGGGTCTAATTCTCATCTACAAAGCCATGATTATTGTAATCAAGGTTTTAAAAACCAACTAAGACCAAGGTAGGAAGTACATCACCTTTGTAGCAAAAGACACCCACCTGGTAGTTATTAGATAGAAAATAGAATTGCTTGTGGGAATTGTAGGAGAAACCACCCTTTAAGTGTATGTAGACAAATTAATAAGATAGTACTATTAAATTTTTCACAAGTGAATTATCATCAACAACCTCAAGATCATTTGAGGGGGGTAAAAAATCAAAATTCCGACAATACTTTAAAATCTCCAAATTTATTTTGTGACTATAGCAACAACCATCAAAACCAACATCCTCCCTCAAATTTAAATATTAATCAAGGATTCATTCTTCTACATGGTGGTCATTCTCAAGATGGCTAATAATATGAGGATTAAGGCTCTCAAGATGTAAGGTTTGTAAACCAAATCAATGGTAGAATGATTTGAGAACAAGCTTCTACATCCTTTGTAATAATTCAGCCTATACTTTCTGAGTCAAACTTAATTATGTATGAATTGCTTCAATCTAAGGTGCAAACACCACCTATAATGCCAACCTTGGCAGTTATGACAAGGTCTAGGTATTCTAGTCCACTTCTTCTTATTTTAATTGATAGAAAGAATAGTTCAAAAGATTCTTCTCAATTTTCAGATTTAAATGAAGCCACAAGGGAGGCAATGGCTAGTGTTAGAAATTCTAAGGAATAACCTCAAGTTCTTGAACCTAGTTCAAATAAATTACCAGGGACCTAGAAAGAAAATATTAAGAAAGAGGAATTTTGGTCTAAAGAAGAATGGGAAGGACCTAAAAGTTTTGACCTTGAATTTAATCCTTCAACTTGACTTAAAGGCAAGGATCAAGTCAAGTCATATGATCTATAGAAGGATTTAAAGAAAATTAAGACAGATATCATAATTTTTTAATTATTGGAGGTTTCTCTTGTAATAAGAAGGAGTTTTAAAACAAGCCTTTCCATTACAAGATGGCAACGATTTAAAGAAAAAAAATCCCAGCTCATGTTAGAATAATTCAAGTAGCATAAGAAGTGAAGACAATTGAGTTAGAAATATCTATAGTAGATAAAATCATACTCTATACTATTGTGGATGGAGGTAGTGGTTTGAATATTATGCCAATAAGAATCATGGAGAAATTAGGACTTAGTATCATTGGTCCCTCTCTATTTATGATTAATATGGCTAATCAAAGTTAAGACACACCTATGGGATAAATTAGTGGTCATAAGATGATGATGGAAGGTGAAAAATATTCTCTCAATTCTCATGTGATTCATATGCATCTTAATAAAAATTCATATCCATTACTTCTAGATAGACGTTGATTAAGGGCAGCTAATGCAAAAATTGATTAGGGAGGTAAGAAGCCCCATATCATCTATGGACCACCAAAAAACCTAACTAAAATTCTAATTCAATTTCAAAGATTGTCTTCAGCTCAAACCTCATCTTATTCTTCAGAAGATGAGATTTTGAATCCTCAACCATAGAAAGAATTCAAAAAAAATGTTAGATTTGTTGATTTAATAGCAAGTAAGGGGATTCACTCAAATATGGTATAATCAATTCTATTAGGATGTATAGGCCCTCAACTATATGATTGGGAATATGATGGAGAATTCACTCAGTGGTTGGAAAAACATCCTACTTCAAATGGAGATGACGTTGTAAGTGTTAACTTCATAGATGATTTTGCCACTTGATAAAATTATGAAGAAGAAGTAGATTTAACAACCTTGATAGATGATATTAAGTATGAAGATGCCTTTGGAGTGAATTTTGATGGCACTCAAGTTCATGAATTAGAATTAATAGAAGAAGACAACCTTATTCCATTTTTATAATTTAAACAAACTTTCAATGATCTTACAACCGAAATTGATGTGATGAATTATCTACAAATATCAAATGATTGGTATAAAGGATCCATAGAGCAATCTCATGTGCATAACCTTGATTACAAGTTGATGGATGTTTCTTTAGAAAAAAAATATCTGTAACTAATCAAAGTTGGAGTTCAGTTAACAGAAGATGAATTATTAAGTTATAAGTCATTAATTATGGAATATAGGGATGTATTTGCTTGATCTTATAAAGACCTCAAGGATATACCTCCGGAAGTAGCCCAACATTATATTCCACTCCTTTCTAATTTAATTCCTATGAGAAAAAAGGAAAAAAGAATGAATTCCAACTTATAATTACTTGTCAAAGCCAAACTAGAAAAACTACTCCAAGTTGGATTCATTCAATTTATAGAGATTATGGATTGAATCTCACCAATGGTATTAATTAAAAAGAAGAATGAAAAACTTTGAGTGTACATAGATTATAGAAAGCTTAATAAGTGCATCCAAAAGGATCACTTTTTCCTCCCCTTTATAAACACCATCTTAGAAGAAGTAGCTAGGCATAAATTATATACATTTATAGATGGATATTCAAGTTACAATCAAATTTCCATAGCCCCAAAGGATCACCACAAAACAACCTTTACTACACATTGGGGCACCTTCATCTATGTGATTATGTCTTTTAGACTTTGCAATGCTTCTTTGGAATTTCAAAGAGTAATGTCATATGCCTTTTCAGACTTACTACACAAATCAATGACAATATTCATTGATGATTTTAGCACCCAATCTTCTAAGACAACATATCATGATTATATTAAGTCTTGTCTTTAAAGATATAGAAGAGCTAGGATTACTTTAAATCCTAACAAAGTATTCTTAGTAGTTAAAAGAGGAGACCTATTTGGATATATAGTTTAAAAAAATGGTAGGAAACCAGATCCAGAGAAGGTCAAGGTCATTATGGAATTAAAACTTCCTTCAATAGTCTACGAGGTACAAAGAACCTTGACGCATATTAGATGGTATGAAAAAGTGATACATAACTATGCTACTATCTCTATACTTATTACTAGGCTTCAGCAAAAAGATGTGAAGTTTGAGTGGAGTGAAAAATGCCAAGAAGCCTTTGACATTCTTAAAACAAAGCTTAGGACATATCCTATTTTAAGACCACCAAATTAATCATTACTTTTCTATTTGCTTTGTGATGCTTCATTTGTGGTAGTAGAAAATATCTTGTATCAAGCAACTGGAGAAAGAGGCAAGGACTATCCTATAACCTTTGCAAGTAAATAATTAAATTCTGCGGAGAAGAATTACACTACCATAGAACAGAAATATCTTGCCATGATATTTTTATCAAAAAATTTAATAACTACCTCGTTTTGAATCCAATAGTATTTTTTGTAGACCACATGGCAATCAAATACCTTGTCAATAAGATAGAATTGAGTGATAGACTAGCAAGATGGATGCTTTTATTAAAAAAAATTGATTATATAATAGAATACAAGCCAAGAAAGATGCACATGCAAATTGATAACTTATCCAAGTTGTCAAAATACATGGGCAAAGATCCAATCAATGATACCTTAATAGATGAAAGTCTATTTATTGTTTCAACTACCTCCACTTGATATGAATTGATTACCAAATTTTTAACCACCCAAACCTTGTCTTTTCATTTATCTAAAATAGAACTTCAGAAGATCCAAATTAATAATAGATATTTTACTATAATTGGAGGCAAATTATATCAACGCAGAATAGATGGGATGTTAAGAAGGTATGTGATGGAAAAAGAAATTCCTACCATTTTATTGGCATGCTATGATAGTGCATGTGGGGGTCATTTTTTGGGAGCATTGATAAGATAGAAGATCTTTAGAGTTTGCTACTATTGGCCTACTTTATTCCAAGATGTCCACAAGTATACTAAAACATGTGATGCATATCAAAGATATGCTAGAAATGACCTCCAAATGAGCTTACTTCTTCATGTGTCCTTATCTTTAGTCCCATTTGAAAAATAGAGAATAGATTATATTGGAGAAGTTCATCCTAATTCTATTAGTGGAATGAAGCACATAGTAATAGTAACCGAGTACCTTACCAAGTAAGCTGAAGCAAAGGCAGTAAAGACTAATAATGCTAAGCAAGCAGCCAAGTTCTTTTATGAGCAGATTATCACCATGTTTGGATGTCCAAAAATCCTAATTAGTGATAGAGATAAGCATTTTTTAAATGAAGTGATAGAAGACTTGACCTTATGATTTAAAATTGATCATATGAAGACTACCTCTTATCACCCTCAAACTAATTGGCATTCGGAGAGGGTGAATCAAATTTTGGTAAATATCCTTAGAAAAACCATAACAACTTCTAAACGGAATTGGAACACCAAGCTTCCTACAACTTTATGGACTTATAGGACCATGTTTAAGGTGACCACTTAAGCTATTCTATTTTTTGTGGTTTATGGCATAGAAGCCATCTTATTAATTAAATTTAAAATCCTTTCTCTTCAAATTGCCTTGACAGAAAGATTATCAATTAAACAATCTTTGATGGATAGATTAGAACGTCTAGAAACTCTAGATGAGGCCAAAAGATAGAGTGCTCAATACACAGAGGCTATACAAAGAAGAAAAAAAATTGCTTTTGACAAACAACACAAGATCAGAATTTTTAGGGTTGGCATGTTGGTGCTTTTACAAGATGCTAGGAGATTAAAATTTCCAAGAAAATTTGATGTCTTATGGTTGGGCCCTTATGTTGTTAAAGATATCTTTCTAAACAATTCAGTTTGGTTGCAAATACTAAATGGAGAAGATTTTCCTACTAAAACTTTTAGAAATAGATATAAAGAATATAAAGTGTGATTTATATTTTAAAAAAAAAATCAAGTGTTAAAATTTGTAATTTTGGATTTGATAAACATCCAAGAGGAATTGTAGTGTTGATCATAAGAGAGGTTGTTATTAAAGTATCCCAAATTTGAATCCGGTTAGAAAAATGAGCTATCTCAATGAGCTAGTATTAATACAAGAAACAACCAACCTCAACACTCAATGGATATATAGGCCTTAAAAGGCTAATACCACAATTTTTTTAGGTTGAAGAGAATTTGAAATAATTATCTATTATTTTTTATTTTTTATTTTTAATATATTTTTTATTCTTTTTTCTATAATTATTAGTTTTTATATTCAATTTAATTTTTTTTCTCTTCTTTCATAGATTCTATAGAACAAATCTGCTTTAGTTCCTTTGGATTAGTAATAATTTACTTATTCTTCTCTTAGATAGTCATTAAAACTTTTGTAGATAATTATTCTATTTATTCAATAGCATTCAAAGAAGTCAAATTCTAGGTTCTTTTCCTTTGAGAGTCGTCCTAGATGGTCGCCATGTGTGAGCCATCAAATTGACTCATTAGTTGTATTAGGATAAAAGAATGCATTTAGAGTACCAAAACTACAATTTTAAAGTGAAGATGTATTTAGATGATGCTAAATGAAGGAGAATAGTATTAGTGAGAAAGAAATAGGATCTTAGTAAGTCTTGGAGGTAATTATCTTAGTTAATTTAGTATTTTTCTTAATTATAAGAATTAGTATTTAGTTATTGAGATCAATGTCTACATTGGCCTTCTAACTTTATGTACCACTTATTAAATATATATAAATGTTACTTAGTAAGTAGAAGAAGTACGAGAAAGAAATTTCATGTCTTTTTAGTTATTTATGTAAAAAATAGGATTTTTAGTTGATTTAAATTAATTTTTATTATTATAAAAAATCACCAAGGTAGAATAAAATAATTTTAAATATATATTATTATTTTAAAAATATTATAAGAATTTTTGGAATTTCTTTAGAATTTTTTTGAGAATTTTTAGAGCAATTTTAAAGACATTGGTAAAAATATGTTTTACCACCTTGGGAGCCATTATGAAGAATTGGAATAAGATTTGAAGGCCATACAAGGTTACTAGACTAATTGGATATTTTTGAACACCAAGATGAAGTCAAAATTATAAAATAAGGAATTTTACTAGTAGAAAATAGGAAGACCAGCAGCTAGTATAGTCCTTGTAGAAAGGGAGGTGCACAAGTTCCATATGGGTTGTGGCACCTTGGATGTAGGAAGGAGGATAAGACTAAGGCCTCATGGCCCTTCTAGGACACCCTTATATACTACTTGTGAACCTTGGTGAGGTTCAAATTCATGACCTTTTAAGCAAGTTATCCTTGAGGTAAAAAATTTCTACTTCACTTTTCTATTATTTATCTTCTATCTCTAGATTGTCATAACTTACTCATAGTAATTCAAAATTACATGTTCTTTATACCATTAGAAAGATAAAAAAAATTATTTAAATAAAAATATATTTTTTATTTTTTATTTTTATTTTTTATTAAGTCAAAACAAAGTGAACAAATTGTGACTAGTTTTGTAGTGTGCAATTACTTAATTGCACATATTTTACTTGTTTTGTGTTATTCTTCTCCTTCATTGTTGTTTATTGCTTTTTATACTTCACACCACAATTTATAAGCAATTTTTAATTAAGACTATTTTATACTTTGGATTGAGGAATGAATTTTATCCTTACACATCTTCTAAAGACTTATATATAGTTACAAGCTTATTTGCAAGTACCTTCATCTTATTGATATATGCCATGATATCTTCACCTTCCATCTTGCAAGTAAAGAACTTCTATAAGTCCAACTAATGAATCTTAATTGGTAGATTAATTAAAATTATAATTTTAAAGTTATTTAAATATAAAAATATTAAGATTAGAGATTTTATTTGATCATTTAAATATTCATTAGAATATAGAAGAGTTTATAATTTATAAGAGCCTTATTAAAAAAAAGTCCTAAAAATAAAATCTTAATAAATCTTAGAAGTAATTATCTTAGTTGATTTAATATTTTTTTTAATTATAAGACTTAATATTTAGTTATTGAAATCAATATCTATATTGGCCTTTTATTTATATGTATTATTTATTAGAAATATATAAATGTTATTTAGTAGATAGAAGAAGCATGAGAAAAAAATCCATGTCTTTTTAATTATTTATGTAAAAAATAAGACTTTTAATTGATTTAAATTGATTTTATTATTATATAAATTACCAAGATAGAATAAAATAAATTTAAATTGATATTATTATCTTTAAATTATTATAGATATTTTTAAAATTTATTTAAAGTTTTTAAAGAATTTTTAGAGTAATTTTTGAAATTATGGTAAAAATGAGTTTTACCACCTTAGAAGTTATTATGAAAAAATGGAGGAAGATTTGGAGGTCATATATGATATATTTTTTATATCATTTAAAAGATAAAAAATTATCTATTTAAAATTTATTTTTTATTTTTTATTTTTATTTTTTATTAGATAAAAATCTAATGAATAAATTGTGACTAGTTTTATAATATGTAATTGCTTAATTGCACATATTTCACTAGTTTTGTATTGTTTCTCTTTTATTGTTGTTTATTGCTCTTTATACTTTATACCACAAATTACAAGCAATTGTTAATTGAGGCCATCTTGTAATTTGGATTACAGGGTGATATACCATGCAATGTGTCCTAAGGTTTTTTGTACCTCTTTTACCATTGAAGAAGGTTTTAATTCTACAATCACCTTGAGCTTTTTTGGATCTAGTTTTCTATTATTTTTTGATACTACATATCCTAATAGGACTCTCTTTTTAATTGCTAAGAACATTTTATTAGGATTTAAAGTAATTATAACTTTTCTACACCTTTGAAGATAAGACCTTATATAATTATGATGTTTTATCCTTGAAGACTGGGTACTAAAATCATCAATGAATACTATTATTGATTTGTATATTAAGTTTGAGAAGATATATGATATTGCTTTTTGAAATGCTAAAAGAATATTGCAAAGTCTAAAAGACATGACCACATACATAAAGATGCTCCAAAGTGTAATAAAGACTATTTTGTGGTGATCCTCTAAGGTTATAAAAATTTGATTATAACTTGAACATCCATCCATAAATGTCTACAGATTGCATTCAACCACCTCTTCTAAAATGATATTTATAAATAAAAGGGAGACGTAATCCTTTTGGATACACTTATTAAGTTTCTTATAATCTATGCACATTTGAAGTTTTTCATTTTTTTTTTTAACTAACACCATTAATGAGATCCAATGCATAATCTCCACTATTTAAATAAATCCAACTTAGAAGAATTTTTCTAATTTGGCTTTGACAACTAATTGTAAATTAGGATTCATTCTTCTTTTCTTTTGTTTCATAGAAATTGAATTAAAAAGAAGTGGAATACAATATTGGGCTACTTCAAGAGGTGTATCCTCAATGTCTTTGTAAGATCAAGTAAATAAATTCTTATATTTTATAATTAATAATTTATAATTTAACAACTCATCTTCAATCAATTAAAACTTTGATTTTAATTAATTTTGGATCTTCATTTTCTAAAGATATATCCATCAATTTGTAATCAAGGTTATATACATGAAATTGCTCTATGGATCCTCTTTACTAATTATTTGATATTTATAGATGATTAACCATATCATTTTTAACCACAAAACCACTTGAAGTCTATTTAAATTGTAAAAATGGAATAAGATTGTCTTTTTCTATTAAGCCGTCTAACTTATGAATTTGAGTGTCATCAAAGTTCATTCCAAATGTATCTTTATAAATAATGTCATCTACTAAGATTGTTAAATCCATTTTTTCTTTATGATTTTATTAAATAATAAAACCATCTATAAAATTAATACTTATGACCTGATTTGTACTTAAAATAGGATGATTTTTCAACTATTGAATGAGTTTTCTATTATCTTCTCAATTGTATAGTCCAAGGCCTATATATCCTAATGAAATTGATTGGACCATACTTGAATGAATTCCCTCCTTTGCTACCAAATCAACAAACCTAACCTTCTTTTTAAACTCCTTCTCTGGTTGTGGATTCAAAATTTCATCTTTTGAAGAGTGAGATGAAATTTTGGCTGAAGATAATCCTTGGGATTGAATAAAGATTTTAAATAGGTTTTTTAGTGATTTATAGATGATATAGAGCTTCTTACCTCTCTAATAAATTTTTACATTAGCTGCCCTTAATCAAGGTCTACCTGAAAGTAATAGATATGAATTTTTGCTAGAATGTATATAAATCATATGAAAAATGAGGAAGTATTTTTCACATCCTGTCATCATACTATAATCACTAATTTGTTACAAAAGTATGTCTTAGCTTTGATTAGCTATATTTATTACAAAGAGAGAGGGGCCAGTAATACTAAGTCCTAATTTTTCTATAGTTCTCACTGGCATAATATTTAAACTACTACCTTTATCCATAATAGTATAGGATAAGATTTTATCTACTATAGACACGTCCAATTCAATCGCCTTTATGTCTTGTGCTCCTTGAATATTAGAATAAAGCTCAAATTTTTAGTTTAGATCTTTGTCGTCTTTTAATAAGAAGGCTTATTTTAAAGCTCCTTCTTATTAATGGAAAAACCTCCAATAATTGAGTAATTCTAATAATTGCCTTAATTTTTTTTAAATCCCCTTATAAATCATATGACTTGATTTGATTCTTACTTTTAAGTTGAATTAAAGGATTAAATTTAAGATCAAAAACTTTAGATCTTTTTTATTCTTTCTTGGAAGACAATTCCTCTGTTTGGATATTTTTATTTAAAATTCTTAATTATCTACTTGGTCTAGATTCAAGGACTTGAAGTAATTCTTTAGAATCTCTAATATTAATCATTGTCTTTTTTGTGGCTTCATTTAAATTTGAAAAATAAAGAGAATCTTTTGGATTATTTTTATTATTAATTAAAATAAGAAAGAGAGGGCTAGAATACTTAGACCTTATTATAATTGCCAAGACTAATATCATAGGTGGTGTCTATACCTTGGATTGAAGCAATTCATGCATAATCAAATTTAATTCAAGAAGTAGAAGCTAAATTATTATAAAGGAGGTAAAAGCTTATTCTCCAATCATTCTATCATTGGTCAGATTTACAAACCTTATATCTTGAGAGCTTTGACCATTGTATTTTTGACCATATTAAAAGTGATGACCATTTAGAAGGATAAATCTTAGCTTAATATTTAAACATAAGGGAAGATGTTGGTTTTGATGGTTATTATCATAGTCATAAATTTGAAGGTTTTAAAGTATTGTCAAAATTTTAATTTCTTGCCTCCTTTAAATGATCTTGAGTTTTTTGATGATAATTTCTTTATAGAAAATTCAAAGAAATTTCCTTGTCAAATTACCTATATATGTTTGTAGGATTGTTTCTCCCACAATTTCCACAAATAATTTTGTTTTCTATCCAACAATTATTAAGCGGATGTCTTTTGCCACAAACATGATGTACTTTGTGTCTTTATCTTGGTTGGTTTTTAAAACCTTGATTAGGATAATCATGGCTTTTTAAGTGAGATTTAGATCCTACATTGATTTGGCTTCTATAAGAAGGAACATAAGATTGTTGTTGTCTAAGATTTTCTTGATAATCTTGTAGAGTGGCACAAAATTGACTAATATGCTCCAATTGACTACATTGAGTGCATCACAATCCTAAATTATATCTACTTGATTCTATAGGTGGTAGAGCTTAGTTGAAAATTTAAACTTTTAATTAATAAAATCATTTGTTCTTATATTGCTTGTATTTGTTGTGTAAGCTTATTTTGAAATTCTTTTTGGCTTTGAAGGACTTCATTTTTGAATTCTTCTTTTCACTTATTTTTATCCTCTAGATATGTAAGTTCTAAAAAATTAGGTGGTAGTTTAGCCTTTAAAAGTGAGGAATAATAGTTCATTGATTGGAAATGATTACAAATCAATCCATGAAGATTTTTGTAGGTGCTTCTAATATTTTGAGCATGGATGGGAATAAAATTAGAAATTCTATGGTTTTCTTTCTTACACATCTATTCTTGTTGTTTGTTGATGTTTTCAATAATTTGTACTATTTGTTTACTATCTTGTAGGTTTTTTGACTAATCTTTTAATATTTTTGTAATTGTGCTTTTGTTATTAAATACTTGAATTAAAAAAATGGATAAGGATATTTGAGAGGCTTTCCTTTCATGATCCATTGAAGGAAAACTAGGTCTTGACTCTTTTCCTTCTTGATTTACTTCTATAAAAGAATTAAGAGATTTTGAATCCAATCTTTCTTCTCCTACTACTTGGTTAAGATTTAATTCCAACAGATTGATTATAAATATATCTTGTAACGTTATAGGTATATTTTATTTATCCAATCATTTGACCTCAATTCCTCTAAATTTTATAGTAGATTTTTTAATAAACTTCTTTAAATTTTTTATAGGTAGAACTAGTTTAAGTTATCTAGATCTAGTGGAATAATGTATCTAATACAACTATGGATATAATATTCACCTAGACTCATAATTTTAACATAGCAATTCCTATAAAATCAAATTAAAATATTTTAGCCATCCACCTACAATCTACTTAAGATACCTTCTAACAGGAAAGAGAAACAAAATAAAAATAATTAAAAAAAGAATCATTAAGGACATAAATCATAAAAGAACAAAATATCAATATATTATTATATCACTCAAAAAAATAGAAAATCATTCAAAGATGGAATAATATTAAAATTAAAATGGCTATTGCCAAAGACAAGAAGACTAGAGACTCTTAAAACAAGACTAAGAACAAGAAAGGCATTGACAAGAGTGAAGCCTTCTTCACTCTTGTCTCTATATATACTATCTATTTAAGAGTTACATAGCAACATTCTATAGGACCTCCAACACATGTCCAATTTACAAGATACATATTAAACTTGGAAGACAAGTTTCCTATATGTGTATCACATATTTAATTTGTTCCACAAGCTACCAACATGTGCAATACATGGCTAACTTGTTGGCCAAATTTCTAATCTATCAATCACCTAAAGATATGCATAAAGATAAAATTACATCTAGGAAGCTTCTAGAAAGCTATTCTATAAGATATTAAGAAATTAACCTAATTTTATTTACTTCTATCTATCCATATTATTCAGATAATTATTAAAATAAATCTTATAATCATAATATTATTCTTTTTTTAGGGATAAGTTCCATGAGGAGTAGTGATTAGATGTTAAGGAAGTCCAAGATGCACTGAATTGTATTTGCTATATGTTCTAATCTTTGTTCCTTTTAGAGGTAGTTGATAGGTTCTCTTAGCCATCAATAATGTCTCATACCAATGCGAGAGGATCATCCTGATATTTGATCATTATTAAGGCCTTCATAACTTCCTTCAAAGAAAATATTTGGAATACCATGAAGAATAATTCTTACTTCTAAAAATATCATCAAATATTAGAAGTCTCTTCTAAGAACATGATACCATATATGTTATATTTCACCATCAATCCAAGGAAGAACATATCATTCATGAGGATCTTCATCTCTATTTTATTGTGTTGAAGGTTGTAATAGTTGTAATGCCTCATCCGATAAGTCAGCAAACAATAGCTCTTGAAATGAGTTTGTTGGTTATTGATTTTCTATTTCTTTAACACTAAAAAATTCAAAGAAATAGCAAACAATGATATAAGATAGAATGAAATCTCTATTAAACTTGCTTTGTTTTATAACAAAGATTTTTTTAACTCTTTATCTTGATTTTGATGGATATTGTCGATAAAATGTATTAACTTTTGCTGATGTATTTGTTAGATTCTTAGATGGCTTCCATGTGCGTTCACTAATATCAAATCTGTATCAATGTATAAGATATTCTAGCTGATTTCAATGTCACCTTGAATCTAAGACCTCTTCTATCTCAAATTCTTCATTGTTGTCCACTTCTATAAAAAGAGGTGGCATTTGTCTTTTTCCTTATATATCCACTATCTTATATGGCTCAAATAGTGACACATGGAATACAAGGTAGATCTTCATAGATTTTGGTAGATATAATTGATAAGCAATTGAATTGATCTATTTATAAATTAGAAATGGTTTAAGCCTACAATAATCCAGCTTGTCACAAAGATGAATAGTCTTGATATTACGACAAAATAACCATATCTTATTGCCCACATGGAATTGATGTTATTTTTTGCAATAGACATCTATATTGATCTTTTGTTGTTCTTGAGCTTCTTTTAATTGTGCCTTTATTATTATATATAGCTTTGATAACTAATTTGTCAAATCTTCCTCCATAAGATTATTAACTTTTGAAAAGTTAAAAATATCAAATTATGGATGATAACTATAATTAATATAGAATAGAATTTGTTGAGTAGAAGAGTATATCAAATTATTGTAAGCAAACTCTACTAATGGTAAAAGAATTGTCCAATCATCTTGATGATAATTAATAATACACTTCAAATATTGCTCAATATTTGACTTATCCATTTTGTTTGTCCATCAGTTTGAGGATAGAAAGTTGAAGATAGTTTTATATCCACCTTCAATATTTTGAAAAGAATTTTTTAAAATCTTGATACAAATTGTATTTCTCTATTTGATATAACAATAGAATTATAATTACCTTAACTTGCAAATCACTTAAGAAATCATATCTTCCAATAGGAAGGAGAAAAAAAATAGAAATAATTAAACAAAAGAATGCTTGTATAAAAATCATCTTGCGTAATATTGTCCTTCTACTTAATGCTATATGATCCTGTATGAAAATGATCCTAATTAGTCCATTATAAAGGAAATTTTGTCACGGCAATAGTAGAAAATTACTCTTCTTTTGTCTTCTTTCACAATTGAGTAATTAGGAAATTAAAGACATTCTATAAGTCTACTAATGGAGCTTGAATCCAAGTCCTTATCAATGGATATATAAAAAATAACAACAAAAGATTAAAAAAAATAAACAAAAAAAGAAGAAGTAAAAGATTAAAAGAAATATAAGTTTTTTTAAAAGATAAAAAAAAAAAGAAGATAAAATTAAAATAAAATTAAAAAAAGTATAAAATATAATATAATATAAAGATAAGCAAAAATAAAATAAAAGTAATAAAAAAAAATAAAGTAAAAAATACTTATCTATAAATTATCTTTTTAATAATGACTAAGACTTTTAAAATAATTCTCTTTACAACCATATTATTTATGTGAGGTAAAATAACCACTCATTAATAAGATGGTCAATCTACCTTATATTAGTAGTATTCTTGAGTGAATTGGGATTCTTTAGAAAATTATGTTTGTACCTATGTTAGTTTGTTTTTATACTTTATACTTATTCTAAAGTATTTTTTTTTTTTTTTTTTTTTTTTTTTGTTAAGAGCTTGTTTGTATTTTGTGTACTCATATTATTATTATATAACTCCTTACTCCTTCTAAGTTGTTCATTCATTCATTTAATGTATATTTAGTTTTTATTTGATATTTTAATCATTAAAACACTCACTTTTACTTTTTGTGGTTTTAACAATTGGACGACGGTGGATAATTTTTACTGTAATTTGCACCTCTCATGTTAACAAAGTCAAGTTCACCGACGTCTTCCTAGACGGAACCGAAAACTACTATCAACCCGATCCCCTATGACCACTAGCACTAGGCTTCAACCACGGGATTGCGTTGTACCGATCAGCAGAGCTGAAGGCGAGCAGAAGAACGGCGAACAGAGCAAGACGAATGACGATCAGAACCGGGGCGAGCAGCGCGGATGACGAGTAGAACCGGCGAGCAAAACGAATGACGTACCACATCGAGGCGAGCAGAACTGATAACGAGCCGCGCCGGCGAGCAGAACAAATGACGAGCCACACCGGAGCGAGCAGAACTAATGACGAGTCGCATTGGGCGAGCAGAACGGATGACAAGCCGCACCGAGGCAAGCAGAACAAATGACGACCAGCACCGGGGCAATCAAGACAAATGACGAGCAGCACCAGGAGAGCAAGACGAACAACGAATAGCACCGAGGCCAACAGGACGAATGACGAGCAACACTGGAAGTATCAACAGTAACAAGGGGGTCAACTAACCAGCCGACGAACAAGACGAGGAGGAATCGACAGCAACCACAAGGGGGAATCGGCTACTAGCCGACGAGCAGAACAAAGAGAGAAAAATCAACAACCAAGAGGGGGGCAAACTACCAACCAACGAGCATGACGAGGAGGAATTGACAGCGACAACAAGGGGGAATTGGCTACCAACCAACGAGCAAAACAAGAAAAAATCAAAATTAACAAGGGGTCGACTAATCAGCTGACGAGTAGAACAAAGAGAGAGCAAAATCAACAAAAAGGAGGGGGGCCGACTACTAGTCGACGAGCAGAACGAGGACGAATCGACAGTGACAACAAGGGAGAATTGGCTACCAGCTGACGAGTAGAACGAGGAGAAATCAAAATTAACAACAAGGGGTCGACTAACCATCCAATGAGCAGAGCGCGGAATTGAACACGACCACCAAAACGGGGAAGGGAGCCGAGTACAAGGCATCGTCGACGCCGAAGGCTGTCGACGACCAAGCGGGAAGGTGAAACAAGCAAAAAGGCAGCAGAGCGTCGACGTTGAATATTATCGACAATCAAAATCGGGGAAGCAGAATCGAGTACAAGGCAGCAAACGTCGACGCTGAATGGGTCAACGACCACCACGAGAAGAGAAGAACTAGTACACGAGCAACAAGACGTTGAAATTGAAGGCTGTCGACGATCACCAAGGAAGAAACAAGCAAGAGGGCAACCGGCCCTCGAAGGAAGGTCCGCCACTGACGAAGAGACCAACTACAAGGACCTCGTTGGGCCCCGGGGAGGTGAACTTGCAACCACCTCTACCGCAAGGTCCAATCTCGGGGTGTCGCCCGACAAGGCCAGAGGCAGCTCGCAGCGCCTTGATGGGCCCAGCGACTACTTAATTAAAAATTCAGACTATAATCAGTTTTTGCCATATGTTTCGATTAAGGAGCAAAATTTGGATTTGGGTCAACCGGCCATGGCTGCAGGCGGGATGGTAAACGGTACTTAGGCATGGCCATGGGTGAAAGCCATGGCTGCGGTCAAAGGGCTGATTGAAGGCCAAAGAGGCTTGGTTGAAGATGTGGTCATGGAAGACAATCAAGGAAGACATGGACATAGCCACGGTTTTGAAGATGGTGTGGTGTGACAAAAATCAAGGCAACATAGTAAGGGTTTTTTTCTCCTAGTAATTACAACATTTGTATTGATGTGCCAAAAGCCCCTGTAATGATACTACAATTTTTTTTTTACAACTACAATTTCTATTCATTCACTAATACTTTAATAACATTAATTCAATATCACAAAAAGTCATTTTTTGTGAAAACAAATGCATTAGACTTTGCACTAGGTGTAGTTTTATTACAAATAGATACAAATAATAGATTTCATCCTATTGAATTTTATTCAAGAAAATTTTCAATGACGGAAATTGATTATAAAATTTACAACAAAGAACTTCTTGCTATTGTAGAATTTCATTCTAATAATGGCATCACTACCTAAAAGACACTTCTTATGTAATCACAATTTATACCAATCATAAGGATCTTGAATATTTCATTTGAACATATGTCGTAAATTGTCACCAAGCCCTTTGGAGTATATCTTTGTAATAATTTGTATTTAAGATTATATATTATCTTAAAAAATAACAAGACTTATTAGATGCCTTGTCTAAATATTCTTATCTTATACCAAAAGATGGAGATGCAACATATAATCAACAACAAATTATTTCTTAAAAATCAAAGCAATTACACTTTTGAGGCATTAAATCAATAGTTTTAGTTGATACTATTTCAACATATTAAGGGTTGATAGGTAGACTCAATTATATTTTTTTTTCAAAAAAACTCTATTTTTTGTCAATTATGGTTATTATCCATAATTTAATATTTTTGATTTTTTAAAAGTTAAAAATCTAGTTATAGAAGATTTGACAAGTAGAATAGAAGAGCTTCATATAACAATAAAGATATAATTAAAAGAGGTTTAAGAACAATAAAAAAAACTAATATAGATGATCTTAAAAAAAAACAATTTATATACAAAGTTGGTGATAAGATATAGTACTTTATTATAGTATTAAGACTAATTAATCTTATTTCAAGTTGAATTATTGAAGGCTTGGTATATTTTTTATTAAAAAATAGATTAATCTAATAATATATTAATTATAATTACCACTATCAATGAAGATTTACCATATATTCCATATATCTCTTATTGAGCCTTATATGGCAATTAATATACCTAGAAGAAAGCAATCACCACCACCTTTTGCTGAAATAGATAACAATCAATATTTTAAAGTCGAAGGAATCTTGGATTTAAAGTAATGTTAAAATAAATTAGAATATCTTATACATTGGTATGGTTATGATATCAATGAATGCATATAGATGTTAAAGACATATACTTCGAAGGTTTATAGAATCTTTCAGAATATTCTAAAAACTTCTTGAATTAGTGAAAGTTGGTTGAGAAGCTTTTTAATTGGTGAAAGTAGCTCGAGAAGCTTTCTAGTTAATGGAAGGAATTCAAGAAGCTTCCAAGTTGGTAGAAAGAGCTCGAGAAGCTTTTCAATTGGTAGAAGCTGTTCAAGAAGCTTTTTAGTTTGATAGAAGCCGCTCAAGAAGCATCTTAGACATGAATATATATAAGAGTCAAGACTAAAGAATTCTTCAATCTTAATAACGCATCTTTTGAAGTTCTAACTCATCTTTCTTGGTATTTTTCATGTATTTATTGGATTAATTCAAGTTTTTATTGGTTTCTTTATAAAACCTTGTCCTAATTCAAGCTTCT
This sequence comes from Physcomitrellopsis africana, assembly GCA_036785485.1. Taxonomy (NCBI): domain Eukaryota; kingdom Viridiplantae; phylum Streptophyta; class Bryopsida; order Funariales; family Funariaceae; genus Physcomitrellopsis; species Physcomitrellopsis africana. The sequence continues at coordinate 640,918 of JAWRVF010000010.1, forward strand.
TACTGTGTATTCTCATATCCTTAACAGTTTATCAAGATTAATCTTATCTTTAATATCAGAGTTGGATCCTTATCATTAGAGAGTGGATTACTCTTCCACTCAAAGGTATATCAACGCTTTAAAGGGTGTACATTATCCTCCTTTAAATTCATATTTTTTCCATCATAATATTTGATCTTTGTCCCTCTTGTGAGAGAGTGGATCACTCCTCTCCTTGAAGGTCTTAAAGCATTTTAAGGATTGCGGATTATCCTTCTCTAAACCAATATTATCTTTTTATAGATTTATTTTTTTTCTTTTAAAATGGCTAAAGGTCAAGAATTAGTATTATCAAATCTTTTGAATCCAAGTTAGATGCTATTATAATTTCTCTTATTACTTTATCTATTAGGACTACAAAAGATTGTATTATAGCGAAGAAGGCTACAAGATGTATATATAGATGTATATATAGAAGATATATAAGAAGAAGGTTGTATTATAGTGAAGAATGCCACAAGGTTGGCAATTGTCTAAAGAAACAAAATCAACACATGATCAAAATCAAGAGCACAATTATTTAGAAAAATAATGATGTTCAGTCATAATAAAGACTATGTGACTAGACAATCTAACATTACAAAACTATTCAGGTTCCTTTCTTTCTGCTCAACCTGCTTGTTGTTTTACAATTCTTTTGTATTTTTGCCATCAAAAGCTTCAGACAATTGTCTTGTTAGATTTGGAGGCATCCGCTTGTTTTTTAAATGAGGCATTCACTAAGCTTCATAAAATTATTCTAGTACAAAAATCCAGATCTATTCATGTAGAGATAATAGATGGACAATCTTTATCCTCTGGTAGTATCACCCATAAAACCACACCTATAGAAGTACTATTCAAAGATCATAGAAGTCAAATTACGTTCAATATTATTAGAACTCCTTCAAATTTTATTATTCTTGGACTATCTTGGTTGAAAAAGCCAAATCCATCTATAGATTGGACGTCGTAAAGAATAACATTTTTGATAAAAATCCTTGCAAAAAAAATTCATAAAAAGCCACAAATTGATAAGCCTTTATTTGTTGGAGTAAGTGCTTTTATAAGATTGGCTCAAGAAGGTTTATTGTTTGTTATTTATGTGACTCCAATTAAAGAAGATATGACTTTATTAACAAGTATTCTAAAATAATATAGTAAATTTCAAGATATTTTTTAAAAGAAGAATGTTGATATATTATCGAAGCACCAACCATATGATTGTGCTATAGATCTTCAGGAAGGAACGCAACTACCTTTTGGCTCAATCTATAATCTCTTTCAAAATGATCTTCCAGTGTTGAAGGATTATATTGATGAAAACCTTGTAAATAACTTGATCAGGCATTCAAAGTCTATAATAGGTATATCTATATTTTTTAAGGAAAAAAAGGATGGTTCTTTATATATGTGCGTTGATTATTAGAGATTAAATAAGATAATGGTGAAGAATTGTTATCCATTAGCATTAATCTTAAGACTTTTGGAACAACTCAACTAAGCCAAGATCTATATTAAAATAGATCTTTGCAGAGCATACAACCTAGTTTAGATCAAAGAAGGAGATGAATAGAAGATTGTATTTTGGACAAAATATGGATATTTTGAATATAATATCATGCCTTTTGGACTAACAAATATACCTGCTATTTTTTAATATTTAATGAATGACATCTTTTAAGAGCATCTAGACAAGTTTGAAGTGATTTATCTTGATGACATCTTAATCTACTCAAAAAATCTGAAGGAGCACAAGGGGCATGTCAAGTTGATATTATAAAAGCTGCGAGATATAAGTTTATATGCCAAACTAGAAAAATGTGTATTTTATCAATCAAAGTTGGAATTTTTGAGATATATCATATCTATTGAGGGTTTGACAATGGACCCCAAGAAAGTAGAGGCAATTATGCAATGGGCCATTTTGAAGACTATAAGAGACGTACAATGCTTTTTTGGATTTGTTAATTTCTATTGGATCTTCATCAAAAATTACTCTCAAGTTGCCACTCTTCTTATTCAATTGATATGTAAAGATAAGTTAGAATAGAAGCCTCAAGCAAAGAAGGCATTCCAAGACCTCAAGACGGTGTTTATCACAACCCCAATCTTAATACATTCAGACTTTATAAAAGCATTCTATATGGAGATTCATGCTTTGGATTTTGTACTAAAGGGTATACTTTCACAAATAGATATAGATAATAAACTCCATCATGTTATATTTTATTTTCAAAATTCTCTACTATCAAAATTAATTATAAAATCCACAATAAGGAGTTTATTGCTATTGTGGATTCTTTTTTAAAATGGCATCTTTTTCTTGAAAGAACAATATATCTTATGATTGTATATACAGATTATAAGAACTTGGAATATTTTATATCAACTCGGATTCTTAATTATTGCCAAGTTCAATGGAATATGTCATTATCTTGATTTAACTTTGTTATCACTTATTAATCTGGGAAGCAACAAGGATTATTTGATATATTATTGAGAAGATCATATCTTGTACCAAAGATAGGAGAGGCAACATTTGATCAATAATATGCAACTTTATTGAAGCCGAAGCAATTTTGCCTTTGCACCACTACTACATTGGCACCTATTGATTTTAATTTCTTTAATGAGGTGCATACTTCAACTACTAATGATGCTTTGGCCCTTGATGTCAAGCATCGCCTGAAAAAAATACTGACAAGTTCAAGTTTGAGGAAGACCTTCTATACTTTGAAGAATGATTGCATATCCTAAAAGAACTAATATAATTGCTTATTCTTCAATCTCGCCATGATTTTCCAACTGCAAGTCATTTTGGATTTAACAAAATCTTGAAACTTATTTTTTGAAATCTTTGGTGGCTTCAAATGTAAAAAGTAGTGAAAGACTTTGTGTTCTCTTGTGACATGTGCTCAAGGTCCAAAAATCCTTGACATTGCCTTTATGGACTCTTACAACCCTTGCTTGTTCCAAGATAGTCATGGTCTTCTATCTTGATGGATTTCATTACGGATCTATTGCCATCCAATTCATTGGATAGCATCCTTGTAATGATTGATTGATTTACAAACATGGCTCATTTCATTCTTTGCAAAAAAATTACGTCTAATGAAGAAACAATAAGATTCTTTTTTGATAATATATATCAATATTATGGCCTATCAAATGATATCATATTTGATCAAGGACGCCAGTTCATATCCAAGTTTTGGAGATGTCTTTTTGAAATATTGAAGGTGGACATTAAACTTTCTTTGGCTTTCCATCCTCAAATTGACACCCAAATAAAATGAATTAATGAAGTTTTGGAATAATATTTACGATAAAGCATCAACTATCAATAAGACGATTGAATCTTATATCTACCATTAGTAGAGTTTGTATATAATAATAATGTTCATGCGTCAATTTAACAAACACTATTTTATTCCAATTATAGATATCACTTAAAGCTTCATCTATGGAATATGCCAAAAAATAACAATCTAATAGCTAAAAGATTTGTAAAGCATCTATTGTAATATCAAACAATCTTGAAGCTTCAATTGCAAGTAACTCAAAATGCTTACAAAGCATCTGTAAATAAATTCAAAAAGCAATAGCTTGCTTTTTATATTAGAAATAAAATATGGTTTCTTTAATGGAATATGAAGATCAAGCGGCCATGCAATAAGTTAGATTATTAGAGATTAAGACTACTTTCTATCCAAAAGTAAATTAATTTAATAGCATATTGCTTGGAATTACCATCTTCTATGAAGAAATATCCAATTTTTCATGTCTCTCTTTTAGAACCTTATAGAGAGTTGCATATTCCGGAAAGAATACAATAATGGTACCTAATATCAAAATTGAAGACCATGAAGAAAAGAAAGATGAAAAGATATTTGATTCATGGCAAAAGTGGAGCAAATTGGAATATCTAGTTCATTGGTAGAGCTATAATATTAATAAGCGCATATAAGAACTGGTCAAAAATCTTGCCAATACACCTCAAAAGATATAAGAATTTCATCGATTCTATCTCTATAAATCTAAACGTGTTTGATGATAAATTTTTGGTGAAGACTAGATTCAAAAAATATTCATAAAATAGAAAGAATTAAATTAAAGCCTTTATTAGTATATAATCATTTGTTCCAAGATAGAATAGAGTGGTAGAAGCAAGTCAATCACCATGTCAAATCTTCAAACATTGAAAGAATAAGATTTAGAAGATTCACTTACCATGCAAGCTTTAAATAAACTAGTACAATTTTTATAGCCTTCAATTAAGCAAAGTGAAGAAGATACATTTTAATGCCAAGTATAATCTTAGTTGGAGCCATTAAGAGTAAAATCCAACCATGCAAATCTTGATTCTAATGCTCAAGCTTTAGTGATACTGCTTGAGGTTAAAAAAGTGAATGCTTTTAGGCTTGAGATTTTATTTAGAAGATGTTTTGAAGGCCACAATGAATATCAGATCTTTAGATGGGATATTTCAATAATAGAGGTACTAGTTCAAAGCCATAGGCAATTTTTTCAAGGACCAGTAGAACCTATTGCCCAGAAGTAGAGAATAAAATATATAACTTTATTAGTATTGCGTATCCTTGATTTTTTATGTATATAAAAAGACTTTCAAAGATATGAGCTCCTCTTGGAATTCGCCATTAGAGGAGGGGATGATGTTAGGGATATATACTTTAGAAGTTCACAGAACCTTCTGAAATATTTTAGAAGCTTTTTAAATTATTGAAAGTTAATTGAGAAGCTTCCTACTTGATGAAAGTAGCTCAAGAAGCTTTCAAGTTGGTAGAAAGAGCTTAAGAAGCTTCCCAATTGATAGAAGCTACTCAAGAAGCTTCTTAGTTTGGTAGAAGTTGCTCAAGAAGCGTCTCAAATAGGACTATGTATAAGAGTCAAGGCTAAAGAATTCTTCAATTTCAACAATATATTTTTTGGAGTTCTAGCTCACCTTTCTTGGTGTTGTTTATGTACTCATCTGGTTAATTCAAATTCTTGTTGGTTTTTTCTTAAAACCTTGTTCTAATTCAAGCTTCTTGCTCTATATTCTTGTGTCGTTGACTATAGAAGCCATATAAAAATCTAGCAAATATATCAAAACTTGTCTCTTATTTTCATCAATAATATCTATTAAAATCAAAGACTAATCATTGATAATAAGATGATATAAATTAAAGAAAAATGAGTTCAAAGATCAACTTATAAAAAAAATTTATAAATAAAAAGAATCAACAACCAACAATTTATTTCAAGAGTTTTCACTTATAAAATTGCTAAATAAAATACTTAAATTATTTTAATTTAAATAATATTATAATTATAATAAAGATTTTTAAGAGAAACATGTTTTTTTTTGAATAGATGGTAAAATATTGTCAAAGATATAAGAATATAAAATAAGATACTTAAATTAAAAAGAGGTTTCAAGACAAAATCCACAAATACTTGAATTATTTAGATGAATATACAAACAATACTAAGAAAGATGAGCTAGAATTCTAAAAAATGTGTTATCAAGACTAAAAAACTCTTTAGCCTCAATTCCAATATATATCCCTATCTATGAAGCTTCTTCAGTGACATCTATTAAATTAAAAAGCTTATTAAGTAACTTCTACCAACTTTGAAGCTTCTCAAGCTCTTTCTACCAACTTAGAAGTTTTTCAAGCTATTTCCACCAACTAAAAAACTTCTTAAGCAACTTCTATTAACTTTGAAGCTTTTAGAATATTTAGAAGATTTTATAAACTTCTAAAGTATATATCTCTATCACTCTTTTCTCTAACAACAAGTTCTAAAAAGAGCTCATACCTTTGAAAATCTTTTTACTTACATAGAAAGTCAAGAATATGCTATACTAATGAAGCTATGTATTTTTTTTCTTCATTCTTAGACAATAGGTTCTATTGGTCTTCAAAGAAATCACATATGGCCTTCAGCTAGTACCTTCGTAGTTGAAACATCCCATCTAAGAATCTGATCTTCATTCTGGCCTTCAAAACATCATCCAAGTAAAATCTCAAGCTTAAAAGAATTCACCTTTCTAAACTCAAGTAATATCACTAAAGCTCGAGCATTGGAATCAAGACTTGTATATTTGGATGTTACTTCTAATGGCTCCAATTGTGATTGTAATTGGCACTGAAATGTATCATCCTTGCTTTACTCAATTGAAAGCTATCAAAATTTCACTAATTTAATTGAAGCTTGTATAACAAGTGAATTTTTTGAATCTTATTTTTCTATATCTTTCAACACTTTAAGATTTAAAATGGTAATTGACTTACTTCTATAACTCTATTTTATCTTAAAACACATGACTGTATATTGATAAAGGCTTTAATTTGATTTTTTTCTTCTTATGAGTATTCCTCAAATCCAACCTTTATCAAGAAATTATCATCAAACACATTTGGATTTGTGAAGATGGAATTAATGAAATTCTTGTACCTTTTAAGGCACATTAGTAAGATTTTTAGCTGATTCTTATGTGCGCTCATTAATATTATAGCTAAGCTAATAAACATAATAATCTAATTTGTTCCATTTTTGTTGTGAATTAAGTATCTTTTCAATCTTATATTCTTCATGATTTTTGATTTTGATACTAAATAGCAATTATTGTATTCTTCTCAAAATATGTGATTCTCTATGAGGCTCTTAAAGAGAAATATGAAAAATTAGATGTACCTTCATAGAAGATGGTAGTTCCAAGCAATATACCACTAGATTAATTTACATTTGGATGGAAAATGATTATAACCTCTAAAAGTCCAACTTATTGTATGGTTGCTTAGTCTTGATGTTCTGTCAAAGAAGCCATATTTTATCTCTAATATAAAAAGTAAGCAATTGATTTCTAAATTTATTTATAAATATCTTGTAAGCATCTTGAGCTACTTGCAATTGAAGCTTCAAGGTTGTTTGGTGTTGTAATAGATGCTTTGTAAATCCTTCAATTGTTGGATTATTATTTTTTGACATATTTCATACATCAAGTTTCAAGTGATATCTATAATTAAAATAAAATGGTATTTACTAAATTAAAATATAAATAATATTATTATATATAAATTTTGCTAACGATAGATACAAGACCTAATCATCTTGTTGATAGTTGATGCTACATTATATATACTATTCTAAAACTTGATTAACTTGTTTTGCTTATTTGTTAATTTAAAGATGAAAAGCCAAAAAAAGTTGAATATCCACCTTTAATATTTTAAAAAGACATTTTCAAAACTTAGATACGAATTGGAATCCTTGATCAGACATAATATCATCTAATAGGCCATGATATTGATAGATATTATCAAAAAAGAGCCTTATTTTTTTTACTAAAAATAGTCTTCTTATAAGAAATAAAATGAGCCATCTTTGTAAGTCAATCAACCACCACAAGAATGTTGTCTAATGAATTAAATGGCAGTAGATCCATGATGAAATCTATTGAAATAAAAGACCGTGACCATCTTAGAATAAGCAAGGACTATAAGAGTCTATAAGAACAATGTCAAGGATTCTTGGACCTTGAATAGATGTCATAAGAGAGCACAAAGTCCTTCACAATCTTCCATGTTTGAAACCACAAAAAATCTTGCAAAATAAATTCTAAGGTCTTATTAAATCCAAAGTGACCCGCAGCTAGAAAGTCATGGTAAGATTAAAGAACGCTGTCGTGATGAGAGTCTTAGCCCTAAGAAACAGTGGGTCTTTTTTGCCTCTAGTTTCTCAAGTGCAAGATGAGATTCATAAAATTCATAAAATTGAAGAATTTATATAAAAACATACTTTATTAACCCTAACATATTCTACCTTTAGAAACCCGCCCTCAAATTTGCCCATAAATCCTAGGATATCACATCAATTGAAGCAAAATTTGGACACAATGTACTTAAGGGAGTAAAAAATCAAATTCCAAAAACCTTTTGATTATAGCTCATGTGGTTAGAGAGAACCATGTTGTCAAAGTAATCCCTCCATGCTGCCTTTGATTCTAGACCCCCTTTGCTTCATACCTTTATTGCTCTTCATTAAAGAAGAAAAAAGTGCTGAAATTTGGTAGGCTTATAGCTTGTATCATGTTGTAAACACCTTCCAAATATTGCTCCAAAAGTCTTCTCCAAACTTGAATTATAGGTTCCATCCTTCTTCTTTAATTTTGCCTTCTAAAAACTCTAGATCTGACCACAACTTTCCTCATAACTCCTCGAATATAACTCCAATAGCAATCAGTTTTTTACACAACTTAATAGACTCATATATCTACATATCCCAATAAATTTTACTCAAAATACTACTCTGATCACAAAGTTATGCTCCCTCAAACTTCACTGATTTGGAGATAGACCCCTGTCACTTTGAAAGAGCATAACATTTTATTTATAAGATTAATGAGTATCAAACTTACACTCATCTCTTTCTTAACTTACATAGATCATGTCTATCAAATTTCACACTCAAATTCGTCTCTTAACTCCCTTTATATCCAAAAAAACCCACATACATGCACTACCCATACAAACCCTCAACCCTACCTTCACTCTATTTCTTTTTTCATTCAAACCGGTTACAATTTCACTCATAACTCTTTGCTTAGAGGTCATATTGACTTGAGATTTTGACATAAAGTAGTTAACTCTATAAAGAACAAAAATCCAATAAATTTTGCCACTAAAGTGTAAGTGGTTTCCAAGAACCAAGGCCTGAAATTTAGTGACCCTCTCTGCCCTAGTCTTAAACACCTGCAACTTTCACGACTCATATCTCCCTTGATACTTAATCAAAAGACATGAGAATTATCTTTATGAGTTTCTTATCTTGTCTACTACAAACCTACAAAAACTCGCACCTAAAATCTTCTCTAAGCTTCCACTATACACAAAAATATATATTGCCTATCAAAAAAAATCCTATGCCTTCCAAAAAAACTCTCCTCCTTCTTCTTCACGACCCTTCCTTGTCATCTCCCTCCTGGTCTTCTTTATCCTCTTGGTCAAAAAGACCTCTTAGCCCATGTCTTTTCCACTTCCTCAACCTTTTCCTTTTTACTAACTTGAAGAAATTTCACTTTTCAAGGTAAATTTCCATTGTATCTTCTTACTACTAATTTTCTATCAACCTTTCTTCTAATCTTAATCTTTTTATTTTAATGCATTATTTTATATTTTTCACACTATATTTTGATTTACAATACGACAACCCACAATTGTATTGATCTTTTTAGAATATACAAATATTTTTTAAAATATAGAGGGTCTTGCTTGATCTTGAACTTATCAGTATTTTTATTAAGGCTATATTTGATATCAAGGGCCAAAACATCATTAATAGTTGCAACATGCATCTTATTAAAGAAACTAGAATCAATAAGTATTGATGTAATAGTGGTGCAAAGACAAAATTGCTTTGTCTTCAACAAAGTTGTATGTTGTTCATCAAATATTGCCTTTCTTGCCCTTGGTATAAGATATGATCTTATTGATAAAACATTGGATAACCTTTGTTGCTTATCAAATTGATAAATGATAATAAAATTAAATTGAGATAATGACATATTCTATTAATTTTGATGGCAATTAAGAATCCAAGTTGCCATAAAGTATTTTATATTCTTACAGTCTATGTATATAGGTATAAGATATATTATTCCTTTAAAAAAATGATGCCATTCTTGAAAAGAATCCACAATAATAAAAAGCTCCTTATTATAGATTTCATAATTAATTTTGGTAATAAAAAAATTTTAAGAATAAAATACAACAAAGTGGAGTTTATCATCTATATCTATTTCTAAAAATATAGCTTTTAGTACAAAATCTGCAACATTAATCTTTGAATAGAATACTTTTATAAAATCTTAATGGACAAAGATTGGAATTGCGGTGAATGTTGTCTTAAAATCTTGAAATATCTTCTAAGCTTAAGGCCCTCATTCCAACTTATTTTTGCATGTCAATCAAGTAAGAAGGGCGAAAATTTTAGATTAATTTTTGATAAAGATCTGATAGAAATTAAAAAATCTAAAAAAATATTATATGTCTTTTACAATCTTCAAAATGACCCACTACATAATTGCCTCCATCTTCTTGGGATCCATCATCAAATTTTTAGTAGATACAATGTATTTCAAAAATTCCATCTTTGATTGATGAAATACTTATTTTTATAGCTTAGCATACAGATCGACATTTCATAGCTTTTGTAATACTAACTTTATATACTCCTCATATTCCTCCAAATTTTTCAAATAGATCATCACAAACTTGTGTAGATGCTATTGAAAGATATTATTCATTAAATGCTGAAAGATAGTAGATACATTTGTTAATTCAAAGGACATGATATTATATTCAAAATGTTTATACCTTGTTCAAAATGCAATCTTCTATTTGTCTTTCTTTTTGATTTGTACCAAGTTGTATGCTCCACAAAGATCTATCTTTATATTTTTATATTTTCATTTTTAGTATAGATCTTTACTTAGATGAGTTGTTCTAAAAGTCCTAAGATTAACAATAGTAGATAATAATTTTTTATTGTTATCTTATTCAATCTCCAATAATCAACGTACACATATAAGAAACCATCAATTTTCTTCACAAAGAATATAGGTACACCTACTAGAGATTTTTAATGTGTAATGAAATTATTTATAAGATTTTCATCAATATAATCTTTCAATACCAAAAGATCCTTTCAAAAAAGGTTATAAATTGGGCCAAAAGATGGTTGTGTTTTTTTATGAAGAATTATGGTACAATTGTATAGTCAATACTCTGGTAATATATTAGTACTCTTCTTTTGAAAAATATCTTAAAATTTGCTATATTGCTCTGAAATAATTACCAATTAAGTCATATCTATTTTAATTGGAGTTGTATAAAAAACAAACAGTGTATCTTCTTTGGCTAATATTATAAAGGTCCTTGCTCTGACAAATAAAGGCTTATCAATTAATAAATTATTACAAATTTTTCTTATAGAGATTTTCATCAAAAATATCATTCTTTGTAACTTCTAATTTATAAATGGATTATGCTTTTCCAATCAAAAAAGTCTAAGAATAATAAGATTTGAAAGAATCTTAGTAACATTGAATACAATTTGATTGTTATGTTCTTCAAATGATACTTTTATAAGCATTGTTTTATAGGTGACACTATTAAAAGATAAGGATCATCTATCTATTACTTCTATATGAACAGGTTTGGATTTTTGTACTAAAAGAATTTTATTAATCTTAGCAAATATCTCATCTAAAAAACAAGCGGACACCCCTGAATCCAACAAGGCGATTGCTTGAAGCTTTTGAGGGCCAAAACAGAAAGAAATTATATAGCAATAAGCAAGCTTAGCAGAAAGAGAAGAAGCTAAATAGTTTTATGATGTTAAATTGTCAAACCGCACAGTCTCTATTATGGTTGAACATCTTTGTTTTTCTAAACGATTATACTCTCGCTTTCGGTGATGCATCAATTTTATTTTTTTGAACAATTACTAATCTTATAGCCTTCTTTGCTATAATATAAATATAGATATTTTTCTATCTGATGCTTTTTTTTTTTATAGACTAAAAAATTTAAAATATACTACATCAAGCTATATATCTTCTACTTCTAAATATAAATTTAGAATGCTTACTGATATAAAAAGAGTATATCAAATTACGTGCTATCTTATTAAAATTCATGAATGTTGATCTTGTCAATATTAGAATAATAGATTATCACATTTCATGGCTTGATTGATGGCTTCATTGGGCAATTGTGGATCTGAAAGTGATAACAACAAATCCTTCATATCGTCTTTTAATCTCCAATAGAATTGACTCATCAAAGCTTTTTCATTTCAATTGATATTATATGCTAGTTATCTAAAATTAGATACATAGATTGATACAAAGCACACCTCTTATTACAATGCTTAGATCTTAGTTATTGTCAAACAAGTCTTATTATGTTCTCCAAATTTTTCTATAAAAATTTCAAAGTTACTTAAAATTGGTGATCTCTTTTCAAATAAGAAAACAAATCATAATAATACTTGCTCTATAAGCATAATGTTATACTGTAATTCTTTATAGTATGTAAAAATTAATTAAAATATATAATATATTCATTAATTCTAATATGTGTTAGAATAGTTAGTAAAGTATTTAAAAAAGTTGGTATAAGAAATTTTATTTTGATTTTTTTTACTTAGTTTGGTTATAGGATTTAAATTATTTAGGACCTAAACATTTAGTATAAAGCCTTGAGATGAGATTGGGAGCTAAAGATGAAGAATTAAACTACTAAAAGGCTTATTTGGAAGGATGAAGGCAAAGAATGGATGAATGAAGGCAAGAAGTGAAGCTCTTCATTCCTATTGATCAAAGGTCATACCGAATAGGCTTTGAGGAGGCTATCTACGAGGAGAACAAGGATTTTGGCAATTTCAAAGACATCATTCAAAATTCAAAGACTAGAATTAGAAAGTTTGTTTTTTGTATTATAATTTTGATATAAAAATCAAGAGATTTAGAGTTTTTATGAGAGAGGAATAGGCACTTGAAGTTAAGGTATACAAATTGTATCTATTGTCACTCTTTTGAAGATACAAGAAATTATATAAGAGCTTTTGGAAATTGGAAGATACGACTAAAGAAGTGATTTTAAGATCTACATCTAATATGAAAGAATTACTATATTTAGAGTTTTAAAAAAAGAGATATTAGAAGTCAAAGATAGTAGATTGAATTCTAAGGTAGTAAGTAGATCTTTTTGTTGATAGTGATGGTTTTTACCATATCTTGAGCTTCTAGACGAATTTTTATCTAAAAATATCCAAAAAGATGTAACATTATGTTAAAAAGCTGTACATCAAATTTTCATAGTATTTGGATTTTTATTTTGTGAGATATAAAGAATTTAGTTCACGGGTGTTTGTAAATAAGGGTTTGAAATTACTGTTAGGATTTTGAAAATATTCAAAGATTGATAATGAATCAATAGTTGAAATTTGTGGCAATAGTTGCAAAGAATATATTAGTATTTTATATAAATTTTGAATGAATTTGGATAATTGGATTAAAAATTATAGATTATTAAAATTTTAAAAAAAATCCTTGTCTATTAGCAAATGAAGGTTTTAGAGTATTTTGTTATATTTTGAGTGTTTTGAAGAAATAAGACTTATATATTAGGTGTAATAGTCCTATAAAGAATTCTTTTATGTAAATTTTGAGATTTTATTATTTTAGATCTTCATTGAATAATTAATGGCAACCAAAAGCTTTGCGCTTTCTTGAAGCAAATTTTCTCTACCACGATATTGGTGTCAATCAATCCAATCTATGATTCTCCTATTGGATAAGTATCAAGTTATAGAACCAATATCAATCAAATTTAATTAACAAATCTTTAAAACTTTGAACATGTATCATCATATTTCTTTGGAAGACTAACTTGAAGCTCCTTATGTTGTTGAACATGTGGATTTTTTTAATGCAACATAGGTAGTATTATATCTTCAAGCACACAAGTTGGAAGTAGATGCAATTTAAATTGTAGTACTTTAGATATTGTGTCATTATAAAGTTTTGTAATAATTTCTTTAATTTCTGTAGTTCTAGGAGATAAAGTAATAAGAACACTTATAATGGCATCTAACTTGGAATCAAAAGATTTAGTCATACTAATGTCTTGATCTCCATCCATTCTAAGAGAAAGAAGAAATAAATCTATAAGAAGATAATATTAGTTTAGAAGAATCCACAACTTCTAAAATACTTTAAAACCTTCAAGGAGAGAGATGATCTACTTTCTCACAAAAAAGATAAAATTCCAATATTGTGATGAAAGAAATATCAATTTAAAGGACGATAATCTATAACCTCTAAAGCACTAGTATACCTTCAAGAAGAGAGGTAATCCACTCTCTAATAAAAACAATTCAACTTTGGTATTTAAAATGAAGGCAATCTCAACAAACTGTCAAAGATACAAGTATATAGAACAAAAGACTTGAATTAGAAAGAGGTTTCAATATGAAATTCACAAATATTTGAATTATTTAAATGAATACACAAAGCACACTAAGAAAGGTGAGCTTGAACTCCAAGAGATGCATTACCAAGACTAAAGAACTCTTCAGCCTTAACTCTAATATATATATATATATCCTTATTTAATAAGCTTCTTGAATAGCTTCTATTAAACTAAGAAGCTTCTTGAGCAACTCTTAGTAACTTGGAAGCTTCTCGAGCTCCTTCTACCAACTTAGAAGCTTTTCAAGTTACTTCTACCAACTAGGAAGCTTTTCAAGTGACTTCCACTAATTTGAAAGCTTTTAGAATAATTTAGATAGTTTTGTGAACTTTTGAAGTGTATATTCTTAAAAAATACAATATGTTTGGTACCACAATTTTGGAAGAGACTCTTTATGTTTAGTGATATTATTGGAGGTAGGTACTATATTTGATGGAATATAAAATATATTATTTGAAGGTAGTTATGAAGGCCTCAATAATAATTAAATAACTAAATAGTTTTCTTCTTCTAATATGAGACATTATTAATGAAAAGGAACATATCAACCACCTCCATGCAAAACAAAGATCAAAGTTTGTTGTTAATACCATTCAATGGATCTTAGATTTTATCAATTTATTAAATAATTTTATAGCTCTTTATGGAATTTTTTATCTAAAAAAAGAGATAATATTATGGATATTTATAATTATTAATATGTTTATTCAAGTAAATAGAATTATATAGAAATAAATAAAAGTAGATTAAATTATTAAAATCTTATTAAAAAGCTTTTTACAAGCTTCATAGAAACAGATTTGATCTTATTGTCAAGGACAAGAACTCGATGAAATCAAATGGACAAGTGAGACTTTTTTTATAAAATAGAAATAAAAAAAATATGTATTCAATAGAAACTGGAATGGCTATTGTCAAAAGACAAGACAACTAGAGACTCTTGAAACTAGATTAGAAACAAGAAAGGAATTGACAAGAGTGAAGAAGGCTTCACTCTTGTCTCTATATATACTATCTAACTAGAAGCTACGTGGCGATGTTCTATAGGACCTCCAATATGTGTTGACTTTGAAGGCCACTTGCCTTAGCTTGCAAGACAAGTTTTTTACATGTGCGCCACGTAGTTAGCTTGAAGAACAAGCTATTAACATGTGTGGCACATGGTTAACTTGTTGACCAAGTTTCTAACCAAGAAATCAACTATGGACACCTATACGGTCAAAGCAGCATCTATGAAGCTTCCAAAAAGTTTCTCTAGAAGATATTATAGAATTAACCTACTTTTATCTACTTTTACCTAGTTCTACTTAATTATATAGGTAACTATGTGTATGTCCGTGACACTTATATGTATTTGTAGTTGATTGGTACATTGAAAGTTTAGCAAATAAGTTGATTACATGTCTCATATATTGGCCACTTATATTACAAGTTAGCCATGTGGCACACATGTCAAAAATTTGCACTACAAGTTAGACATGTATCTCATTAGCTGGACACAAGTCATGTGGCCTATAGGACATTGCCATGTAGCTTTTTAATTAGATAGTATATATGGAGGCAAGAGTGAGGCCTTTTTCACTCTTATCAATATTTTTTTTATATTTTAATCTTAATTCAAGATACTTTAGCCTCTTTATATTTAATAATAATTATTCTAATTTTAATATTATGTCTATCTTTGATTTGACTACTTTCTCTTTTGATAACACGAGAGTGTATTGTCTCTTTAGAGTTTTTTTTGTAATTCATGTCCTTCATAGTAAAATTTATATTATATTTAATTAACTATAATAAAAAAATATTTCATATTTATATTATATTAAAATCTAATGTCTAAAAATTATTGTTTAAATTATAAAACTCTAATTCAAACTTTTTTAAAAAAAATTTGTATCATTAGAATAAATAAAATTTATAAATCAACTACCATTAATATTTATAATCTATTGTTTATAGTAAAAAAAATAATTAGAATTTTTTTTAAATATAGTTGAATTTTTTTATAGAAGCACAATATATTCTTATTTTATTAAATAATATTCTATAATAATTATAATCATCATTGAAGATATTATGCTTTTGAATTTCTAAAATATATTAATAAAATAATAAGATATTTGGTAATATAATCATTATAGCTTTATAAAACATATATAAAATATAAAAGTATTAAAAATGACAAAATATCTATGTAATTATTTTGAAAAATAATATAATATTAATTTTAAATTAATAGTAAAAATATATTATTTTTAAAATAATTAATTAATAAATACTTAAATTATTATTAAACTAAAAATAAATAAGTAAAATAATATATATTTATTAATAAATTATATATATATATATTTTATTATAAAAATTATTTACAAAAGACATAAAATTTATTTTTTTAGAATTAAATATAACTAAAAACAGTAATTTTATAAATTTAAAATTTAAAACAATACTAAAATCAATTAGAATATCTGATATTTTATTAAGTAAATTTAATAAATTCATATAAGTTTTATTTTAGTATTTAGCAAATACATTAGAAATTTTATTTACTTTCTACCAAAAATATCTATTTGAATCAAATACTAAATATTAATAATGAGACCAAAATAAAATAATGAAAAAAAATAATTATATATATATATATATATATATATATATATTATATTTCTTTATATTTATATATGATATTTCTTTATATTTATATTTATAATTTCTTTATAATTTTTTTATTAAGATATTAATTTAGAAACTTTAATATTTCTAAATAAAAAATTTATAATATTATAAATTTTAAAATTAAATTTTAAAAACACATATAAATATCTCTATGTATATATTTATTTATATATTTATTGATATATAATGTATTTAATAGGATAATTTTAAAAGAAATTCTTGTACTTGGATTTATTTTTGGAGTTAAAAATTATACCAATTATAAGTTTAGAAAAATATTTTTTATTTATTTTTAAAATTTTTATTTTAATTAAATAATTATAAAAAAAATTATGTTTTTATTCAAAAGTTTATTGATGATTCAAAAAACCTATCTACTAACTTTATGCAAAATAAAAATTAGAATTCATATTAAATATGATTTGATATATTATAAATTTTTTAGTAGCTTATAAAATAATCTATCATCTTAATTTTTAATATGATTTTTTAAATAAATAAAGGAATTACAAAAATCTATATTATTGAAGTAAATAGAAATAGATAGAATAAGGTCTAAACAAATTATATAAATAAAATCATCTGATTTTAAAAACTTCTTTTAAAATTTTGTTGGATTTAGAAAAATATTAAATAAGAATCTCATAACTTAAAATGATGTTTTCTATATTTTTGGTCTTTATAAAGTTTAATACTGCTTTTTCATTATCTAATGTAAATAGAAGCAAGATTAAAGTTATTTTTTATAGTATTAATATCTTCTTCTATCTAAGTCTTTATTTAAGATTATTTAGTCTATTTATATATTTTAATAATTATTTTAATTCTATATTCTTAAAAAAATATAATTCTTAATTAAATAATTATTTTCTTATGTACATGTATCAATTGCTTTTGCAAAGCTTATTTAAATTTAGATCAACAATAAAAGATAGTGATTTTATAAATTTTTCACTTAAAATCAAAACTATATTTGATTAATATTAATACAATTATAATCTTAGTGATTCTTTATTGTCTTTTTACTTTGCAATTATCTAAATTCTTTAATTAGATGTAATAAATTTTTAATTATTTAATAAAAAAATATTTGTACAATCAAAGCAAAGATTTAAGTATACACATTTGCAAGAATCTAAAATTTCTTATGTAATAAAATTTTTATACCTATTGATATATATATATATATATATATATATATATAGAATTAAATTATAGATAAAAATAAATTACTATATTATAATAATAATAAATCTAATCTTATTAATAATTTTAAAAAAAATTATAATATAATTTTATTTATTTATTTATTTATATATATATATATATATATATATATACATATATTCTAATATCTTTTTTGACTCTATTACTACATTATTAATATTTTTGTTTAAACAATCTATATCTTGGTATTTTGTTTTAAAAAAAGAATTTTAATACTACAATAAATTGTTTATTTTTACGGATATTGAATATTTAATAAGAAGTTAGTGTTACATTTGGTTATTTTTACAAACTAATGCTTCTCTAAATAGCACATGTATGTCTTATAGTCTATCTATCTATAAAATACTAAATTTAAAATATTTATAATTTAAATATTATATTAATATATTTTATTAAGAAAATATTTACTACCATTATTTTTAATTTAATTAATTCCAAATTTTATTTTTAGAAAAATTGAAAGAAAAGTTTTAACTTTTAATTTAAAGGATCTTATGTATAAGACAAATCTCAATCAAATTCTTACATAGATAATAATCTCTTGAAGTTAAATTTTATTTTTCAAAATTAAAACTTATTTTTATTAACATCTACATAATAAGAATATGATTATAAATTTTTATTTTATTACTATTTTGTATTAATCACATTTGATTGGTTATAATAATTTTTATTTAAAAGCACTTAATTAACCTAATTTAATAGCAAATTTGTGTCTTATAAGATGATATCAAAAAAATAATAATTTATTTTAAATATAATTTTAATACTATTGTGAATATTGTTGAGAAAATAAATACAAAATCACATGTACAAAAATATATATATATAATAAAGTTCTTTCTTCTAATATTCAAAACAACATACACATACAATTGTAATTCTATAAGGCTAGGTACTAGAGCCACTAAAACCTTCAATCACCATCTAAAAAATATTCCAAGTGCCTATCAAATATGGCATGTATTGTGCTGTAGCTAGTATTACTCCTTACTCTTTTTTACCCCCCTCTCTCCTTATAAAGTTATCATCTAACAAATTATATATATATATATATATATATATATAATCATATAGATTATCTTTAGTAATAAAATCTAATTTATATATATTTATAGCTTATTTTTTTAAAACACTATTGCATCTTATCAAATGAGGTTTGTACATATTCTTTGAAGAAAGATAACAAGGCTTGTAATTACTTTATTAATTTTAGGTTTACTTTTAATATAAACAAATAACAAGTGACTTTTTATAAAAAAAATATTACATCTATAATAACTATTTAAAAGTTATAATTGCTATATATTTAATAATAAATTAATAAAGTTGATTGTTAGTTTTAAAAAGTTTTATTTCTTACAATTCTAATATTATTGTATCAAAAAGTTAATTCAAAAATATACTTTTTAATTATATAGAAGCAAACAACTAATCATATATTTGTAAATTTAAAAAGATCTTTGAATAAAAAATATATTATATTTTTTATTTTTAAAAGTGTCTTAAATTTACATTTTGACGCTGTGATCATGCTACACATAGATGTAAAATATTCATTATAAGTTGTAAAAAGTGTATTAATTAGAAATACACAAAGACTTTTGAAGTTTTATACATAAAAAGATAGACCATTAAGATTTTAAAATCAAAAAAATCTTATTAAAATATGAAATTAGATATTAAAGCTACTTAAGTTCAATGCTGGTTTTTAATCTATCTTTTGATATAATTAACATTCTTAATAGGCACAAAAGCAATTTTTCTAAGTGTATTAAGAATAATACGAAATATTATCCTAAAATTCTAATCCTTCCTATAATCTATCTAGATTGTATTAACATACTTCTAAATGTGAAACTTACATTTAGATAAGGTTTTTTAAAACAAACATGCACTATCTACAAATTCCATCAATTTGAATGATTTATTGATTTATTCATATAGATTCTTTCTTGAAGTTGAAATCAATACAATTTATTCCAACTTCTACTCGAATTGCATGATTCAAACCTAACCAAAATACATGTACATATCCTACTTGTTTGCGATACATAAACAACTTCAACTACATATGACATATAATTTACATCAATCAGCAACACCCACGTAATGAAATCTGCAATGATTACTACGGTTCAAAAGATACGTTAAAGATAAGACTCCTTGCGTCTTATTGCAAAATCAGTACCTACAAACTGTTAACTTACTAGAGAGGGCATCAATCAAGCACCAGTTGTTGTCCAAGTGCTCTTACCTATAGAAGATATGCCCCAAGCATGGTAGGTGGTAGTTAAAGGAGAGTGAAAACTATTTAACCCTAAAGTTTATACTTGATCCTCTGCCTGCTCAATGCGTTGCTGCATCAGCTGTAGAATCTGTGTTTTGAAGGTTCAAGTGAGTTTCGAAGTTTACGTCGAAGGATGCTGGGGTGGGGTCCTACGCTTCACACGGATGGGAAGCCTCTTACTGAGGCGGGGAAAAGGGAAGAAAGATACCACGTCGTTGCCGAGAAGCTCCCATGACCTAGTTGCACAAGTCATCGTTTTGGCATAGAGACCCTGTGAGCAAGCAAAAAACAAAAGGGAAAACAAAAAAGAAGAAGAAAAAATAAAAAGAGAAGTTTTGGTTGCATTGACGTCGAAGTACAGTGCACAGCAAAAATGGGAAGCAACTCACTCAAATTTCATGACGAGGTGGTGGAGAAAAAGGCACAGCTCGGCGCGTGCTAAATCCATCCCCGGGCATAGTCGTGCACCTCCACCGAAGCCGAAAAACGGCAGCTTGGAGCCTGCAGCATCCTGAAAACAGCACACCAACCAAGTCAATTGGTTTCTTCAGTTGAGTTCAGGATTGCACCCGGGAAGTTCACCGCAGTGGATTTCGGAGGAAGTATGATACCTGGTAACGAAACGGGTTGAAAGTGTAGGGGTCTGGATAAATGCTGGGGTTGAAATGCACGGCCCGGAAGTAGGGGAGCACCAGCCATCCCTTGGGAATCACGTAGTCTGCAACTCAACCATTCTAAATATTAGCATTCCATTGGGTTGGTTCACCTGTTGGATTCCTTGAATGATTTTATTTTAGGCTTGGCTCGAGATGCAATGGATGTACAGTGTTGGATGGTTTCCACAATCCTGTTAGAACTCTTACCACCGACGTGGACGTCCTCCAATGACTTCCGGAATACTGTGGTGGAGATGTTGCACATTCGAAGTGTCTCTGTGATGATCTGCAATACGACCAGAAACGCAATCAACCGTGGAGCTCCAGGAACAAGAGCATCTTTGAGTGATCAAACGTTCAATGACTGCAGGATATCAGCATTGGAATTGAGAAACCGGGAGTCTGATTAGAGTATGTGGAATCTGTCTCAAGCATACGCTGTTGGAGAAGGACAGGGTCTTGCAATCATCCCAGCTGATTCGTTCCCCTGGTTGCTTTCTCTTTAAAAGTTCTTCATGCTCCCTCTGCAATTGAAGTTCAGACACATAGACCAAAATCGTAAGATGAACGATGTTAGGAAATGTTGATAAAGTTGTTGCAGATTGTCCTTTCACATGTTAAACATCTTTGAGGCAAATTAAATTTCGGAATCCGATAATTGGAAGAGAACGTACTCGCAACTCTGCCAGAACTTTTGGATTTTCGCCAATGTATTTCACAGCAAAGACCATGGTAGCGGCGGTGGTGTCGTGGCCAGCGAAGAGCAAGCTGGTGAGTAGGTCCAAACCCATTTCATGCTTCAGCGCTGGCGGGGAGCCAGGAGGTAACTCTTCTTGCAGCAACTGTACGTAGTTATCGAACACATCGTTCTTAACTGATCTTGATTGTAAAAATTCTTCCAGGGTCTTGAGAATACGCACGCGTGCCTGCAATGGACTCGGTACGAGCTCTCGTTATAACAGTGTTAACACACAATTCAGAAGTTTGGTCCCAAATCATCTGATTGCGTCCTTTACAGAGTCAGAAACGACCCGAATTCATTCTCCGCTGCATCGTCTCAAGCTGCGAGTCCTCGGCGTAGCCATCTCGATGGACAAGGTTGAGAGAATCTGGTACTGTCAAAAGCGAGGCCTAGTATTTCGTATGAAAGAGCGCCAATAGGGACCTGAATTAGAGACTAGTACTTCACGGACAGGAGCTGGTTACGTAATTATGGTGCTTAATTACCTGAGTGGCCTTGCCGTAGATTGTCCAGGGGAGGTTGATGGGCAGGGAGAACATGCCTTCAATCAGTGGGTAGTAGTCCTGCTGCATCGTCTGGCTCACCTTGCCTGGCTTCAGATTCAGCACTATCAATGCTGTGATGTTGAATGCTATCTGCTCACGTAAACCCGTTCATAAACGTCAAGCTCAAGTTAATTACCAACAAGAACTTAGTACTGCTGCGTAACGTCCACCTCGTGAGACCATTGTACCTTCGAGCTAGAATTAATGTAGCACTGAAGCTACACCTCTTCAAATCTCTGATGTAGTCTTAATCGGAGCAAGATAATTAATTGAAGTTCACTAGACGAATGTAGCACTGCATATATCCCACATTGAACAGTGTGCACAACAATCGTGAATGTGATCTGCGGAAGATCATGAACACTGTGTATACTGAAAACTGCACCTAATTGTTCAGGAATACAGTGTTCACCACGAAAAAAACGGAGGAAATGGGAACCTGACAGACCGTTTTTGTTTCGTCCTCGACGTAAATTGTGCGCCCCTCGTCTTCGGCCCAGGAGTCGAGGGTGCGGACTACGAGGTCTTCGATATCGGCCATACGTTCCTTGAGCAGGTCCACACGCATGATGTGACTAATTACAAACTTGCGCAGCCGCTTCCAGTTCTCGCCATTCAGGTTCAAGCCATTGAAGCGCCCCAGGAGCAGGGCGAAGCTTGTGGGGTAGTTCGACACGAACGACCGCCCTTCCTTGGCCACGATCATCTTCACCGTCTCCACCTCCGTCGCAATAACCGTGGGTTGGAAGAACAGCGACGACTTGAACACCTGTGCTCCATTGTATCTGCATGTGTACACCCAACCGTTACAGATAATCGGTTGCCGGTTCCACTGGCGAGCTTCACTGAACTTTACATTGCTCTCATTGCAGGGAAGCTAACCTTTTAGTCTTCTCATCGACGAAGTTGCCAAGTGGTGTTTTCATTTTGGCGACGTAAGTCAGGGTCTCTCCAATGAAGGGCAGGCCGAAGGTGCCAGGCAGCCCTGACTCCAGGTTCGCCTTGTGGCGCTGCCATATCCACCATACCACTGTCGCCAGAAACAGCAATGGAAGTGTCATTCCAGCTCCTAAGCCTCTCTGTGCATCAGCTCCAATGCCAAAGGTGTCAATCCTTTCCATTTCCGAGACGCCGAGCTCTGCCATGGCCGGGACTAAAGCTGTTACACGTCGCACACAGAGATTTGTATGTTTCTCGAAACTTTAAACACCGACGTCAACAGTGCACTCTCGTAGTGCATGCATCAAAGTGCAGCCCTCAGTACTAGGCTATGGGGTGCACCCTGCTTTCATTGGCAATGTGCTCTGCTTTAGCACCTGAAGCTACAAATCAGTCTTGTACAGCTGCGGGTCCCTTCTGTACTGCAGCGCGCTCCTCGGATCCTCCCTACAGTACCTTCCTGTACTAGGTGGCAAATAAGATGAAATTAAGCGTTTACACATATACAGATAGATATATCGGCACTACTTGGAACTTCAGATTCCACAGTCTGCATGCATAGTGACCACGACGTAAGAAAACCAGCCTTTTTTTTTTATGAAGTTTACCTGCACAAGGTTTGAAAGCTGCTAGCTCAAGACGCTCACCTGTTTCTGCTACCCTCGTCGCACAGACGATCAGCACCGAGTCGTGCTATTTGAGAATCAGAAACCTGCTGAGCTGCATGACCTAATGACTACCACGCACCTCATCGGATCATGAGCTGAACTCTCATTTACACAGTAGGTACGATCGCTTAATGCACCAATAGTACGATACTCGAGCTATTAATTTCAGTGTCGAACGTGTCGTACCTGATAGCAGCTTGGAGCTCCAAAGTTTTTTTTAGTCCGACGAAAGCGGCTGGCCTCGACACAGTTCGTATGGTCCGCTAAGTCACATCTGAAGCGACTACAAATATTCTCACTCACCGCGCAGCATTATTTTAAGCTGTAGGTGACCTCCGACGAATCGATATGCAGTCTCACGATTCCAAGGTGAACTCAGCCAGCGATTCAGGGGGAAGTTACAGCGCTGCACGTGCTGTAACTGCGAGCATTAAATACCAAATGCGCTCATGGAGAGTGCTGTCTCACAACCGTTCTAGGCGCTCCAATACCATGGTCGGTCGTTGATCATATCAAGGGAGTTACTCGTCTGGCATGCCAATAAGTGCCCCTGACCACTCCTGATTGATGCTGCGAATTTACAGTATTCCCGGTGATGTATTCCCTGCTATCAGGTACACCTCAACACACGTGATGCACCGCCATTGGATCAATAACCACTGCAGAAGTCAACACCGAATTCCATAACACATTTCATCACTGAATTAAACCTGTTCAATGGAGCTAATCACAAACCCACTGCAGGCATTTTTTATCACAACAGAACCAACAGACCTATGCACAAACGATTGCAGAATCTCGAGTTCGGAGTGGAGCTTACCCAGTGTAGAACCCAGTTGGGAAAAAGAAAATGTGCCTGCAATTTGCTTGGCTGTATCCACTCACGCTGTCAAAACTTCATGCAAATTACCGCCTCTAAAAGCTGAGAAACTGGAGCTGTAGAAAGGGAACGGCATAGTTAGGGGGGGAAAAATCCAGGTGGGGTGTGCGGAAATGTTGATCAATATCATCTCTTGGTCTGCTTTATGGGATGTGTGTGTCCATGAGTGGTGGTTCCCACACAGTTTATATGTGACTAACCTCCACACCTACAGAGGGACCTCTTTTGCATGATATCTCCGTTGCAAAGTCCTCCAACATCCCACACAATACCCCGACCCACCTCATCTACTTGTATCTTAAGTTACGTGATTGTGATACATGTTTTTGCCGAGGCTTCTTCCTGCATAAATGTTGTAAAATTTGGGTACGTATTTTTGGAAGTATATGTAAGAAGATATGGCAAGTGTTGCTTACAGTTTGTCTCGCTGATCTTGTAGATGGATCCTCATGTTATTCTTTGAAATCACTTTTTAAGTAGTTTTGTGTGTGTGTGAATATATATATATATATATATATATATATATCACTGAAGGTATGATGATTGAAGCATCTTTTTCATGGGAAATTGTATAAGTAAATGTGAGTGGTCATGATACAAAGGTGCCATTGTTTTCCATGGGCGGTGCTTGAATAAAAATGGCATTTTTTATGTATCTGTATTTTTTTATTTTTTTATTTTTTTATATTTTATATTTTAATTGAAATCTGTTTCTAATTCTCTCCAACAAGGTTGTTTTTGAAAGGGGTCTTAATATCAAGAATGCCACTTTGAAAAGTCATGGTGCAAAAGTCTTACAAAGATTTTTGCTTAATGAAGGAAGATTCTTTTTTGGAAAATGTAGATTTTGAAAATGGTATTAAGTGAAAAAAAAAAAAAAAAAAATTATAAAATGAACCAAATAATTATTTTATTATATATCTAAATATGTGAAAGCATATCTCAATTCCAACAATTATGACAAATATAATATTAAAAAATCAAGTATAATTTAAAACATTCTCTTATATATAATGTTGTTCTTTATGATGATAAAACTCACAAATGAAAAGAAGAATTCTCAGTTGAAAAGACATCAAGTTTATGATTCCACCTCGAACACAGACACAACACGGATACATAATTTCACCGCATCGTATCATAATCAAGGAACAAGCAGAGGTGATGAGCATGTTGGGCGGTGCATTGCAACATGATTCAATCGAATGATAAAACTGTGATGCGGTGAAATGGTGTTGCATCCTGTTGCAATCTCACGAATGATGTTTCAATGTGCGAGCTCGTCTTTGAAATCCAGCCGTAGACATTGACAGAAAGGCTGAGGTCTGCTTGGCTTAACCTCTTGTTTTGCTTCGACATCTGCGAGACCTCTTCGTGGCGTGTTAGAAGGAACCTTTGCGGATTTTCACTGCAGTCGCCGTGAAAGGAGTTTACAGTTTGGTGGGCGTGGAGCTTTCCAAAGCAGCAGGGGGGATAAAACCATGGCACGGGTCGCCTTCAAACCCAGAAAGCGTGCAGAGGGTGCAACTAACCTTTGCAAGAGCCCCATCCATGCCTCCCTGTGGATTTTCTTTGTTTGCTTGCTGGTTTGTTTTCGTGCGTGACTGAGTGAGTGAGCGACTGGACGAGTGTGTGGGTTTGTTGTAGACTTGAAGCTGGTGCACCTACACAGCCATGGAGATGAGGGAGAAGACGACACACTTACAGCTCAAAATACCCTCTTTTGTTACATAACCACCACCCCGCCGCCGAGTGTGTGCGTGTGTGTGTGTGAGAACAGGAAACGTTCCGTCGTCAGCTGTTCGTGTGCAACCATGAGGCGGGCAAGCAGCTTTCGTGTTTCAAGCTACGGCGATATGTGGCAGCAGCAGCAGATGATGGAGAGATCCTGCCACGCTTTGATCTTCACACACACACGTCGATCAGAAGGCTTTTACTCTTTCACGATCAGGAATGACCGTTGTGATCGCATTCTAGAGAGCAGTTGCAGTTTGTTTTTGGTTTCATGACATGAAGTATACTTTGTTTTCTTTGTTGTTGTTTTACCGTCTCGAAGCGTGTTTGATGTTCTCATGCTGCTTGGGTTGCAGCGATCAGAAACTATTACGAAGCTTTCTCATATTGCAGAGATTGGGTTAGATTTGTTTTAGGATCCAGGCACTAATCAAGATTAGCAGCTAAGTAGCTGGTTCAATAAGTAGCACCTTGAAAAGAGGGCCTAGTTAGTGTGCGGTTGAAAAGCAGTGCTGTAACTGAGATAAAAATGGTTTAAAGAGAGTTAGGACAAGTTAGGAAGAATTGAACCATAACTTTGGCATTTTGTTGGCCTTGGAAGTTGATTTGAGAGCTGCCAAATGTGAGAAAGGCATGAAAGAGGGCATTTCTTGGTAAAGAGAGAAAAATGTGCAATATGCATTGATTGTGTATTTTAGCTTGATTTATAAATGGTTTTGAAATTATTGTAAACAGTTTTTAAAATATTATTTGTAACATGTTGAAATGTGTGTTATTTAATATATATATATATATATATATATATATGATAAAATTCAGGTAATTGAATTGTATTAGTAGTAGAACAAAAGAAATATTAATATATAAGGTGTTAAAAACAAACACTATTAAAAATATGAATAGATATTTATATATTTAGTTTTTATAGATATTATAAATATGACCACTAAAATCTCAACTATTAAAAAAAATATATATTGGTTTTATTTTATAAAATATAATATTCTTCTTTAATTATTAATCCATCAAAAAATAATAACTTCTAATAATTAATCAAAATTTTGGGAACCAACTCCATTTTATGGTGCATGATTAATAACTACTTGATTTTTATTGATTTTTATTGATTTTTATTAATTAATAAAAGTAATTAATAGAGGCCACATAGGTAGCAAAGCCACATGACTATAAATGATTGGATGAAATAAGGTCACGTGGCTAGTAGAGGCACATGGCTATATGTGATTGAATAAGGCATGGCCACATGGTTGCTAAGGTAGAAGCAAGTAGCCTAGATTGTAGGGTCTTAATAAGGATGATTTCTATCTTGTCTTTAATATGCCACCTCTAATGATTAATAACATATAATTAATATATTTTTTTGCAATAGATGATATTAATTGATGGGAGAAATATTGTACATTAAAGCATTAAAATCTACTTTAATTTTTTTTAAATATATATAAATATTAGAAATAACAATTATGGATTGAATGATGATTTTTCAATATATATATATATATATATATATACTTATGATTATAGTTATAATAAAAATAATAGTATATAATAATAATATATGTAAAGGTGTATATAATCTTTATATGGTCTATATGACCTCTTATAGATTATATTTTATATATTCTATATTTATTAAGAATTTTTATTACTTAAAATATATTTTTTTAAATTAATTTCTTAGAATAATAATAAAAAAAACTTAAATTTTGTTCTTAATAAATTTTGTTGGTATGAATATCATTTATTGACAGGTTTAAAGTATATTCTTTGGAAATTTCAAATTACTAATTATTTGAAGAAATGTATTTAATTAACAACATGACATTGTAAGTCTAATATTTAAATATAAAGCTTGTTTTAAGAATAAACAATAAAATAGTGTGTTATTAAGAATAGCTACAAAAAAAACTCAAAAATAAATAAATCTTCTTTTTTGTAATGAATAGAATTGTTGCATACATCAACACTTAAATATATAATATTAAAAGGGAAAAAGGTGTAATTTTATGTTAATTGCCAATTATTAAAATTATTATCATGATAATCATTGCAAATTTTGATTATCACAGCAATGCCAAGCAGCAATCTAAATGCACACACAGAAACACAGAAATACAAACACTGAAATGCATTGCGGATTCTAGAAGAAGATTTGAAATATTTATTAGTTCAAATACCTAGAGAATCCAAACACTACAAAAACATGTACACCATTCTAATTTTGCTTCAAGTACCTACGGAGGCTGTAGTGCATTGTAATGATGACAATATTCATATTCCAAAAGTATGAGAACAAACGTTGAACACTGCAGACAAGTTTGTAGGAAGATCTAGAGAAAATGAACTGTAAAAAACAAGGATGTGTTAGGGGGTGTGTACAAATACAATCCATGCTCTCAGGGTAGCCTTGAGAGCAAACCTCACAACACAACCAAAGGCATCCACATTTTGCATTTGTCCACTTGCCTCCAAAATTAAGAGAAAGCAGCAACAAGGACAGTTTCCAATTGAGAAGCATGTGGAAAAGCTACCCAAAAGCAGAAAAAGGCAGATGAGGGCCATGGTTTTGCCTGACAAAGGCAGGCGGCAGAATTCATCCTTGAACCGCCTCATTCAAGGAATTTAATGGAGCCAGGCCAGTACAATCACTCCAGGACATAGCTCTGGCCACTGTAATAACAAGACAGATGAGCTCACTCCTCCCTCCCCATTCATGCACTAGAAACCAGCACGCTCCTAAATCAATCGCCAACACATACACATTCATGATGCACTGTTTTTGCTGTTATTGCCATCCTCTTCACAGCCCAGTCCCTCCTTGGAAGATGGCTGTGGGAACATCACAGCAAGCCAAGGCGCAATCGAACATGAAGCCAAAGAGGGTTCAGGAACATGAAACCACGTGGCATGCTACTCATGGCATCAAGTGTGTGATTACAGTATTGGTTTTAGGGAGTGAAGGAGCGAGGCGTCCTTGCACAGGTGAGATACATTGAGATGGATTTAGATGTGGTATTGCTGCCTAGCAGGCTGATTGTCCAGCACAGGGAATGGATATAATGCTAGACAATGCATACTTTGCTTGCAGGAGGAGGAGGAGTGGATTTGAATGACATAGTTGCTTATGTGAGCTTAAACCGGTGGTTGCAGGTAGGTTCAGCTGGGTGTTGAATGCAGGTGGTAGCGTTTGCAAAGGGTATGTAGCGCAATAAACGCCGGAAGCTCGAATTATACCCGCAACTATATTAGTACCAAAAAGAAAAAGTAAAAAGTAGTTGCTCCCTGTAGTCGGAACTAATGGAGAAAGCGTCGCTTCGCACGTCGCCAGACATGCAGTCAGTGGCCGAAATTGAACCCCGCCTGCAGGAAAAGCTTTAATGTCGCGACAGGGAATTGAATGTTGATCGTCCTTGTGCCTAGCAGGACAATTTGAAAGCATCAGAATCATGAAGCCCACAGCAGAGCCGAATAGGTAAATTCATTACTGTTTAAGCATAGTAGCTAATTGGATCACAGCACACAGCAGTCGGTGCACTAAAGGAAAACTGCCAGTCACCCAAATGGAATACAAAACACTAATTTTGGATAATCAAACATCCGGTTTTTGTTTTCACTGTTGTCGATTTGGTACATCCTCGTTGCTCTGACAGCTTGTCTTCGCCACAGCCGATCTCCACAAACCATGTTCCTGTATATCGTCTCAAAATATCACTGCCAAGTCCACATGGCCGACGTGAAGTCATCCAGAATATTATTTTTAGCTAGACCACAGTAGGGAGCCAGGTTCAAAACCATTACCGCACACATGACTCTGCACAGACAGAACACCAGTGAGCGCAAGCTTCAGACAGGAACAATTTAGAACAAGTTACGAGGCCAATAAAAACAGTGATGCAGGCTTGTGCATGAAGATCAGTCGCCTTCTTAACTGATGCACATCTCCGGAACTGCCAGGCCAGAATCTCGCGATTAAAAGCGTTCACATTTCAAGACATGTTGTTTTGTTAAGTTTTGCATGATGATTTTGATTGATTAGAAACTAATGGAGATCAGATTGAATTGTTCTACCTTGAAACAACGATCCCAGAAGATGACATTCTCGGCAGTCTGAGGTATGTTAGAGTTCATGTGGGTCTTCACCTCAATAGGATACTCATTTCATACATTGTTCAGAGAAAAAAAGGATCCAAAGTAGTTGATCTGTAGACATATCAATAATATTCACCGGCGTATTCTTCAAAGCTGAAAGAGCAGAAAAATTCACAGAAAAACACACTGAAAAGTATCAACAAACGAAAGAGACAGTTATCCTCTATCACATCGACTTTACCATTTATATTCTTGGTTAGTTTTGAGGAAGAGAGATATTCTACGGTTTTAAGAGTTTTCACTAGTCAAGAAATTGTTGTGTGTGACACCAATGCAACCGTTGTGAAGGTGAGGGCGACCATAGCTTTTGTGTAAATAGATAGGCTGTGAGGCATTTTGTTACCGTAACTGGATTTAATAGTGCAATTCACACCACCAATTAATTGACACAAAAAGCCAAGAGTGCATGAATTCTAAATTGATGACAACCAAGATGGAATATGATGTTATTTTTATTTTATGATTACATGTTTTCTTGTAAATTTCTAAAAGAATCTAGATATTATTTTTTGTTAGTCATGTTAAAGGAATTGTTTGTTAGTTAGGTTATTAAAGGGAAAAAATGATGTTTTGGATTATTCATTTATTTTGTTTTTAAACACAACAAATTTAAATTTACATATGATTTTGATATTAACTTGGACAGAAAAATAATAAAAGAAGATATTTGAATCTTAATAAAAAATTGAGTTTATTGAACAAATAAAAAATAAAAAATAAAAAATAAAAAAAATCTAATTGCCAAATAACTAGTTTTGACTTTTAGAAAAAATAATTTTATTTAAAACAATTATTGTACACATTCTAAGATTTGGATGTCTTTATATTATTAAAAGATTTTATAACATTTATATTGCAAGATATTTTGATTTGAAAAAATAATAGAATTAATGTTACTAAAAATTAATGGTTACTATAATTATAGAAGTTTGTAAAGAAATTTGTTCAAACTTATAATTTATTTATAAGAGCCAAGGTAATAAGGCAAACATTACATGGTTTGTCTTGACTATTTTATATTTTTTAAAAATTATATTAATTATCATCAATAGATTTTTAAATAGATATTTTTAAATTAATTAAAAATTATATATATTTAATAATTATTGACCATTTTATTAGAAAAACTAATTTTATAATATATAAAAGTAATAACTTTAGAAAAAAAATAATCATTTTTAAAAAATCTATTACATTAAAATCTAAGAGAAAAAAAAAATAGTAATAAAAAAAAAAATGTATATATATATATATATATATATATATATTATTAACAAGTGGATTTGTGGTATTACTTAATCTCTATTCTTACATCTTTAGTTACTTCTTAGACTAAACTAAACCTACTAAGTAATATTTTGTCTACCTATTAATGATTTGATTTAATATATATACATATGGTTGTGAATTAGTACTCTAATAAAAAGTGATTCTATCCAATTTTGGCTACCTCTCATCTTTTATCTTAAACTAACATAGTTTGGTATCAATAAAAAAGCCAAATTGTTCCTACAACACAATTATATATTATTTTATTCTAAGAATTAACAAGTTTGCATACTCCACTAATTATGCATCATGTAGTTTCTACTAGGTTTTATTGTAACATCAAACTTGATAGATATAACTTAAAATTTAAAATATTTTTATATTTAGATATACAACTTGAAAATGGAGACAATCTCTTATTGTATTATATAAGTTCTTACTTACTTAGTATGTTGAATCTTAACAACCAAAAAATTTATATGGAGTTTTTGAGTTTTTTCTAAGTTAAAAAAGATATTTTTTAAAAAAATAAAAAAATAAAGACTCAAATTATTTTAAATAGAAGAAAATTCATTGTTAAGATCCAACTTTAAAAAAAAAAAAAAAAAAAAAAAAAAAAAAATCTCAAAAGAAGAAGTGATTAGCTTATTACAGAAATAATCCAATATCAAAACAATATATAAAAAGAAGAAGTAATAACTAAAGCCTAGAATTAAATAAATATAATAACTAAGAAGCTAAAGAGCTGGAAATAATAAAGAATTGCTATGCTATATTAACTAAGAAGTGCTGGATGAGAAGGATTCTTTTTTTTTTTTTTTTTTTTTTTTTCTCCTCAATATATTCACTTATTTGCTAATAAATATTATTAGATTTAAGATTTTTTTAATTAAAATAGATTAGCTAATGTAAAATATCATCTTATTATATAAATCTAAAAAATAAATAATCATCATTATTATTTATTTTAAAACAAATTTTTACTATTTAATTCATATTTTAATTAAACTTAGTTCTATCAATAGTTTTCTTTATTAACTACTAAATTTTCTCTTTATTAACTATTAAAATTTTTAGATTTAAGATTAATTAGATTTATTTTTAAATTAAAATTAAAATTATTTTAATTTTAGAATCTAAATTTTTAAAAGAATTATTTTTAAAGAATTTTTAAAAGAATTATTTAGAACTTGATTAGACTTATAATTTATTTAGAATCTAAGATTTTTTAGGACTTATTAATATTCAAATTTGAATAGAATTTAGATTAGATTTGATTAAATAAAAATTCTAATAATTAA
Source organism: Physcomitrellopsis africana (assembly GCA_036785485.1). NCBI lineage: Eukaryota > Viridiplantae > Streptophyta > Bryopsida > Funariales > Funariaceae > Physcomitrellopsis > Physcomitrellopsis africana. The sequence goes on from JAWRVF010000010.1 coordinate 674,087, forward strand.
ATAAATTAATAATAAGAAATATTTTATATTTTATATTCCAATTGCATATATAAATACATATTTGGAAACCATTGTACAAGCTTGCTTTGTATGAACATTAAGTTGTAATAAGAATTAGGTTAATAAAATATGTATTAATTTATTTCTTATTCAAAAAAATTCATATAGTATTAAGTATAAGACTAAATCATTAATAGTCAAGGATCTATAATAAATGATTTATTTAGAAATTAAAATTTTATTATATTTATATTTATTTATTATTATTAATTTTATTATTAATTTTATTTATTATTATTAATAATCAAGATAATAAAATAAAATAAAATATTATTTATAATATTCATTATTTGATATATATTTTAAATTATTTTTTTTATTTTATAATATATAATTTAATTTATCACTCATACAATGACTAGTATAGGTAAAAAAACAACCAAATTTTTCTATGCTAAAATTTTATTATTATTTTAATTTTTTATTAATATCACAAATGATCAAAGAATCTTAATTTGTATTGGAGTTTAAAAGATTCTCTTTGAAATCATAAAATTAGAAATTACATCTCCTTTAAATTACTATCTTTAAACTAATAGGCACATTAAAAATACACATTAAATATGTAAGGAAATTTTATACTGTTTATTTAGTTACCAATACGATAATCTAATAAATGTCTTATTTTTAGATAATTTTACTTGTGATAAATTGATATATTATTTTTATGAAATCTATTTTATACTATGTATGGTTATATTATAAGATTTGACATATTTATTTAATTCAAAATTTAAGAATCATATTTTAAAAGATTTAGAAAATTGACCATCAATAAACATGTATTATATTTAAATATATTTATTTGTATAAACATGTATTATAAAACATCTAAATATTTTGTCTAATAATGTCTAAAAAAGCATTGCAACCAAAAAAAATTAATCATGAAATAAGACAATTTATCAAAACATAAGTTTTTCTAGTTATAATAGAAGTTACATGGTTAGATTTGTGTACAACAACAAGTTATAAAAATCTTATTTAAATTTTCACCTTTATATATATATATATATATATATATATATAAAAACTTTAGTACCTAAAAATCATATAAATTTACCTTTATTTTATTAGATTTCAGAACATTTTCTTTTTTCTCTTAATAGGTGTTTTTTTAATACCAAATAATATTTTTAATATAAAAAACTAAATTAATGCATGAAAAAGTCATAAATAATTAATTTTTATATTATAGAGATGTTATTTATAAAATCCTTCTAGTCAAGATATATGTAAATGACCTAATAACATAGTAGTATTTAATTTTATTAAAAATCAACTGATTTTATTATTTTAACTTTACATTTAATAAAAATATATATAAGCCCAAAATAGGTTAGATAACTTATAGTCTTTAATTTCTTCTCAATTTTAAAATTTTAAAAATATTTATTGATTATAAATAAAAATTTCAAAGTCTTATTTTTTTAAAAAAAATAATATTTATGCAAAGGAAAGATTTTTATTTTTTATTTAATAAAAACTTATTACTTATTCAAATAGACCTTTTTATAGAACTTTAGTGTAATATATAGATTATTAAAATGATTCTAAATAATACAAATAATTTTTTAAAAGAAATTAAATTCTTCTTATCTTATCCAAAAAATGTCTTTCCAATTGTGCAATTGATCTTAAATAAAAAAAAATCAACCACCATTTGAATCAATTTAAAACCAACTATATAACATACTAGGGGCTTTTAAAGAATATATTGATTAAAATATTGCAAAAAACATAAATTGACATTTAAAGTCTTTTTGAAGTATATCAATTTTTTGAGGGAAAAAATGGATTTTTACAAAAGTATATAGATTTTTGTGTGCTCAATAAAAAAAATGTAAGAATTATATAGTATTTATTAATCTTATGTATTAAATTTAGCTAATTTGAATATGACAGCACGTTGTGGATTTAAATTTTTTAAAATTATTTATTAGAATTTAATCTTTTTTTTTTTATAAATATATATATATTTTTTATTTTTAATTTAAATAAATAATTTATATATACTAAGAATGTATTAAAAAATAAGTGATATATTTGACTTGTGTTAGAAGAATTTAAAGATGTAAGATTATATATCATAATATCTGTATATATGTGTGTGTGTATATATATATATATATATATATATATATATATATTACATAATTTAAGCAAAAAAATTAGAATATATCATTTTAAATATTATTTTATATATAAAATTTAAAAATATACAACCTATTTGTAACAATATCTTTTTCTCTTTTTAAAGAAGCAAGCTACAAGTTGGCCATTGGTGGGTTAATAAACCTAGTACTTTTAAGCAATAGAATTTTGCCATACAATTGATTTAAAAAAGATGATAATGAATCCAAGTTTTCTATATTATATCCTGCAATCTTTGCAAAGATATAAATTTTATTCCAAATCATCTATAAATGCAAAAGTTATGAGGTTCTAAAGATGTGATACCAAATAATTCATACACCTATCCAAAATCATCTACAACTCACCAAGTCAAGTATTTTACTAATCCAATAATTTAATTCTATTCTTCCAGTTAACTTTTGTATTTATTTGACAAACTATCATCTACTTATTATTTTTCTATCAAATTTGTTATATATACTATCAAAGACTTCAAAAAGATTTTATTTACTTTATAAATATGTAATTTATTTAATACAATTATAATTTATCAATAAAATATAATTTAAAAAATTCATAAAGATATATTATTTGAAAACAATAAAAAAATATAGATTTTGATATGACTTGATTCCAACTTTGGCAACTAAGATATCTATAATATAATCTTAATTTTGGAGATTTATCACAAATTAAAAAATAAATAAATAAATAAATAAAATCTTGAATTTGATATTATTTGTCTAGAGCAATTGGCCTAGCAATTGGAGTCCAATAGTTATAAGTAATTAGGATGCATATAATGTATCTTTAAGTTAGAAATTGTATAAAAAATATAATAAAACTTTGAATTGCTTGTAAAATATATAACAAAGAAACTACAAAGATAAGCTACAAGGATAAATAAATAAAAGATTCAAAAGTTGGAGTTACTTGGCTTATGCAACTTGGATCTAGTAGTCTTCAATAGTTAAGGAGTCTACAATATGATCTTAACTTTAGAAATTCATTACAAATCTAATACAATACTAAATTCTTTATGCAATACAATATTTATAAAAATATAAATTATATATATCCAAAAAAAAACAAACAAACAAACAAACAAAACAAACATAAAAAAATAAAAAATAAAATAAAAAAAAACTATAAAGAAGTAATAATGGATCTTAAATTTGGTATTACAAAGCATAGGCAACTGGTTTAACAATTAGAGTCTAGCAACTAGTTATAGATAAGATGTTTAGAATGTATTTTTGATTTATAAAACTTACAAAAAATCCAATTTAACTCCAAATTGCTTGTGTAATATGGTATTAAAACTCTAGAAGTATAGGTTACAAAGAAAAAAATAAAAATAAATTGAATCTATAGTTATGTAGCTCTAGCATCTTAAATCTAGTAGTCTTTAGCAATTGATGCAAATACAACATAACCCAAAGTTCGAAAATTCACCACAAATCTAACAAAAATTCTAAATCCTTAATACAATATTGTACATGAAAGTTAAAAATATGATTTACATATAAAAAATTTAAGATATGGATTTTAAAGTATATTTTTTAGATACTAAAGCTTTAAAAAATAGATTTTTAATTACTTCTCAAAGTTTAAAAGTTTTTATAATTAAAATGAATTATTATAGTTTTTAAATATTTTATTTATTTTATTTATTATTTATATTATTTATATATATATATATATATATATATATATATAAATATGTGTATTTTTTTAAATAATATAATATTTGTATAGATTGTTGAAAAGGTATTTTATAATCAAAAAGATATTATTGAAAACTTTTAGGATCTATATCTTGTTTTGTACTTAATATTTGTTTTAATATTTTTATTAAAAATATAGATATGAAAGAATCTTGATTTTATATCAATATAATTAAGTATCTTGTATTAGTTAATATTTTAAAAATAGATATTTAAAATAATAATCAATTGTTTTTTATTACTATTTTAATTTAAAATAATTTATTTATACAAATACATGTATATTTATTTATTCAATACATAAAACTAATTCTTTATTTGATAAGTTATTTGTTTTTATATAAATCCTTTCTATCAAGTAATTTAGATAGATATATAATTTTGGTATTTTTTTATTAAATTATTATGGCATGTCTTAAAGATTTTTACTTCACATTATACTTTAATTGTGTAATTTGCTTCTTTTCTTGGTAGAGGTATCAAAAAACCCCATCTATGATAAATTTTGTATTCATAAAAATTATTTTATATCTAATTAGAAAATATGTGGCTAATTTTATAAATAGTAATAATAAAAATTCAAAATAAATTAAAAATAAATTAATAATATATATTAAAAATTAAATTACAATGATGTTTACCTCCAATAAATAGAACTTATGATAATTTTGAGTTGTTTAATTTGTGCTGATTATATCACATAAATCTTATGTTTTTGATGGAATGTAAATTTTAAAAAATACTTAATATGTAAATTTTATTTTAAATATAGACGTTTTAAATAAAACTTTTTATTTTTATTTATAAGATTAGTTTAAATAATCTTACATTATCTATCACATTTTAAGTTTATTAAAGTTTTACAATTTAATTTTAAAGTTGGACATTGTTAATTCAATTTTAAAATTTATTGATTGAGCTTAGATATAGCATATAATTAAATTAACTATTTTACTTTAAATACTATAATGTTTATAACTATGTTTTTGTAACACAATTTTTTTTAATCATTTGTATTCTGTTCTATCATAAAATATTCAAAAAGATAGATGACAATAAGAATTTTATTACACATATATATTTGAAAATGATTGCACTTAGATTTGCCTAGATTTAAATAAAATAGCAATCACTTTTAAATCGAATTATTTATTTATTTATATATGTAGATACAAACAAAGAAAGAAAATGGGAGTGGTGATCCATTTAACCTTGTGACTCATCCAGTAATAAATTTTGACTCAACAAAACAAGTTTACAGCGTTAATCTTGCCACCATTCAGCAATGTGAAACTTGCTGAATCGCAATGCAAGAATGCATTGCATCAATGCTTAGATGTTGCGGCGCACTTAATCGCTTTTGGAATGACGGAGACGAAGTGGATGATCCACCAAGTGCCTTACAACTTTAAATATCTCCAACACCCAAGATGCGACTGACGGGTATCGAACCATTCATCTCTCCACTACTCAATTCATCATCTCGATTGCATTGCGTCGCTCATTCCTATGCAAATGTTGTACAAAATATAACATAAATTGGCCCATTGTTCAAGTCGAACGTTTATTGCTAGTCTATCATGGATGTTGCATAGAAGCGGTGGGTGGAAGCTAAGCAGCCTCTAGCTCTATTGCCATATTTCCTCCACTTCAAATTCGAGGACGCTTAAGAATTGCCGATTTTGGCGGTCACATTAGCCGGGGCCTTGTGTGACACAGCGATGTCTACTACCGTCGACAGATTGGCCATGAAGTTGGAAATCTTTGGGGCAATCTGTACAAATTGCTCAAAGGCATCCTGTCTCCGGACCTCAAGCCAGAAGAGTGTGGCCATTGGCGAGACTTTTACCGATGTGTTTGCGAAGGTGTCGCAATGGAGATTGGAACATTGCTGCTACATGTTAATTTGCTGCAACAAGACATGTGAATGGCTATTTAGTGATTTGGCATTGATCCAGTCCGTCAAGCGAAACCTGCTGCACTCGACGAAAGCCAGGAAACTTCTGGTCGTCCGTAAGAAAGTTCAATTCAAATTCGAGTTAGAGGCCAAGGTCAAGGGAGCAATCCTTAAACGTACAACAAGTTTTGCTACTGCACGAGCTCGAGATAAAATCAAGAGTTGCACTGTATTGCCAGATGACGTCCGCGAGTTCGTGAGAATGCTCAGCTTCAGCAAGACTATTCGAAGGAAGATGAAAACAATTTTGATGAATTGAACGATGCGATTGAGGAAGAAGAGGAAGATGATGGCGAGGGTGCCGCCGAATACACACTGGATACATGATTTGATACTCTGGACAGCGATGAGCGCCAAGAAGAGCACAACGACGATGAATGCGTGATGAACGAGGTCGACGATGCCGGGGATGTCGAATCGAGTCGCAATGCACTGCCTGATGCGCATCATGCGAATTCCCGACCGCCTTTTCCAGGCTGTAATGACGAGTACTTCCCGCTAGAGAAGAAGCTGTTTGATTTGCGAGGTTGTAAGGTCTCCCTAAAGGACTAGCTGATCACACCTAATTCGCAGTGAGGTTTATGACGAATATACAACGGCTTGGGCGTCAAACCCGACTATCAGTGATAAAAACGATCAGACGTAACCGTTTAAACACGTAATGATTCCAGACCAAATTGTTTATTCCAGCTGTGAAGTCCATGTATACAAAGTACCTGAAAGATATTCTGTCTGTTATCTGTAAACTACATAAGGCCCTGTGAACTGCACAACTCGCTCCACAGTGTCAGGCCAGATAGATGCAGTGAGAGGTTTCTAGGTACGAGAGCGAAGGAAGGCACATATGTAGTTGCCAAATACGTGGACACATCTCCAACAGATGATTGTTGTGGTTTGTAACCTAAAAGAGGTCGAGGGTGCGGGGCCAACCTCAAAGTTGAGAAGCATATTTCTGATCAAGTAATCGAGTATGTACATTGTTAGTCACGTATTCGTTTCTTCAAAAGGACTTGTGTTAAGCATAAAACTTGGTCCCAGCAGGTTTTTGCAGAAATGAGCTTAAGTGATGTGGCATTCTCGAAGGATCAGTCAGTCACTTATAACACTGTCTTGATTCATCACGCACATATTTCCTTCCTGTGTGCTACAGTGATGAGCGTTTGGTGCTGCCAACCATTCTGCTCAATTGGATACGTTCTGGAAAAAAAGTCGATCTCGGGTTGAGTAGAGTTAGAGCAAAGCTTTCATTCCTCGTGCCTAGATTTTCTCTCTTCTCTTCTCTCATCGAATTACAATGTCTCTTAAACGAGATGAAAAGGAAAATCTTGTTCCACCACGCATTCAGGTCAGAGATGGACGTTAACGAAAATAGCCATTTCCAATCTATCCCCGTTTTTTCTCAACTGCACATAATCAGGAATCCATACCGCTAACTGAGCTTTCACACAACCAAGCATGGAATGAAATTTTGCTTTTCACCACTCGTTTTGCCGTCACTATACAACGATGATAAAAATTAGAGCGGTGAGACGATCCTTTCTGTTGTAGCCTTGGACAAAGTGCCTCTCTGCTGTAGACTCTTTCCTAATGAAGGTTCTTAAGCGTCAACCTACGAAAAGTATTACCATCGCGATTGCTTGTGATCTGCAAACAATTGAAACCTTCTGAAACGAACACGGTACTCAATCCCATACCTTGCTCTCAGAAAAATCAAGCTAAGCAAATGATCTCTAGCACTAGTGGCGAGAAACTAGAGCAATCACGGCATGAGGTTCTGGAAACGGCACCTAATTCTATGCTTGCAGAAATTAAGATACAACGGCGTTAATTCCGTGACTGAAAACTACGATAGCTAGTTGTTTCGCCATAACACTTGCTACAGGTATGCTATCCAGAATATCTCTGCACTCCGGCCAGCATTCTTCATTATCAAACATACTACCTATAAAAGCAAACCCTCCATTAACACACACATTGAGAGTTCTTCTTACCTTACGATGAAAGGCACCTTGAGCGTCGAACCTTTTCAAGAGAAAAAAGAACCCGAAAATAGTCAGTGCGGCAAGACAACTTGGAAACAAATTCTGTAGTGTTCAGTTCCATGTTATTTCCTAATCAAGAGAGCGTCTGGATTCAAACACTGAAGCTGTAGAATCCTAACTGAGTTCTCAGGTTGAGAAACCAGATCCCAAATGGGATGAAACCCGGAAATAGGGCATCGAACAGGAATTTGTGAAAGATTCATTGTGAATCTCGCCGCCCATTGACCACCTTTCGGGACTCAAGATGACTGTAGGAACTGAACTATACGGATTCGGATCTGTGAGCACCAATATTGATTCCTGCGACAACTAGTTGTCATCAAAATGCCCTTCCTGCGCTCCCATTCAATCGGAGGCTAAACATGTCACACACACTCACGTGGCCAAGCGTTCTTTCTAAAAGAAGGGAGCATAATTCCTAAGACCATACTTAATAGGAAGCACTGTACCAAACACCCCAGATGTCTATCCGTATTCCGCAGATAAGTTTAAGGTGCTCATCCACAACCCTGCTTTGAAAAGACCGTGGATAGTGAAAGAATGTGGTTGGTCAGAAGTACGTGCTCTTAGATTTCCTCTTGCTTTCATCAGAGGAACTGATGAAAACAGAGGATGACACAGATCCACCCGTTAGGTTGATAACAGACTGATCTTACCCAATTGACTAATGTTGTATTTTTGTTCTTCTTATCAGTCTGGAGGGAAAAAAGACGTACACGTATACATATGTATATATTTGGACCTTGCAAACACATATCAGAAACATAAAATAGTAAATTGCACATTCGTATAACGAACATGCAGAAGTGGCATTTCTATAGAAATGAAATGTTTCTAATTCCCAATCATGTACAGCATTGAAATGAGAATTCGATGGGGCCAAAATGTCTTCAGTGCTTGGCAATGGAAAAAAAAAAGGGGGATACCAAGTACTGTTGTCTAGCTACGCAATCAGTTGATCCAAGGACCTCTCGACTGATGCTACAGGTATATAAAGGGTCGTGAGTGAATTATCTCCTCCCTGCTACGGATTGCCACTTCAACTACGACTGATAAGAATCACGTGTCATGAAGAGTTTCTAATGGTTGTATCGATGTCCACTAGCAAAAGTCTATGAGGCTGCAAGAATCTTTGCCTCTACACTACTCTATAAACTCGAATGAAGTGCAATAACTAAAATTAGAATTTTCTGGTTCGCGTTTTTACTTTTTTAGGTTTCAGATGAAGGGAAAACTGAAACTACAGCTAACTGGCCTATAAAAAAATGCCAGAACAAAACATGCACAAGCTGGCTTTTTACCTCTAGAGAACAGCTTGAAAGATTGCATCAATAGCTATTTGATGAGATGACTAATCTAACCTCGCATAGCCATTATATGACCATGGTAATGAAGGGACATACATACATAGTAATGTTACAACCCACTGTTACAACTCACGATTCAGTGGCGAGTCGGAGCCGTATGAGAAGTGAAGTATTTGAAGTCCGGATGTTCAACACATAAATCCTTAAGATGCTCATCTGCAGAGTGCTGCAACGTCGAAGCCAGCCGCTTTTCAGGATTGGAAGACCAAATTGCACCTCGGAGCTTGTAGGAAGCAAGCCCAAACGCACGAAGTGGCTTAGCGCTCAGAGGGCACTCCGTTGGACTCATAGAATCATAACCGCGACTTCCTTGCCTTAAAGAAACGTCTGCTGTACCAACAACACGAACGAATTACGCAACAGGGTGTGAAGAGACGGCAATAAAATTCCCGAAACCTAAAGTTAAAAAGATTGCAATGGCGAACCGAAAGACACGAACAGTGTCAATGAAAAGAAATGACGTAGACAACACACTACCTATATACCACGCATCTTGCAACAACGTAACATATAACGAGACGAAATTCATATTACCTCCATCTTGAAATGGTGTTGACAGAGAATGAAATGTGAGAAAGCAAGCAGCCAAATCCCGTAGAGTGGGCCCAGTAGGTATTCGGTAAATGGGATACCAAGCCACCGAAAGCCAGCTTTTCGGCAGAAGGTCCACACTCCGGAGTGTGCGTAAAGGATCTTTCTCAGGCTTGAAATCTCTTGACAGGTCAGCAATCTGTCATTACCGAATCCACGAATATTAATGACGTAAATGAGTACTCATCCAAAAGTGGCCATCCCCAGAATATTACTTGTCGAAAAGCCAGTGGGAAAGTCTCAGAATTTCACATACTGGAGAAGAACTGGAAAGCAATTTACCTTATCAACAAGAGGCACTCGGCTATATGGCGGACTCTTCTCAAAATAAGACCAGACATCTACTTTATCGCCATTGACGAATGCATACGATAGTTCCAGCCTGGAACCGTTTCCTAAGTTCGGTGGGAAGGTTTCGCTCTCTCCATCGCTGCTGGCTTCGCTGCAAGTGTCACTTTCTGACCCTGGATGCCTGCAAATTAAACACGAACACATTTTTCATAAATGACCTGAGCTTCATATGTGGTCGTTGATCTAGAGACATCTTAGGACATGGGGCGACATGAATACAATCGCGAAAAATTAATGCTACAGTCATAGGATTATAAGCATTTACAGAAACTAACAGATACATACAAACAGACCGACTCAAGAACCAGCATCCTTTCAGCAGTCTAGAATCCAAAATACCCAGGAGAATGTTAACATCTACTTGACAACTAAGTTGCTTTACAGCAGGCACCTGTATCCGATAGGCCGGTCTGGTCGCCGTGATGGCACATACAGCTGAAGAGCAGAAAGATAGGGCACATAATACTGCACCGCGCTCTCGTCACCATTCAACATCAAAGGCACCCCACATCCATACGCGCTCCCCTCATCGAAAGAGTCCCATAAATCTCGGAGGTGGAAGTAGGGTGTCACTTCGGGATTGCACCGTCTCATTGAACTCGGTAAGCGAGACTGCAGACCAAAAAAATACAATACGTACGAATCAGCACTGCAATTCCAACCATAACGAATAGACTCCCATCCTGCTCTCTCGACAACTACTACCCTCCAACAAATTCGAATTCTCTAGGACAGAAATTTAAGAGTCTTGTGGTAAACCAAGAAAATTACCCTTCCAAACCAAGCATCCATGAGTACTTATTGGGTACAGATTCCAAACACCTCACAACGATCATGTGAGAATATGCGATACATCAAGCTACGCCATGTAATTGACAAGCAGGATTAATAAGCATGAGTACTTATTGGGAACGTCATAATCCAATTCTGATCTGCTCCTTCGCAAAGTGAAGTGAAAAATCTACGGCACAAGCGGAGGATCCTCTCTTTCCAGGATGAATACATGTGGATAAAGACTTCAAGCATGAACCAAGCGACAAAGACACTTGTGCAATTTAGGCCAGTTGAAATTGTATCGCGAAAGCACCAACCGAGAAATAATTACCTTGGGAAGAGTTTGAGTCTTCACACGAGGAGTAGTCTCCTCGAGAAAGCGGTATAAATTTGATTGGGAAGAGGATTGGCCAGAAGAGCAGGCCATGGACGGTACGTTAATTCGACCAATCACATCCGGCGAGCCTACCACTCTGTTATCTGCTCCATTCATGCTTCTCTGACCATTCGGCTTTCCAGAATCCCCTCCAGCGTAGTACTTCGCCTGGTGCGAATTATATTGATGTGTGCCCCATGGATGAGCTTGCCAGCGGGGCTTCTCGATACGATGCCCATCATTTGTCAAACTCTCACTAGAGACCCTCGGCGAGGCTGGACCAACCATGGATTCTAACTGCTCTCTTCCGTGTCCAACTTCGCAAGCACTCTCGAGCTTCAGATGTTTACTTGCGCCACACCTGAGCAGTGGCGGCAGCGTGTACTATGTCGCTTCTCCAGCTCTGATAACTTACACGAGTCCTCTACGCAAAATTCCGAGGATCTGCTTACCTTCGTGAAATGCACACCACACAGAATAATCCGATGATTTCGGCTATCATTCGCAAATGCAACACAGCTTAAAAACTCAATACCTCAGGCAAAGAGAATTGCCCTCCATAATCCCAAAGAGGATTCGTACTACTCAGTAGCTTACGGAGAGCTGCTTAATGCGCGACAAGCATTTCTTACGAACCACTTCGTCGCAGAGAGGTTTGGTTCCCTCTATCACAAAGCCTTAGAAGAGACAGAAGCTTCTCTGAAAGCCAGAGTGAACCTGCAAGAGTTGAGGGAACTGATTAGCCCCTTGAACTCGACTCACTTACTCAAATCGAGTGAGCACTTCCTACACAGGAATCGGAGTCGAAACTCAACAATGGCTGCAGCCCATAGTAAATCACGAATCGGATCCAAATTACTCTGAAACAGACACCGCAACGAAATGCAAGCTGCAACCGAGACGAGAAACTCGCTGTCCACCCACTACCTCTACCTACACAGCACTTTCCACACGATCACCTCAGAGAAGCAATCAACTCCTACTACTACACGTAACAAACTTCGAACACAAACGCAACTGCTTCGATCAGCATATACACACCTCCTCCTCGAGTAATCAAATCTGTAAGTATCCACGACGCCAATCTACCCACAGAAATTTTGTCTGCACCAGTCACCAACGCAGCCACGAAAATTCACTCCCCCAAAACACTCTAGCACCACAATTTCTTCACGGCAACGGCAGCGAACATTCTCACAAATGCGGCACTGAAGGGCTCAATGCGTCGACACAAGCTCTAGTTTTCTTCAAACATGCCAGGAATCTGCAATGTTACCGAGGAGTACAAGAAGAAAAAACCTTCAAGATGACGATCCCAGGCTATGGAGGCACAATCTCGTGAGGCACACGGGCGGTGACAACGGTGGGGGCTAAGCTCTTTGACGACGCCGCGCGATAATTTGTCCCAAACCCCACTTTACCATCGGTCGCCAACGGTCACCGGTCTCCCGTCCGAAAGTCGTCATATGCCGTCCTGCGGATGTGGACGTAATTTCTGGACTACCGGCGGTCGATCAGATCCGCCACCGGGGGATCCTCCTGACGGGCAGGCGGGACACGCGAGGCCCGCGTCATGGGCCAACCGATACCCCGGCCCCGCTCCCGCCCAGCCCGGCCCGCTCTGTAGCCTGCCATGTTCATCCAATCTCACTTACAGTTGACCATTAAATAACAGGTATCATCCGTGATACCGGATGAATTTAGGGGCCTGCTATTTTACCAAATCATCAAGCGGCAGCCTCAGCAGTAGATTGGGCTTTTCTGCTTGTGGATGGAAGGCTCTGTTGCTTGGGCAGACTGACAGGCAGGCGGACATGACATCCTTTATCATGTCTAATGGTGGTAAGTAATAATTTGACTACTGATGAAAAATATATATAGAAAAAAAAAAAAAAAAAAAAAAAAAAGTAAGGATAAAATATCTTTAAACTTTGTAAAAGGGTAAAACAGTCTCATCTGGGACGTTGTGATACTATAATTAGATTATATGTCAACTCTCTACATCATTCAATATTTTATATCAAATAAAAAGCATAAAAGATGTAGATATTGATGGATGTATGGAGGGGTGTATATCTCCCTTCACACCTTCCCTATGTACTCCAGCGTTGTCCACATCAATGTATACATGTGTTTATACATATATGTATATATACATACATGTTTTATATTGGTGGACAGTTTAGTGGGAGAATAAATGAGATAAATAATTTCAAAAAAATACAGTGTTTAATGAAAAGCCTTTAAGTTTTTACAATATAAAACTCATCTTGCAAAGAGTGTGTTTTGTGCTCTTTTCATAGAATGATAATCTAACAGTAACATTCCATTTAACAGATAATTCAAAGCTCATGAAATTTACTTATTTTAAAACTTGCATGAACTCTTTTTTAACTTAATTGTAGGATTTTCATACAATCTACCTTCAAAGAAATGCCAACAATGCTGTGATATGAATTTATATTTATATTTGTTGTTTCCGATTCCTAGGAATTAATTAAAAGCAATGAATAATGAACACTAAACAACCTTTTTCATATTAAGTTACATTTTTTAAATTTACACATTACTACTATTTATTTTATTGAAATGTAATTAGATTATATTTCAATAAATTTGTATATTTTATGTTGTTTGCTGGAGAAAGATATAAAGCATTGTCAAAAACAATGATTTTTAACATAATATTTAATGAATATAGGAATCAAATTTACATACCATCTTAAAAATGTATATACTAATAACTTTTTAAGAAGTTCAAAGATGCAAATATGGCATTGATTATGCCAAAATAGAAGAAGTCAGAATCTAAGCAGTACCATGATAATTTTTACAAGTATGAATGACCAATTTTTATTTTTATTTTTTATTTTTTTTCCTTTAAAAGTAAAACACCTACCACTTCCATTACATAATACTAATTAATATTGTTTATAAATAACTTTTGGTACTGAATGTTTAAGACTTGGAGAAATTTGAAAACAAATTTGAATAATCTATTTGTATGAATTTAAGTATGTTAAGATTATTTTCTATAATTTTAAAATATTTTTCTTGAAAATAAATTAAAAGATTAATGAATGATATTTTATTCTTTTTTAAAATACATAAATATTTAAGAAAATAAAATAAAATAAAAATAAATCAATTATGGCTCTCATTCAAACATATCAAATGAAGTTAAGATTCATAAAAAGTAATGATGTTAACTTTACAAGAATAAATCAAAAAGAGTCTTAACTAAAGATTGTTTATAGATAATATTAAATCATTTGTAGAAGTATAATCTGTGTTTTAACAATCTACCTTAAAATTTAGCCATTATTTCACATATAAAATAAAATAACATGTTAAGCATTATTAAATTAAAATACAAGTTTTAGATTGTTTTAAAAAGTAAGTATTATAAGTTATATTTTTATGACTTTTTTTAGGTAAGATAGTGTGAAAATATTTGAAATAAATTTAATTACATGATTATAAAGACATTATTAACATCTAAGATAAACTAGAAGACAAAATATGTCAATCTAAAAAATATAAAAAATACATAAGTTTGTCTCATAAATAATTTTTTTATAAATGTACTAATACCTAGTCATTTTTTATAGACAAAATAACACATACATATATATATATATATATATATATATAAAGAGAGAAAGAAAAAATCTAATATATAATTCTTAAAATAATTTAAAAAAATATTTATTTATATATTTTAAAAACTAATAATATAATCATAGTTTTAAAATTGTAAAGAATATTTAAATAATATTTTATATTATATATTATATGTTTAATTATTTAGATAATTAAACAAAAGTATATATATATATATATATATATTAAAAAATAACATATATTTAAAAATAATATACTTTAAAGATAAATATTGTTAAATTTAAGAAGCTTAGAATTTTTGAATTTAAATTAAAAAATTACTAAAGTATTAATTAGATTAAAAATTATTTACTAATTAATAAGAAGATCAAATTGAAGAGCCTATAAAAAACTATAAATCTTGTAAAAAAAGTTTCCAAGTTATAAAACACTTTAATAATAGTCTTTTCAAGTTAAATAACTTCTAAGAAAAACTTTCATGGCTACATTATGCATTAAAAGATACATATAGATCCAACAAATATTTAAGAATTTTCTAAATATTTTTAAAATTTTAAATGTATTATCGAATTAATTAATTTTTATTATTTAAATTACAAAAATAATTTTTAATATAAAAATAATCTTACTACTTTATTTACTCCAAGAAATTTCTTATTAGATTCTGAAATTTTACTTTAAAATTGGATCAATTAAATAGATTTGATTAATTTTAAAAACTAAGAATTTAAAAACAATCTTTTTCAAGTAGATGTTACCATTAACAATAATATCTAAAATGCAATAGTAATTAACATCTATGTATTT
This sequence comes from Physcomitrellopsis africana, assembly GCA_036785485.1. Classification (NCBI taxonomy): domain Eukaryota; kingdom Viridiplantae; phylum Streptophyta; class Bryopsida; order Funariales; family Funariaceae; genus Physcomitrellopsis; species Physcomitrellopsis africana. The sequence continues at coordinate 689,899 of JAWRVF010000010.1, forward strand.
TTTGTTAAATGATATATGTAATTTTTTGTAAGATGTATAATACTTTAACTAGTACAATGTAATAAAGTTTGATATTGAACTAAACCAAATTTACTACCAAGTCTTTTCAACCATATTGCTTCTATAATTACTTTAATAATAGTCAAATCTTATACTTTAATGGTTGAAAGTAGTATAATAGATTGTAAAGTAGATTTCTAAGTTGTAGATTACCAATTGTTATAAAAATATTTTTTAAAATAAACCTTCTCTTATCCAAATTTGTAATAAAATTAGCATTAATAAATCTTAAGATGTTTCTTTTCTCTTATATTTTGTATCAAATTTAATATGGATATTTATAATTCTTTTCAAATAGTGAAGTATCCACTTTAATCCATTCTAATGTTTTTTCCTTATATTTGCCATGTATCTATTAAATACACTTACAATATATAAGATATCTTATATATTACAAATTACTGTGCATATAAGACTATCTACTATACTTGCATATAGAATATTAGATATTTTCTTGCTTACATCCTAGAAGCAAGGATATAGTATGTAAAATAATATAAAATGATTTTTTTAGAATAATATCTCCTAAGTTATCTTTTTATATATGTATTGTTTCTTAAGTTGTCCAAAGTCTGTATTCTTCACAATCTTTGTGGATATTAGCATCTAGAACTCTCTTGGCAAGTCTTAAATATTTTATATCAGACTTAGTTTCATCTTTCAATAGCTAGCTTATGAAATCTAAAACAAATCAAACTCTAATATACCAATTATTTAATTATTTACATTATCAAAGTTAATAAAAATAAATTTTAATCATAAAATAATAATTAATTATACTTACAATTGTTGTGGATCTGCTAAATTTCCCATATAAGAATTTTAAGAAATTTACAAGCACAAGAGATTTACAATACCCAAAATTATCTTATATAATATAATTGATTTTTGTAAAAATACCACATTGTTGCATTAATTGTGATAATCAAAATAAGTAAATGTGTTACAATGTTAATTAGTGTAATAAGATATGAATTAAAAAATTATAGCAATTGATTCTTTTTTTTTTGTAGAAGCATTTTTTACTATATAAATGGTTATATTCAAATTTTAGAAGGTCAAAATACCTACATGATTTTAATGCTAGTATTGTTTATTCATTAAGATCCAATCCATCTAATAAACTTCCAACCACATGCTTAACTGATATATTTGCAATAGGAGTGAAAAAAAAAAGGTAGAATACAGAGTACAGAATGAGATGCCTTTAAGTTCTGTTTTGAAAAGAAAATTGAACTGGAACAATTTTAATTGATTAAAAATAATGAACAATTAAAAAAATTATAATGCATAATTTGCTAACAAATATCACAACATCGATGAAGACCCAATTGACAATGTTTACTATCTACTGTTAGAAACAAGATTGATTTTAATGCCTATTATGTCACATTAAAAATATGTTTGAGAGTTAGGTAGTCATTAATCTAGACTACTTAATACAGAAGCATAGAAATCTGTATTCTTTTTCTTAAAAAGAAATAACTACGTGTATTTAGTCTTATCGTTTTGCTTATGAGTATTTTGTCAAGTCTAATATTTAAAATACACATGCACAGTAACATGGAATTTTTTTAAAAATACATTTTTATAATTTTAAGATTAATAAATATTCATCCATTTTTCTTAATTAATTTTGATCACGACTCTTCAGAAATACTGTGTAAATAAGTGTGAATATAGGGTGTACTGATATGTGAACGTATATTAAAATTTCAGAGTAATTAAGCCGTATTTATTTCAAATCATTAAAATGGACCAATGATTTTTACAGTAATTGAATTTATTTATTGTTCAAATAAATATTCCTGGTTTAAAATATGGTAAATTTATTTCAATGTATTTTTATCTAAACATATTGTATATTCATTACCAAAAAATATTAATTTCAATGATTGAATTTAATAACCTTGTGTATTAGTACATTTCATTTTTATGATTCTAACTTTTTTTTAAATTACATAGTAAATTATTTAATTTAATAATCCTGGGTATGCCAACCAATTAATTATTGTGACATTGTATTGGGAGTGGGAAAATACATTTGAAGGCATAGCAATATGTACATATCAATATACATTAAGATGTACACCAATGTGTATCAAGTTGTGTATACCAATCTTCCCTTATGTTTGATGGTTGGAACCTTTTTTCATATTATACTTTTAATTGTCTTGAATTAGAGTTTCTTCATTTCATATGATAGTGATTCTACATAGTCAAGTGCTAGGTAATTTGTATATTAAAGTATTACCATTGGCCTCTAACTGAAACTTTATTTTTCTATGTTTTTGTATTCTTTGCTTATGGTTGCTTGTCTGCTTATTTGGTTGTCACATTGATGTACAAAGAGGACTTTGTTCATTCAAAAATGTGAATGTCAGGCTTAGGAAAAAAAGATTTTCCACAAGAAATGATGTAACCAAAATCAATACCACAGTTTATACCATTGCATATATGCCCTGGTATAAAAAGTAAAAGTTAAGAAACTGAGAAAATAAAAGTCGAAAGAATGGAAACAGTTTCTGTTCACATAATTTTTTTTTGTGTATAACATATTAATTCTACTTTTTAATACAACTTCAAAATGCAACATTTTTTTGTATAATACAATAGAAGTAATGTGAGTTATTTTTTGTAAAATTAAATTACTTCTTTTATCAATATGTATTAATGAAGGCTTTGTACAAACTGGGTATGAACTAAGACATATTCAAAGGTAACCTGGTCTGTATTAGAATTAATAAGTCATATATTTTCAACTAAAAGACCTCTTTTTCTATAATATGTATTTTATTTCAAAATATTTAAAATATATATATATATATATATATATATATATATATATTCACACATACACATATACATGTAAAAGGTGAATTATTTTGGTAAGAAGTTTACACTTCATTTCAATCAAATTACAATCCATAAATTATTATATACTATATAATCATATAAATCATTTAATTTTCAACCTTCAAATTTATATATTAGATGTGATGTTTATCATGGAATTTATGGGTTGTTTTTTAAAATGGTATAATGGAATGAAAGAACATATAAAACTAATTATGACGTCAAATTGAATGAAAACATAAATTGGTCAAACTCATCCACTATGGATGATATCAAAGCCATAGTGGATGACTTAATTTAAAACAAAAAATAAATAATAATGTGGTTTAAAATATTATGTATATCCTTAGATATTTATCAAACATAGCATAAAATAGATCTTAATATTTCATAAATACTATAATTCTTTTGAATGGTTATATTATTTGTAATATTTTCATAACCAATATTTACTTATAGGTATGTGAATATAGATTTGCAAATAAAAAGTAAATAACAGCAATTGAATGTTTGTACAATATTAAAATCAAAATTATAAAACTTAAATTTGATGATTAAGAATGAAATATTATGTACGCAGATATAAGTTGAAATATTATGTATGCAGATATAATTTGAAATAAAAATCTATTATATTTGTATTTTTTACAAATTTATTGTAAAAAATTAATTATAAATAAAATTATATAACTTATAACTTATGATATAGAATCTAGTTACAAAATTTTAATTTATAAATAAAATAATTTTTTGATATTTAAACAAAAAAATATAAGTTTTGTTGATTTAAAAAGCTGAATAAATTGTATTTACCATGTCTAAGCCAAAATATTGCTTATTTTATTTTTAAAAAAATTAAAGTTTATTTTTAGTATGTATGTAGAAGATCTTTTACTCTTGAACATACATAAATACATACATATATGCTTATTGTAATAGTAGTGCTTTGTATTTTGTCTATTTTATGTATATGAATATGGCAGGCTTATCTACAATTAATGAATATCCTTATAGGGATTCTAGAGAGGGATAGGAGGTAGGAACAAAGGTAGTGCTTTCATATAGTGTACAATCTGTTTAGTAGGTGTTTAAGGTATTCAACACATAATATTTAGGAGTTATTGTTGCTTTAGTGGTTTACTTAAGATAACCATAGTTGTGTGTATGTTGGTTCAAATTTAGATGAAACAACTTTGTTTTGTGTTGATTTTTCTATACAAGTATGATTTTGTGTCTATATTCTCAAAAATTGGTGTAAGGGAGCAATTGAGATGATTTAATAGTTTCAAAGATTTCATCTTCAAGACTAGAGATTGAAAAATTAAACAAGAAAAACAACATTGGATTGCAATATGTGAAGGTAAAAGGTTACAACAAAGATTTTATATATTATTAGAAAAGAATCTTACACATAAGATTAACAAAAAATAAAAAGCAATCAATATAAGAACAATAAATATAATTTTTTTGAATCTTATAGACGAGATACAATATAATTACATTATTGTTTGAAAAGATACAATAGAAGTAGAAGAGGTCACCATTTCTTTTTTATTTAACAAGATGGAAAAAAACCAAATAATAAATCTTCTCATTTTAAAGCATAATTTGTGAGGCAACACAATTAATAAAGGCTATAATAAGAAAAAATCTAAATTTAAATCTATAGCTTTTTAAAAAAAATAAAAATTAAGTTTTATAAATATAAAAAATTAGATATTTAAAAAAATAAAAAAAATAAAAAAAGCTCAAAATAAAGTCAAATCTCAATTATTTAAAGAAACAATATTTGTAGATTTAAGTGGATATATTTAAATTATCTTCATTGTGACCATATGAAGTGATAAGTTTTGAGATGCATGGATTGTTGATTTAAGTTGTTCACATCATATATGTCCTTAAAATGATTATTTTCATACTTTTATTTCAATTAATAATTAAGCTATATTATTAAAAATATATTGGTTTAGATACAATAGAATTAATAATTAAATTATATAATATTTTTTTTATGGTAATTAATCCTTCAAAAGTTAATAAATCTTAATAATTAATTAAATACTTAAAACCAACTTTGTTCTATGCAATATAATTAATAAATTTTGATTTCTAATAATTAATTATTTTTCATTGACTTTTATTAATTAACAAAGATAATTAATAAAGACCATGTAGATAGTAGGGCCTCAATAAGGATGATTTTCATCTTGCATTCAACATGCTATCTTTGATAATTAATAACTTTTGATAACTAATACATTTTTTTGCAACAAATAATATTAATTAATGGAAGAAACATTGTACTTTATTTTTTTGGATGCAATAAAATTTGTTGGTTTTAAATAAATAAAAAAGATAAGTTTTTATGAGTTTAAAAGAAAATTATATAACAATAATTAATAAGAGGATTACAAACCTATATAAGCTTGTAAGAGATAATATTACTTATAATATTTCTATTATATTTTAATAATTAGAAAATTTAGTAGATAGGATTCAATCATGGCATAATCAAATAAGTTATGTAAATAAGCAACAACTTATAGAACTATACAAGGATCAATTCTTGAAAAATATTTTTTTGTAAAGTAGATTTCTATAAATGTTATATATTTGGAAAGCATTACAAAGTAAGCTTCAATATTACTATTTATTATATTTAAGGTACATTAGATAACCTATACTTAGATATATATAAGCTTGTATCAATTACTATATATATATATTAAAAATAAAAAATAAAAATATTTTTTATTTTATAAAAAAATAAAATAAAAGATAAGTAAAGCAGAAAAATATAAATTTTTTGATATTTGATATAAAAGAGAATATTAATAAAAACAAATTGATGAGTTTTACAAAAAAATTCTTGTTACTTTAAAAAGTCTTTAACCAAAAAAGTAGAAAAAAGCTAAATCATATATTATTAGAAATATGTTAGTGTATGTTAGATAAGAAAAGAACCTTTGGATTAAAGTTGTTAACATTGCAAGTGTTTTAATAAATATTTCTTTATCTACCATTATTGAGTGTAAGACACCTAAGTTTAAAAAGACCTTAAATTTCCCTATTTTTAAGATAATTAATAATAAAGATAAACCAAATCTGAAATTTTAGAAGTTACAAAAAAAAGAACAAACTTCTTGATAGATTTTTCTATCTAGGTATAATATTACTTGTTCTATTTACAAGAAATGACAAATTTTCTATATTTGAAAAAGCTATGCAATATAAAAATTAATGTAAGTAGAAGACATTATAAATAGATGAAAAGATGAAGACTCTTTGTAAGAACAAAATTTGAAATTTGGTACAATTACTTCAAATATATATATATATATATATATATATATATATATGTGTGTAAAAAAAATTCTAAAAAAATGAAGAAAGATTTAAGATTAAAATGGTGACAAAAGAATATATTAAAAAAGAAGGCATTATTTTGATAAAATATTCTCTTTTGTAGTTAAGATAATTTTTGTTTGTATGCTAATAGCAATAATCCAAAATATAATTTTGAGTTAAGTAGTCAAATATTAATATAGACTTTTTACGTAAAAAAATTAGAAGAAGAAATCTACATACATTAGGTTGAAGGATTTTGAAGTCTTTAGAAGAAGAACTTCATATATACATTGATAAATTATTATATACATAATAACAAAGTTCTAAGCAATTGTATGAGGATTTTGATGCTTTTGTAATGAAATAAGAATTCACTAGCAATAAATTTAATTATTTTATAAATTTTAAATAATTATAAAAGAAAAACTTCTATTATTATTATATACTTGTATTATATATTCATAACATATTAGTTGCTCCAATAGAAAAAACTAATGCAAATAGATTAAAGATATAATTAAGTAAAAAATCTAATATAGAATATTTAAGATGTGCCAAGTATGTAATAATAAGTACTAAATTAGATATCTTATATGTTGTAAATGTAATTAGAAGATATATAGAAAATCTAAGGAAAAAATATTAAAAAATAGTAAAATAAATTTCTTGCTATCTAAAAGATAATCTAAAAATTTATATTTCATTTAATAAAAAATATAAAAAAGGAAGAAATATTATATGATTTATTAACAATAATTTTTTTGGAGTCTTAAATAAAAGGAGATCTACTATATGTTATGTTTTTATGATAATTTGTAGATCCTTAAATTAAAAGTCTAATTTATAATCTACAACAATACTTTTAGAAAGATTTATCAATAAGTTTGGTTTGGAAAAAGATCAAACTTTATTATTTTGTAATAGTCAAAGTATTATATATTTGACAAAAAATTAAATAAATTATTCTAAAATAAAATACATATATATTAGATATTATTACATTTGAGATGTCATTATTAATTGTGAGTTCTATTTAGAAAAGATAATTATATAAGTAAATGATGCAAATATGTTGACAAAGTTAGTAATGGTTAAAAAATTTAAATTATATTTGAATGTGATAAGTATGAAATGTGCTTGATAAAAGAATATCTATTAATAAATGATAGTAATACCAACTTCTATGCTATATGGTGTATTTCCTATTTGGTATGCATTAAAAATATTTGATAAATAATCTTCAAAGATTTTAGTAGTTCAAGTGGTTGTCTTAATATAATTGTAATTTTATGTATGTTGGTTGAGATCTTAATAGAATAACATAATTTTGTGTTGATTTTTTTATGCACGTTTGATTTAGTCATTGATTTTTTAATACTTGTATATGATATTTAATTTTTTTTGAAATGAAACTAACTTAAGATTAAAATAAAATTTGAATCTAATAAATAATTATAATTAATTGATAGATCTCTAATATTTATATGTAATATCATGGTATTTATTTATTTACCTTTAAAAGTATTGTACTTATAAATAATTTGATATCTTAAGATCTTATCAACTAATATTATATGTGATAAAAATTTTTTATTGGTTTTTATTGGTTTTTATTGGTTTTTATTGGTTTTTATTTTTAATTTTTTTTAATTTTTTTTTTCTTCAATTAATTTGATTACAAATACAAAAGCATGTTAATAATAACTTTTAGAAAGCACTAAAACATAGATTAATTTAGTGCATAATTTACATTGCAATAACTACATACTTGCAAATTTTGCAACCTTTAAGTAGATTATTACATAGAACTATTTTTTTAGCTATTATTTTAAATATTTTAAATTATAAATTAAATAATATTTATCATATTATTTTACTTATTAATTAAGATCTTTTATTTTATATATATATATAAACTTAATTTTCTACTTTTGTAGTGGATAATTTGCCAATTTTTCTTTGTTAAGTAATATTTTTAAATTTTCAAAGTTTCTAATTATTTTTAATTCTTTAAATATATATTATAGTAATTGATAAAAAATAAATGATTGGTTTTATGAAGTATATTAAAATAACACATTTAAAAACATGTTAAAAGATTTGTAAGAACAAAAAGATGTATATAAATATTGATCTAATTAAATATAATATAAAAGATAAATAATAGATAAAGTGGTTTTTAATTCATTTTTGTTTTTTGTATTTCTACTATTGTGTGTATGTATATATATATATATATATATATATATATGAGTTTTACAAATCTATAAATATTTGTTGATTAAATTACATCTGAATTAATATCAAAATTAACATCAAAATTTTATTATAATTAAAAAAAAAGTGTGTATTTATATACAAGAACTTTTTTTTAATTTTAAAGCTTGTTTTATTCTCAAATATATGTTTTTATCCCTATAGAATATAAAACTTGTAATTCCCAGTGATTTATGATCTAATTGTTTTTCCAATGCATTAACAATTATAATAGTGAAAATTTTATTTATAACAGTTATTTTTTTATTTAAAAAAATTAAAAATAAAATATTTTATTTTATTTAGTAATTATATATATATATATATATATATATATATATATACACACACATTATATTCACTAATATTTTACAATCATGTATATAGAGATTATAAAAGTCTATTAGATCTAAATCTAAAAAAAAAATTCACTTTAATAAAGATATATGGTAATATTCTTGGCTTCTTTTGGTCTTTATTAATTATAATTTTTTTATTTAATGACATGGTAATTAAAAGAAGATACAATATTTAAAATTTTATATAAAATAATTAAATTAAAAAATATGCTTTAGGATCCATATTTATTTTTTACTACATAGATTTCTTAGTTAGTTTCATTGGATACTTAAAAAGATTTCTGTTTTAGATTGTCTTATATCTAATTAAGACAATTGAAGATACTCAAGTATAAAAAATCATTTTCATGATATATTCCAATTTAGCTACAAAAAAAGTCTTTATATTTAAGAGAGGAGTTAAGAAGTCATAGTTTTTAAATCATTTGATTAGTTAAAATTACAAAGCTTCACTTAATTAGCTTTATATATAGAAAAATCAATCAAAAAATTATAAAAAAAAAAAAGATTAGATAAAAAATATTTTTTCCTATATAGCATGAATAATATTATCTATCACAGACATAAGATTTATTCCAATAATTATCTAGTTAATATGGATAGATAGAAGTAGGTAGAAGAAGGTTAATTTGATAATATCATAGAGAAAACCTTTCTAGAAGCTTTATAGATGCGGTTTCATCTTTATACATGGCTATAGGTCATTAATAGAATAGAAACTTGGCCAACAAGTTAGCCACGTATCACACATGTTGGTAGCTTATAGAACAAGCTAAGTACGTGACACACATATGGGAAACTTGTCTTACAAGTTTGACACGTGTCTTGCAAATTAGACATGTATAAAATGCTGCCACATAGCTTTTAGGTAGATAGTATATATAGAGACAAGAGTGAAGATTAAAATAAGTAAAAAATATTTAAAAATTTGTGTATAATATCCTTAATTATATTTTAAAACTTTTATAAGTTAATTTTTTTTTTTGGATATTATTTTAAATTTAGAATCTTTTTATTCATCTAGTAGATATATAAACTATTTTATACTATTTTATTATATTTTGATTGGTTGGATTTTAATACCATGGATTTGAAGAATATTAGAAAGTGAGATTGTCCTGGTATGTTACTTTTTAACATCCATGATACTAATAAGGAACTAAATTTTATATTTGATTCTAGTACTTTTAATCTTCTATTATGAATTTGTATATTTACAATATTTTGTGAAATCCTAACTTCTTTATTTATATAATATTTTTGAAAATTTAGTTAATTTTATGTATTGATTGAAAATATTTTTTAAACCATAATAAAAAAATAAATACTATGATAATATACTTAAGAAATACAATTTACTTTCAAAACTTAATTTTTGTGGAATTTTATTTTTTAACTTTTTTGATTGATCTTTTAGATGAAGAAGTTATTTATAATTAATAAATTAATTTTTAGTTTATATAAGATTTTTTAAAGTTTTTAAGATTTTATTTTTAGCTTATTTCAAACTATAAATATTTATTTAGACTAGTAGCATTATTCTTAAAAATAAAAAAAATAAATAACAATTCAAGTTTATATTGAGACTAAAAAAATTAAAATTTAAGAGGTTATTAATAATTTTATCTATAAAAGTTTCTTTTTTTGCTACAAAAATATCTAATTTATCAATATAAAGGCTAAAAATTAGTATTTTTAATTTTCTAAAAATTTGAGTCTTTAAGTTTGGTCCTTGATTAATTAAATTTAAAACTAAGATTTCACACTTTAATTATAATAAAAAGAAAGATACAAAGAAAAAATGTATTTTTAAACAATATATTTTGTATTTATAAATACTAAGATAGAATTCTATTTATATTAATCCTTTAATTCCATTCAATTTATTTTAATAAATTTTGTTTATTAGTTCTATAAACAAAGGTCCAAAATACACAACTCCTATTGTTTTTATAATATGTTGTCACAAGATCCTATTATAATCTTTTATAAAGTTTAATAAAATTGTTAGAATTTCTTTTATATATTTAATTTAATTGATTTTTTCAAAAATAAAAGCCATATTATCTAAAATATCTTAAATTAGTAAAAAAACAATTTAATATTTTTTTATTTATTTTAAAAGAATTTTTGGATTTTTATTTATAAATTCTTAAAAACAATCTTTTATTTTGTATATTAAAATATAATAGGTATACATTTAATAAATAACAGCATTTTTTAAATTCTTATAATAAAATAATATAGCTTTTGATATGATTTTGTATAAAAATCTATTTTTTGGTGAATTTGTAAGAAGTTGGATATCTTTGATAATGTACCAAAAGAGTTTAAGGAATTTAATTCTTATTCCATTTGGTTTTACAGCTTTTTTTTTAAATAAACATAATATAAAAATTTTAAATTATTTTATCAATGGTAGACATTAATAATAATACAAGTTATTTATCTAGTTTTTTTTCATTTAATTTAGTCCAAAACTGAGGTGTATCTTTTAAAAAATATATATAATAGTTCAATTTTTTAATATAATTTTTATTTTTATCTAGTCTAAAGTTAGATATTTAGTGGAATTTTTATTTACATTTATTTTTTGCTTACAAAACAATTCTTAAATTATAAATCTTATTTCAAGTCCATTTGATTCTTGCTGTTATTTAATGGCCCTTATTTATTTATTTATTTATTTACATATGTAAAAATAAATATTTTTTCTATATAAAATAATTATTTTTTAAGAAAATAAATAAAATAAAAATTCAAATATATCTTTTTCAGTGCTCTATGCAATATATTTGTTTTAGCTAACCTTGTTTTTTTTTTTTTTTTACCAAAAAGGCAATAGAAGTGTATAATTTATTAGAGCTTTATGATAAAATATGTTTTAAAGTTTTTTACACAGATATTTAATTAGTTTTGTTGCATTAACTTTTCTAAGAAGCTTATACTGAACATGTATCTTCTAAAATATGAAATTTGAAGCTCTGTATTTATTGGAAGGTTATTTAATAGAATAGAGTTTTTCTGAAGTATACAGTTTGAAAAAAAAATGATGAGATATAAAAATGGTTATTTCTTACTAAGGTATAGGTACCATTATTTCAATTATTACTTAAATATTTAGTAATATTTACTAACAAGAAGTAATTCTTAAGGTCTAAATATCTTTGTAAGTTATTTTGACATCTTTTTCTATAATAGATATACTCTTTTTGTTGTATAAAAAAAACTATCATCTATTCTTTTGGTCATATTCTATTTTTTTTTAAATATGTATCTAATATTATTTTAACTAGATTGAATTGATTTGTAAATCTTATTTATTTATTTTACTTTATTTGATCTATATATATATATATATATATATATATATATATATTAAAAATAAAAATATCTAAAAATATATTAATAAACTTTATTTTAAAGTATTTTATTATTTTATAATATTCTAATATTAAAAATCAAAATTTTAATTTAATCAATAAGAATATTAATTCTTCCTCTTTAAACTTAATTTTTTCTTTTAATATATTTTATTGTTATTTCTAATATATGGCATTCTGTTACGGATACACCACTTAAGTAAAACAAGGCTCCAAAAGTTCAAAAAATTGAAAACAAAAGAGGTTCACTTTATATCATAGGTAAGGTACAAGAATAAGACCAAGAGGCCTAAATTGAGCCACAAGGATTGCATTTTCAAAACTAAGGATCCCTTCAACTAACAATTCTTATGTATATTAGATACAAAGATATTCCTTAAAGAATTTCCTTAATGCTTGGAGGTGAAGTAAGTCTAAGATCTTTCTATGACCATCTAAGATTCTTTAGAATCTTTTAAAACCTTTCAAAACTTACTAGAACCTACTAGGGCTTTCTTGGAATTATTAAAAATCTTTTAGAATCTTCTTTTATTTTATATCCATGATATCATCTCTTCCTTTAGCTCCAAATTCTACTAAGAGGAATAGAATTGAAGTTAATCAAAGATGAATGAAGTCAAAGATGTATTGCATGATATTCACCACATATTCAAGTTATTTTTTGCGAGTCAAAAGATTCATTAATCCTTGCAATGAACGATAGTAACCAGCGCCTTCTACTATAAATCAAGCTTGAACTTTTGCATCTTTGATATAAAAATATCCTTCAAAAATTATTTCAAGGCATCTTTCATGGAAAAGTTCTAATTTAATGACGATTGCTATAGAACAATTATTGAATATTCTATGGCATCTTCTTGGTTCAAGTGGTTCTTTATTTTGAAGTTGATGGCATAAAAGGCTTAGCTGAGATGGCTTGATTGGTATGGTATTATCCTCTTCATTATTCATATCTTGCTATATAATCTAAATAAAAGATGTATTATAATCTTAAGATGGAATAGAACTACTTTTAGGTTTATTAGTTTATATGTATAGAAAATTAATCTTTGAAACTTTTAAGAATTGTAAAGTCAAAAATGTATTATATTTGAATATGTTAGATGGAAGTATTATCTAATACATATTGCTACTTTATGTTTAAAAGAATTTTATTGATGAAACTCCTATATCTTTTGCTATGCATTGATTAAGTTTGAAACTAATTCTTATGAGTATTTATTAATGTTGTAACTCCACCTATGCATAAAATATTCCAATTGACCTTGATTTAGCCTTGAATCAAGTACTTCTTCTATCTAAAATTCTTCATAGCTATTTATTTCAACATAAGGAAGCGGTAGTTGTATTCTTCTTGATATGCTTGATTTTTTATAAGATTTCAAAAGAAATATATGGAAAATAGGATGTACCTTCATGGATGCTAGTAATTCCAATCAATAAGGAATAGAATTAATTTATTTTTCAATAGAAAATGGTCCCAACTTTTAGTAGTTCAACTTGTCAAATAATTGAGTAGTCTTTATATTGTATCTAAGGAACCATACTATATTGCCAGCTTGAAATGGAAGTCGTTTCTTCCTCTATATATTAGTTGCATCTTTGGAGCTTACTTAAGCTTCTTCCAATTGAAGTTTTAAAGTAATTTGGATATCAACAATTTGACTTGTAAAGTCATTTTTCATTAGATTTTTGAATCTTTCAACAAATAATATGTCTAATTTTGAATGGTGGCTATGATTGGAATAAAATAGAGTTTGTTAAATAGATATATGAATTGTGTTATTGCAGGCAAACTTAGCTAAAGACAAATAAGATGTCCAATTTATTATTAATAATTGATAATACACCTTAAGTATTACTCTAGGATTTGGTTGACTTGTTTTGTTTGGCCTTCAATTTGCGAGTGAAATTTTGAAGAAAGCTACTCAAAAAATCTAAAAAAGTGACTTTTAAAACTTAGATTTAAGGTATAATTCTTAATCTAATATATTATCATTTAATAATCCATGATATTGATAAACATTATCAATAAAGAGTTTGGCCATTTCTTCACTAATAATGGTCTTCTTGTAAAGAATAAAATGTATCATCTTAGTATATTGGTCAACAATTACATATATAATATAAAAAAAATTTAATTATAAGAAATTTGTGATAAAGTCTATAGAGAAGACTATAATTGTTTTGGAATTAGTAGCAATTAAAAAAGTCTATATAGGCAATATTGAAGGTTTTTTTTATCTAGAACATGTGTTGCAAGAGAAAAAAAAAATTTTAACAACTTTTTACATTTGAGGCTACCAAAAATCTCTAAAAATGAGTTCCAATGTCTTATTAAATCCAACAAGTCTTATAATTGGAAAGTCATGATACATTTGGAAAATACATAGACACAATGGCCTTTTGAGATATACAAACATTCTTCAAAGTAGAAGAGACCATCTTCTAACTTGAATTTATTTGAATCATTACAAATATTATTAGAATTATATTTAATATGCATAACAAAAGGATCCATAATTAAGATTGAATGAACCTCATCAAAAAACTAAGAATCCATTGGAATTGATACAAAAGTTGCTCAAATATAAAATTTCTTAGATTTCAAGAGTGTTATCTGTTGTTGATTGTATGTTGCCTCTCTTTCTTTTTGCACAAGGTATAATTGTTTTGATAAAGCATTTGATAATTTTTTTTGCTTTTTGGATTAATATATGATGTTGAAATTGAAATAAAATAGAAATATGCTTCAATAAACTTAATAATAATTTAAAATACAAGTTGATATAAAATATTCAAGGTTCTTGTAATTTATATATATATATAATCATTGGATATGAAGTGCCTTCAAGTAAATGGTGCCATTCTTAGAAAGAATCCATAATAGCAAGAAGTTCCTTATTGTAAATTTTATTATTAATCTCTATGGCTAAGAATTTTTTAGAGTAGAATATAAATAGATGCAGTCTCCCTTTTCTTCTAAATTGGCATAAGATTGTTCTCAATGCAAAGTCCAAGATATCAATTTCTATAAAAAATGGCTTGAAAAAATTTAAATGAATTAAGACAAGGATTATAGTGAATGCTATCTTCAATCATTTAAAGGCTTAATCAACTATTAATTTCCATTTAAGCTTATTCTTGTATGTCAATTGTGTAAGCAAAGCAGCTATTTCAAAATAATTATTGATGAAGATCCTATAAAAATTTACAAATCTAAGAAAGTATTGAATGTCACATATTAATTTTGAAGTTGTCCAATTACAAATGGTCTTAATTTTCTTTGCATTCATCATTAAGCCTTCATTTGAAATGATATAGCTAAAAAATTTTACTTAAGACTCATGAAATACATATTTTTTAAATTTGGCATATAGTTCAATATCTTATAATCTTTATAAGACAAGGCAGATATGTTATTTATGCTCTTTTGGAGTCTTAGAATAAATCAAGATGTTTTCCAAATAAAATATAATAAAATTATCAAGGAATTCATAAAATATATTGTTCATCAAATATTGAAAAATAGTTGGTACATTTGTAAGGTCAAAAGGCATGACATTATATTCAAAGTGTCTATATCTTGTATGAAAAGCAATCTTCTATTTGTCTCTTTCTTTGATGTGTATTAGATTATATGCTCCATGGAGATTTATTTTAATTTAGATCTTAGCTTAACACAATTGGTCAAAAAGCCCAAATATTAATGGCAAAAAATAACAATTTTCTATTGTCACTTTGTTGAGGCTATAGTAATTGACACACATTTGTAGAGATCCATCTTTTTCTTTACAAAGAGTATAGGTGTACTAGCAAGAAATTTTGAATGTCAAATAAAATTCTTTACTAAGTTCTTGTCAATATATTTTCTTAATGCTATAAGTTTGTTTTGTGATAAATTAAAAATTAGACCAAAAGGTGATTGTGCACCATCTTGAAGATCAATAGTACAATCATGTAGACAATGTTTTGACAAGATATCCATGTTTTTTTTTTCAAATATATCTTAAAAATCTTTATATTCTTTCAAAATAGTTGTTAGAATATTCACGGCTTCAGATGTTGGAGTTACATAAACAACAAAAGAAGTACCCTTCTTGATTTCATAAAAGCTCTAATTCTAATAAATAGAAGTTTTATGATTTTAAATTTACAAGGTGTATGGTGTTTTCTATCAAATTTAATAATAATAAGTTGTGATATTTAAAAAAAAATTATTTAGTAAGATATTCAATTTATATAAGAATTATATCTTTTAAGTCCAAAAAGTATTAAAATGATAGGTTAGATAGAGACCAAATGATATTAAATATAATCTGACTACTATGATTCTTTGATGCTACATTTAATAGACTAATTTCATAAATAATATCTCCAAAGGACAAATATCAACTATCTATGATCTCTATATGGACAACTTTGGATTTCCTGGCTATAAAAATTTTATGGATTTTTTAGAATTATAAATTAATAAAAAAAGCAGAGGCTTTTGAATCTACTAAAACAAATATTTTGAATTTTTAGGCATCCAAACACATTAGTATGGTGAAACAACAAAAATAATTAGATAATAATATATCACTTTTTTTTATTTTGTGGAATAGAAGAATTTAGTCACATAGTCCCTTTTGTGGTTAAAAGTCGTCATTTTCTTACAAAGCATCTACACTTCTCATTTGATATATATATTGATGCTTTTTGTGGCAATTATTAGCCTTGTAGCTAGGTTCTCTACAATACAAATACAAGCTATATTCATTTGGATGCTTCTTTTCTTACTTAGAAAGGTGTTTGAAGCAAATCGCATCAATTTGCATATCTTTTATTTCCAAATTTTTGTTAAGATTGGAAGATGTAGAAGATGCCAAGTAATTGATATAAAGTTGTAGTGTAGGTAGTGAACATTTTTTTTTGTCAATGTTGAAATAACAAATTATAATATATTTCATCGTTTGAGTGATTGTTTCATTAAAAGTTTAAAGACCAAACATAAACAATAATAGATCTTTTATATCATCTTGTAATTTCTAATGAAACTAATTTATTAACATGTTTCTATTCCAATTAATATTACATGGTAATTATGAAAATTTTAAAGCATAAATAGATGCAAAATAAGTTCTTTATTAAATGGCTTGGATTTTAATTGTGGTGGAATAAATCTTATTATGTTTTTCAAAAGCTTCTACAAATATTGACAAAACTTGATTTAATAACAAGGTTCCAATTAAACCAACATAAGATGCTTTTGTGGAATATCATTGAGGTTGGAATCAAGTAATAAATTATATTTGATTTATGAAGCCATAAAATTTTAAATAAGTTCTATCAAACTTCTTTAAAAGGCTAATTCTTGATTCTTTTGTTGTTGATATTAAATTATTGTCTTGAATACATACATCTTTTAGTAAAGTAGACCTTAGTGATAGAGTTCCTAGGATGACTTGTAATAGTAGCTAAGGTGATTCTGCTCTTTGATCATTATATATGGTCATATAAAGTTCTTCATTTTAATTAAAAAATGTATTTGTCTTAACTCTTAATGCTCTAAAAGCATTTATAATTGAATCTAATTTGGCTTCTTTTGAAATCTGCCATATTGAACCTTTCACTTCCTACTATAAAAATAAAATAAGAAAAAAAAGATATTAAAAATCAAAAATAATATTGGTCTAAAAAAAGATAATCCACAACTTCTAGAATGTTACACTACTTGTAAGTAGAGGCATAATCCACTCTCTATCCAAAAAGACCAAACTTTGATATTATGCTATATTAGTCTCGACAAACTATTATGGACGCATTTTTTAAATAGAACAAAATTTCAAAAGTTCAAAGAACTAAAAACAAAAGAGATTTATTTTATATTACAAGTAAGGAGCTATGACAAAGCATAAGAGCAAGATCAAAAGGTTCAAATTAAGCCACAAGGATTGTGTTGTCAAGACTAAGGATCTCCTCAACCTCAATTCCTATATATACTACGTGCAAGGAAGCTCTTTGAAAAGTTTTCTGTGATTCTTGGAGATGAAGGAAGCCTAAGATCCTTCTATGACTATCTAAGATCTCCTAGAACCTTCTAGGACCTTTTAGAAACTTCTTAGAATCTATTAGGACTTACTAATGTTTTCTTAGAATTATTCAAAACCTTCTAAAATCTTCTAATATTAAGTAGAATCTTGTTCTATTATATGTCTATGATATATTCTATCCTATCTAAAAGCTGAAATTTAAATTCTCTTCTATAAAATTTATTCAACTTATATTCTTGAAGTGATATAATATTACATAGAATCTAAAATATCTAATATATTTTTAAAAATA
Source organism: Physcomitrellopsis africana (assembly GCA_036785485.1). Lineage (NCBI taxonomy): Eukaryota > Viridiplantae > Streptophyta > Bryopsida > Funariales > Funariaceae > Physcomitrellopsis > Physcomitrellopsis africana. The sequence goes on from JAWRVF010000010.1 coordinate 708,488, forward strand.
AAGCTTGTTCTTGAAATTTTTAAATATTATAATATTAAATAAATTTATTTATATATTTATTAAAATTATATTGATATAGAAGTATTTTAGTCTTTTATTATTAAATTCTTTAATATAAATATTAAAAAAATTCTTGATAAATTGTTTTACTAATAAATATTAAATAGTTATCTTATAACATTTTCTTATTGATTATATATGAAGTTTTTTTAGAATAAAATTTACTTATATATAAGTATATCAACTATCTAATTTATTACTTGTATAATTATTATTTTTATTATTCTATATTAGAAAAAAAATATTATTGTAGAGGTTCAAATGGATTAATTTATTAGATTAGAATATTGCTGTTGAATTCTTAATTAAAGGTCTTGGTTGAGTTTTTGTGTACTTTGAAGCTTCTTCTTATAATGTACATTTTTATTATTGATTTTAAAAATAATTAGATCATTGTGATGCAATGAGGCATAAGAAGCCTCTTTTTTACATTAATATGAGTTCTTGCCAATTTCTTATTAAGTACTAGTTACATTAATTGACATTGAATCTTTCTTAGATTGTCTTTGGTTGATTATAAAGTTCATATCTTATTTTTAACTATGAATTAATGTCAAAATTATTTAAAGCCAATAAAGAAAGATAATAGGTTTTGTTTTAGTCTACATTGTTTGTCTATGAGGCACCTTCTTTAGTTTGTCTAATATCATATTTATTTTTTATTTTCCATTATAAATTAGATTATTTTATTAATTTTAATTTTATAATTTGTTACCTTATTTTTTTTTAATGATACTATGATTTTTTTTAATGATACTATGATTTTTTTTTTTCTTTTTTTTTCTTTTTTTTTACAATGCTAAATATGTTTTTGTTGCATTCATCATTTGGTGTCAACATGGTTCATCAATTTTTATCTTAAATGTAGACAATTAAAAAATATTATTTTAAAAAAATTACGTGGTATTTGAATCAAATTTGCAACCTTGACATATTGGTTTCTTAAGATGTATTCTATTCATATTTTACATTGATAGTATATTTACCTTGAGACCAAAACATTAAAATTTTGTAATAGTTGTTGATAAATTTTAGTCCTTACTAACTGTTTTTAGATAGTTAAAATCTAATTTTAATACTATTTATTTATAGTATCAATTCTTTTTTATTTATAATATCAATTATTTTTTATATTAATATTTTTATTTTAATGTTAAGTATAGCTAGCATATTGAATTTTTTTTAGAAGCCTTTTTAATCTAATTTTTATTATATGATTTAAATAATATATATATTTTGTATTACTTTAAATTTGATTTTTTTTGATAGATTATTCTTATCTTAAATATTTTAATAATGATTATGAATTTTTTTTGTTAATACCATTGTGATTTTTTTAATTAATAACATCACTATCATGTTTTTTTTTTTTTTTTTTTTTTTTTTTTTTTGTATTACTTCCTACTTTGAAGATTCTTTACTACCAATGTTTAATAGTCTTTTCTTCTATAATATATGTTTAAATAATATCTAAATCTAACTGATAAGAAATTTTAACTTATATATATATATTTCAAATTTTATGTTATAAATTTTACAATTATAAGGCATCACTTAGCCTTATTAAAAAAATTTTGCTATACAAAAAAAAAAAAATCAATTATGTCTATATTATGTCATGTGTAAAATCAATAGTTTAATTTTTTTTATTTTTTATTATTTATTTTTAAACCTATTGGTTATTAGTATCTTCTTCAAAAGTATTTTATATTAATTCATAATTATGAGCATTATCAATAGTTCCATTAATAAAAATGGCTTAAATTTTATATTTTTTTCTATTTTTTTACTAATATTTATGCTAATACATTCAATTATTAGATCAAGATAGATATTTAGAACTAATTTTAGTATAGAGGTGATTTTAATTTATCAATTTATTTAAAAATTATTTAATCCATAGTATAGAAGTTCAATAATAATTACTCAACTAACCCTTTTTTAAATTCTCTAGTTCTTGTAAGTATTTTAGATTATATAATTTTTATTCTTCAAGGCCCACCTTAGACAATTTCTAACTGATAATTATTTTTTCTTATTTTAATCAACCATAAATCAATTTTTTTCTAATTTCAATTATTTTTCCAAAGTAATATAAAATCTTTTAAAAATTTACTAGAAAATTCCAATAATTCCTAAAATATTTATATTTCTATCTTAGATTAATTACATATTAGGAATCCAAATCCAAACTTATTTTTTCTATCACAAATTGGATTTGGAAAATAATTAATATTTTAGTTCTATCTTTTTTTACTAATTCTTCGATATTTTAAAGAGTACTATTTTTAATTCTAAAAATTATAAAAAAATCACAAATTATAGTTCTAGCTTTTTAAAATTAGGAATAAAAATTCTACAATTTGACAATATATTTGCTAATTTTGATAAATTTTCTTAGTATATTTAGTGATTCTAATTATCATATTAAAATATAAAGAAAAATATTCAAAAATATATTCAAAAACTTATTTTAGATTAATTATAGCATTAGAATCCCAATGTCTTTTTTATTATAAGTGATAACTTGAAATATGAGTTCTTCTAAACTACCAATTTAAAACATTGTAATTAATAATTTTTTTATATCATCTCTTAAATCATATTAAAACCAAGTCATAAATATCTCGTTGTTCTAGTCAAGGTCACATATAAGTTATTAAAATTCTACATCATAAATTACAACTAAATATGATCTTTGTTGCAAGTTTTATATCTTTCTTTTTGCCATTCTTTTTTATTTACTATTTCCAAATATAGAAATAAATCTCTCTATAAAAGCTTCTAAATTATATAATATTTGAGAATTTTTTTCCAATAATGGAACAAACCATGAACAAACACTTCTTGATAAAAGAGTACCTACAAAAGCAACTTAAATGAATCCATCTAGATGACAAGAAGGATATAAGCATAAATAAAATCATACTTGTTGTACAAAACTTCAAAAATTGAATCTTGTTCTACCAAACTTGTTTGGCATACTAGCCTTTGATTCTTTTGTAATAGTCTTTGAAACATCTATAGAGGTCATATATGATACATGTCTAATATTTATTTCTTTCAATCAAGTAATTTCTTGTTGCAAACTATAAATCTGTCATTTAACTTCTTTAAGCATTAAATTAATATAAGATTCTATACTTAAATTGCTAAAGAATGCAATCTCTTTTCTTAAACTATCCATAAATATTCAAAGATTTACAAGAGTTGCTACTTTATTTTCTACTTGTGAAGGTGCAACACCCATGATTTGATCTACTTCTATATTAGTAAAATAGATAGATGAGATTCTAATAGAAAAGAAGAAATTGATATATGTTTGAAGAAATTGTAGGACTATCTATAATTAAAATTAACTTTATAAAAAAATAAAATAAAATAAAATAAAATGATAACAAATGATGTCAGTTTAAAGAAAGATAATTTGAAACTTCTAAAATGTTTTAATATTTTTAAAAAGAAATATAGTCTCCACTCTATTAAGAAAGTAAAGCTTTGAAATCAATATTAATAATTAAATATTTGAAATCCTTTGAACAAATATTAAATTATTTTTAGCATTCTACTTACAAATCAATGGCCAAATAGAGTAAGTCAATTAAATCCTAAAGCAATATTTAAGGTGTACTATCAACTATCAACAAAATGATTGGACTTCCTATTTGTGACTTATTGAATTTGCTTACAATACTATTTAAGCTTCTATTCAATAAATATCTTTCTACGCCAATTATATATATCATCTAAAATAGAATATGTTACTATCTTTTAAATCTGATAATCCAATGGCTAAAAAATTTACTATAAGATTGGTGGAATTATATTCAATTATAAAACTTCAATTAGAAAAAAATTCAAGAATAATATAAAATAATAATTAATAGATTTTGAAAAGAATAATCTTCTTTTAATATTGGTGACAAAGTGTGGCTCCTTTAGTATAATATAAGGACCAACCAACCATACAATAAATTAGACTATTGAAGGTTAGGACCATTTCTTGTTCAAAAAGATATTGCTTATTGTTTGAAATTACATCTATGAAAATATGTTCTTATTTTTTATGCTTCTCTTTTGAAGCCTTATAAAAAAAATGAAATATATTAAGAAGAATAAAAGTACCACTACCTTGTATTGAAATAGATAATCATAAAGAATTTGAAATGGAAAAAATATTTGATTTAAAAATGACATAAAGATAGTTAGAATATTTTATAAATTAGCTTAGTTATACTATTAATAAACAAATATGAGAGCTAGCTCAAAACTTAGTCAATAAGCCTCTAAATTAAGATTCATCAATAACATCCTTCTAAACTAAAAGCAATAATACATGTAACTATTACCAAGTAATAATTGCTACAGCATCTAATCTAGAAAGATGAGTACAATATTTTTAAATATTTTTGAATTTCTTTGTGAAAAAAGAGAAAAAAATTGTAGAAGTTTTAAAACTATAATATAAACAATAAATTCAAATCTATTCTATTTTACCTTAAGTTTAATAATTTTTCTTTATTTTAATTTGATAGTTCAACCATGGATAATTAAAAAAATGATACTTTATAAATTAAACTATTTCAATTAAGTAGTTTACATCATCAATCTCAAGAAAAAGAATTATGTAAACCACAGATGTTAAAGAATATCTAATAGCCAATTGATGGTAATTATCATTGAAGTAGAACTTGCTCATAAAAATCATCCAAAAGTAGTATTTAAAAGATGTTTTTATAATGAAGATACAAAAGTACAAGCTTGGTCTCAAATAGAGGGTATTGGTCATTATTTTTTGATTACAAGGACCAATGAGACTTTTGATCTGTGAAAGACAATTTGAGTATGTTAGACCATGAGACATATCTTTGATTTTCTATATTATTAAATATTTTTTGGCTTTATCACTTATCAAAAAACTTGGAGCTAAAAAAAAAAAGTAATATTATAGACATCCATCTAAGAAAGGTTCTAGAAGGTCCTAAAAGAATTTAAAAGATTTTAGAAGATTATGAAAGATTCTAAGAAATTAAAAAAAAATCTCCAGGTTGCTTGATTTCTAAGCAATGTAGAAAGTTATAAGAGAAGGTTCTCAAGGTTTCTTCACATTGAAGCAACAAAAAAGCCACTCAAAAAGCATTCTAGAATGACTTAGAGGCAAAGCCTTCTACAAGAAGTTACCTGAAAGCTTCTTAATTCCTAGTATATATAGGTATTGAGAGTGAAGGGCTCTTCAATCTCAACAATACATGTCTTCTTGTCTAATTTGAACCTTTTAGTCTTGTTCATGTTCTTATATTGTGTTGCTTTGTAATAAGACTCATATATCTTATTATCTTGTTATAATCTTACATAAGTTCTTTGATTTGATCTATAATAGTTTAAGACATAGTTTATTTTATAAAATACCATCTTATTATAATAAATTGAAGAATATATAATAAAAAGACAATTAGAGAGCTATATTAAATACATTTTTTTCAATGTCTATTTTTTGTAAGCAACCAAAATCTTAAAAAGATTGAAAAGTTGTGTAGAAATTCAATCAATTAAATACATAATCTATCTTTGATTTAAATGAAGAAATTTAAATGATACTAGTCAATTGTAATATAAATAAGAAGGATAGAGGAATATTAGAAAAACATATTAAAAATTATCTTGGCTTTTTTTATAAAATCTTCTTGATGTTAGGACAAAATTGTTTTTTATTAATTAAAATATGGTCATTTCTTCTATAAAAGTATTTGTGGTGGTAGCTAATTACTATGGTCAATCAATCAAGGTTCTTAATATGTTTATGGATGCTTACCATGAATGCAAGAAGATAAGTTTAACTAATATTGTACAAGTCAATATTAAATTTAATTGATAATTTAACAATTGTCTATGATACTATAAATGGTTTTCATATCAAACTATTGACCAACTATATTACAATTGGCTAATTATTGCAAAGAGATTTTTAACTCTAAAGAATTATTTTAATTCATATGTGGCTTATATAAAAAAATACTATGAGTATAAGAATTTGATATATTTTTAAGCAACTTTATTTAGCATAGCTTTGATAGAATGATAGAAGAACTATGACATTGTCATTAATTGAACATAAGAAAAGAATTTGTAGATCTTTTTATAATATTTAAATTATTCTATAAATCTTCTCAAAATATGAAATTATTTTAAATTATGTGTGTTGCTATCTTTTATTTGGCAATTAAAATATGAACCTAAAAAATAGTAAAATAAATTTAAAAAATATATAAAATAATTTTAAACAATTAAAAAAAATTATTATTTTTAAATTATTTAAATTATAGTTGCAAGGAAATTTTAAAAGTTTATAAAATAAGGACAAGCATTTAACATGATAGTTGTAAAGGATCCTAATATTAAAGCTACATCTTTTAAGAAGCAAAAGAATTAATTTTAATAATTTATATATAAGAATATAAATAGATTATTATAAGGCTATATATAATTAATAATTTTACTTAGAAGTTTTTTATTTATCTTTTTTATTTTTAGCTATTAATAATAACAAATTCAATGTCTATAGTTTTTATTTTTTTAATCAATAGAATAAGCAAATATTCCTAACAAGGAAATAATTCCAAATATTGATCTATAAGTAAGATTTATAGTTTTTTTTATATATTTTTTATATAAATAATATAATTACTTATTTTATAAATTAAGTTATTGATAATAATTTTATATATTTGTATATATATTATTATTCTATTATACAAGTATTTATCTTATTAATATATATATATATATATATATATATATATATATAATAATATATATATATATAATATAATTAAAATCATAATATTATTAATTATATTATTATTAATTATTGATAGTAAAGCTAATTTATTTATTATAATTATTTATATAAATAATAATCCATATTAACAACCAATTGTTATTATTTTGGATTTTATTTTATTCTTATCTTCTATGACAGACATAAGATTTATTTTAATAATTATTTAGTTAATATAGATAGATAGAAATAGATAAAAATAGGTTAATTTGATAATATCTTATAGAAAAGCTTCCTAGAAGCTTTGTAGATATGGTTTCATCTTTATACATATCTATAGGTGATTAGTAGGTTAAAAACTTGGCCAATAAATTAGGCATATGTCACACATGTAGGTAGCTTTTAAAAGAAGTTAAATATGTAGCGCACTTATAGAAAACTTATCTTGTAAGTTTGATATATATTTTATAAATTAGACATGTGTTAGAGGTCCTATAGAAAGCCACCATATAGCTCTTAGATAGATAGTATATATAGAGACAAGAGTGAAGCCCTCTTCACTCTTGTCAACGTCTTTCTTATTGTTAGTCTTGTTTCAAGAATCTCTACTCTTCTTGTCTTTGACAAAAGCCATTCTAGTTTTAATATTATTCCATCTTTGAATGATTTCTTATTCTTTTGAGTGACACAAGAGTATATTGATATTTTATTCTTTTATAATTCATATCCTTGACAGTTTGACAAGAGTGAAGATTCATTATTCTTATTTTATATTTAAGAAGTGACTAAATTATCCCATTTTTATTATTGCGTTTGAAGATTGCGGACTATCTACTTTTAAACTAACATTCTTTGTTTTCTAACCTTAATTTTTTTCCTAAAAGAGAGTGGATCACCTTTCTTTGTAGAAATTTTTATTTGATATTAGAGGTTGTAAATTATCTTCTTCTAATTCAAATTGTGGAATTATTAAGTTGTCTAAGATGGAAGAAAAGATCATAGATACTACACTTAGTAAAAATAAGAATAGATTTACAACTATTATAGATTTTCAGGAGCTTGTCAACATTCTTAAAGTAAGAATTTTATGAATCACTAATGCCAATCATAGAAGCACTATTCCTATGTGTATGAAAAAAATCCAAAGCCTATGCTAAGAAGTTGTACAGTTGAGGGAAGCAAGTAAATTAGCCTTATAATCAAATCTAAGAAGTCTTACTTTCACAAGTGTAAAGGAGGCAAAGATTAGTATACTTGAGAAGTTTGATGGAACAAGATCAAAATTTTGAGGATTTTTGCAAGAAGTCAAGTTATATCTAAAATTGCATCCTTTCCAATACTCTAATGGATTTACTCAAATTAGATTCATAAGCGCAATTTTATCTAAAGGTATTCTTTTTTAATTTTGCTTTTGATGGAAAAAAATTCATGACTTCTTTATGATTTGAATTCATTCCTCAAAGTATTTACGGCCATATTTGGAAAAAATAATCAAGAAAGAATAGCAAAAATCAAGCTCTTATGTTTATAAGAAGGATCATGGTTAGCCACAATATATACTATAAAATTCTAAAACATTGCTTGCGATGTGGAGTAGAACAATACAGCCCTTATCAATCAATTTCATTATATGTTGAAGGATAACATCAAAGATTTGTTACTAACAATGCCAAAAGCAGACTCCTTGAAACAATTTATTGCTCAAGCCATTATATGCAATAATTGATTATTTGAAATGCATTAAGAATATAGATTTGGCTAGAGAAGAACAAGTCAATTAATGATAGCAATTCCTAAGTTTTCAAAAACTTATTTGACTAGGCTAGAACTAATATAAATTGATGTAATATGTTTTAAACATCTCACCAAATAAAAGAAGACTTGACATTGTCAAGAAGGTTTGTGCTTATATTATAGAAAAGCTAAGCACATTGCTCAATATTATCCAAAAAAGCAACATAATCACAAAATGACGAATATGGTTGCTAAAGAAGATAATATATTAGAAAACGAGTTTTTCCAACTACAATAAAGATTGTGTGGCTAGAATCATGTATAATACCTTGTAAAGGTCCTATTTTCTCTCTAGATCCATTACCTTGTTTTACAATAGATGTGTTTTTAGGATCTAAAAATCACAAAGTCTTTATCTTATTAGATTCAAAAATCTCAGCTTATTTCATAGACAAAGACTTTGTCATTTTTTTTTTTTTATGTCAAGTCAAAAAAATTAAATCTGTACAAGGAAAAGTCATAGATGGTCATTTGTTGTCTATTGGAGATATTATCTATGAGACTATTCCTTTAGATGTAGCAACTAAGGGACATAATATTGTAGTAATATTTAATGTGATTAGATCTTTTTTTAACTTGGTTATTTTAGGATTATTATGATTAAAAAAATATAATCTTCAAATAGATTGGACTTCTTGTAACCTTGATTTTTTTCATAGTTTAATATAGAAATCCATTAATCAAATAGATATACATAATTTTAATACATTCTAAACTTTATTGATAGATGTAAAAACTTTTATACATGTAACAATAAAAAGATCATCTTTTATTATATATGCCACTCATTTTTAATACTGAAAAGACTACAAGTGGTATTCCTAGCTAATATCAAGATTTTCAAGATGTTTTTGAAAAAAAAATGTAAATATTCTTCTAAAGCATCAACTTTATGATTGTTCAATCAATTTTTAAGAAGGAGCTCAACCACCATTTGGACCAATCTATAGTTTATTACAAAATAAGTTAGTTGCATTAAAGAAATATATTGATAATAATTTTACTAAAAACTTCATATGCCATTTAAAACCTCTAGTAGGAACTCCCATCTTATTTATAAAGAAAAAAGATTGATCATTGTGGATGTGCATAGATTATTAAGAACTTAATAAGATTATCATTTAGAATAGATGTCTTTTATTTTTAATTTCAAGATTCTTTGATCAATTCAATCAAGCAAAGATCTATACAAAAATAGATCTGTGAAGAAAATATAATTTGGTCTGCATTAAAAAAAGTGATGAATAAAAGATTGCATTTCAAATTATGTATGGGCATTTCAAATATAATGTTATGCCTTTTAGACTTACAAATGCACTAGTTACTTTTTAACATCTTATAAATGATATTTTTTATGAATTTTTTGATGATTTTGTTGTCTGCTATTTAGACAATATTTTGATCTACTCAAAAAATACAAAAAAATATGAACTTCATATTTTTTGTGTGTTATAAAAATTTAGAAATGTAGAATTATATGCCAAGATAAAAAAAGTGTATATTTCATACTATTCAAATTGACTTTTTAGGATATATCATTTTAAATAATAGTCTCAAGATGGATCCTAAAAAAATCCATACATTTATAGATTGGAAGATTTCAAGAACAATAAGGGATGTATAATGCTTTTTGAGACTTGTCAATTACTATCAAATATTCATCAAGAATTTTTTTCGAGTTGCAGTTCTACTTACATACTTAAATTGTAGAGACAAATTCAAATGGAATTAAAAAGTAGAAGCATTATTTGAAGCTTTGAAGATATTTTTTACTTTTATACTAATCTTATATTGTGTCAATTTTTTTAAGACATTTTTTATGAAAATAAACATATCAAACTTTGGTTTAGACATGGTATTATCAAAAATAGGAATAAATAATAAATTCTATCTAATAGCTTTTTATTCTAAGAAATTTTTAGTAATAGAGATCAATTACAAAATCTATAATAAAGAAATTTTTATAATTATGGATTCTTTTTAATAATGGCTTCATTATCTAAAAGGCGCTTCTAGTCTAATTATCGTATATACATATCACAAGAATCTTAAGTATTTCATATCAATACATGTGTTAAATCATCATCAAGCTCATTAGAGCATGTATTTGTCAAGATTCAAGTTTATTATCATCTATTGGCCAAAAAAAAAATAAGGTCTATCTAATGTCTTTTCTAGTAGTTCTTATCTTGCACAAAAAAAAAAAAGATTCAGCTTTTGATCAATAAGAAATGATCTTCTTGAAGCCAACATAATTTTATCTTTAAATAATGAAATCAATATTGACTATTGATTCAACTTTCTTCAAACAAGTCTAGTCAAGTATGTTTTAGATCTTCTTATTCATGACATTAAGAATAATTCATCTAAGTCTCATAATACTTCTAAGTTTGAATTCAAGAACGATCTATTCTATTTTAATAGATATTTATATGTTCCAAAAGATGAAGTATGACTACGTGGTCTTAAAGCTCGTCACAACTACTCTATAGTAGAACATTTTGGATATAAAAAGACTTTGGAGCTAATACTAATGGATTTTTGGTAGCCTCAAATATAAAAGGCTATTAAAGAATTTGTATAATTATACAATATTTGTTCAAGATCAAAAATTCTTTATCATCAACCTTATAGACTTTTTCAACTATTACCTATATCAAAACAACCTTGGTCTTCTGTTTCTATGGATTTTATCACAAATCTTCTAAATTCAAGTTCATATGATTTTATATTTGTGATCATTTTACTAAGATGGTATATTTTGTACTATGTATAAAATCTATTATATGTGAAAAAATAGTTAACTCTTTTTTAACAATATCTATCACTATTATATATTACCAATAAATATTATATCAGATAGAGGTATGCAATTTGTATTAAGATTTTGAAAAATCATTTTCAAAATATTGAAGGTAGACATAAAACTATCTTCAGCATTTTATCTTCAAATTGATAGATATACAAAATAAATAAATCAAATTTTGGAGCAATATTTGAGATGTACCATCAGCTATCATCAAGATGATTAGACAATTTTTTTGCCATTGATAGAATTTGTTTATAATAATTTAATATATTCTTCTATTAAATATATTTTATTCTTTATTAATTATGATTATCATCCATAATTTGATACTTTTGACTTTTCAAAAGCTAATAATCTTATAGTGGAAGATTTGAGAAATTGGTTATTAGAGCTACATGTGTTAAGGACATGAACTAAAATAGATGCATAAATTAATAAAAAAATATGTCAAAAGAAAATAATAAGATAGAAATAAAAAAATTTGTATATTCAAGAAAAAATTAGAATAGCTATTGTTAAAGACTAGAAAATACATAAGACTCTTGAATTAGACTAGAACCAAAAAAGAAAATGACAAGAGTAAAGAAGGCTTCACTCTTGTCTCTATATATATTATTTATCTAAAAACTACATGGCGGCATTTTATAGGACTTCCAACACATGTCTTATTTGCAAGACACATGTCAAACTTGTAAGACAAGTTTTTTACATGTGTGCCATATACTTAGCTTGTTCTATAAGCTACCAATATGTGTAACACATGGCTAGCTTGTTCCATAAGCTACCAATATGTGCAACACATGGCTAGCTTGTTGGCCAAGTTTCTAACCTACCAATTACCTATAAACAGGTATAAAGGTGATTCCGTATTTATGAAGCTTCTAGAAAGCTTTTCTATAAAATATTATCAAATTAATTTATTTTATTTATTTCTATTAATTTATATTTATTAGATAATTACTGAAATAATTTTTTTATTCGTGATATTATTCTCCCTTTTAGAAATAAGTTCCACGAGGAACGGTGATTATATATTGAGAAAGTCCAAGATACGTTGAATTGTACTTACCACATACTCTGATCTTTATTCCTTTTGAAGGTAGTTGATAGGTCTTTTCAGCAATCGATAGTATTCCATACCAAGGCAAGAAGACCACCCTGTTATTTGATTATTTTTAAGGCCTTCATAACTTCCTTCAAAGAAAACATTTGGAACACCATCAAGAATAGTTTTTACCTCTAAAAGTATCACCAAATATTGAGAGTTTTTTCCAAGGTCATGATATCAAACACATTGTATTCCGCCATCAATCCGAGGAAGAACATGTCATTCTTGAGGATCTTCATCTCTTTTCCATTGTCTTAAAGGTTGTGATAGTGATAATGTCTTATCTGGTAAATCAACAAATGATGGTTCTTGAGCTGAATTTGCTAGTTATTGATCTTCTATCTCTTTAGTACAAATAAATTCAAAAAAATAGCAAATAATAATACAAAATAGAGTGAATTCTCTAAGAATCTGTTTTGCTTTATAGTAAAGATTTTCTTGACTTTTTATCTTGATTTTGACGAATGTCATCGATAAAACGCATTGACTTTTACTGATGTATTTGTTAGATTCTTAGATGGCTCCTATGTGCGTTCACTAATATTGTACCCGCATCAATGTACAAAATATTCTAATCAATTTTGGCATTTTTTGAATCTAAAATCTTTATTGTATATCCACTATCTTATATGGCTTGAGTAGTGACATGTGGAATATAGGATGGATCTTCATAGATTTTGGTAGGCATAATCAATAAGCAACTAGATTGATTTGTCCACAAATTGAAAAAGATCTAAGCTTACAATAATCTAGCTTGTTACAAGGGCAAATAGTCTTGATATTATGAAAAAATAACCATACCTTATTGTCCACGTAGAATTGAAATTATTCCTTATAATAGATATTAGCATTGATTTTTTATCATTCTTGACCTTTCTTTAATTGTACCTTCATTGTTGCATGCAATTCTGACAATCGATTTGCCAAATCTTTTGTAGTAGGATTATCAGCTTTTGAAAAGTTAAAAGTATGAAGTTGTAGATGATAACCATAATTTATAAAGAATGGAGTTTGTTGAGTAGAAAAATATACCAAATTATTACAAACAAACTCTGCCAATGGCAGAAGAATTGTCCAATCATCTTAATAATAATTGATCGTACATCTCAAATATTGCTCCAAAACTTAATTTACTCGTTCCGTTTATCCATCAGTTTGAAGGTGGAAAGCTGAAGATAGTTTTATATCCACTTTCAATATTTTAAAAAGAGTCCTCTAAAATCTTGATACAAATTGTGTTAATCTATTTGATATAATATCCTTTTGTAATCTATGATAGCAATAGATATTATTAAAGAAGAATTTAGCTATTTCTTCACCTATAATAGATTTTTTACATAAGATAAAATGTACCATCTTAGTAAAACGATCTACAATCACGAATATAGAGTTATATGAACTTGACTTTGGAAGATCTATAATAAAATCCATAGAAACAGAAGACCAAGATTGTTCTAATACAGATAATGGTTGGAGAAGTCCATAAGATTGGTGATGAGGAGTTTTTGATCTTGAATAAACATCACATGACTGAACAAAGTCTTTAACAGCCTTCTACATATGAGGCTACCAAAAATCTCTTGATATTAGCTCCAAAATCTTATTATATCTAAAATATCCTATTGCAAGGAGATTGTAACGAGCTTCCAAAGTACGTAGTTGTGTTGTGCCTTTTGAAATATATAAGCGGCCTTTAAAATATAATAGATCATTCTTAAACTCAAACTTAGAAGTATTATGAGACTTAGATGAATTTTTCTTAATCTCATGGACAAGAGGGTCTGAAGATATATTTGATTGGATTTACTTAACAAAAGTTGAATCAATAGTCAATATTGATTTCATTGCTTAAAGATAAAATTTCTCCGGCTTTAAGAAGATCGTTCTTTGTTGATAAAAGCCAAATCTCCTTCTTTTGATACAAGATAAGAATATCTATAAAGAACATCAGATAGATCTTGTTATTTTCTTAGCCGATAGATAATAATAAACTTAAATCTTGACAAAGATATACTCTAACGAGCTTAACGATGATTCAACATATGTACTAACATAAAATACTTGAGGTTCTTGTGATCCATATATACAATGATTGAATCAGAAGCACCTTCCAAATAGTGATGCCAATCTTGAAAAGAATCCATAATTGTAAAAAATTCTTTATCATGGATTTTATAATTGATTTTTACTATTGAAAATTTCTTAGAATGAAAAGCTACTAGGTAGAATTTGTCATCTATTTCCATTTGTGATAATATTGCCTTCAAAAGCAAAGTCTAATGCATCTGATTAAAGAAAAAAATACCTTGAAAAAGTTGACACGATACAAGATTGGTGTAGAAGTAAAAATTGTTTTCAAAGCCTCAAATAATGCTTTTGCTTCTTTGCTCTACTTGAGTTTGTCTTTACAAGTTAAGTGTGTAAGTGGAGTTGTAACTTGTAAAAATTTCTTGATAAAGATTTGATAGTAATTGGCAAATCCTAAAAATCATTGCACATTTCTTATTATTTTTAGAATCTTCCAATTCATGATTATTTAGACTTTTTTTGAATCTACTTTGAGACCATCATTTGAAATAATGTATCCTAAGAAGTCAACTTGAGTAGTGTAAAATACACACTTTTCCATCTTGACATATAATCTTACATCTCTAATTTTTTGTAATATATGACAAACATGAAGTTTATATTCTTTTGTATTCTTAAAATAGATCAAAATGTTTTCTAAATAATAGACAACAAAATCATTAAGAAACTCATGAAATATATCATTCATAAGATATTGAAAAGCAGCTGGTGCATTTATAAGTCCAAAAGGCATGACATTATATTCAAAATGTCCATATCTTGTTTGAAATGAAGTCTTCTATTCATCATCTTTTTTGATGTATACTAAGTTGTATACTCTTCTTAGATCTATTTTTGTATAGATCTTAGTTTAATTTAGTTGATCAAGCAGTCCAGATATCAAAGGTAGATGGTATCTATTCTTCATGGTAATCTTGTTGAATCCTTGATAATCTATACACATCCATAATGACCCATCTTTCTTCTTTATAAATAAGATAGGAGCTTGTACTAGGAATTTTGAATGGCGTATGAAATTCTTGGCCAAGTTATTATCAATGTATTTCTTGAATTCAGCCAATTCATTTTGGGATAGATTGTAGATCGATTCAAATGGAAGTTGAATTCTCTCTTTGAGATGAATTGAGCAATCATATGGATGATGCTCTAAAAGAATGTCTACATTTTTCTTCTAAAAAATATTTTGATAATCTTGATATTGGCTTAGAATAGCACTTGAAGTCCTTCCACCATCAAAAATGGGTGTAGCATAAATAGCAAAAGATGATGCTTCTTTTGCTTCATTCATAAAAACTATTGTGCCTATAAGTAAAAAATTTATTATATTAGGCTTATGGTTTGTTACTTGATTTACGAGATTCTTATTAATGCTTTAAAAAAAATCAAGTCTACTAAAAATTTAATCTATTTTAGGATTATATTTTTTTAGCTATCATAAACTTAAATTTTTTTTAGATTCTCCACAATATAAATACAATCATTCTTGACGATGACAAGTCTTTTCTTATTTAGTAAGAGGTTTAAAACATATTGCTTTGATTTCCATATTTTCTACTTCTAAATGTATGTATTGAGAAGACGTTGATGTTGCCATTGTATTATA
Source organism: Physcomitrellopsis africana (assembly GCA_036785485.1). Taxonomy (NCBI): domain Eukaryota; kingdom Viridiplantae; phylum Streptophyta; class Bryopsida; order Funariales; family Funariaceae; genus Physcomitrellopsis; species Physcomitrellopsis africana. The sequence goes on from JAWRVF010000010.1 coordinate 724,728, forward strand.
GTAACATTGAGGTTTTCTTCTGCGACTCTCAAATTGAAATTCAAAAAGCCAATTGTCACACTTCACAACAAAATCAATTATTTGACTTAATATTTGAGGATTGAATAAGTTGAGCATCAATTTCTTTACCTCATATTGTAATCTATAGAAAAATTGGCTAATAAGTATAATATCATTCTTCTTAGTATCAATTATTAATTATCAAAATTGTGAAGCATATGATGTCACTAATCGATTGTTTTGTCGCAAGATATAGATCTTGTTGGTTGCAACATAAATTGTATCATGTTCTCCATACATAGATCAAAATTCTACTAAGAATTCTACTAAATTATCCAATATTGGATCATGTCGTTTAAGAAAGAATGGAAACCATGATAAAGCAGAATTTGAGAATAGTGTTTCAATAAAATTGACTTGTGACCTTTGGGTTGGATAGCTTTGGGGTTGAAGTTCAATCACTACTTGTATTTGATTGATGAATCCTCAAAACTTAGATTTGGTGCCATCAAACTTCTCCGAAAAACTAATTTTTGGTTTTTTGATCCTTGAATGGTATTCAATTGTAAGTAATGTGGTATGGTTTGAAGCAGCTCGAATCATCTTTATATCTTCACTTCTTGCTAATCTTGTTGCGCTTTGTGGTGGTACATTGAATTGATGCATTGCAAGCATTAATTCTTTCATTTGTTCTTACATTTGTGCCATTGCACTCTTCATTTTAGCAAGCTTTGCTATGATATCACAAAAGAAAGGGAGAAAAGTATCTATTCTCACTATAAAATAAAATACTCAAAGAACAAAAAAAAATTCTAGGAACAATATCAGTTTAGAAGTGGGTAATCCACAACTTCTAATATGCTTATGTCTTATCAAGAGAAAGAAATAATCCACTCTTAATCAAAAAAAGACAACTCTAATATTATAATCTTTATTCTTCTCAATCTATCAAGGGCACAAACTAAAATAGATGCATAAGTTAGTAAAAACTATGTCAAAAGAAATTAACAAGATAGAAATAAAAAAAGTATATATATTCAAAAAGAAACTAAAATGGCTATTGTCAAAGATTAGAAAATACATGAGACTCTTGAACTAGACTAGAAGTAAGAAAGGATTTGACAAGAGTGAAGAAAGCTTCACTCTTGTCTCTATATATACTATTTATCTAAGCGCTACATGGCAACATTCTATAGGACCTCTAACACGTGTTTAATTTGTAAGACACATATCGAACTTGTAACACAAGTTTCTTATATATGCACCACGTACTTAGCTTGTTCTACAACCTATCAACATGTGTGACACGTGGCTAGCTTGTTGGTCAAGTTTCTAACCTACCAATCACCTATAAATATATATAAAGGTGATTCCGTATCTATGAAGCTTCTAGGAAGCTACTCTATAAAAATATTATCAAAATTAATTTATTTTATCTACTTCTATCATTATATATTAATTAGGTAATTATTGGAATAAATCTTATGTCTGTGACAACATGCAACAATGAAGGTACAATTAAAGGAAGCTCAAGAATGACAAAAAATTAATATAGATATCTATCATAAGAAACAATCTCAATTCTACATAGGCAATAAGGTATGATTACTTTGTTGTAATATCAAGACTATTTGTCTTTGTGATAAGTTAGATTATTGTAAGCTTAGACCATTTCTAATTTGTGAACAGATTAATCCAGTTGCTTATTGATTACACCTACCAAAATCTATGAAGATTCATCTTCTATTTTATATATCACTGCTCAAGTCATATAAAATAATGGATATACAAGAAAGAAGACAGATGCCACCATGTCCTATAAAATGGATAACAATAAAAAATTGAAGGTAGAAAAAGTCTTAGATTCAAGACGACATCAAAATTGATTGGAATATCTTGTATATTGGTATGGATATGATATTAATGAATGCACATAAGAGCCATCTAGGAATCTAGCAAATATATCAATAAAAGTCAATGTGTCTCATTAATAACATCCATCAAAATCAAGATTAAGAATCAAATCTTTGTTATATATCAAAACAGATTCAATAGAAATTTCATTCTATCTTATATCATTATTTGCTATTCCTTTGAATTTTCTAGTGTCAAATAATATCAAGGACATACTTGTCAAAAATCTTTTAGAATATTCTAAAAGATTCTTAAAACTCTTTAAAACCTTCCAGAATCTTCTAGTATCTTCCAAGTAGATAGAAGTTGCTTGAGAAGCTTCCTAGTTGGAAGAAGTTGATAGAGAAGCTTCCTAGTTGGTAGAAGTTGCTTGACAAGCTCCTTTCTTAGAGGAAGTTGCTTGAGAAGCTCCCTATTTGGTAGAAGTTGTTTCAGAAGCTTCCTAGGTAGGAATATATATTAGAGCCAAGGCTGAAGAATTCTTCAGTCTTAACAACACATCTCTTAGAACTCTAGCTCACCTCTCTAGTGTTGTTCTTGTACTCATTCGATTAACCTAATTCTTGCCAGTTCTTCTTGAACTTCTTATTTAGACTTTTAGTCTATATTCTACATTTGTGACAGTTTGTCAAGATTATCCTTCTATCAATATCAAAGGTTAATTCTTTGAGGCAGAGAGTGGACTACCCCTTTCTTTGGAGATACTTGAGCGTTCTAAGGATTGCGGATTACCGTCCTTTGGATCAGTATTGATTCTTTTTTCTTTAATTAACATGGCTGGTAGAGAAGACATTAACATGGTAGAATCTTCAGAGTCAAAGTTAGATGTGATCATCAATGCTCTTAACGCTCTAGTGGTTAGAACTGCTAAAATTGAAGGAAATTTTGCTGAGCTCTTTGAAGCTACAAGAATGGGAGCAGCTCAGACTACAGTACAACCACCTCTAGCTAATGAAATACTGCCAATTATATCTCAACATGAGAATTTGATTACATTGCAATACAAAGAGCCTCGAATCAGTCTCCTAGAGAAGTTTGATGGTACCCGATCAAAATTTTGTGGTTTTGTAAACGAAGTTTGATTGGTAACATTCTTGAACCGGAACGCTTTATAACTGAAGAGTCGCGAGTTGGATTAGTGGAGACATTACTTATTGGACAAGCTTTGTCTTGGTTTGCCCCCTTATTTGAGAAAAGTTCTTCTATCTTGAGTAATTTTGAAACCTTTCTAAAAGCATTCGAAGAGGCATTTGGAGAGCATGATAAGGCTTGGTGGACAACCACCAAGATTTGTTCTCTGCGTCAAGAATCATACTCTACATTTGTTTACGTATCAGACTTCACACAACTTACTTGTGATATCAACTAAGGAGAAGAAGCGCTAGTGAGTCAATTTTATTGGGGACTCAGAGATGACATGAAGGATTTATTGCTATCTCTATCCAACCCTCAAATACTCAACAAAGCAATCAGCCAAGCAATGAAGTATGACAATCGACTTTTTCAATGACGTCAAGACCATTATTCCAAAGTTATATGATATCCATAAGGAAACCAATTCTACTTGGCTGCTCCTATCAAGAATGTGGAAGGTCAATCTAAAACAAAAGATATGCAAATCAATACGATACGTTTCAAGCCCCTTACAATTGAAGAAAAGAAGCGATGATTTGAGCAAAATTTGTGCTTATATTGTGGAGAGGCAAGCCATAAAGCCAAAAATTGTCCTAAAAAACAGACACCTCAAACAACAAGACTCAAGAGCACGAGTGTGTAGGAAAATAAGGACGCCCAGCTACAATAAGAACTGTGCGGCTAGACATCTCAACACCCCAAATTAATCAAGGTCCCTTTCTCTCAGCTCAACCTTCTCATTGCTTTACGATACCTTTATTTCTTGGTATTCAAAAACTGCAAACCAATACTCTACTAGACTCAGGAGCATTTACTTTCTTTTTAGATGAAGAGTTTGTCAAGCTTCACAAATTTCCTCTTGTGAAGAAATCAAAGCTTGTCCATGTAGAAATCATAGATGGTCGACCTTTATCTTTTGGCGATGTTACTTATAAAATTAAATCGTTGAAGGTACGTCTTAAAAATCATGAAAGTAGCATTGTGTTTAATATTATAAAGATCCCTTCATGTCTAGTTATTTTAGGACTATCTTGGCTTGATAAATATAATCCATTGATAGATTAGAGGTTGCAAAAAGTGACATTTCTAACAAAATCCTTGAAGGTGGAACTTACCAAGATAATGTCTAGAAACAAATCTTTATTCATAGGTGCGAGGGCCTTCATGAAGGAAGTCAAACATAATATACCTCTTGTCATCTTTGCAGTGTCAGCTCGAGAAGATGCAACTCCAACTTTAGTTATTTCGGAGCAGTATGAAGAATTCAAGGATGTCTTTGAGAAGAAAAATGCTAACATGCTACCAAAGCATCAACCATACGATTGTACTATAGATCTCCAAGAGGAAGCACAACCACCATTTGGCCCAATCTATAATTTATTATTAGATGAGCTCTCAGCATTGATGGATTACATTAAAGAAAATCTTGCAAAGAACTCCATTCGGCATTCTAAATCTCCAACAGGTGCACCTATCCTCTTTATAAAGAAGAAAGATGGCTCATTACAAATGTGCGTGGATTATCAAGGCTTGAATAAGATCACCGTGAAGAATTGATATCCATTACCACTAATATCCGGATTCTTGGAGCAACTTAGTGAAGCCAAAATATACACCAAGATAGATCTTTGTAGAGCTTATAATCTTGTATGAGTAAAAGTGGGAGATGAATGAAAGACAGCATTTCGGACAAGGTATGAACATTTTGAATATAATGTCATGCCTTTCAAATTGACCAATGCACCAGCTATATTTCAACATTTGATGAATGATGTTTTCTTAGAATATTTGGACAAATTTATTCTTTGTTATCTAGATGGCATTTTGATCTATTCTAAGAATATTCAAGAACATGACGATCATGTGAAGTTGGTGTTACAAAAACTTCGAGATCGAGGATTATATACCAAGTTAGAGAAATACGTATTCCATCAACCCAAGGTAGAATTTATTGATTATATTATTTCAGACAAAGGATTGTTGATAGATTAGAAGAAGGTTCAAGCAATAATGGATTGGGCAGTACCAAAGATGGTAGGGGATGTGCAATGTTTTCTTAGGTTTGCCAACTTCTATTGCATTTTCATGAAGAACTATTTACAAATTGTAGCCCCATTAACGCAATTGACATCAAAAGATAAGCTCGAGTGGAATACCCAAGTACAAGAGGCTTTTCAAGAGTTAAAGCCGGCATTCATGACAACTCCTATCTTGGTACATCTCGACTTTACAAAGGCCTTCTATTTGGAAATAGATGCTTCTGACTTTGCACTAGGAGCTGTATTATCACAGATAGGAAAAGATGATAAATTTCATCCGGTTGCGTTCTATTCAAAGAAATTTTTTGCAGCTGAAATCAATTATGAAATTCACGATAAGGAGTTGCTTGCAATAGTTGATTCTTTTCGAGAGTGGCATCATTTATTAGAAGGTGCTGCACATTCCATGATTGTATATACAGATGACAAGACTTTGAAATATTTCACAACAACTCGAGTTTTGAATTGTTGCCAAGCTCGATGGAAAATGTCATTATCTTGATTCGACTTCATCATTATATATCGGCCAGAAAGGCAGCAAGGACTATCAGATGTGTTATCAAGGAGATCATATCTAGCACCCAAGGCTGGAGATGCAGCATTTAATCAACAGTGTACAACTTTGCTACAACTAGAATGATTTTGCCTTCACACCACCTCCATGATCATGCCAATTGATGCTGATTTTTTAAAACAAGTCCATGGAATATCAATTGTGGACTCATTAGTCTCGGATGTGAAGCAGTGCTTTGATAAAGACAAGTTCAAGATTGAAGACGAGTTATTATATTTTGAAGATCGACTATACATTCCAGAAGGACTAATTTGACTTTATATTCTTCAATCTCGACATGACTTTTTGGCTGCAAGTCACTTTGGATTCAACAAAATAATGGAGCTTATTTCCCAAGATTTTTGGTGGCCTCAAATGTGGAAGGTAATGAAGAACTTTGTGCTATCATGTGACCTTTGTTCAAGATCAAAGAATCCTCGACATTGCCCTTATGGGCTTTTACAACCTCTACCAATTCCAAAGCAACCATGGTCTTTAGTATCTATGGACTTCATCACAGATTTGCCACCTTTTGTAATATTTGATGCTATCTACATGGTAGTAGATTGGTTTACGAAGATGGCACAATTTGTTCCATACAGAAAGACAACTTTTGGTGAAGAAACAACAAGATTGTTTATTGACAATATATATCGGTATCATGGTTTATCGAATGACATTATTTTCAATGAAGGGCCTCAATTTATATCAAACTTTTGGAGGTCACTTTTTGACATATTAAGAGTAGATATCAAACTCTCTTCTGCCTTCCATCCTCAAACTGATAGTCAAACAGAGCAAATCAAGTAAGTCTTGAAGCAATATCTATGATGTACAATCAACTATCAACAAGACAATTGAACTATATATCTACCACTAGCGGAGCTTGCATACAACAATTCAGTCTATGCCTCAACCCAACAAACACCTTTCTTTGCAAATTATGGATATCATTCAAAATTCGATTTGTTGAGTAAATCCAAAGATGAAAATCCAGTAGTTGAAGATCTTGCAAAGTATTTAATGGAGATCCAAACCACTTTGAAGCTTTAGTTACAAGTAGTTTAAGACTCGTACAAAGCTTCTGAAGACAAATTTTGGAAGGATTCTCCTGCTTTTCAAATTGGAGATAAGGTTTGGCTCTTGCGATGAAATATCAAGACCACTCGACTTTGCGATAAGTTGGATTATAGGAGGTTGGGACCATTGTGCATTCAAGAACAAATCAATCCGGTGACTTATTGGCTTAAACTATCCACATCTAACCTTTCATGTTTCTCTTGTAGAAGCTTATACCAAATCAATTTTATCAAGATGGATACAACCACCACCACCTTATGTTGAAATCAAGGACCACGTGGAATATGAGGTGGAATAAATCCTTGATTTGCAACGAAGATGGAGAAAGTTGGAGTATTTAATTTGCTAGAGCGGCTATGATGTAAATGAGCGGACTTGGAAGCCAGTAGAAAATGTAAAAAATGCGCTACAAAAGATACAAGAATTTCATTGATGATATCTTGATAAACCAAAAGTCGGCTACTAACGAAACATGAAGATGAAGCCTTCTCCAAAGGAATATATATAAGTAGGATCCAAGTCTTATTAAAATATAACTTGTTGCGTTTTGCTTTCTTATAATATCAAGATATCTAATCTCAGGGTGTATTTAGATATGGCTAGTGAGAATGTGGATATTGTACTAGTAGTGCCATCTCAACCAAGTAGCTTATGGCATTGACCTCAAGATGAAGAATTAGAAGAGCCAAGAAGACGTTGAAGAATATCAAGTAGCAGGTCACTTGTGATTGTCTTTGAAGTTGAACCAACTCACGTAGGTAGTGGCAAAGCAATATTTTCAGGCCGTTTCTACAATAAAGATACAGAAGTTTAAGCATGGTCTGAAGTAGAAGGTATTGGTCATTACCGGTGGCTACAAGGATCCATGAATCATCTGCCTTGTGAACAGCAGTTGGAATATATTGCAGGGACTATGCGTCAAATTTTTGATTTCCTGCGTTTGTGAGCATACATCTCAAATGGCTTCTAAAAGACCTCGAAGCTAGAGGAGGAGGTGATATCAAGGACATACTTATCAAAACCTTATAAAACATTTTAGAAGATTCTTAGAACTCTCTAGAATCTTCTAAAATCTTTTAATATCTTCTAAGTAGATAGAAGTTGCTTGAGAAGCTTTCTAGTTGGAAGAAGTTGCTGGAGAAGCTTCCTACTTGGTAGAAGTTGCTTTAGAAGCTCCCTAGATAAGAATATATATTGGAGTCGAGGCTGAAGAGTTCTTCAGTCTCAACAACACATCTCTTGGAACTCTAACTCATCTCTCTGGTGCTGTTCATGTACTCATCTGATTAACCTAATTCTTGCCAATTCTTCTTGAACTTTTTATTTAGACTTTTAGTTTATATTTTGCGTCCATGACAAATAAATGGAAAAATCAACAATGAGCAAATTCAACTTCAGAGCTATCATTTGCTGATTTATTGGACAAGACATTATAATTATCATAACCTTCAAGATGACAGAATAGAGATGAAGATCATCAAGAATGACATGTTCTTCATTGAATTAATGGCAAGATATAAGATGTTTGATATCACAACCTTAGAAGAGACTCTCCATGTTTAATAATACTTTTAAAAATAAGAACTACTTTTGATAGTATTTTAAATATTTTTTTTTGAAGAAAGTTATGAAAGCCTCAACAATGATCAAATATTAAGGCGGTCCTCTTACTTTAGTATATGATACTATTGATGGCTAAGAAGACTTATTAACTACCTTCAAAGAGAACAAAGTTCAAAATATATGACAAACTTAATTTGGCGCATCTTGGACTTTTTCAACATGTAATCACCGCTCCTTGTAGAATTCGCTCCTAAAAGAGAGAATAATATCATAGACATGAGATTTATTCTAATAATTATCTAATTAATATAGATAGATAGAAATAGATAAAAATAGATTAATTTGATAATATCTTA